>JAWMRA010000162.1:24649856-24730613 GCA_035584735.1 Pseudotriccus pelzelni | reverse complement strand
CGCTCCCCGCGGCCCCGCACGGCCCCCCGGCACCGGCACCGGCTCCGCGGCAGCCCCGGCCGAGCCCCGCGCTCCGCCGCTCGGCCAGCTCCGTAATCCCGGCGGCGGCGGCGGCTGTCGCTGCTCCTGCCTAAGGCGAGACGAGGAGGTCGGCCAGGAGGGCGATGGAGATGAGCAGGATCTGCAAGTTATTTCGGCGCCGGTGCAACACCAAGAGAGGAGTAAAAACCATGTCCAGGCGAGAAAAATGGTGTGGCAGGTCGGGAAGCAGTTGGTCCCCTTCTCCATGCCTTTGCGGAGCGAGTCGGGGGGCTTGCAGAGGGAGGGGGGACGAGGAGCTGCGTTTAGGGCGCTTTTTTTTTTTTTTCTTAGGAAGAAAGGGGACGGATGCTAATTATAGTATTTATTATTTGTAAAAGGCTCCTCTTTCTCTGGCTTTTCTTCTTTCTCTTCTTCTTCGCCGTTCTCTTCCCCAAGCCTCTGAGACTATGCCCACAAAAAGAAAAAAAAAAAAAAAAAGAAAAAAAAAAGAAAGAAGGAAAAATAGGAAAAAAAAACTCTCCCCGGTAGTTGGATTCTGTTCCTTACTGTTGCTGGATTTTTTTTTTTTTTCAAAAGTGCTTTTCAGTGAAACTGTTCACGTTCAAGGATTTGATCAAGTGAGAGGGTACCACCACACGGGGGGAGGAGCCCCGAGCTTTGCCAAGCCGCCGCCGCCGCTGAAATACACCGCCGAGTCACCCGCCGCGCCACGCCGCCGGGGGCCGGGAGCGGGGCCGGGGGCGGGAGCGGGACACCGCGCCGCACCGAATCAGCTGGAGCATCACCCAGCCTTTTCTCCCGATTTGGTATGTGTGCTCCTGCCCGAGAAAAAGCAGCCGTCATTCCCCCCGTTTCTCCTGATGTATGTGTACATCCACTCGTATTTACAGCAGTGTAGGTACTCCTCGCCCTGTGTGTGTGCGTGCGTGCATGTGTACGCACAAAGGCTGGATGGGGGTAAGGGACATAAGCGATCGCGGCTGGGATGAGTGGCTCTTGGGTGCCTCCCGTGTGTAACGGCGTAACCACGGACTCGCCTACCCAGCAGCACCCCTCTAGAGCCGGCTCCGTGCTTCTGGATGTGCCCGTCCCAAGCGGAGATTCCCGACCGTGGGAACTCGCGCGTGTGCGTGGGAATCCCAGCAACCTTGCCACCGTCCTGGAAGGGAGACTAGCAGGATTTATTGGGGCAGGGGGTGGGGGGGACAATAACGAAGAAAAGGCAGTATCTGCAGGCAGCTCACTGCAGCAGCATCTCGGGACTGTGTCGGGAAGAAGGAGCGAGGGAGATGTATTTCTTTAGGTCGCGGCAGTACAGCGCTCCCGCTCCCATCGCACGTCTGCATTTCCCCCGGCCAGAACACCTGTTTTCTGTTAGCAGAGCTCAAGAAGCCTTTGCAGCTTCAGCCCCCAGACAAGGTGTGAGTAATGGCAGGGTGCGAAGGGGAGAGGGAGGCTGCCGCGGCTGCGGGGCCTCCCCCGTCCCCCGGGGGTCACCCTTGTCCTCGCCATCCGTGCCAGTGCCACGTCCCTTCGGACCGATTCATTGCAGCAACACGTCGGCACTTTCTCTTCGGATCAAACCCGCGGTCGACCTTCCTCCCTTTGAAAAGTGTCGATAATTAGCGATTTTTAATCGTCCCACCCTCCCACTTCCCACATCAGCCATTCTTTGCCGTCCAAGAGACGGATCCACCAACTACACGGCTCTCCCCGCGGTCTCCCCCTCCCCACCGCCAGACCCGGAGTGAGGGCGGCTCAACAGTTTCTCCCGCCTATCGCGGGTCTCCCAGCCCGGCAGGGAGCGGAGGGAGCGGGGGACAGAAGCAGGACCGGAGGTGGCACTGCCCGCATTGGGTAGCGGGGGGGTTTCTGGCCAGCTGGTGCCCGGCGCTTGGTCACCGCCCGCTGCAGAGAGCCCAGCTCGGGGTGGGGGGGTCCGTGCAGCCCGGCTGCCGGTGAGAGCGAGAAGAGAGCTAGAGGAGGGAAGAGGGGCTGCACCCACCGCTGTTTGTTGCAAAAGGGGGAGATACCGCTAAACGGCTGTCCTGCAGGAATGGGAAGAGGGACTGGGGTGTCAGCGCTGACAGCTTCGGGAAGGCGGCTGGGGACTGAGTGAGCCTGTGTGCGGCGAGACCCCTACCCACAGGCACGACCCCCATTTTAGTCACAAATCCCGACGCAGAGAGTGAAAGCGGGAGGTGGGGGCAGGGGAAGCAAATCACCCACTCCCAACCCAACGGATGGTATTCCTGGCTTGGAATCGGCTCCCTTTTGTACTACGCTGCCAAAATGTTTAGATGACATTTCATTTGTGTGGGTGCAGTGACGTGGGCCTCAGCCAAAGCTAATCCATAAAACGTCGGGGGAGGGGGATTGTACAAGTTGCACACTCTCATGGCAGGTGCTGCCCTGCCGCACAGGGACAACTCAGCCCCGAGGCTGCATTCTCCAGCTGCTCGTAAGTGAACAACATGGGGAACAGGAAGGACCACACTGTCTCCCTGGTTGGAGTGCTGCAAGAACAGTCCCCAGGCATGTGGCATTAGCTACACACGTGCCACCCCGGGCCTTGCCGTTGCTGCGCATTGTGAGGAGGAGGCACTGCCCATGTAATGCCACCCTCTAACACTGAGGCTGCAGATATGACAGGTAGAACTTGTTCTTACATTATTCTCCAGTCCCTCTGGACTCACTAGCCACTCACTGCTGCTCCTGAAGACCTCTGCATATCCAGAACCTGCCACCACGGAGTAAAAGCCACAGTGGTACTAGTAATAGCCACTGCTTAGCCAGTCCCCTGCTGTGCAATCCACCCAGTCCCATTTATCTTCTCTGTCCAGCTGGACACCACTTAAGATCTAGTCCTTATTTACATCCTGATCAGTCACTCATTTGTGCAGCATCATCCTTGTCTTCATGGCCGAAGTCCACCCACACCAAGACAGGACTTGTGGACATAAGTCATTTCCCAAATCCTGCTAACACAAGGCATTTCTTTGTGTCCACCACATCTCTCCTTGTCACCCCAAGTGACCAGCTGTGCTGGACATGACACAGAATGTGATAGGCTTCATGCACAGGTGTGTTCACCAACACTTTGTTTAGGGCAGTACTTTGATCACCCTGATAGCAGTTTTTTTCTACCCTGCAGACTGAAGAGCCATTGCTTGTAACTAAAATCACCCTCTGTGAATACCATCCACACCTACCACATTCAAGGACAATCCGAGACATTCAATTCAGACTATATCAGCAAGATTATCCCAGGACCTAATTTTTCAGATGGACATTCACAGGAAGCTCTGGTGTTTCTAAAGCAACTCCTAAAAGGCCTTCATCAGTGCCTGCTTATTACTGTAAATAATAGGATGCACAGCTGAGTCTCACCGATGATGTGTGACTGCCCACTAAAATCTCCCCATTCCACATCTCCTACTCCTTAGCAGAGGCCTCAGTGCTAAGGAGAGCAGCATCAGTTTTAACATCTTTCCTTCTCTAGGAAACAAAGGTAATGTGAGCAATACCCCCATCTCCTGCACGATTTGCGAACTGCGTGCCCATCACCAGCACACAGACAAGGGACTTTTCCAGTTTGTACCATCCCTGTTGCAGGAATATCAGATTTGCTTCAAAACTTGATCTCTTGCATGACAGGGTGACAGTGAGGATGTCATCTGACAACCCTGGATTCTCACAGCCTATATATCCAAGAATAGAAATTGAATAGTTCAACACAGTATCCATTACAGACTGTTTTAATCCCTGGTCTAATCCATTACGATCTGCTTTAATCCCCACCCAGCTGCAAACACCCATTCAAAGAAGCAGGGGCTGGTGTTATATTCTGTTGGACCATGTTGATTTTTTAATTGATGTAAGACAACCATATGCCATAACACCAGGCAATGCAGAGGATTTCTAAGTAAACGTTCTGGAAGGCAAACTGTGGCACAAATATAAAGTAGCAGAACATGCCTATAACCAAGGGGAAGTTGGGTTCAGTTAAGGAGAGAAAAGCAATTGGGGTAATTATGTTTGTTTGGAGGGGATGATTTGGATGGAAGAAGACTAATGACACTATCTAAAAAAAGAAACAAATAGAGCCTGGCAATTGCCAAGGCCTTCAAAGGCAGCATTGATTATTTGGGGGTTTATTTCTTTTTTTTTTCCCTATTCTGTGACTTTCTTTGGAAAAAAAAGGTAATTATGCAACCAAATTGTTAACTCCTAACATATATATAAATAATTTCACCATCACTACCTCCCCTGCTGGTGGTAGACCTGCTCCCCAGTACCCCCACCCCTTCTGTTTTGTCCAGCTCTGTCTATCATTCCTCTGTGCCCCTCTCCTTCTGCAGGACTGCAGATACCCTGGCCTCCCTGGAAGACCAAAGTGTGTCTCCCAGTCATTATCACCCCAGGAAATTTCGGAGTGGGAGCTGGAACCTGAAAGAAAGGGATGAGAGCTGGGAAAGAGGTCATGAGGGGGAAATTTAGAGTGGGGGGAAAAAAAAGTAATGTCCCAGCCACGCATCCTCCCCAAACATCTCCTGCACTACTCAAGCCTTCCCAAGGGAAGAAATTCCACACGTACCAAGAAAAAAAATCAATGCTTGCTCCAGTTAATTTTAACCTATTTATTATGTGAGACCAATCACTGTAGAACAAAGCAGCTCTGTGATAATGCTGTCTTGTTTACCAAGGGAAGGCCTGACTCAACCTAAATAAAAATCATTGAAATCTCAAGTGTCCCTATGTCTTCAGACAAAATATCACCTGTAGGCAGGGCCCCCACCATTTTTTCTGGTACAATACTACCCCCATAATGGGACAGATTTTCTCCAAGCACAGCCAGGCAGGGTGTGCAGCAGACAGTCTGACTCTGAAGCACAGCAGCCCATGGCAGGGAGCCTTTAGCATTGACAGAGTCGCTGCAAAGCTCCTAAACAAGGACTGCAAAAAACACTGCACAGATGCTGCCAGAGGGGATCTCGCTCCTGCACTAAATGATGAAGTGGAAGTCCAGCAGCTCACAAGCAGCTGGTGCCACAGGTACCACATTCCAGCACACCAAGGGAAGTGTTTTACACAGCCTGGATCACGGGACAGTTATGGAACAACTTGATCTCAGCCGACCTCAGAACAGGGTTCTCACAAAGTAGCGGGGCCCCTCACTGCATCACAGCATTACTATCTTCTTGATCAACAGCATTCACACAATGCCCCAGAGCAGGAGAGGGTGCCACAGGTCACAGTGGGACTGCAGCAGCAAGAGGCCTGGCAGAGTGGAGGACCATTCCTGTGAATCTCACCTAAGGCTCAGAACTTCACCAGCATGAGCAGATGCAATGCCAGGTTTGGTGACCAGACTGACTGCATCCTTCTTTTTGATTTTTCCGTCTGAACACCAAATCTGTGGGAGACAGAAGAGGCTCTTTCATTCAGGGATGTTCAGACAGCTACACTATCTTCATCTGCTGCTAAGGCTGCCCAAAAGGTGCACAAACTGCACAGTGCAGGTAAGGGACTTGGAGAGGCACAGAGCAGGCAGAGATGTTTTGAATACTCTGGGGAGATTCTGCAGGTTTTAAATCATGTTTCTAGTTAATGTTGGGTACTATTGTTCATCCTAAAGCCTAGATAAGAAAATCCCCTTCTGCTGATAATCAGCATCATCAGGAATGCCAAAGAGCTTATCAGAATGGAATGAGCACACAGATTTGCAGCACATACAAAGATAAGTTGGGCAGCACTCAAGTTCACCGTGCTGAATTCACTGTATACTGAAGGTTGCATACATTTTTATCTTGGAGACCCCAGTCGAAAATACAGGATTCCCTGTCTCCCAGATTTCAAATCATCCAGGACCACAGTAAGATACTAGATTTTCAGAAGCATTTGCCACGCTTTTGAAAGTATGCTCCTTAGCGTCAATTACAGAGCTCTGGACTGGGATCTGTAGCCCCTCTTTGTCTTCTGAATTCAAAGAGCTTGTCTAAAAAGCTGGGTCCAGCTGTGTCACGTATAATGAAGAAAGGCATAATCACGGCTTCAGATGTTATAATATCCAAGAATACATTATGAGTACTGAGTCCCATTTGCAGAAAATCTGATTAAAAACAGAAACATAACTAATATTCACATGATCATTGATTTAGAAAGAATAAATGACCCTCATCTCCCTTCTGTCCCAAGGTATGCCTCAGTTTTTCAGATTCCATGGAGAAAAGCAATCCTCCTTACTGTTAGGAATTTTGTGCATCTCTCATCAGCTTTTCATTTCTGGTTCTTAATGAAGCCTCACATCTGCGACTGTTTAGGGGTGGCTTAGCAGTTTATGAGCTGCTAAGCGGCAGAGCACAAATACTGCCTGGCTGTGAAAATAGAGTCTTTGTGAACATGAAGCCTCTCCTATGCTTGCTCCTCTCCTTCAGAAATAAGACAGAAAAATTACATGAAGCTCCTTTTCCCACCCCACAGAGCACATACTGAAAGAATGAAGCTGATATGATCAGTGACACAGCAACAGTTCTCTGCAATTAAGGCTCTATTCTCACCCCAGGTGCTTTTTCCACTTTGTACCGTCTTCCAGACAAACCTTTACCTCTTCCACTCTCCCTTCCCCCTTAAGTTTGAGATAGACCTAGAAGGGAAAGGAAATTGTGTTGTTTCTCCTCTATTCAAGCTAAATCCAAAGTGATTTGTGTGTGTGTGTGTGCACAAAGGCAGAATTTTCTTAGCGAGCTAGAGAAACGTCTGGCAGTGACCCCGGCTTTGATGGTGGGACTTCACAGGAGGATGTTCAGCCTGCAACAGCTTGATGCTGTTTTTCCTCCCACAACAAACATCACCTTTTAAGATTCTCACCTATGGCTATTTCCTTCCCCTCTTTTAAGAAGAACCCCAAACAAGAGAGAAATTGAACTACAGCACTGAGGAAAGACTTTATACTAGTAAGGATGAAGGGAAGGTTGTATATTTAGTGGGAAAGAACAAAACAAAAGGGAAATAAGGAAAAAATAACTCCAAACTACAGCAGCAAGCAGCTGGCTGTAGGCAGGTGCTTCTTACCAAGCCAGTTCTGGCAGTCCCCAGATCTCCCGTGCACTGAATCAGCAATAACTAACTCCTAAAAGGAGTCAGGTTGAATCAAATATCATGTAAACAGAGTTTGAAACATTCTGAAAGGGGGAATCTCAGGTAAATTTATGCTCCCAGCACCTCTAAGACAGGAAATAGGACAAAACTAAGTGGCAGCTATTGCAGCCTTTGGTAGACTGTCTTGGCCAATAGCTTCAACTCGCAGGGGACTAACTGAAGTTTCACACCACCAAAGGAAATTAGAAAAGACAATACTGGCCCCATGAAGAGAACAAAATATAGCCTGCACACCATGTAATGAATGTTCAGTAGCTGGCTGGCAAAGGCCAGGCATCACAGCTGCATGCACTTCCATGATAAAAATGCCAATAACTAAGTTAACAATAATTTAAACTTTAGCAATGCCTAGGGTTACTGTCAGGCTCCAGGAAAAAGCCTGCAAATGCAGCAAAGAAACAATCCCCTTTGTGAAGTCTAGATTATCACTTGAAGACAACACAAAAGTTCACTGCCTTCAGACAGAAAGCAAATGAAAGCAGCTAACGAGACCGATCTTCGCAAAATAAAAGTGTGCTGGGGCAAATCAAGGAGTTCAGCTGGGAAGGGAGGAGGAAAAACCTGCACAGGCATTTCGTGCAATGCAAAGCCTGTAGCAGGCAAAGAATACATAAGTGGAGAGCCCAAAAGGTGAAGGGTTTGAACCTGAAGGTTCAAGGCAACCCCTTCCCTTGAAAGACCACCTGACCACAACATTTGTTACTCCAAACACAGAGTATATTTATTCTCTGTTCTACTAAGTGATTTAACAGCTTCATTCTTTTGGTGGTGGCTTAAATCTACTCCTCAGCTTTGTCACAGATGTCCAGGTTCCAGTGCAGTACCACAAAGACCACTCTTGTCCTTCTCCCTTTTCTGAATCTGTCCAACACTTGGCAATTTTAGTGGTACTCATGAGCAGAGGAGCAATCCCAAAAGGGTTAAAATCCAGGGACACAAATGAAAATGCAATTAATAAGTCTGCTACATAAAAGATCCTCATGCTCATAATGCAATCGGCAAGGGGTGAACATTTTTCCTTGGGCTCACTCTACTCCATTACTGCAATAATGCATGGTAATATAGTTAGCATTGATTTGCCGCAAGGTACATGTACTACATCTGCAAGCTAACAGGGGAAAGGGAGGGAGTCTCTCTCCTTGAAAGGTTGGAATTACTTAATTATCTAAGGAAAATGACATGCAGATTTAACAGCACAGGGAAGGGTTAGGACTGACTTCCCCCAATCCCAAAGAATACAGAACAACACTTCTCTGCTACGTGATCGCCATGCAAAGCAAACACTCCTGGTTTGTTGTTATTAATTACCCAGCTCCTATCACTGGAATTCAGAGGTGTTGATACTTCACATCACCCCCAGCTATGCTTGCTCTTCATAAATCATACTGAGAGGAGTTGCCAGGAGAGGAGAGGAAATACCAAAGGAACTTGCAGGCATCTCTGAACAGGCAGCTGCTGCTCAAAGAGGCTGCAGTCCTCTGCACAGTCAGATGTAAACCAGTATTAGTGTTACAAGACAGCAAGAGACATATGCCAAAGGTGGGTAGGGAAGACAAGAATTCAGGGCATTCAGACAGAAAAGGTAAAGGAAAGCAGATGGCCCTGGGGATTAACCTTTCATCTTCACATCCACAGGTTAGATCAGATTAGATGGTCTGATAGAGCTGAAAGGCTTTATTATGATTATTAATCTGGAAGGGGTTGACTGTAACCCAAATAAAGATAAAGATGATAGTTCTGGTGGTCAAACCAGCACTGATTTCCCTCCCCATGGAATTTAAATCTTCTTTTCCAGTTTTCCATCTGTAAACTGGATCAAAAATTGCCTCACCACTTCAAAGGCAAAGTTCAGAACATGGTTTTGGCCATTCCCCACCTCCTACCCCCCTTATACAATTATACATTCCACAGAAAGCATCCAGTCTTGGCTCCTCACAGTAGCTGTGCTTGAACTAATGCTCCCTTTTAGAGAAGTATCCTTTTTAGGAGTCGAGAAACTGAAGTTTGATACCTGAGTGATTTTTCTCATCCCAGTTACAAGACCAATGACCACACTTTGCTACTGACACCACTCGTCCTCTGGCTGCCAACCCTCTTGTTGTGGGTTGTTTTTAGTGGTTTGGTTTTTTTGTTTTGTTTTGGTTTTTTTGACCCTTTTAAAAGAACATTTTAAAGTTGCAAAGAGTTGATCCTTGAAAGCAAGTTTTGCTGGGAGTGGCAGCTTCTCATAGCTCTCTCAAGTACCTCAAGAAAAAAAGGCACACAAAACCCTTCATTGAGCCACATGTCATCACAAGTTCAATTTTCTTATTTTGAGGGAAGGAAAGGTTCTTTCCCTCTTTCCTCCTTTTCACATTTTGCAGAGAAGCTAGAGATTTCAGGTTTCTTTGTTCTTTTTCCATTGTGGAGTGTGTGTGTTTTCCCTTGCCTCACACAGCACCTTTTCAATACTTTTTCACCCCTGAAAGCTTGATGATATGGCAAAGAAACAATGAAAGTGACACAGAAACAGAACAAGAAATCAGCTGGAAGTTATTCATTCCAGTGTTCTATAATATACTGAAGGGGAAAAAGGACAAAATGGGGTTAAAATATCATCTTCAAAGACCACTGATCTGAAATACTGAAATTTCTGGTCTCAGAGAAAATCAGAGGGAGCAGAGACCAAAAAAAAAAAAAAAATCACAAATACCTTAGCAGAGATAACCCTCTCTTTACATCTTTAAATTTTTCTTTAAAGAATTTTTAAACCAATTTTTTTGTTAAATCAAACACTGGATTATGGTGTAAATTTTGGAAATAGCAGGTTCAGCCTGACACTTCTTTCCACAAGTGGATTTTTCATTATTACCACAACAACACTTACGTTGCAGTTAACTTTCCCCATCCCAGACTGAACCTAATATTTCTTATTCCTCCTGCTAGACTTTCCCCTATGCTGTCTTCGTAACTTCCTTACCAGCACAGGAGATTTCAGAATTCCTTTAAACTGGCAACTAAAACCTTCCCTACCTAGGTCTCTCATTGAGGCTCACCTTTATCACACAAGTAGACACAGGAGGGAGCTCAAGCAACCCCACTCACACTGAGGTTACTCGTCTCTCTGCAGCAGCTGAGGTGATTTAACACCTCTAATTCTCAATTCAGGGTTCCTTTAGGTCTTGAACTTAGATTTCCACACCTACTAGAATATAAGTCTCCTTTTTTTAGGTAGCAGAACAACTGATATGTTCCCCCTTTATACCAAAAATAGAAAATCTGTAGCAGCATTGGCTGAGCTGAGACCAGAATGATGAAATCTTTGCTCACCAGATTTGGCAGTTACACACACACCTGCAACATAACACTGCTCTCAGTACTCCTGGCTGAACCTTCAGCTGCCTTTTATGTTTGTGAGGTCTAGCAAGGAGAAAGAAGTAGAGAACCAACAGCAAAGAAAGCCCTTGGAGTTTCTCTTTCTCAGCCTCCTTCCATTCTGCCTAAGCTGGATGTCCATGGGTACAGCAAAAGACATCTCATGGGAAACAGGAAGCAGGACTTCCTTCTCTTCAGCGTCTTTTTTATTTTTGCAGCCACCTAGGCAAAGCTCTTGAAGGTAATGCCCACTGACGCTTTGTATTCCTTTCTGCAACAGGTTGTCAGTACAGGTCTTGGTAATTTTATATATTATATATTTGTATATTGAAAGGCTGCACTAAGGCCTTCCTGGAACCTTCTCTTCTCCAGTCTGAACAACCCCAACTGTCTCAGCCTGTCTTCATAGGAGAGGTGCTCCAGCCCTCTGAACACTTTTGTAGCCCTCTTCTGGACTCGCTCCAACAGGTTCCAGGTCTTTCCTATGCTGAGGGCTGCAAAGCTGCACACAGTAATTCAGGTGGGGTCTCAGAGAGCAGAACAGAGGGGCAGAATTACCTCCCTCAGCCTGCTGGTCATCTTTCTTTTTATGCAGCTCAGGATGTGGTCGGTTTTCTGGGCTGTGAGCGCACACCGACATCTCACGTCCAGTTTTTCAGCGCCAAAATAAAAATATTTGAAACTCCTACAAACCTGTTGTAGAAAGGAAGTCACCACCATTAAATTAAATTAAGATTTTGATAAAATAAATTTGAAGTCAAATAACTCTGAGAAGACACTAAGATTAAGTGTTTGCTCATTTGCCAGACTATAGCCAAATATCATTTTATTTCGACACACATTTCTATAAAGAATGGAGTAGGCACTGACAGTGTAACCTATTATTCTAGTTTTTCCTTCATTCTTTAACATCACCAGGGTCAGCTAAATTCTGGAGAGAAAGGTAGTTTTGTTTTAACTTCTTCAAAAGCGGTTTTGGAGGATATGATTATTTTCTGTATTTCTTTGCAGTCCTCATACTATGAAACCAAACTTGGGCACTGTCTCTGTGCACCACAGCAATAGCAACTTATAACAGCTGCAGCACCAAGGATGAATCTGGATGTATTAGTAGAGCCCAGCAGAAAGCACAAAAGTCCAAAAGGAGACTTCATTAGATGTAAGGAAGATTGCTGACTTTTATCTTTTTCCTTATTTTCCTAACTTCTACTGTTCACATTTGATGCAGTGATGTGATTATTAGCAACCTTCTTGCAACCTAGTGCTGGAACGCACTAGTTGCTGGTAGTTGTTCTTTTTCCAGTTGAACCCATAGAGAAGCCCCCAGCTGATGAATTCTCTTTCAGGCTTCTCATCATTTGCAATAAGAGATCTCTTTCCATTTGGAGAGAAAAACAAACAAACAAGCAAAAACCAAACAACAACGACAAAAAACAAACAAAAAATGGCTTCATTTAATTTTTCATTTCTCCATTTTCCTTGTATCTTATCTAGAAGCACAATTTTTTGTAAAGGTCTGCTTTTATGCATTTTGATGGTGTACTTTACACCCCTGAAGAGAACAAACATTCTACATTACCATCTGAGCAGACTCAGCAGGCTATCAGAGTGTAGAATTCTCAGTCTGCTCCTCTGCTTAATCCATTACTGAGCAAATACCTCCACAATGAAACAGTGAGTTAGCAACCCCATCTGCTCTGAATATACCCTGCCACGAGAGGAACCAACAGAATGTGTATGATACTCTTGTCCCCTTCTTTCAGAAGATCCCAGAGGGCTTTGCAAACTATATCACTCTTGAAGGGGAATGCAGGTCATACATTTTTTTAAAAAAAAATTACTTAAAGGATATAAAATTAGAACAGGCTCAACTGGGCAACTATGATAGTATCAATGGCAAAACGAACTAAAGAGCCCAGAACCCTTGATGTTGCTCTACCTTCTGACATGGACATGGTGAAGTTTTCTGCAGCTTTAATTCATTTCACTCACTGCTCTGACCAAGATCTAAAATTTACTTTTTTGCACTCATCTCAAAGGGGAGTTTCTTCTTATTTATATGCTCCCTTTCCCTATTCTACTGCCTCAGAAGTCTTATTCATTCTCAGGCCATCAAATTGGCTTTCCACATATTCAACAACCCTCCTCACCCTGCATAGTGCATTGATCTATTCTTGCTGAGACTGAAGGACATAGGTGCCTGCAGGACCAGCTTTAAAGCTGGCTTGCATAGCAGTGATTATAAGGGTGTGCTCAGAAAGTACAATCAGCAATTCCTTGCCAATATCTTCCAACAGATGCAATATTACAACCTGGCTTGTTAAAATATTTCACTAACAAAAAGGTCTCATACTGGAAGTATCCTTTTAAAATATCTAAGCACTGCAATTTAAATATAAGCTCCAGTCCAAGCCTGGAGACACTGAAGACACAAACACCCAGGGTACAGTGTGAAAATTAAGCCATTTCATGACAACACTGATTCCTGCCACACAAACCCACCTCCAGCCCCTGCTCGCCCTTGTTCACAGGGAGAAGTTCACTTATCTCTTCCAGAGACAGCACATTCAAATGTGCAAATGCCTAATAAACCCAGCAGAGACTGATGCAGTCCATCTCCTCGCAAAATGTTTAGTGTACTTGTCCCACCCACCCTGTCCCCCTCCCATTTGATAATCACCACAAGAGTCGCATCCTAAGAGCAGTTATCTCACAGCCACAACCACAAGGATATATCTGCTGCCTGAATTTAACTGTTTGCCTTCTTACAGGGAAGAGATAATGCAAGGGAACTGGAAGAAGGTGAAGAAAGAGGTGCAAAGAGGAGGTATGTCTTTGAATATACTGGTCATTCAGAAGCATAACACTCCTTATCTGATTCTGCTTTCCTCTTCCTTCCCCTCTACAGAAATTTCTCTTAAACAGCCTTCCCATATGTTTACTTTTTCTTGGCTACTCTTTGTTTGTGTTTTGTTTCTCTGGAAGGGGAAATAAAGCTGTACATTTTCAGCTAAACTACATTAGTTGATGAGTGTTTTGCACTGTTTTCAGCAGACAGGGTAAATGTCTAGAAAACATACTCTGATGAATGAGAAAACTAATTTCCAGCTAGTTCTAGCTGTAAGAAAGGTGAACATGGCTCACTGAGTCTGTAACTATATCAGAGGTTTAAAAAGTGCCAATTTAAAATCTAATCCCAAAGCCCTTGCATGAATGGTCCCATTTAAGGGAGAACAAATTTAATTTTTGCCCTCAGATTTATACTGGCTATCAATATAAGCAAATGAGAACAAAAGAAATTCAGTACCACAGCCTGTTCTAAGCTGCACCACTTCAAAGAAACTCCAGGAGTAAAAGCATGGGCTTTTGCATTGAAAATGCATAGAATTGAATCAGGCAGATAATGGTTTTTAAGTTAACAAATCTGGTATCATTTTATACACTCTAGTATCTCTGAATCATAAAATACACTTCAAAGACAAAAGTTAGGATGCTTCCTTCATAATGCACTCATAGTAACTGCTAGATATGCATTCACCTTTCATTAGTTGCCATGGTTTGATCAAACCACTTCTCTAAGTGACTCTACCTGAACACTGCATTTTGTAAGTATCCCTGCATCTTGGTGATGTCTGTGTGTAAGCATCAAGGAAATGACTGCTCAATTCTCAATATTCCACCACTTGTGATATTTCCAAAGTAAAGAACTCTTTCTCCATTGGGAAATAATATCTGGGCTAAATCAAATAATGAAGTACTAAAAGAAAGCTAGCCTCCTCCATATTAATCTTTAAAAATTTATGATAGAACAAGGCATTGAATTTCCAGATCTAATGAGACCTGTGTGCTCTGTAGCAACTCATCAACTGATAAGTGAGGAGAGTAGGTTTACCTCTCCTTAGGCACCTGGCTCAGAGAATCCTTTGCATATTGTGTAATTGGAAAAATGGAAGCCAAATCATCAGTTTGTATGGTTTGCTCCTATACTAAATCTGCTTAAATCCCCTGTAAAGCTTCTTTACTGTGGACATAAGTTATAATCATACTATGACACCGTAAACAATGCACAGGAAACTGGTCTGTGTGAAAATGAGATCTGGTGAGTGACTATGTTGTGTGAAAATTTGGCTGTTGGTGACAAGAGGAAATAGGAACAGCACAGAAATTGTCTCTGAACATCAGAAAACATACTGGTGTGGGCAGAAGATGATGCTGACAATATTTTATTTAAGTGCAATGTAAACCAAGCTTTCACATAATACAATCCTTATCTGAAGGCTATCCGTATTACAGTGCATATTGTAGTCATATCTCCAGCTGAGTTTGTTCTTTATTGATAAAAAAAATATTGAGGTAAGACTAGTAAAACCCAGAGGAGTAAGCACAGAGACATGCTTTAAATAGACCAGCAATTCCACTAGAGGATAAGATCCCACTATCCATTTACTCAGTCCATGAGAACAACAGCGAATTAAGCTCAGGGTCAATCCTCTTACTGATTCCAGCCAACATACACATTTCTGCAAACCAGCCCACTCCTCAGTTTAGCACCACTCAGCCCAATGGACTGAAAAGAGTGACTCTACAGTCACTCTCCCAAACACACTACCCACTTACTCTGAGCATTTCCAGATTTCCTCTTATTTCCTATTTCCTTATTAGTTTCAATCCTGTATCACTAATTGGTAAAGCTCTTATTGAATCAACCTCAGAAAAAGACTCTTAGCCCAAGATGAGGTTTTCAGCAGTTTTTGGCAGTGGCCTAAATTCAATTTCTTTGAGCAACTTTAAAAAAATTTACCAAGAGCACTATTAGGCATATCAGATAACCCCACTCCAACTCTGTATCAGCATTTTTCTCTGCACTGCACTTTGCCAACCTCTTTGCACTACAGATGACGTGTATTACAAATATTAGGCAAAGAGGAATCCTACAGCATTTCTTTGAAACCTTTTTCTCCCCCTCCCCCCACCACAATATAAAGACAGCTTAAGAGCACAAAGATATTTATTCTCTCAGAAAGAGAAGACGTGCTTTTTTTGACTAACACTGGCTTGGCACATGAACTCTGATTAGGTCCCTTCATGTTAAGTCACACTGCTTGCAAACTGCCCCCATTTCTGTCCCTCAGCCTCTCCACCACAAAAACCCCAAAACCGCCCCACATATTCAAGGGGAAAAGGTAGTATCAGAAAAAGAAAAAATAAGAATAGTTTCATTCTCACTTTCTGAAAGGCATGCATTTCTTCAGAGGCAGAGAAGGCAAGGTTTTCATAATGTTTGCTGACCTGAAAAAAATCTCATTCCCAGAAGTGTGAAGGAATTCTGTTCCATTAATTCATTTGCATTTTATCCCCCATAAGATTAGGAACATAACCCTTTCTGTCTCCCCTGTCAGCTGACATTCCACATCACAGCTAGGCTGAGGCCACTCTCATGCCCCATCAAGCATTAGTGGATTTTGCTCAGCCAATACAAGTATTTAAAAACTCCCTAGAAAATGCATTAATCAAACAGATCCACAGTTGTGTAAAATCAAAGTTTTTAAATGTACCATATTTAATAAGAAATGGACTGTCAAGCACCTTCAACATGCCAAATTGGCATAGCTCGTTGATTCTCTTGGCTTATGAATAACATGTAGAAGCACAGACCTTTTGATATGCCTACTTTTTCCATGTCTTTGTTTCCTCAAAAAAACTCAAGGCTAAATTCTAAATATAGAAGCAACAGGCAAAATTTAGTACAGAAAATAACCTGAGCAGGGTCATAAAGCCCATGTCAGATCACACCATGACTGATTCACCTGTGTGGGAAAACTAATACACATATTCACATGCCCCATAAAATTTATGGCTCCCATTTTAAAACAAAGGTGACAAATACTTGTGCAATTTAGAAAATGGACCACTTTTCATGATTTAGCAGAGACACACGCAGCATACTGTGCTCCAATTACAAACTAAATGGCACACATTCACTGGCAAATGGGAAACGGAAAATTATTTGCTTTGAATGCGTTGAATCATGAGAGAGAATTCGAAGTGGCACAGCACAGAAAACATCCTCAGCATGCAT
The DNA here is from genome assembly GCA_035584735.1 of Pseudotriccus pelzelni. Lineage (NCBI taxonomy): Eukaryota > Metazoa > Chordata > Aves > Passeriformes > Tyrannidae > Pseudotriccus > Pseudotriccus pelzelni. Next base: position 24,713,977 of record JAWMRA010000162.1, on the reverse strand, counting down.
TTAATCCACGCAGATCAATGCTTGAGGCTTCACACATTAATTATTGACCAGCACAACATCAAATACTCTTGTCCCACGCCACAATAATAGCATTACCCAGCCGACAATAAAACATCCATGCATTCATTCGCCTCTAGTTGCTCTGTGTTTTCTGTTGTTGGAAGCTCCCCAGGAAGATCTGTCACTTCTGAACTCGTGTGTAATGCGCAGAGCGTGGGCCCACTTTTAATGCGACTTCTGCGACCAAATTAAAATCACATAAGCGAGATGGGTAAAAGGCTCAAAGTTTACTGCTGGGGAGGCTTGCAGTGTTGTTCCAGAGTGTGCCTCTCTTTCCTCCTTTCTCCCTTCTGTAAGATTGGAACAGCCCTAGGTAAGAGGCAGCAGAGAGAGTCAGGCTCTGATTTCTGTGGTATGGGGGGAGTAAAAGAGAGCAACTTTAAGCCAATAACATGTGATAGGCAATGGGGTCCGTATCTGTCCCTGGGAGGTCAAGAGCTACCAGAACACTGTTCCTGATTTATTTCTGACTCATGTCACCCTAACTCCATGAGTTATGCCTAAAAAATAGCTCCACTAAACTGAAGCCAGTTACTCAAAATTTATACCAGGACTTGAATCTATCAAGGCACATTCAATGTATGCAGAGATAAGAAAAACACATGTGATTACAGGAAAGGCAAACAAGTCAAAATGAGGACTTAACTAGGTGAATAATGAAGAGAAAGCAGCACTCAAATTGCTGTTCACACACTCCTACTTCCTTGCAAATGAAACAAACCTGAATATTTGTCTGAACATGAGGGGGGAAATGCCATTCATCATATTTACTCTCATCCAGCACCAGCTTCACAACTCATCTTCCTGCAGTGAGGTTTACAAAGTTGGTGAAACAAATAGGATATGTATGCTACAGCTTGTGTTTCAACCAGTAAAAGGTGTGTGCACCAGCAAGGGAACTAATTTAGCAAACCCAGACCCCTGCAAATGCTAAAAATATGCATGGAGACTTCTGGAAGGAAAAAGAAAAGCAGTATACCTTTAAAAGTCCCTGCAGAGTCAGGATGGCCCTGAGACAAAAGGAAGGGGCTGGAATAATTCCTCTGTCCTTTCTTGTCTCCTTTCAACTAAGTACAGGGAGGGCCTGAGGCAGAGCTATGGGCCAGGAACACACCTTGGCAGTAAGAACCAGAGGAAAGATGCTGCAGAGGTGGACAGCTTGTAGAGATGCAGGACCTCACCACAGCAGAGTCCAGTGTAACCCTTTGGTGTGAGGGAAACATATTGCTTACTGGACTGACGAATGTGGGCACACATACAAAATAATTTTGTGGTGTTATCTGGTTCTACATCTCCTTTCGTATACACCACTGGAGTAGAGAGTCTGACAAATGAGATCCAGCCACCCAGGACTTCTGCTCACTCTTTTGCCCCTAAGTAAAGGCTAGCATCTGCAACACCAAAGGAAAACACAGTCCCTCTCCCACCAAAGCTCTAAAGTTGTGTATCATTCTAAAGTGGAAGAATAGACTGTCACAGTGTTAAGAACCAAAGAACACAGGATGCCAAAAGGTAAAATATTTAGATTTGCATTACTACATACACTAAGCAGGATGACATGTATTCCTTCCAATCCCAGTCTCTCCCAGGTTCTGAAAACAAAGTCCCAAACCTCCCTACATATTTTGCCAGAAACAGCAAATCTCAGCAAAAAAAACCCTCAAAGATATCAAGGGGGCAACCTCAGTGCAAACCCAAGAAAGCCTCAGTCTTTTCCCTAGGCTGCATTTTTCATTCATTTTGTCTTACAGCACAGTACAAATTGCTGAGCTAAAGAATCTCCTGATTTCAAGCATAAAAGCCCAGAGTAACAAGGCCATGGTCTGAAGGATCACTGCTTTGCCTTTCTCATACTCAGACAATCCTTTCTCTGTTCTGCACAGAGAAGGAAACTGTCCACCCTGTTCAGACCACATCCTCCGGGACAGATGAACACCCAACATATCGAAGTGGCTTCCCCCAACACACTCCCTGAATTTTTAGTTATTTAAAAAGAACAACAGCAAACAAAAGCTCAATTGTAAGTGCATCCTGAACTTAAAATAATCTAGAAAAGACCTTCCTTCATTCCCTGCTGTTGCTTTTTCTATCGCTGCCAGCTACACCGCAGTGCTCCAGGGTAAGTCACAGAATTCTCCATTCTTTTGAGACAGGAATAGTTCAGCTGAGAGAAGGAGCCATTGTCCATGTGACTAGATACATGCACCTGATGTCAGCACTGGGTTTAGGAAATATGACACCAGGCTGAGAGAGAAGAGGAGGGAGAACTTTCCTGTAATACAAACACACCCACATCATCAAGATTTGTTTTAGTACTCTGGCGAGTAGCAGGGCAATACTAAGTACTGCAACTGCACTTAAAGATTGCAGCCCCACCTGGGATGCTGATATTGGATGCGATACAGAGAGTGTCACTGCCAAAAAGTGTTTCCATGCTAGGCACACAATACAAAGGGTAGGAAGAGAAATGAACAAATTGTAGACACCAAACCAGGTCTACACCTGCAGCTTCCAGTACTTGTGGTAGCTGGGGAGGCAGACTGTAGCAGCAGCAGTGTAGGAGCTGGACAAAATTACTTCCCACCATAAGAACTATTTCTGTAACAGCATGTTCAGAAACTGTATCTTAGGACTCAGTTCTAACCTCCCTACTAAGGTGGTAAAGGGAATATAACAAGAACCAGGTAAGCCTACTTACATGCTCAAAGACAGAGAATTAGAGCCTACAGCTCTGATACAAAATGGCAGCTCCAAGCGTCCAGCTGCTTTCCCTTCCCAGATGTTAGCAGTCATCTGCTATAAGCACGCTCCACTATGGATTGCTGCCAGCCATCACAAAGGTTGGAGAGGTGGTGGATCTATAAAGAAAGCAGGGATGCTAGGACCAGGACTTCGCTTTCCAGAGGTCAAGGACCAGTATATTACAGTCTGCTGGGAAGCCCAAAGGAAGAAATCTAATAATTGGTGTAATTACTAATAATCTGAAGTAATGTCAATATTACGTTTATTGATAATTGCTTGTCCTACAGTTTAAAACTGGGTGTGGATCAAGTAAAGGATAGATGCATACAATTTTCTCTGTGCCAGCCAGCCTGCTGCAGCTAGACACTCTCCAGGCCCAAAGATTCCCCTGCTTCAAGCATCCCTCCATCATAGCTGCCACAGAACCACAGCCTGCCAGACAGAGCTGCAACAGAAGGCAGCAGACTCTACAAGGACCATTTTCCTTGCCCCATCTCAGAGACTACTCAGATTTCAGGGTCTACTGTGGCTTTGCATCTCTCAGAGTGGCTCCAGCAGCTGCTGTTCAGGGCTCCCTGCACTTCAGACTTTCTGCTAACTCTTACTTTGTTATTTGGAGAAGCTAGATTGCCACATTTTCACCTCTTGAGGGGAAATTTCAGTAAAAAACATGGCTAGTTTTGGAAAAATGTAATTTACAAGTTTTTTTTTTTTTAAATGCATATTTTCACTTCAAAATTGTAACAATTGGGAGTTTCTTTTTCCCATAAAGAAGATTTAAAACTAAGCTATGCATGTTTAATAATGGCAATTATTTTAAAAGTTATGCTGATTGCTTCAATTTTTCCCCTCTTCTTGCTGTCTGTTCCTATTTACACAAAGAATAGGAAAAGAATGCAAGTTGCTCACTCCTCTCAGCCCTGTCAGAAGTTTCAGAAGAACATATTTTTATAAGGTAATGAGAACTTACTTACAACACTTTTTGAAAAGCACCATTATGTTTATGCTTTTTAGAAGCAACTAAACATTTCACACGCAAATTTGAAGTAAAAAGTTTTCCTTTAGCGAACTTTTATTAGCAGTCATAAAAGTCTGACAGTCAGGATGCTGTGTGGACATGGACCTATACTAAGTTACTCAGAAGCACCTGAGTTCCTCCCCCAGACAGGTCTTTACTACTGTGCCAGGTGTAGCTTGAAGCTCAAGTTTGGTGTTGAGGCCATTTGACAACACACGTGCACACATTAAAAATTTTTTTGATTCTACAAGGCATAGTGGGGGCTACATATCCTTGCATTGCAATGTCACTCTTCCCCAACAATTACCAGGATAACTTTTTCTCCTGTTTTTTGGTTTTTGTTTTTGTTTTTTTTCTCCACAACTGAAACTGCTCTTTCCCTCCCAACTGGAAAAAAAAAAACCCAAAACTCATTGCCTTGGGAATTTACTAATAAATTCCTGTCAGGACCGGTTTTAGTCTGCCTTTCCACTTACAAAATTAAACTCAAAAATAACAGAAATTGGCCAAAGGGAAAAATGGAGGAATCATAGTGAGTACACTTAGGATCACAGTCAAGGCACACAGTTCAAGACTAATAAGAATTGTGGCTTTAAGGCAGGCACTAATCAAAAGACAGAGCATGTTGTATTAGTTGTTCAGCAGATGACAACAACTAAATGAAGGAATGGGGAAAAAAACCAGCATTATAATACAGAAGGTGCCTTCTTTCCAATAAGAGAGAACTGTTAGACCATTACAAGAAGTCTCTGCTGGATAAAGCAGACAGTTCTGTCACCTACAGTCACAAAGATCTACCAAGATCAGAAGTGGTATGAAATAGGGCTAACAGTATGATCAGGAAGAGGAAAAAAACTATCCCTCAAATGGAACCTAGTTTATAAAACTAAAAGAAAAATGAATATGATTGTTCTCCATATAAATCTTCAGTAATTATTACTAAGGAAAGAACATGCACTGACACTTAAGCTGGGGAATATAGAATGATTTCTAATCACAACTGCTGGACTATCAGACAACTTTTCTTTTTCTGATGGCAGTGATTCCTGTCTTATTTTAAAGTGTGTTTAATCAGTTAATGAAACAGTTAAAGCCTTTGACAGACCTGGACTTCTTGACACAGAAGATTCATTCCACAACTTTCCTTTCATGTTCCTGGACTTACTAAATGCTAAACGAATCCATGTTTCCACCTGCTGGCTTGAAACATTTGTTCAGTAACAATATTCTTCCAACACTTATCATTGTCACCTGTTCATTAAGCGCTGAATATGGAATTACAGCTTTACCAAAGAAAGAACATATCTAAGCACTTCCCATTTAAACAGAATGCTCTTTCATCCTGTTATATAAGTCTCCTTCTCCCAAAAGGAATCTCAAAACACTTAAATGCCATGCACTGCTTTACTGTAAACAAAGATTTACCAATTATAGCATGCAACTCCTCTAGGGTGATACACGTCAGCTGTTCTAACACCCCACAGCAGACACGCATAACAGACAAGAGCATCTTCTACTGAACACACCAAGAGGATTCTCTGGTAGACAGGCTGGGACTACACTAAACTTGGACTCTGGCCAGCACTTCATATCTAACACCAACAAATGGTCCCAAAATGGCTCTGAAGCATCAGGGTAGTTTGTTCTAGGCTATATTCAAATGAGGCTCTAGTGTCGCAGACAGCAGGATGGCACACAAATAGTCTTTTTAAAAGTCTGATAAATGAGCATTAGGACCTACGACCACTGTGAGGCAGGATAAGAATATTTTTCCCAATTTACAAATAAAGCAAGGCTCACTTCCCCACAGCAGCAAAGGAAGTCTGTGAGTGATTGAACACCAGTTTATACCCCAGTTGTTCCTCCTTTAAGTGTTCATACTGTTCATGAAGCCTCCCATTGCTGTGAAGAATAAATACAAGATTTACCCATGAAAGTGAAAACCTCTACGCTTATCAAGTATCCCTACACAAAACCCCAGACTTACTGGGTTTCAACAACTCCTATTTCACCATTTCTAGTACCTGAAGCACTCAGCCTGTCATTTCAAAAAAAAAAAAAAGCCATCTCCAAGTGTTAACTTCCATGTGAGCCTTGAGACTCATTTCTATGTACCACCTAAACACCATAGATTTACTCTTAGTCCGAACTACGCCACCAGAAATAGTGAATGTATTTTGTCCTCCATAATAACTAAAATAAATGTTTGCACTTTCATGGTTTTACCCCTCAAAAGAGCTCCCAATGCTTCACAAACACTGATGCACCACAGAGGTCCATCAAGCAGATATACTCCATGACAATATATATAGACTAACTGAAGTCTCCCCACGATCTCACAAGCAGAGAACTATTTCCAACCTTGTTTTGGAGCTGGGTTAAAAGAAATCCAAGACATTTACTGCAGAACAGGAAGCTGAACTTAAATTACTCAAGTCATATGCAAAACCTCAAACTACTGGACCATTCTTGCCTTCACTCTAAAATAACAGAATAAATCACAATGAGCTCAGGTGATAGTATTATACTTCTCTAAACTACATATTTCTTTAACTAAAAGCTTCAGATTACTGGGAACACTGTTGTTTCCTAATGTCCTTTCAGGGACCAACTCCTCCTCTCTCCTCTACTCCACTTCCAAACTATTTGAAAATGTCATCTTTCATTTGTGACACATCCCAGCCATGTGGGGTGGCATCTGAGTCACCTCCCTGCTGTGAACGAGGTGGAATGGTGACAACCACCTTATAACTGCACAGTCCTTTTTTGGGCACTTTGTGTTGGAGGCTGCTCTCCCATTCTATGCAAAGGGAAGGGTGGGAGGAACAAATTGGGGTGGAAGAACTCCACACACACAAAAGAGAACGGAGGGATTGGAGGTGGACCTAGCAATCAAATTGCATCTTCAAACACAGTCAAACTAAAGGGCACCTAGAAAACCAGGCACAAACACCGAAAAAATGGGAATGAGTCAGAGACTCATTTGGGTTGACATTCTGCTGATGTCTACTGAAGGCTCTGAATTAAGGCATCTCTTAAAGCATCAGTGCCTCTCCACAGACTCTGTGGAGATACTGGGATTCCTTCTGTGAGGGGAAAAAGGGCCAGAAACGCCATCACCATCCAGCTTCATCCAAGACAACGGATCAGAACCACAGATCCCGTTTCACAGATTGCCTAAAGTTCCCCAACACGTTTCTGTTTGATTATGCCCTCATACCTGTCTCACAGAATGTTTTACAAGGCAGATGATCCCACAGCAGCACAATAACTACTGCCTAAGAGCATGTTATCCCACTTACCTTGCTTATACACCATGTGCATGATTTTGCCTTGAGCCCTTTGAAGTCCTAGTCTGTTGTCATGTATAAGAGAATCTGAACTGGTGGTATAAGCCCTGGTGCCAAACATCAGTCACCAGAACTCATCTCTTGCGCTGCTGCCACACGTGACATCCTAGTCCACCTGAAACAGGGAAACTTTGATATTAGTCTCTACTCATTAGCTGCTTCTTAAGAGTCTGTCAGTTACCTCAGCAATCAAATGTCAGAAAAAATTAGCGAGGAAGTATTAAATCTACACTCCAGTGAACCTGGATCTGCAAGAGTCATTTCAAGACATGTAGCCAGAAGCAGACTTGATTTCATCTCCTCGGGAATGAGCATTTCTACACAAACAGAAGTGTGTGGCACTTAGATCTCCAGGATGTTATTATACTCTGGCACCTTCCTTGTTCAGGTGTGCTCAGCACACCCATTACACACACACACACACAGAGGGAAATAAAAGGTTAAATACATTATCCCTTGCCTATATTTTCCAGAAGGCTTTTTTGATAAATGACTTTTACTGCCAGTATGTCTCCATTTACTGCAAGCCAAAGATGGAGGCTAGTGAATCTTGACTTGAGAAGCAGAATTATATCCTCTGCTCAGGCAGTAGCAGCCTGAGCTCTGAAACCAAACACATGGGGCAGTCGGTGTAGCCATGCACTGCAGGAAACTCATTTGATGAAGAATCATGTCATAACTAGATTAATGTGTAACCACACTGTACCTTTAGCTTTGCTGTAAATGTTTGTGCTACACTGGGAGCAGGTAATAACTGTGCACATTGACATAGACTCACTAGGGCTGGAAAAGATTTCTAAGATCACTGAATCCATCCATCGATTTGGCATCACCACTAAACTGTGTCCACATGCGCCACATCCATACACTTTCTGAACCTTTCCATGAATGGTGATTCCCACCACTTCCCTGGGCAGCCCTATCCACCTCCTGACCACCCCTTTAGTGAAGAAATTTTTTCTAGTATCTAATCTAAATCTCCCCTGAAGCATCTTGAATCTATTTCCTCTCATCCTATTGCTTGTTACCTGGGAGAAGAGACTGGATAACAAGAGGAAGGAACAGGAAGCCATGATGCAGGAGGCAAAGTACAACACAGTTGTCATCATGGAGACATGGTGGGACAAGTCACACAACCGAAATGCTGTAATTGATGGCTGTAAAGTCTACAGAAATGGTAGACCAGGAAGGAGATGATTTCATGGGTCTCTGAAAACTACTTGTCACCTGCCCAAAAACTTGTCACCATGTTTAAACCTCCTATATCCCACAGTCACACCTCTCAACTGGTTTTGGTCTTTTTCACTTGTAGGAAAATGTGAAGCCATCTGTTCCAAAGAAAGAGAAAACTAACATATTTTCATCCTTCCCTCTCAAGGATAGATTTGCTAATGAGGGTTGGCCTTAGCAGGATGGCACAGAATCATAAAGTATGAGGTGGAAGGAACCCATGAGGATCATTGAGTTACAACCCCTGCACAGGGTCATTCCCGAGAGTTACATTATGTGTGTGAGAGTATTGTCCAAACACTTCTTGAACTCTGTCAGGCTTGGTGCTGTGAACACTGTCCTGGTGAGCCTGTTCCAGTGCCCAGCCAGTGACCTCAGCTGACCCTCATACGGCTTCCCCTCCAACCCTTCACCATCTTCCTTGTCCTCCTTTGGACAGTCTCTAAGAGCTTAATATCTTTCTTCTATTGTGGTGCCCAAAACTGTCACAGTATTCAAGGTGAGGCTGCACCAGGTCAGAGCAGAGCAGGACAATCCCCTCCCTCACCCAGCTGGTGATGCTTTGCCTGATACCCCCCAGGACATGGTTGACCCTCCTGGCTGCCAGGGCACTGCTGACTCATGTTCAACTTGTCGTCAACCGGGACCCCCAGGTACCTTTTCTGGCACTGCTTTCCAGCATCTCATTCCCCAGTTTGTATGTACATCCAGGGTTGCCCCATCCCAGGGGCAGAATAGAGCACTTCCCCTTGCTGGTCTCCACATGGTTGATGATTGCTCAGTCCTCTAATTTGTCGAGGTCTCTCTGTCGAGGGCCTCCCTGCCTTTGAGAGAGTCAACAGCTCCTCCCAATTTTGTCATCTGCAAGTTTGCTTAATATCCCTTCCAGTCCTGCATACAAGTCATCTGTGAGGATGTTTTAGAGCACGGGGCCCAAGGTGGAGCCCTGTGGAATCCTGCCAGCTACAGGCCACCAGTCTGATGTTACCCCAGTCACTATCACCCTCTGTGCTCAACCCATGAGCCAATTGCTCACACACCACATGATGTGTTTATCCAGCTGCGGGTTGGGCATTTTGTCCAGAAGGATCCTGTGAGAGACAGTATCGAAAGCTTTACTGAAATCCAAAAATATTATATCCACTGGCAGATCAGCTACATACACCCTCTTCGGTCTCTAATGCTCAGAAGCCTGGCAAGTTGTGTATCCAGGTTAGAAATGATGGTTTGATGCAAAACATTGTCCAGGCAGTGCAACACCTGGTTAATCAAACAAATACACGTGGAACTCATCACTGAACTGTAACCTTCTTGCACATTTATTTGTGCCTCCTCTCTCTGAATCAGAAATATTGGCATTATGATGTCCTGGAAATAATATTTCCTGCAAACTTCTGGAAGAATTTTTATGTCCTCTTCAGCCTGCACCCTGAAAGATGCATTTCCTCCCATGAATCAGTCCAGCAAATTACTGGACCTTTTATCAGCCCAATTTGCAACTACTGAATATAGAAGCAGGGTAAAGTAACTACAAGCAATGCTAGAACATCACTGACCACTAAACACAGGAAGATTTCTTTGTTCTGTTAATGTTCACCACTTAATTATAGGTCCATTTACTATGACGTGATGACTGGAAGACTCTTATCAGATGAAACTAAATGTCAGTTATTCTCCTTTTCTATGTTCTACTTTAAGTCAGCTCAGAACCAATTTCAAATGCTTTTAAAAGTAAACCCTGTACAGGAATCATTTATCGACACTTTCTTGAAACTGGAGTTGAGCAATTCTTACTGCAGAGGCCACACTAAATAACTGAAATGGGTTTGACCTCACAGGATACATCCCTTATGTAGTCTTTGTCCAGTTCAGCCTCCAGGGGGCAAGAGGGGAATAGAAAAAAGTGTAAGAGCAAAAAGGGGAATTCAGTGTGCTGAAGAGTGTTCTCCCTGGAGTAATTGTCTTGACTGCACAAAAGCGGAGAGAACCTATTTCTGGGGCTTCTGTAAGAATCTCAGCTCAACAACTGACCCTTTCATACAGCCTGGTTACAAAAAGAGGAGCTCCATCATTCACACACCACTTCCTCACCTTTGGCTGAAGTAACTGGAAAGGGATCAATGACAAAGATAAAACCTGAAAAATCAGACGTGTTCCCAAAGGGGCCAGTAGTTACATTTTACCTGTATTTAAAAAGCTTTGAGAAACGTTAACGGTAAGTCAATATAGACAGTGAAAGAAATACTATTGGGCTGCCCCTTGCTCCCGGAAACAGGCAGAGGAGAAAAGGGCACAACACTCACACAGTAAAAAGAGATCTGCAAAGTTAATGCTTCTCTCAAGCTTGCTGCAGGTCACGGTGTAATTGTGAACCCGACATGCTCTGTGAGCTGCTGTAAGCTGGCTAAAAGCAGTCACTTAATCCTGCACACATCAGTGTGTTTGGCACCACTTGTCCTCGTTCTGGCTGGGATAGAGTTAATTTTCTTCCCAGTAGCCAGTACAGTGCTGTGTTTTGGGTTTAAGATGAGAACAACATTGGTAACACACTGATGTTTTTTGTTGTTAAAGAGTAGCACTTACATTAAGTCAAGGACTTTTCAGATTCTTGCGCTGAGTGGCCGGCGCAGAGGCTGGGGGTGCACAAGAAACTGAGAAGGGACACAGCCAGGACAACTGATCCCAGCTAGCCAAAAGGATATTCAAATCACATGATGTCATGCTGAACTATAAAACTGGGGACAAGTTGGCTGGGGAGTGGCAGCCTGCTGCTCAGGAACTGGCTGGCCATGGGTCAGGGGGTGGTGAGCAGCTGTATCGTGCAACCCTTGTTTGTATCTTCCCTTACTGTTATTATTTTTCCCTTCCTTTTTCTGTCCTTTAAAACCATCTTCATTTCAACCCTTAAATTTTACTTTTTCTACCGATTCTCCCCTCCATCCCACTGGGGTGGAGTGAGGAAACAGCTATGTGGGGTTCAGCTGCCTGCCAGGTTAAACCACAACACCACCGAAGATGGAGTGTGGCAGTGAGCATCAAAGCAGCAACCATGCCAGCGGCCAGAGCTGTAGCCCTGGAGAACTGTGAACGCACAAGCAAGTCAGCAGACACAGCAGCAAACCTGCAGACTGCGTGAGAGACTGCATGGCAGGAGAGGGACAGATTCCCAGCCTTCCACCATCCCAGACAAACCAGAGCACCCAACTGTAAGCCCCCAGGCTTGCATTCTGAGCTCACTGAAGAGGTTTTACTTTTAAAATAAACAAGTCTCCAAAAATTCACTCACCAGATTTATTAAAAGGGCCTTCAGGTCTTTTATACCCTGAGAGAGCACACAGGAGAAGACACTACACACATTTCTCAGGAGGTCAAATAACACACTTTCACCAGCAAACTTTAGGAAATAAGGGAACTTGGCAAAAGTTTAAAGGGCAACATTCAACCAAAATAAAGCATTTCACAAAGCACTTACTTAGCACATGCTAGCCCATACAATTTAGAAAAACCCAGCCCATTCAGCTTTAAGTTGCCCAAATATCAAGAAAGGAGAAGAAAAAGAAGTAAAGAAAGAAAGAGAAAAAGAGAGACTACCTTGAGTTCTGTACAAGTCCAGCTCCCACATGTCCAGATGGTAAGGATGGCCAAATGGTGCTGGGTTTATTTGCTCTGGCCCCTGTGGCCACCCGCCAGGCAGGACTTCTGGTGTGCCAGCCATTCCGGGGCTGGGTTAGGGGCTCCAGGGGGTGTGGTATGGGTGAGTGCTCCCAGTGTGCCAGTGAGTGCCAGCTGCTCCAGGGCTGCCCAAGGAGGCTCCAGAGAGGCTGAGGTATGGGACAGGGCATCAACTCACCTTTGGGAAATTCGACTCATCCTTTCCCTCCCCCCTCCACTTGACTTGATCTGAGACAATAGTTAGTTAATATAATAATCCAATGTCTCACACCAACTCTAGACTTTACGTTCGCTTGAGACAAGTAGCAAACAGCTGCATGTTCACCTCACCAAGAGCTGTTCACAGTGCTGCTGCCTCTCTCCCAAAACCTTCTGTCCAACGCTGCAGAAGGTCAAAATGCCCTGCCATAGTGCTTAGTGGATCTTGCTGGCCACTTAACACACAGGAAAATTCATATCTTGGAAGAAGATGACATTAAGCCCTGTGGTACCTTTATAAGGACAAACATTCCTGAAGAATCACCAGAAAAACCTCTAGCAGCACTTGCTAGAGGGCCCAGATTCATTACATTTCAATAAAATTTCTACATGAAGTCAGCCCCAGTCCTCAGAAATTAGTCTTCAGTGTTTACAGCCCTATAGGAACCCTTTTTAAAAAGCATCTTCATTTTCTGAACATTCAATGTCACATACTGTAGTCCCTTCTGCACACTCTTTCCCTCTTCAAAATAATTTTTAAATTATTTTTTCCAGCATCTGCTCCTTCCTGTTTCTATATCACTGCTGTAAATGGGATTTTTCTTCTTGACATCAAAAGAAGCAAAATAGGGCTTCCTAAGATAGTTTTCTGGCTGATTACACAGAAGTAGTGCAGTAGTCAAGAGCAACAGATAAGTAGCTTTAACACATCATAGTTTCCCGTCTTTGGGCTGTAGAACAACATAAATATGTTAATACACCCAGCTCTGTGCTGCTCCTTGCCCTGCAGAGCTCCACAGCAGCCTCAGCTCTCAGCTGCTAAGGCAAACACACATCTCAGTGGAAAGGGCTCCCACTCTGCCCCCACACCTACAGCTGCACAGCAGGCACCAACACAACACCCATAATGTGCCCTGGGCCACCACTAAACCATGTGAGGCAAATGGAGGTGGTGAGAGCTGAAAGGATGTTCCTCAGGGGGTGATTTGGCCATTGGGGGAACACTAACGAAGCCCAGGTCACAGAAATCTGACCAGGACTGGCCCTCAGAATAGTCTTTAGCCATCTACCTCCACCACAGATCCCATCCAGGTTATGCCTGAACAAACCCACTTATAGATTTTTTTTTCTGTTCCTAAAAACCAGAAACAACACAAAATAAAACCAAACAAACAAAAAGCAAAACAACCTTTGGTGCTCCCTTGTGTTCATATTTAGGTAGCAAACAAGCAAGAAGCTGGAAAAACCCAGTCAAGTAAAAAAGAAACTTCTGCAAAAGGGTTCAGGCAGGCAGCACTTAGAAAACAACTCCCTGAACACAAACTGTCTTCACTTGCTGGAAGCACAGAAACAGTAAGCTTTACGGCAGAAGCACACAGACTACAGTCCTGGTCGAATGGGCAGAGATGAATGGAAAGATGAAGAGACAGTCAGGAGGATGGAAGAGCACAGAGAGGTTCTGTGAAAGCAGAGTCCTGATCTGCTTTTGGCAGGTTAAAAGTCTGCTGTAGAATATTTTATATGATAACGTTATATATGGGTATATAGAGATATGTACTTCTTTCCTATATGCCCATTATGGAATAGTTGTAAGAGAAAGCATTTCTCAGTAAGTAATTCTTCTGGAGAATAATTTACACTTATGTACACGAGTCAACTACTAAACTGCAGTTGCATCTAGACCTCCAGTTCCGTGCTAGTTCATAAGATTTTCATGCAGTAGCACAATTTTTGCTTGTATTCCTGAGACTGCAGGTAAATGTTTAAATATTTCACCAATAGAAAACCATTTTGAATGAATTTTTAAAGCCAAGATGTAATGTTTCTATTCCTATTTGATTTGAAGAGTTTCATAAAGATAAAGAATGCCCCTGCTGGGACTTGAACTGAGAAAGCAATGGCTCTTCAGTTGTTACAGTTACAGGCAGATTTTGTATTGAATGCATGGGGTTACTTTTGAACCTCTGGTTAAACCAGCAACACGTAACTATAAATGTATTTCCATTTTATATTACTTTACTAGTTGCTTTCCAACCTTACAGAAGTCTCAATATCTCCTCAGACCAATCTGATCAATTCAGAGGTGCAGACTTTATCTGAATGAGAAGCGGAGCCTTAATGAGGTGCCTGAAAGGAAGGAACCAGATAGAAGACATTAAGGTATTTTCTATATAGATTTTTCATCCGTGTCCTTTACCTGATGAATGGCTACACGAGTCTGAATTAGGAGTTTCCCTGAAAACACAATCCAAAACTAGCAAATTGACAGGTAATTTGAGAATGAAAAATATACCCTCCAAAGTGGATGGAGTTGATGCTCCTAAAACTGTAAAAGGCAATAAAGAAGGAAAAGAACTGCTAAGTCAGGTCAAGCCCTGCACAGTTTTTGAAATAATCCAGGTAGAAACTTCTTAGAATGTGCTGAAGTACACAGAAAGGAAGCCTGTGAGGTTTAGAATTTTCAGCTCTTACATTTTCCATTCTTTCCTCAGCTCCTTGCCAGAAAGAATCGCCACTAAATGAGGTGGTGTTCTCATTCTGAAGTTCCTTGAGCACTGTCAATTCCTGGCTTTTGCATGCACAGAGAATTTTGGCAAAGCCCTTGAGGTCATCTGTGTTCTGTGGTCCTTCGCAATACAAAAAAATTGGGTATTTAGTACCAAAAGTATTGTGGAAAGGGACTTTTAACAAGGGTGTGGAGTGATAGGACAAGGGGTGATGGCTTTAAATAGTAAAAAGGTAAATTTAGATTAACTACAAGGACGAATTTTTTTATTATGACGTTGGTGAGACATTGGAATAGGTTGCACAGAGAAGTTGTGGATGTCCCATCCCTGAAAGTGTTCCAGGTCAGTTTGGATGAGGTCCTGAGCAACCTGGCCTTGTGGAATGTGTTCCTGCCCATGGCAGGGTAGTGGGACCTGATGATATTTAATGTCCCTTCCAACTCAAACAATTCTATGATTCTATGAGAAGTTATCATTAAGATTCAACAAATGAGAAAAAAAGAAAAGGATACAGCAGTCTGCCAGCCTGCTACTGAATTCCCCTCTGGTGTCCAGAACATTTTTTACTTTCAAGAACCAGCTTTTTTTATGTTCTTTTTTTCTTACGTACTTCCTTGCCAGCACTGAAATCAATCATGTCTAGAAACCATCAAATCCAAATAAGGCAGGATTATGCAACAGCATGTCATTAGTGAATCAATATTGCCTGATCAGGCCACATGCTTGTCAAGGTCACATGGATTTCTTTTACATCACATTGTTGCAGCTGGCCTTCCTAGCAGATGGATCCACGTTCCAGTGGTTACAGCTATAGACTCACCTCATTGCTTGCTAGGCTGCAGGATGCTTGGTAGGTTTTCCCCCCTGACAAGATTCCACTCTTTATCTGAAGCAGCATTGCCCCCCATGTGTTGTGCCCAACTTCAGGAAAACTCGCTGCTCAAGTAGCTCCTCTTCCTCTGGCTGGGCACACACAGCTGCTGAGATACCTCATAAAATCCTCTGTTCTGAAAGCATAAGAAGCTGCATGCACTTGGCACACAATAACCACATCATTCTTTATGAGAAACTGAAAAATAGCACAACTCCAGAATATGATCCTAAAAGTTTTAGCTTAGGCCATCAAGAAGTGGTCCTTAATACCCATTGGGTACACAGCAGGAAGTGAAATAAGACCAATTTAACAGAGTCAGAATTGGTCACCACTGGGAGTAGCAACTTTTAAGACAGGAAGTAATTAAAATTTATCCTCCTTATCTTTTAGGGCATGACATTATGAGGTGCACTGGAGAAAAACAGTTCAGAAGATAATTAGATGTGAAGGACAATAAAGAGAAAGCTCTGTATTTATTACCACATCTGAGTGGCAAGTTGCAATACAAGAACTGGCAGCAAAGACCAGGCCCAGCAAGAGTTGGGAATAAGAGCCAATTCACATAGGAGTGTTCTGTTCCAGGTTCAAGAGTGGTGCCAGATATTCCAGCAGTCTCTTACCAAACAGGGCCACGGAGCCAAATCAGGGAGCGACATGACTGAGAATGTTATTTCTAGGCAGAGTACAGACTTGAGGCAGGCAGAACTCCATGTGCCAAGCAAAACTAGTTAGCCAACTGTCTCTGCTCTTTGAGTGTGAACATGTTACTTTTCTTCTGCTTGGATGATATTTTTTTAAAAACTTATTTTAATAAATGCTGTCCCTAACCCCAGGGTAAAGCAGCCCAATTTTCAGTGGTGCTAATAAAAGAACTCCCATTAAACACAAAATTTATTAAAGAAAAAAAAGGAGTCACATAGGTAAAAACACAGAATAAATTGGCTGAGGGAGAAGTCTGCTATAGGAAATTAGGTGCAATCAAAGAACATGAAACAGGCTGCTTATCCTGCAAGAATAAAAACACAGGAGGAAAATGATGAGCTAGTTCCCCTAGTTAACACCTGATTAAGAGTTGTGTTGCTACAAACAATGATGAACAATTGAAAGTATCCTCATTAAAATAACACAGATGAGGAGAAGGAGATTTTTAAAAATGATGATTAGGTAACACAAGCTTACCCCATTCCCCGGTCAGATGAGTAGGGAATGGAAAAACACTCTGAGAAGAGAGTCTGGAGACACAATTCTTGTAATAAGACAAGGGAGAAGTCCCCTTCAGCCCTATATGGGAACCCCAAGAACCAATCATTGACTTCTTTTTATTTCAACAACTCTTCAAAACCCGTGAGTTGATTACATGCACAGCCTATTCCATCTTGGGTGTTAGTGAATATATACAGATAAATAAAATTCTCATAAATAATGGCATCTGGTGCTGAGGCACAAGAACTTCTTAAAAGGCTATCATGGCCAAATTTTTGGAAGAGGTTGGTCCCCACTTTCACTTTGTATCCACTGAACATTGGGAGCAGTCTATAAATACCACCAAAGCCAGTGCTCTTGTCATCTACACAGTGCCTTAGTTGAATTAACTAACTACTTAGACTCTAATCAAAGCCCTCTCTTTAAGGGGAAGGAGTAGTCATGTAATGTATCTCCACTAAGTCCTTTCCATCTCCTAGTGTCCCACCATTTCCAGGAATACTGATTTCAATAGCAAACTCATCTCTCTTTGGTGCATTACTCCAAGGGCAGAAGGTCAATCCAACAGTCCTGTTAGAACTCCTCTGGCAGAGAAGGAAACTCTCAATCAGTGTCAAGAGCCAGCCTGTTTATCAACTGTCAATGTATAGCAGTGCCGCTATATATTTTGCTTTTAGCAAAGTGAACTGAATTCTAGTGCTTAATTCAAACGAAAATTGTACAGACAAACCTGCTCCCACATACATCTCCTGGGACAACAGCCAGGGTTGATTTTCATGTCATCCCAGCAAGCACAGGCCCTCAGGAATTCTGTATAATTTATTCTAACACCTCTGCAACAGATGCATTGCCGCATCCCAAACATCCAACAAATGCAGCTACAGTAAACCCCAATATCGCCCCTCTAAATGCACAGCCCAATATCTATGTATTTGGAGAAGGAAATTCTGAAAGTAATCTCTGCAACCAAGTCTTAGTCCAGGCAGTACAGGTTAATAGCAGTAATTCACTGATCCATATGCCCTCTGACATGTTCATTACAATTGGGAAATCCCTTATGGAGTACCTGGCCAACTGTCCCTTCCACCCATCCCATTTTTACTTTTTTTTTTAACTGGTCATTTTCAAATGAGTTTCAGGAACCAGTGGAGGCTTCAGAGACCTGAACTCCCTCAAAAGCGTTTCAGTACAGGTTATCAGACGAAAGAGAGATCCCCATATTAACGTCTCCTCCTAGAAAGGGAGGTTCTTCTATTAGGCATCAGAACATTCATTCCTTCCTTTCCATGCCCCCAATCATGTGGATAAAAACAGCAGAAAGAGAGTCAACAGCCACACTGGAAAGCAATCTTCATGTATTTTACTGCTCCCAGTACAACTTCTTGGAAATTAAGGCACCTGAGATAGTGATTTCAAAGGTGCCACCTTAGCCTGAGGTTTGGGGACAAGAAGAAATGAGGACACACACAAACCCCATATGATTCTCACAACAAGCTACTTAGTTTGTAAGTCTGGAAGACAAGTGGGCAGATATCACTGCACTATTGCTTCCAGGAGCATTGCAGACATGACTTTAAAATTTGGTTTTGGGGTCTTTTGGGGGGATTGTTTTTTGCTGATGGTGGTGGCAGTGGTTGTTCTGTTGTTTTGTTTTGTTTTTTTTTAAATCATCATCCTCCAAACAGAGCAGCTTCTAAGAGAGGCCAGGCTGGCAATTTGTATAGCAGTTAACAGCAGAAAGCTGCACATAATGCAGACAAAAGAAAAAGGTGCACTAAGCTCAGAAAGTTTTAACTGAACATGTTTAAAAACAGCAAGGTAACATCTTGCATCAAAAGCTCTCTGTGGCTCACAGCTGGTGCCAGCTCTGCCATTGATGTATCAAGTGTTTTGGGGCAATTACTTCTCCTTTGTGAATCTCTCTTTTTCCTATCTATAAGAGAGAAAAGAGGAAGCAAAGCTGGCTGTTGGCACAAGTGTGTGCAGGTTCCCAGACACTAGTCCATCAGAAAAGGACTTGAAAGATCAATTTTTACCTCCTTGTTGTAACGTGGGCTTCCAGTAAGCAGGTGACATGGGCTCCAGTTCACATTATCCACTCTGGCACTGAAGAAATTCTTGGAGTTCTGCTTTGGCATCTAAAATAAAAAGAATGATCAATAATGAGATTTAGAAGGGCTTAAATTAAGTATTGTGCCTGTCTTTCCACTGACGGGTAGTTAGAAGTCTTCAAGCCATTGCCTTTGCCATATTGCAAGATGCTGATGGGCTTGAGTATATAATGATGGACAGCAGGAGGACTACAGAGAGAAATTACTGTGAAAACCAAATTTCTTAACATGCTCCATGTGCAATTTATTCTAACAATCCTTAGTTCTAAACTAATGTTCTCTTTATATTAAAGGAGATTAATTAATATGATTATCCGTGTGTGGGATGATGACTGTGGGTAAAATTAGAGAAAACTGGGAAGTTACATTCACATTCTAACAGAAATTATAACAGTACAAGAACTACAGGATGAATGCAATTGCCACTTCCTGAATAGAATGCAGTTGGCATGCACAAAATCTGTTCCACAATGATTGTCCCATAATGAGACAATGACAAACTTCTCAGGCAGAAGGGTCTTGTCTTTCCCGCAGTGTTGACAGACCAGTCAAATTCAAGGGGGTCAAGGAACCCCCGTCCGTTTCATATGACACCCTAAAAAGAAGATGGGGAAAACTACAGCATAAGGAGGAGGCCAGCAATAGGTTAAGAAAGAGAAGTCACATTTTATCTGGTAACTTTTCTGTGGGCATTAACCACTAGCAAACCACAGATGAGCCATGATTAGCATAGGCCTGTTATAAATACCAACATTATTACAGCTGGCTACACACACCTCTGGCGAAGGTCCTATTGTTCTGCTGGAGAGGAAGCTAACATTTTAATAAACATTCAGCTAAATTGCTGATGAACTGTTTAGAAATGGAAACTTAAAGTAGGACTAAATTGAAAGAAAATATCTTCCTATCTAATTTTAGAGCAGAGGGACCTCTGTAGTGAGTACTATCAGCTAGCAAAATATAAAATTAAAAATCTAAAGAGTGTTCTCTTTGCCATTAGAGCTGGGAGGAATTTATAGTATTTTATTTGCACATAACTTCATTGGCTTGATATCTGTTAAATTGCCTGAGAATTTTACACAAAATAGATCAAACGAGAAATTCAGTAGATTATTTCTACAGGCCTCTACAAGTAGTACAGGTTGTACTCACTCGCAAATTGTGTCTGTTAATAATGAACAACACTTGTTCATTTGCCATTCCAAAAACGGCCCTCCATGAGTGGGTGTTTGGGGTATTTCTCCTAAGCACAACAGAAAGTGCCATGCATACCAGAAAGAGAGAACTCATGTTGGTAACAATTTTTCAAGACCCCCAGAAAATCAAACCAGTCAAATCCACCACACAAAATTATCTCTGTGGCTTCACTGCATGTGCAGCAAGTAGCAAAAAGAGACCAAGGAAGCCAGTTTTTTCTAACTTAAGTTGTTTTAGCCAGATCTGTTTAACTTGGCATTGTGAAGGATTAAGGGCAAGCAGAATCTCAGCTGCACAAACCACCCCAAACTGAAGGATGCTGAAGCCTTCAACTAACGAAGAAATTTTTAATCACTCTGAAGTCAGGGACAGAGTTCACCGTGGCAGTGCCTAAGGACCACTTCCACTGGACATTACTGGAGACACCAGAACAAAGACCTTCATTTCTATAGCATAAGCTGCCTCGTTCTGTGAGTCACACATCAGCACAGCCCACTGCAATGAAAGGCAAATCAGAGGGGGCTGTTTATTGCCTGAATAAAAACTCTTTTGTTGGGTAGGAGACATGCAGAATTTCGACCAGTACCCTTTATCATTTATTAACTTCACTCAGTCTCATGCCCTGTTTCTGTCATTTGAGACAGAACAGACGTAGTCTTTCCATCAATCAGTGCCAAACAAGTGGTAAAAATATTAGTCCTCTGTATCCACACCTATTTTTTTCTTTATTTTGGATTTACTGACAGAGGAAATGCCACATTACAAATACATAGCATTCTCATCACAATTCCCACCTTTATCATGGAGGGTTTTTCTACTGCTGTGAAGAAAAAAGAAAATCCTTGTTGAAAAATTTATACTGGAAGAATTTAGCATTGGAGGAAAATAGCCATGTCAGCTCACAACAGAAAGCCTATTCAGAACAGTAGAATTTCTTGCATTGTACCCTCTCTTTGCTCCAGAACTACCTGATTTAACAGCTTCCGAAAGCAGCAGGGAATTTGCTGCTATAAATTGCTTTCCATGTGCTCCTGTGGATCACTCCTACACATGCTCAGCTGAGCAAAGGTGAAACCTGTCCCAAGGGAAGGTAGCTCTAGCCTTGAAATAGGGCAATTATGCTGCAGAGTGAATGAACAGTCGCCTTCAGCAGAAGATTGAGTGAAGCTTCCCAAAGCACCAGGGTCATTGTGTTATATCCTATTTGCCAGTTTAAGAGGGGAACAGTTTTGTTCTTAGAACAGAATTTGCTCTGGTGAAGAAGTTCACAGCCTTCTGTATGAACTCACCATGTTTGGAACATTCACCAGGCCAGAAATGGGTTGTATCCTCACGTCACACATCAAATAGACCCAGTGACTCAGAAAGTTACAGCTGTTTAGGATATGGGCCTTGCAGGATGCCCAAGACCACCTTAATCATTCACACAGACCAGAGTCACGCTATAAGCACCCCAGCAGTAGCAGAGAGAGGATTTCAGAGCCCTTCAGACTGATAGCTGCTAGCAACCAACTTCCCAAGGGAACCCCCTTGAGCAGTGGGATGTGCAGAACAAGGGAAACTCAGCCAGGCAACTCTGCTGCTATCAGATGGGCAGCTGGGGCGAGTATCTCTCTCAGACACTGTACATGCTCTTTTCAGTGCTGTCTTTCAGAATTCATAAGGAGACCAACCCCTCCAAAGAGCAGAGTGGGAAGGTAGGAACGAAGAGTTTAATACATCTCAATAAATTTATTCCTTTCCTGAGCAAGCTGTCAGAAATCAGTGAGCAGTCAGCAGCAGCTCTAACTGTATAATTTAATCTCTGGGCTCCTTCATAGCTCATATGACAACAGAACGCTGTCCCATTTTTTGCTAGGGATCACATATTATTCAGCAGATTGTAAAAAAAAAAGCAGGGGTACAGTAAAAATGGATGAGGCAAAGCATAATTTTGAGTGGGAAGAAAAAGAATATTTCTTATATGCGGCCTAAACAAAGCCTTAGAAATAAATTAATTTTCTGCATGCCAAGGTCCAAACAGGGCTATATTTGAAATCCTCTGTCCCACTGCTGTTTTGTTCTGACCTATAGGTGCTCTCTTCACTTGCCAGAGGACTGGTTTGGTAGTTTTCTTCCACCACCTTGGTAGAATGAGGGAACATTGAAACATCCCTTTCAGTGCAAGATAAGGAAATCATAACTGAAACTATACTCATTCTTTATCCATGTATGGAAGGTTCTAGAAGTGAGTATGTATGCCAAAATAAAGAGGGAGTTATGGGGCAGACTAACTGAAAGGCAAGCTTTGCAATGCAATTATACCAGGAAAGTGCTTAGTCCCACCAGCATTTCATTCACCTAACCTAAACAATTGTTAAGACCTCAAATATTGACAAAAACACTGCGGCAATCAGGAATTAGCAATCCACAAACAGACCAAGAAAACAAGAAAACATATCATGAGACCTACAGGACTTAAACTGGACTAGCTAAGCCCCTCTAGTACATGTATTTTTGTGTTTACAAAACTTTAAAATGGAATTTTTTTCTCCCCCTCTTTCAATGAAAATGTTTAAATCGCTGATCATAATGTCTCTGTCAAGAAACAGAACATTCAGTTCCCGGTAAGGATTAGCCTAGTTCATTTAAAAAAATTAGAGCAGAAGGGCAGGTGAAACAACGTACAATAAATGGAAGCTACCCAGCAGGTCGCTGAGGATGGGATTTTCAAAGATGCCAATGAAGTGATATTTAATTCTACTGGAATTCGGTATTTTAAGCTTGAGGCAGAATTTGCTTAGCGAATCACATAGACTTTTAACTGCACATGGCCAGTCTTATTGAGTTATGCCAAGCTGACAAGTGTCAGCACGGTTTCCTACAGCCAGTGATATTGCGGCCCCTGCATATTGCCAAGAGCTGTATCAGGTTTGCTTTACTCTGACAGAGACCCATTTCAGAGAGAAACGTCCAGGCTTCATTTCTCCCACTGACAGGAGTTTCAACCTATACAGCAAGGAAACAGGCAAAATGAGTTATCAACATTTGTTACAGCTTCTTCAAGTGTTTTGCCCATTCCAGTTTGAAAACATATTAATACTGTAAAACCTCAAGCTCCAGGCAGTGAAAACGCGAAACAGGAGCCTGGAAAGCTCTTCTAGAATCTGTCTGAAAAACTGGCAAATTGCAGTCCAGCATTACAAGATAAAACAGAGGCACAAAGTGATAGTACAGTGGAGTCAATATGCCTGTGCCATCAGTAAGCCAGCAAGGAGCCCAGACCTCAGCCTCTGTGCTCTGATCAAGCAGTGTCTCTGGCTCGCATCTGGCGGAGTAGGAAGAACAAGAGCAGCACAAACGTTTGATTATCCTTCTTAAAATGATCAGTTCAAACTCCAACCTTGTTCCATACAGACACATTTCAGGGGCACATCCTCCCATTACCAGGAGCAAAGGAAACAGAGCTTTGAATATGACCAAAAATAAACTGCCTGTTAGAGAGGGGGAGATCATTATGTCTTTTCAAAAAAACCAAAACATTAGGGACTTTGTTTCACTCCATTTGATGTCTGGTATTTGATGTCAACACTTCAGAAACAACAAAAAAACAAATTAAGTTGTTTGGGTTTGGGGTTTTTTTCTTCTTTATATAATTCTCTATTTTTCTTGCAGCTAGTGGCATTGCAAGGGTCTCAACAAGCACAGGTAACAAAGTATGTGTCTGTTGCCACAAACACTTCTTAAACAAGAAGGGTGGAGTGCTTTGTGCTTGGTTAGAGCTGTAGGTATTTCGTGAAAAAAAGACCCAGACATCTCTGTACCAAAGACTGTTTCAAACAGCTTGTGTGTTTCATGTGCATTGTCCAATCCTTTAAATGTCAAAAGTCTCACACCATTTTGTTAAAAAGAAGAACATGCCATGTACTACTAATTGAGTAAATCAATATACAGAGAAGGCCATGAAGAGAGTGAAATGTTTTTGACACATACAAGCAGTTGTTTTCAGCTTGCATAAGAGGAAAAAAGCCCTGCTTGCCCTTTATGCCTTAATTAAGATCACCTCAGGAACACGGGGTGAAAGACCTTTCCCCTGCACCCTCCTGGCTGTTCTGCTCTTAACTCCCTGCCGTTTGGCCATCAGTAGCAGTCAGAAGTCTGTGAACACAAAACCCGTCACTGCAGTCTCTAAGAAGGGATCCAAATACCAGATGGGTTCCCACCAAGCTCCAGAGACAGCCTCAGAAATTCATGAAGGGAAGTATGTGATGGATTGTTGCCCTAACAGAGGCTTGTTATAAAGTGTATTTATAGAGTCCAATCACATGAGCTATCTGGAGTCTTTGGTAATTTTTTCATTTACAAATGTCTACATTTTCTGGGAGATTTTACAGACTCCTTTGTCTCCAGAAAGGCCTTCCAAGGTTATTCTTACAGGACTTTTACAGCCGAAAGACTAACAAAGGCAGCTATTTGGGCAGAAATCTTTCTCCAGAACCTTCCTCTGGGCTGAGGAGTAGCCATGAAACAGCCTAAGACAGCTTGCTTTGAAAATACTGTAAGGAGCTCCATGGAAGCCTGGCTTTTGAAGCCACTGAGACTCGCTCTTTCCCAGAGCCTTTCTTGTAATGCAAATCTCCTGCAATGAGATTTGCTGCAATGCAAAGATGAGCAACCTCCTCCTTCTGGCAGCTGGAGCTTTGGGCTCTGTCTAGTAGTGCCTGGTGCAGTGCTTTTCTGTCCTGTTTGTGCCTCCCTGGAGGTCAAGGCTGTGAAGGGCCATCCCTGTGAACTGCTGTGTCAGCAAACAGCAGAGTGCACGTGTGATGCATTATGCCATCTGCAACTAGTTTCTAGTCCCCAGTAGAACCATTTGCAGAGATTCATATACCCTAAGCATGGCACTGGCTTAAAATAATACCCTGGAGGTCTCAGCCTGCTTTCCTCGTGCAATCTAATTCTTAAAGGCAGTCTAGTGTGGACTGACAGGAAGTCATTTCAGTTTTCCAAGAGCTTTCAACCTCACCTGTGATCTTTTGTTTACTGCCAACTCTGAGATCCTCCAGCCAGGATGAAAAGGGAAAGTGGTGTTAAGACAATTTATTGCAACCATAGGCTGAGCTCAATTAAGGCTTGCCTGACTATTCCTACAGCGAGACAGATAAGGGAAAGAGGAACAAAATAATAATAATAATATGTGATTTTCTGCCAGCCAGAAAATGAGATTAAGAGACCTGAAGCCTGTGGAATGGTGTATGACCAAATCAACAAGACACATTACAGAAACCAGGGGAGCTAGCTGTGGCACAAAGCTGGAGTGAGATTAGATCAAGGTGAAACCATCTCTTCCACTCGATCTTTAGAATTTGGGGTCTATAGGAGGATGGATATTTAGAGGTCAGTCCTGCTCTCACTGCTGGTTTATGTATTGCTTGAGCTACAAACACCTGTAGAGCATTCCCTACAAAAGAGGAGACTCTGATCCCCTACAAGTTCTGGAATCTGTTGTTGACATCTCTACATGTGTAATACTCCTTAGTGCCCTGACATTTGTCTATAAGCTGCTTGCACTTTCATTCAAAGTGCCTGTGGCTGCCAGACATTCTTGAATCAGGGATATAATTCTCTTTACATCTTACCCAAGTCAAATTCTGAAGTGCTTCCTTTTAAGGACAGAATTAATGCATTACTCAACACACACAGGTAACACCAAAACTTCCACATCCTTCTCTCTTTACTGCTCAGAAGATCCTATTCCTTGCTAAAATTCAGCTGGAGTCTGACTCTAGCTGAAGGCAATAAAGTTTGTTATTGTCCTGAATAAAATTTGAGAAAAGAAAGAGAACAGAACTGACAGAGCTTTTTTTGTGGTCATTTTCTGTCAACTATTTTGAAGGAGGAAAGTAATTTTGTAGGAGAAAACAGTAGATTTTGTTTCAAGAGAATTACATAGGAAGCAGTATAGAGTATTTACGGATGTGGTCAAGATCTGAGACTCTGTTTTCTATCCAAAGATCTGAGACACGGAAAGTTATTTCAATTCTCAACATGCTAGAAGACTACAGAAGGAAACCTTAAATGACTAGTCAAGCAACACTGAAAAAAACAGTGGCAAACCCATTTACACTCATTCTCACTCCTGCATGACACCGAAGAAGAAATAATCATGTTGACCTGAAGGAGCTCTGGGTATCCAGCAAGCACTTCATTTATCCAATCATTTGGTGTCAAGATATCAGAGCGAAATCCTAAAAGACCCCTTACACTTTTCATTTTTGTGACTTCAGAGAACAATACAGTCCCAACTTCTTTTTTTAACTCCCTAAATTTTCATACACTCCATGATCTTAGGAACCTTGGGATGAGAATGCTGGCCTGGAAATCTTTCAAGCAAGAGTAAATCAAAGTGTGATTTTGTCAAATTGAACTTTTCTAAGCATGAAGTCTTCCCTCTCTCTACATATATATTTCAGAACTGTGTAAAGTTCTTCTCCATAAGACAAAACTCAGGAAATGAAACAACAGGTTTCCACTACGGTCAAAGCTACCAGGAAGACAACACTAGCCGACAAAAAAGATCAAACTTTGATCCGTGAGGAGTATGATGAGTTTACTCAGCTACTCTTTAAATATGTAAGCGTTTTCATATCTGCCTGTGAAATTCAAAATTAGCATTTAATGTCTCTCTAGATTGGTCTAAAATTAAACATTAATAAATCATACAAATTTAAAATTAGGCACACTTCAACAGTGTAATGTGAGTAACACATATCATGTTTTCTGTAGAGGTCAGCTGATTAATATCTCAGTGTAACATGGTCTAGCAACCAGTACCAAGCCTCTTGGTACTAACATTGCCATAACACATGAATGAGTAAACAATCACTAAGGAGAAGATCCAAATATTCCAATACTTTCACATCCCAGGATACAGTATGAAATGAGATCGAATCAAAGAATTATAGAAGATACAATTATCAAGAGATCTTGTCTAATCTATTTTTATACCCTCAGGAATGACCACTTTGATCTCAACCAATTCCAATAGATATTTAGGGTTTTTCTTAATGTTGATACAAATCGTGTCTTTCAGATTGGTTAGAAGAGGGTCTGCTTCCAAGGCTTTTGGAAGGGAAAAGTTAAATCAGAGCCCTTTAAAGAACTGTTCCTCCTGAAACATTTTATACTTTCACTGAAGGCTGGCATCTTAAAAGATGAGCTTTCTTCACAGCTAAGAGTCAGAATGTAGTGCATTCAGTTCATGACCTTAAGCAAGTCCCTTATTCCACCCTCTTTCTTTAATAGAATAGTTTCAGTGGTTTATAAAGACTCGGAAGTTTAATCAATATTGCAAACTTCATACAAAAGAGTGAATAATTCCTCTATTCATTACAAACATTTCTCCTTGCTTTTTTTTCAGTGGGTTTGATTAGTAACTTTGCTCACCCCATCCCCAACTTCCCCATATAAAAGAGACATTTGGTACTGAGGAGAAGACTAAAAAGAAAAACAGAAAAGTAACAGACAGCCAGTTCTCACTGCAGTGATGTGGATATCAAAAGGACAATGCCATTTTGTGCCATCCAAGAAGATAATCCTTAAATTGTAAAATTATTCAGTGTACTACAGTCTTATTTCTATTCACTTACTCTTTAGGAGCCAGTTGGTTTCTTCCATACAGAATGGTACCATGGGGGAAAATTAATTTAGCTACTTATGGGTAAGACTAAGTATTCTCCATCCTAATTGGGCACAGTTCAAAGAGTTGTAAATGGCTTCACAAAGTTTTCTCCTGTAACTTCCTCTCATCCCAGTGACTTAAATTCTTGGATTTTCCCTCTTCCTTTTATTTCACTTGATAATCAAAATGAGAAGTAGAAGGAGGCCAGGCTAAAATTTTAAGGAGGTGTCTCTTATCAAACACTGCTGTGCAGTGTCTCTGAAGGTCTCTGGAATTCAGGAGATGGCACTCATAGAAATGACTATGAACAATGTTGTGTTTAACATGCTGAAGTGTCCCAGAAAGTCTACTGAGAGGAAAATTAATTTCCTTTCTCTTTCTTTTGTACATATTAAGGATTGCCACAGACTATATTGCGATTGTACCCAGTTGGTACATATTGATCAAATTGGATCTCAAGCTAAGAAGGGTTAAAAGTAAAGTGAGGCAGGAATGTTTGAGTCAGGACCTACATTTCAAAAGAAACAGTAAACTCAAACTTCTTTAATTCTGAAAATAAACTTATCCTGACTAGTCTGGATTTTCTGGTCATTATCTAGACATGGATACACATGCAACCCCATACATCTCATAGTTTACCAGTAGGGGAGCATGTGGGAAATCTGCACTGTGTCCATTTCAGATCTGGAGCATTTTCATCTTTGTTGCTGGAAAATACTTCAACTACTGGCCTGTGGAATCAGTATAGAGATTGCCTAGTTCTTCATACAAATAAAAGAGTCTGACAATTAGAGACATGGAAATGATCATATGTGGGGGACACTGAAGGCAAGATCATTGTGATTGCTGAAGCTTTGACCTAAAGCCTCACAGGCTCTGGTCACACTCTCTGCAATGATTTGCAGGCTGTAGCTTTCCTTGCCTGCCTATTCCACACACTTTCTTCCACCAGGTTCCACTGGTCATTCTGTCACCAGTATGTCCAGAAAGTTCTCAAAGTGAATTTTCCAGAAGAGTAGTGGGATGAAGAAACCACCTAATCAGCTTCAACCACAAACTATCCACAGCCTCAATCATAGCAGCTTCTATCAACACTGGAGATTCTGAAGGTAATTTAATGGCTTCTAAACTAACCATTCAGTAGGAGAAATGAATCGCACTAGAGACACAGTTCTCTGATTGAGAGCCAAAAGTCAAGCTCATTAATCCTGATAACCAAAACAGCAGTGCACTGATTGAAGGAAGCAGGCTGTAAGCCTTCTTGTCCCCAACAGTTTTTAACTCTGAGCCACAGCTCTCCCCACTTTCCTCTGATTTTGACTTGCTATTTCATACCCTTAACTCCCAGAGTTAAGTCTGTATGGTAGAGTCATTTGATGCCATATTCACCACATCAGATTTACATTAGCTCGTGTTGGGTGTATTTTGGGGGGAGGGGGAAAGGAAAAAAAATTGAAAACACAACAGATTTTTCTCAAAAAGATTCTGTAGGAGGAAAAAATTGTATTTTGGTGAGAACAGTTTTAAGAAAATTAGAGAGACAGGAAAGTAAAACTCACTTCATTTTAAAACAACTGCTGAAATAATCCTTCAGTATTTTCAAAATCTGCAAATTTTCCTGAATCTTAGCACTTCTCAGGTTGCATTTTAATGTTTGAGTTTTTGCTAGCTATAGCTATTATGTCCATCTGCAAAATGCTGTGGGATTATTTGAGAGGAAAAGCTTATGCATATGAAATATTTTTTCTGTATGTACTTATTAAAGAGGCAAATTCAAAAGTCACATCTAGGATGCAAATACTATTTCTTCTAGAGCACATATTAATCTAATGTTTAAAAATATCTTTGCTGTTCTATCACCATGAATTACTTTCTATGTGTTCAAACTTTAGAAATACATACGTACTTTACTTGAAATGTTGTATTTAGACTTAAGCTTCGTAGTTCAAAAATAGCTGCTTTGGGAAGAAATGCATAAACTGATTTGGAAACTATAAGCATCACTACCCACCCTTGTTGGCTGCCATGGTGTACTGAATTAGATATTTTCTCAAAAAAAAAGAACAAATCAAAACCACCACATATAAAGTCACCCATAAAAGGCAAGAGAAAGAGGCTTCAGAAAAGCCTACATTCTCTTTTCCTTGTTAACAATGGAGTGCCCTTTCCAAACGGATTTCAGCAGCAGGAGACATCTAAAGGCTGAGTAACACACTGCAAGCAAACTTGTAATTCCATTCAACAGCCCATCTCTTGAACACAAAGTGATAAGTCTGCTTCAGATTGTTAGGCACAGAGTTATATTACTAAACATGGTGAGGTTTGCAAGAGCTCAGGACCATCAATACACCTTTCTATCTATACCCTTTGATTTGAAAATTCCCAATTTGGGGAGTTAGTTGGAAAAAGTATGATTTCAGTTCCTAAGCTTGATTCTACTAGTTTCGTTCCAACTTTCGTCAAATCTAGAAACACAGGCATGTCTAGAGGGAAACTATTTTTAGGGATTCAGTAATTATGAAGATAGGAGAAGCTTATAGAGGCATCTGATTGATGACATTTCTGAGGTACTGTAAACATTCATGGAAAATCTTATACCCCAGAAAGTGTGAGACTATCTAGCAGAGTTTTGACTGCAATAAAAGGAGATTAAAATTAATTGCCTTTATTTTTTCTTTCCTCCAGCAGTCAGGAACAGTTGCTGCAGCTCAGTTGATGTGTTGTACCTCAGCACAGCGATCTGAGTGAGGGCCCATTCCTTGCCATCACATCACAGAGGGTATAAATCAGGATGGTGGACCAATCCTCATATCATCAGCATTGCACCAGCAGCTGAAAATCCAACCTCCATCCTGCAGATCTGGATCCAAATCTCCAGTCCTACAAACATCCCCAGGCTGCTAACCTCCCTGGGCAGAATAACTGCCAGGTACTTCAGCAGAAGCTTCTGCTTCAGATCCCTCAGACTGTGTGCAAACACAACCCACATGAAAAAAGGGAGGGTACAACCATCATTCATCTCCAAACTACATAAATATCACCAGTGGTTCATGAAACAGTAAATCCTGGAGCCAGACATCCTGGGAAGTGCTGTCTCCCAGTTCTAATAGTTGTCATGCCATTTAACCAAATAACCAACTTTTTACTAAAGTAAAGCACACAGTGGCTCTGTGCTGCAGGAAGAGAGGGAAGGTGAATAGCATCCCTCTGTTCCTCTGTCTTTTGCTGCTGGCTAATTATTCATTTGCGGTTTACCAGCTAATTACACATGTGCTTTGGCATTTGAAGACTTAGGGGCATACTTTATTTAATGGCTAGTAATTACCCAGGCCTCCTCTGCTCCCTGTGCAGAAGGGGTTTCTGTTTCTGTCCTTGTGCTGTCAGCTCTAGAGGTTAAAGACCCCCAGACAGATGGTTGCACTGTCACATATAGAAGGCAGGCTTATACTTCATGTGATGATAGAGGTTTCCCAAATAATTATCTGTTAATTATTTCGCTCAGAGCTCAATGCTGATCTCTGTCTGCTCCCAGTGTGTGTGACAGTAGTTTTTGTTCCCGTGTCCAGGGTAAAAATTACAAAGGGTGCACGAGGCTGTATGAAGACCAATTCACTATTAATTTTTCCCTAGGAACAGTCCAACATTTAGGCCTTGCACTTCATCTCAGCACCTACACAACCCACTGCTGCAGTTGTCCACCTTGGCACACAGCACCACCAGGGTGTCCCCGAGACGGGGCACGAGCCTCAAAATACAGGGAAGACACACAGAGATATGGCAGGATGCAAAGAATTCTTTGTAGCTTGGCACAGATGGCTGAATAACACAGCTGGAGGGAATGAGACTTCAGGCAGGAACGCTGCCAGAGATGGGATGTATTGACAGCAGCTACAGTTGTGGAGAACAGGTTTTGAATTTGTTGCCATCAGTGTTTGCAAAGGAAACCTCAGCCTTAGGATTGTGCTCAGATAATTGAATAAAAGGCTTAACTCTGGCTCATTTCATTGTGGGAATGCTCAGAAGAGATGAGGTGGATTAGCAAGTGGCATGGAAGCTGCACTCATAAATTAGGGTTCTTTAAATTGCAAAATGGACATCATTGTCCTGGAAGTTTTTCAAACCCTGTCACTCATTCCTCCAACCTAAGGCCATTTTATTTGTGAATGAGGTCATTCACGTGAGCTTTGCAGGCTAATTTATTCCATTAGTTGATAACCTGTACCTCACAGGAGTTTACTTCTGCAGAAAAAATATGTCACAGCTACTTATTACTAGGGAACCTTTAAAGTTTCCAGCCTCCAGACACTAGAAAAAGGTATTTACATGTGTCTTTAACAAGAGGGAACTTTAGAGATTGAGACATCCAGAACAAACACTTGCATCTCTAACGCCTCTTCAGAGTTAGGCTACTAAACACTTCTGATTTTGGCAATGTATTAACTCCAGAGCAAAGTAGAACTTGAACCTACCACTCTTATCCCAGCTGGTAGTCAAACCATTTGCCCATCTGTGATCTGCACTAGCTGAATCGATCAACCTACATGAAAGGCAAATGATCTGCTAAGCTTCTTGTAATGAAGTCATTTCTTTCTCACTTTAGGCAAACAACCTCTTGGAAACCATCCTAAGTCAGCAAGACTGCAGCAGATCTAATGTAATGAGTCAATACTTACAGTTTAAGAATTCAAAAAAAAAGAAAGGTTTCAAAAGCAATGGGATAAAGCTAATAGGTCCAGTGATGGTGGATAGCACTTATGGATATATCAAACAGTGCAAAGGGTTTAAGGTCCAATAAAAATTATTGTTCTGCATCTGTGTTATTTCTTCATTTAACTATGCATCAGTTCTACTTAAAATGCTTGTCTCCTTTCATATCCACTTTTCTCTGTTCCTACTACTAAATCAGTGGCACCCACATTACCTGAGACCAGTCAAGATTGAAAATACACCTTTTTTTGTGAAAGGGAGTGACTGTTTTCACAGAAAGCCAAGATAGGTCAGACTGCAGACACTGTGAGGGAAAGAGACAAATGAGAATTGATGTGGTCTCTTGATTCCCAGAGTTAGCTGCCAGGGTAACTCTGCTCTGGAGAACTGAGTAGAAGCACTGAACCACTTAGGTTGCAAAAGACCTTTAAGACCAAGTCCAACTGTAAAACTAACACTGCTAGGTCTACCACCAAACCACATCCCTAAGCCCCACATTTACATGACTTCTAAATACCTCCAAGGCTGGTGAATCAACCACTTCCCTGGGCAGCCTGTTCTGATGCTCCATAACTCTTTCAGCAAAGAAATTTTTCCTAATATCCAGTCTAAGCTTCACCTTGCACAATGTAAGGCCACTTCTTCTCATCCTGTCACTTGTGAGTATCAGAGGAGAGGTCCCAAATGACACAGTAAATACATCCTTTGATACAGCATGTTAAGGAAAGAGGAAGGCAGCATTTAAAACTCAGCTGTAATAGGCCAACTTTATGTTACCAGCTTTTGTATTAGATCCCAATAATGAGTAGACATGTTTCACAGTAGCTCAAAGCTCACTGTGAAGGAAAAAGCAATTTCCAGTCTAAATTATAAAGGCTTCTATTCTGATTTTACTTACTTGGTTTCTAAGATTACTTCATATGATATTCACACTTCAAATGATATTATCAGAAAGAAGGAGACACGGAAAGAAATATACAGAAAGCTACAAGTGCACAGGTTCAAGAGAATATCCACATAGAAAAAGAGGAGTGCTGCACTTTGTGCTTGCTTGAAACTCAGAAACACAAGAAATGCCAGGCCCTATTCCAGATCTCTTGCCCTACAAAGAGTGGGGAGAAGAGGATTATCCAAAGAGAAGCAAGTGGGTGAACCTTTTCGGGGTAAATAGCAGAAATATCACCTTTTCTGGAGGTTTTTGGTTACTCAAAACAGCACAGTATGAGATAGTTCTTTGTGACAGTGATGAGTCTCTGTTTTAAAAGATGAAGAAAATTGTAGTAAGTAGGTGGGAATTAAGATTTGATTCCAATAAGGAGAAACTGTTAAGGACTGAAAAGTGGAAGGCAATGCAGGTGGAAGTGATCATATGACATCAGAGGAAGGGAAAGAGACCAAAAGAATGAGGACAGTGGACTTAACAATAAAAAATTTAAAAAAAAAAAAAAAAAAGCTGCAGACTTAAACACATTCAGAACTGTGAGGGATGGTCTCTTGGGAAGATAATCTAAGGCAAAGAGGAATGCAGGAGATGTGGTAGTGCTGAAAGGGACTGCATCAAAAGCACAATGGCAGCCTATCCTGGTACAGAGCAAAGATAGTGAACATAGCTTGAAACCAATATGGTTACATTAGGAGCACTTTAAAGACTGAACAATCAAAAAGCAACTGTAAAGCAAGTGGGAACAAGGACGGGCAACTCAATGTATAAAGGAATGTCGTAAGCATGCAGGGATAAATCAGAAAGGCTAAGGCACAAGTTGAATTACAACTAACAAGGACATAAAGGCAACAAAGAAGGCTCTATAAATACATTAAAAGCAAGAGGAGAGGAAAGAAAAGCATAAGCCCATCAGTTAATGGAGATGAACAAATCTGATGATGCTGAGAATGCAATATTATCTCTGCCACAGCCTCCAGAAAAACAGGCTAGTTGTGACCCAACACTTAACACAATTCTAGTAAAGAGATGAGATTGCTGGCCAGAATAGGGAACAAGCTGCAAACTGCCTAAACAAGTTAGGGCTTGCTAGCCCAGGGATATTAAAATGTAGTAAATTCAGGTGTGAATTTACCCCTGTGACTCTGCACCAGCCAGCCCCTGCTTTAAAAGTGATGCACATCTCTATCCACAGAACAGGTGAGCAGGGATGCTCTGTTATTACAGAAACTGGTTGGTGTCTGACCTTGGTAGAGAGGTGGGGATGACAACACACCCATGACATTTCTAGGTATAAGGAAAAGTATATATTGACAAAGGCAAACTTCAGCATTCTTAAGAGACTTTTTTTGGCCAGTTCCTTTAATGTGTTCATCTGGGAAGTGTGCAAAGGACCAGGGTCAGCGCCCCACAGCTCAGTACAAACAGGTAATGCTAGCTTTGCTCTGCCATCTCTCATGGAAGCTGGTTCTGCAAAAAAAAAAAAAACAAGCAAAAGTTCCTACAGTCAGAAACACAGCCCCTTGATGTTGTAGGATGTGTTAACCAGCAGTTTCTGCTTTTAAGTCAAGGTACAGATGATCTCTTGTGCCCCAAGACCTTGTAATCTCTCTCCTGAATGGCCAGGATGTGTCCCTGTCTGTTGTCCTCTGCAGGGCACAGACCAGATGAAGTGTGTGCTCTCAGGAGTTTTAACTGTCCTCTATTAATAACACAGATTCTTCTTTCTACAACACAAAGTGACTCTACAGCATTTTCTGGTAAGGGAAATTATAGCTTGGCATCTGTTCTTTTCACTGCCAGAACCAGATTGCTCATCTTATTATATCTTACAAAATTGCTCAAGACCTGCAAGGAGAAAATGGATTTTCAATATGGCCTTTTTTCTGTTTTAATAGGCACACTTAAGATCATGAAATGTACCATGTCCGTTCCAAACACACCATAGCACTTCTGCAGGGACAGACATCATAAGGGCATGAGGAAATAAAACCAAGGGGCTTCAAAACATAACATTCCAACATCTTGATACCAAGAAGATCTGCTTGATTAAGAAGCTCTGCACAGTCCTGTTGCATTTCAGCTCAGCTGGGAACAATTCTAACACTTAACTCTGGGTGGTGAGTGAGCACAGCAGAGATCCTCATGACACAAAGAGAAGATGACATTTTGTAGCTCTTCCCTTTTCCTGCATTTACAGGTAGAATGACTCCCAAAGCCATTGTTTCTAACTGAGGCATTAAAAAACAACCTTCATACTTCCAAGAATATGACACAATGGCACAGGTTCAATAGAGGAAGCATCCTGGCAGCTAAGATTGATATTCTATTCACTATCACCCATGTTAAGGGATGGAAGGACCACAAAGCCAGGACGAGCTGTATATCTGCACTTAACTGTGCTCTCTGCTAAACAGAGGTCACATTAAATCAATAGAGAAGATAATTTCCGACTTTAATCCTGCTGCCACACCTTGCCACCAAGATAAAGGTGACAACCACCTTCTGGGTTATACATGGCTCTCCTAAGCCTCACACATGAATCAACAATAGAAATAAAATCATAAGAGGTAAGGAACTGTGGAAAACAGCATACCCTTGAAGGTAACATGCCCTCTACAAAAACTCCACAGAATGATTGAATATCTCCATTCCAATAAGTCATTTGAATTTCTTTATAGGGCAGTCTAGCTGCCCTATAATGTGCTGGCCAAACAGAGAATATTACCTATTCTCTGTGCAGCCAGAGAATAGGTAATATTAATAAACAGCTGTTATCCATATGGTTCTCATACCATTTGCTTGTATCTCATGTACTATTGGCCCTGCACCACAAACCTACACAGCCTGAAGACTCAGCCTATAGCTTGCCATGCCCCAGGAGCATTTCCAAGAGGTAGTACCAGCACATGGACCCAGGAGCAGTAAACAAGCTCAGAACATAGTCCAGCGCCAGCATACACTGATCAGCCTTTGGCTGCTGCTGACAACACCAAAACACAAAAGCCAGGAGAAGGAAAACAATCTGACTTGCAAGTCAAACTGTAAGCCTCTCTTACCATTCTGATCTAGTCTCTTTACATGTCCTCTTTTCCCATTCCTGCTCCATCAGGCCTTACCAGAATCTGGAAGGGAGAACCACAAACCTCTTATAAGCTTCTGAAAGAAAATATTAACTCCAAAGTTTGCAATATTCACATTATTGAGGAACTGACTACAATAAACTGGCCTAGAGACACCATTTCTGTTGGCTCCCGGGATTCCCAGTTCAGCAGGTACAGTCAGCTCAGTGACACCCGTTATTAATGACGCTGCATCCCAATTGTTGGTCAGCAACTGAGCACAGAAAGTTCTCTGTTGTCAAGTGTCACAGCAGCAGCACACAGGATGCTTCCACCTCTAAAGATGGGGGAGGATCAGCCAGAACCACTTCAGTGAAATGGATGTGTCAGGGTGAGGAGCACTGTATCCTGCAGAGACACAGTCTCCACTCAACAGGTGCACTGTGCAACTCAGCAGGCTGATGTAACCACTCTGGTTTCACACATAAATCAGGCATTAGCCTTTTCATTCTCTGTCCACAGGGCACACAGAACTAATCAACATGGTGCAGAATCTACTTTGGTTAAGTTGCAGAGCTGCTATTCTAAGGGCAGTCTTTTAGTGGAAGTGGCCAAAGGAAACAGAGAGCACAATGGATATTTCCCCTTCAATTGCCAGTGAATATATATTGAAAGCCTTTCTACTTTTTTCCAGTTTTAGCAGCTGGAGAACTGACTGCATATGGGCTCTGAATAACTGTGTGTTCAGGACCTTTCCAGATTTAATAATTTTTTTTCATTCCTCACAAGGACCTCTTTCCTCAATTTCCCTTCTAGCTGCTTGGAAACTGGGATTTCCAGGACTATATACCATTCCCCTCCAAGTGACTCGAGTCCTGCTTTTTCTGGAAGACACTTATTTATCTACTCTTCCAGTATTTGATATTAACAGATCATTCCTTCACCAGTTTCATCTCCCTCCATCACCAGTCTTCACTGTCTGAAAAACCCACTACTGCTTCTCTCAAACGACTCCAAGATCTGAACTACTCTTCACGTGTGCAGCCACATCCCTTCACACATGCAGAAATCCTGCATGGCACTGAACAAGCTAAGGATGCAGTCTGCAGGAATCTCCTTTCAGCATAAAGTTTGTGCTCTATGTGCCAATGAACTTCAGATTAGATTGATCTATAGATGGATGATTAGTGGTTCTCCTCCACTGCCATTTCCTTCTGGTAATACTAAACAGAACATGTGAGCAGGAAAATAATGAAAGATAAGACATAAGGGGATTGTAGGAGCTCTGCAGATTCAAGTG
The DNA here is from genome assembly GCA_035584735.1 of Pseudotriccus pelzelni. Taxonomy (NCBI): domain Eukaryota; kingdom Metazoa; phylum Chordata; class Aves; order Passeriformes; family Tyrannidae; genus Pseudotriccus; species Pseudotriccus pelzelni. The sequence goes on along the minus strand of JAWMRA010000162.1, from coordinate 24,676,146 downwards.
GCATTTGCCAAGGTTGTGTTGGCCAGGATAAAAGCAGTAAATGCAATCTGCTAAGAAGCTCCAAGGGAACAGACACCTGTAAGCAGTTTGAGAAAAGAAGCCATTGCAAATAAGATAAAAGGAAGACTAAGACTGAACTGAGTTCAGGCATACGAAAAGTACTGGGACCAGTTCCAGCCAAGGGTCAGTCTGTGTAACTCCACCTAAGGTTAGAGGGATTGATGATGCTCACAGTATACCAGGTCAGAAGACTCTGAAAAGAAATCATGGAATCCAGAGATCACCTCTACCAAATGAGGAAGTTTTCATTGAATGCCCTGGGAACTCCACTGTTTAAACCACATAAAAAAAATTACCACCACCTACAGTCATTAAAAGTGTTTTAAAAAGTCAAATTTTGATTGCAGAAAGGTAATCTGGAAACAGTCTGTGAATCTGAATTGTGGTGAGTCATGCATATTTTATTTCCTTCTTCAAATGGAAATTAATGTCTAATGTATTTCAAGTTTCATCTATTGCCAGGCTGCTTTACCAGCAGATGTACAAAGGGAAAGAGATGTCAAGGAAACTAGAGCAAGACAGTTTCCTCAGTACTTGAAATCCTGAGTATAGCAGCACAGTAGATGTAGCCATGGTCCACATAATCTAAATGGTACAGAGAAAGGCAAAGAGTAAACAGTCAAGGAGAATGGGAAGAAAAAAGGATGCCTTTCATCATTATTGTGATGAAATGAGGTAGGTCCAAGACCCAGCTATGCTTACCCCCAACCACCTTGATGTTCTCTCAGTGAACCATCAGGTTCTGGTCTCTCGAGTATCTTGACCATCATGAAGTTTCCTCCAATGCACAGAAAGTAATTTCTAGGCTCCAAGAATACCAAAATACAGATATCGTACCCTTTCTCTTTCCCTGATCATGTATCCAATTCTTATGTGGGACATTTGGGAAGTTAGGCAGCGCAGGAAACTTGGTAGATGGAAAACACATGGAGGAGGGAAAAGGATGTTTACAAAGCTTCCCATCTGTTTTGCCTCAACAGATAACTCAAACCCATGAGATCTGATGCAAAATACAAACAATCTACCTACGTGTGCCTGCAGGACAGGTAGGTTGGCACAGACCAGCCCATAGATGTAGAAGCAACAATGAACTGCCACAGCTTTGTAAGAATGGCCAGCTTTGGGCCAGGTCTCAGGAGAATATCCTGCCTGAGAGACAGAAATAACTCTAGGCCTTATAGAGAAAGCAAAAAGCAAGTTTCAGTTTGGCAAGCTCTGAGACCAGCACCTATTCTATCTCCTACAGCACCAAAGCTTTATCATGACCAAGAGATCTGGAAGAAGACCAAACTGTTGAAAGTACATGAGTATTTCCAGTAACACTATTCATTTCACCTAGTTTATTCCTAATGACTAGAAGCTGCTGCTCACAGAACAGTAGGCATGAGAGATGGAAGGAAACCGAAGGACCAATTAGGTCATTAATCCATCAAACTGACAGAAGATTAGTCCTTAGAGAATGTTTTTTACTGTTTTGTCCAGTTTGCTTTTTACACAACCCCAGCCATGGAGAGTTTATCATTTCCTTAGAGGAAATTACCCACAGCTTGTTAAAAATCTCTCACCAGGACAACTTCTATTCTTTACAGCATACAGTTGCCCTTTTCCTCAACTTTATGTTACTGCTCTCACCAACTTTTTGTAGGCCATTCCCCAGTATACATTCAGCAACTACACATGCATCATTCCTTATCCTCTAGCCATGTAAACTATATTCAGCATTTTCATCCTTTTCAAATACATTCTCTTCCAGCCCTTTAGATTTGGGACTAAGTAGTAGCTTCTTCTGGGATGTTTTTTTCCACTGAACTTCCCTCCCACCTGTCTCTGTCTTCCACCATCCCACTATATTTGAAAGCTCAGATTGACACATTGATCTGCTGAAAGAAACAGGATGAAAAGACATGGCAGATTATTGAACAATATCAAGAGCACCAAATTCCTTCTAGAGGAGAAGCATAACAGACATTTTTCTTCTTTCATGGCACAGTGGGATGGGAGATTGACTGGCTGTTCACTCCTCTCTCAGTAAGAGGTGTTCTTGGAATGCACCTTTAACAGCCCAGCAGAGGGATCAGGCTAACCTCTGGTACAGAGTGAAAAAGGAGTTATTTTCTGGCTTCTCAGTCATCAGAACACAAAAACACTTGCAGGCAAACATGATCCACATTGACACTATTTGTACATCCAGCCATTGCACAAGTTTGGATCTCAAAGCACCACTCCTGCCTCTGGGTCAAGTCTCAACCTCCCCAGGTGCTGAAATGGAGAGCAGCTGCAGTAATTGCTTGTGGGAGAGCTAACAGTAGTCAAGGCCCTGGCTGCCCTTTGCTTGGTGCCAAAAATCCCAGCTGAAGGCTGGCTACACACTGGAGAAACTGATGAGTACTGAGTCCCTTCCAGTCTGAGGGATGGAAATCACAAAGAGAAATCACACACCAGAGAGCTCCAAAATGGAACAAACAGTTCTAACAAGATGCCTTTGATTAAATGGGATATAAAGATTAATTTCTTAGTGCAGCATCTAATGGAGTTGCCGCCTGTAATTACAGGCAGATGAGTGCCACAGACAGCACAGCCTCTGGGTATCCCCAGGCAGACATTCCTAAGGGAGCTGGTTCTCCTCAAGGCAATTGCCTATGGACTTGCCCAAGTAGAAATACTGGAAAACAGACTACAGATTACTTTAGCCCCACTGCAAGAAGAAGCTCGTGCAGATTCCTACCCGATTGCCTGGAGAGCACAGCCACACAGGTCATTCCCCACAGTCCCACTGGCTTCAGAGGGAGTGACATTCACCAGCCAGAGCATGTCTGGGCAAGGATGATCTTTTGCCTCTGTCTGTCCACTGCAGGCCACTTTGTTCAAGTGGAGGAGAAGGAAAAACTGATGCTTTCATGGGACTGGAGAGCCACAGTCCACCAGGAGAGTCCAGAGGTGGTTCAGCTTCAGGTAGTGACTAAGGTTTCTGCAAATAAATAAACATCTTCCTCCTTCTCTGCTCCTAGTTGAGAACATGAGTTTAGGATCATGAGCAACAGAAAACTACTCCTGACAAGACCAGCTCTGTCTCCTACTCCAACAGATAGAAGAGATTGCATTAAAGCATTTTTACACCACAGCACCATAATCTCTCTTGGCTTTCAATAGCTTTGAGCTACAACCACACACCTTGAAGAGCCTGATAAACTCAACTTTAAACTGATTATTGAAATATCCAAGCTGTTCATGCAATGACTGCCAGCTGAAGCTGCACTCTCTTCACTGCTTAATCTTCACTTACAGTGTCAGAATTCATTTGTTCTTTCCCACTGCACTCCCTATACCCAACTGTGCATTCCCAAGCCCTTGCACATACCGCTCTTCCCACCTCCACTGAGCACACTGCTTCCAGGATTTCTGGAAATAGCTCATTCAAGGCAGAGCTTGTTTCAAGCAGTGAACTTAAAAAAAAAAAAAAAAAAAAAGGCAAAAGAAACAGCAACTCAATTACTGGTTAGTTGAGGACAAAACTAGAGCATCTCTGATAACTTTATGTGCAGCAACAATGGAATTCTGTATTTAATTCTTCTCCACACTGCCAGAAGCAATTGCATTTAGTAGTAAGAAGTCCTAACAAAAGCTTAAGTGGAAGGTATAAACATCAAGACACGGCTACCACACCCAGCAAGGGGAATGAAGTTTTTTACCACCCCCCCACCACCTATGGCTTCAAGCAAGGCATGGACTTACCTGAGTGACAAGGCCTCATCTGAGTGAGAAATCCTGACAGCTCTGCCATGGAGGACAAGCCCTTACTTTAAGCTGCCTCCAACTGCTTTTGTTCTCCTCAAGACCAAGAGGCAGAGGAACTCAGAGCTCTGAACCCAGAATCATCCTCCACATTGCAAATTTGAAGGCTCTTTCTCTTTGCAGCTGTTCCTGCTCTCTCCTGAGGGGCAGGAAAGCAAGGGCAGACAGCTGCAGCTTTCTGCTGAAAAGGTCACTTGCTGATTGTTTGCCAGCTGAGGGACAATGTCCAGCCCCCTGAGGAAGGCAGATATCATCCCCTCTCCATGACATTTGCACAGTGCTTTGCAACACAGCTATGTAAATGTACAGCAATCAGGGGATATTGTTCAAATTCTGTAAACCTGTCTGAAGCCAAGAGGGTAATACCAGTTTACGCCATCCAAGTATCTAGGTCTGTGTACTTAACAATTAGAGATGAAGTACAGGGCCTGTAAGCAATAAGGCCAGGTTTACTCAGGTCTATGGCCAGCACTTCAGCACAGTTTTGCTGAAAAGAAAAATTCTTTCAGCAAAATTCAAAGCAGCTGAAGGGTCATCTGACACTGCATCTGTCATTGCCACGGCCAGAAAATTACCCAACCCCTTGAACAGCGTGTACAGTCTTCGCAGGTGGGTCAGAGAAAGCCTAAGGTACAGATCAGCAGGTACAGTAGAGGTCAAACAGCACTATGGTGTGGGCACTGAGGCCAGCGGAAGCTGTGAACACACATGGATTTGAGGACACCACTTGCCAAAGAGGCATTTTCTGCTTCTCTTCCCTTGAAGCCATGGGAACACTAACACTGCAACACTCCCCCACCTTTCCCAGCACAATTAAGTCCCAGTTAAAAGAGTTGGCAGTGGTGATTTATCCAACCCCCATATGCAAGTAATCAGATGTTTAGAAACACCACAAGTCCTGAATTCCAACTACTGTATCATCTTATGTTTTTGCCTGACAGATCAAACAGCTTTTTTCACACATTTTCTCTTATGCATCACGATTCACTGACCTAAGACATTGGGCTTTATTAATACAAAACTGCAACAATACCCTGAAAGTCACAGGTAAGAAGTGCTGGCACTCCTCAGGGCAACATGCGTGAAATACTCCTGGTACTTTGGTCCAGGGCTTTCCATGCAGCTCCCTCTTTAATGAGTCCATCACCAGGTTTAATGACCTGCCAGAGCTTCAGAAACACTCTTCCCTCCTCATCAATGATTCACATGCAGTCTTAAAGCTGTGCACAGATTAAAGAGGCCACTGCTCTCCCACCTCACTTCAACCCAAAGTGGTTTTAAATATTTCATCTCACCACACAACTCCTCTGTACACATCCCAAAGGTGCTCTGAGAAGCTCTGGCCGGGAGTTCAGTGTTACCTGGCACAGGGCCTGCTGGCAGCACAAGAAAGCTGTCTCTGCCAGGCATGCCCACATCCTTTATTTACTTTCTTTAATGAGTCCTACATGACCCTGGCTGACAAGAGTGAGGAAAGGACTTTTTGAGGTGGTTGGTGCTTTTTATGGAAAAGCAAATGGAAGGCCTGATTGCAGGGACAGACCAAAGAAGTACCTGATCCACAACCAGTAGGGTGAGCAGGAGCTTTCCTTCAACTTCAAGGTAAATGGAGTCATGACCCTCTTTTCTTCTTAACTCCAATGGGATTTAAAAGAGTACCAAAAAATGCAGAAACACAGGCAGGATCTTGCACTTCCCAGGTGAGCATGTCAAGGATTAGCAGTCTTCTAGGATACCCAGAACACCCTGTACTTTTTCCTGTGAAGCAACCCTGACATGAGAGATCTCATGGTCCAGACAGCCATAGAGATTTCCCTCCCCCCCTGCACAAACCAAGACTGTGCCCTGTCATATAGTCCTCATGAACGTGTTTTTGGTCCCTGGGAAAAGAGAACAAAGTAGCACAGGAGAGAGGGGAAAAAAGACATTGAGCCACCCCCCTCAGCTTTGTCATCAATGGTAGGATTTTGCTGATATTACTCTCAGCCTTCTCCCAGGCGGGAGTGATACCAGCAGATCTCATAGTCCAAGCCTCTGCCAGCTTGGTGATCCATGGCTAACAGCCACACTCAGCCTCTACATGTCACCCATGACATGGATGGTGGTGGATTCTCCACCCCTGGAGGTATTTAAGAAGAGATTGGATGTGGCACTTAGTGCCACAGTCTAGTAACTGTGGTGGAAGTGGATCAAGAGTTGGACTTGATGATCTCAGAGGTCATTTCCAACCCATATGATTCTATGACATGGGAAAGGTTCCTCAGCAGATCACTCCAGAGTCCTCCAGAAAAATCCTGACCTTCAGATTTTCATTTAAATTAACTTAAACATTCAGGACTTCCATGGCACAGAACAGTCTGCACGCAGCTCCTTTTGCAGCACCTGTCCATGGTCAGGAATTTGGGTGAGAGACCAGATGATCCCCCTGCATGGCCTGGGACAGCACAGCAGGCAGTACTTGATCGCATCATTTCTTTTGTCCTCTTTTATTCTCTCACCCCATAGTGGGAAAAAAAGGCCAAAAATCCTTCAAGAGGTGAAGGGGGTCACATCAGTCCACAGCAGATATGGTCAAATTATGAAAGATGCTATTTGTTGGCACACTCAGAAAATGAAACCTTGCCTTATCCTCTGTAATTCAGCCTTTTCTGTATGAGGAAAGAGTGATGACCTCAGTGGGCCTGCTAAGAGTAACACTGGCAGAGAGAATACAAAGATCCCTTTACTTCGTGCAAAACCAAACAAAAGTGAGCAATAAAGCACTGCAGAAAACAAGCAGCTAAGTACTTGCATTTTATCTTCAGTCAATACCTTTTCAGCATGGCTGATCTCTGAAATCTGATTTGATGTTGTACTGCAAACCCATACCCCCTGGGAAGCTTGGATTCCTCTTGCTGAGCATTAGCTCTCACTTCATTTGTCCACACAATCTCCACACAACTGTCATCTTGACATCCAAGCAAGCTTAAACAAAAACATAATCTCTCCATAAAGCACACCTCTCTTCTCAAATAGCTGTTGCTCTCAGGTGTCCCATTCCATGAGATTCATCACCAAACCACTTTGCTTTCCTCAGTGGTGGGAGGATTTTTAGAGAAGAGAGCTCTGTAGTACATCACAGGCTCAATTTACTGTGGCTCATTGCCTCTCCCTGGCTCACTCTAATCTTTCCTGGAGGTGAAAGGGCTGTGGCACGGGTTCTTGGCCAGAGTCACTGCACCAGCCATGGGAAGATTCATTGTACATCTTCGCTGTACAACAAACTCATCAAGTAAAGAATGTGGCAAGAGAGAGGTTTCAGTTAAAGCTGAAAGTTAAGGCCGTGTGATGAACAACTAGACCTTGAAGTGGATGAAGGAACAAGATGATGGGGCAAGGAAATATCCATTGCTATGATATCAATTCACTCCCTTTTTCTTTCATATCCCTTCTTGTCTAGTGACTCAGGACTTTAAATGAAAGGGAACTGATCAATGCAGTTCAGCTGCTGTTTAACCAGTTGTCTTACTCTAGCTGGCACAGGGTGAATGTCCACAGTTTTTCATAATTCCTGTCCAGAAATCCTTGTGGTTTAACCACAGCAGCAAAGTGTTACATCAAAGGAAAACATTTAGGTGCTGAGGCTGTTTCCAAGCCACTTTCCACTTATCTATCTCCAGTACAGCTCAGCCAGAGAGCCAACACCTCCTGATAGGCTTCTCCCTGGAGTGACAGTGCTAAAGGCTGGGCACCACACTAGGATAGCAATATCATCAGGGCTCCTGAAGCAAAGAGACATCAGGTATCCACTGTGCTGCTAAAAACCTTACACACTTAGGCACTTTGAGTCATATAAATATCAGGCTTGACCAGTCATGAACATCTCCACCTCTAACAGAACCAGTATGACCTTAAAGAAGTTCCATCAGGTTTGAATTTATCCCAGGTTATATAAAATCATTGCTGTAGTCTCAAACATGTGAAACATGGGTATGAGAGCACAATTATGTTACTTAATTGCACTGAGGAGTTAAGGTTAGTAGAACCAAACTCAAGCTGGTGTGAATCATCACAGTTCCACTGGTGGAAACAGTTACATTATTTACTCCAGATGAAAATCTGTTTTACTAAGTTGAACAGAACATGAAAAGGACTATAAACAGAATCAGACTTATAAAACAGTAAACCACAGTTTCTGTTCTTGGAGTAAGTCTCTCTCCAACACTGTATTTCAAGTCTGGGGCCATGTCAGGTGAAAGGCACACTTACACACACAAAAAAAGGACATAACCTGACGGGACCTGTCTGACATAACCCAGTTGCCACATCAGGAAGCACAGCTCATAGACTGACAGGCCCAGCTTCCCTTTAGTCACCTTAGACTATCACTTAAGTACTTTCTCCAGATGCAAAGCCAGCTCCAAGGACTGCAGCACAGGTATTGGACTTTGGAGACCTAGGCTCCATTCTCACTTCTGTTACAGTTATTCCTCAGCAAAGCTTTTAAGCTTTTTAAGTCAGCCTTCAGGACTGCCTTGCATTCACACCAATGAATATCTGTGGATAAATCAACCTCAGCTGAGGTCCAGGGACTGGTGCCCATGACACTGAGCACTTCCCTTCTGCTGACCCCTCTCATCTTCTTGTCCTTCCTCTCTTCACTGAATCTCTGAAACCCCTGCCCTGAGGTCTCTGCCACAGGAAACCAGAGTCAAGAACAGACCTGCAGCTCCTTAATCCTAATCCCCAGCTCTGCCATATTCTGTTTCCTCCCACAGCCCAGGTGGAGAAAACTTTTGGGAGTTCTGCTTTGTGATTAAGCAGCGTGCTGCAAGAAGCTTGGCAGGCTACAAAGTGTTGTATAGATGGATCAACACTAGCAGATTAATAGAAGTAATCTCTCCCATTAAGTCATCTGGGATGTAGGATTTGGAGAACAGCCAAGCTTTTGAGCATTTTAACCCTTGTCGTGTCACTCCACCTACAAAAGGCTCAGACTATTCCAGTCACCTGATGGAGAACTACTAAACAGGGACAAGCACTTTTACTTTACAGTGCCCTGGAATGCCAGGAATTTACACCGACTGTGGTGACCCACAACAATGTAATGCACAGATGCCCTCCAGCTTCGATCCCCTACAACAGGGCCAGGCTTTGCACACTGGAGCATTAAATCATCAGTCTGCTGCTTCTCTGACACCATCGTGGGACTCTGCTGCTCAGGCTTCCCTGCCACAGGAATCTAATTCACAATACCAGGCTCTTCAGCTATAACTGTGTAGCTGATCTGTATGTTAATACAATAACCCTTTACAAATAAATAAGATAACAAGTGGAGAAAACACAAAAAAGAAAAGATGAAGTCCCCTGCAGATGTCGTCCTCACATATGGTCTCCCATATGGTTGTGTGTCACTGCTGCTGTAAGATCTCTCTCTACAGAGGGTAACTCCAGCCTCCTTCCATACTGACATTGATTAAGAAGCAGGTAGCACTGCAGGCCACTTTGTCATTGCTGATAGAAGTGCTGAACAGCCACTGCTAAATTACAGCTATCAATCTCCCAGGCTGTACGTGATCCATTTATTATTTCTTCCATTCCCCACAAAGACAGATGCTTCCTGTTTTCTCGACATAAGCTGTGTGGATCACTTGCCCATCTGGCTTGTCTATGTTGTTGTAATGGTAGTTTTCCCTCAGATGTCATCTTTCAATTTCTAATAACCTCTATAGGGAGGCACTATGATTACCTAGCATTCCTAAAGGATATGACTCTAATCCTCCAAAACTTGTCAATTCACTCTGAAATTACTGTATTGTGTTATGTTGTACTATTAGCCCATATATATGGGGGGGTGTGTAAGGACAGGGATCTGATAGCAATGACATGACTTGCCAAACATCATAGTGATGACCAGTGACAAAGTAGACAAATGAACCAAAATTTTAAAGCTGAATTTCTCACCAGTACATGAGAAAGAATGAGACAGCAGTCCATGACCTGCTTCCTTAGGGAAAACAGAGTCCACATGCACAAAATGGTATGGCTGCAGCTATATTCAGGCCCAAGGATGATGCTTCTTCTTCACAATCCTGTAGGACACCTATGGGATGCCGGCAGGCGAGAAGTAGCAGCACCAGAGGGCAGGGCCACCACCACCAGCAGCGTGACAGACTTCACAAGATCTGACAGGTCCCCTACAGACACAGAAAGCTCCAGGGCTTCTGCAGGGAGAGAAAGACCCTCAGCAAGAATTTCATCAACAAAACTGGAGCTCTCTCTGGCTAGCAGATAAAGAAAGGAGCTGGTTTGAGGGATTTCCATTTCAAGTTCACACCTTGCCCACAACCCTTGGGGGGAAGATAGCCATAGATGTAACATTAGAGCAATTTTACAAATGATCTCTCCTAAGCATCAGTTTCTCCAGGCAAAGAGGAATAGGTAGTTTTTATAGCAGTCTCTTTTTTATGACTCACTTCCATGTCATTATACCAATAAGATCCTGTCTCTCCAGGGTGTTTTTCTCCGGTGATTAAAGTTGTAAGCCTTCGACCTTGTGCCTTATCAACACTACACAACACACACTATAACCACCTAGAAACTTGCTGCCTTTCATCCCTTACTGCTTAATAAACTTGCCAGCAGACTTATTGCAACAGAATAATGAAGCTAAGCAACTGCATTCAGCTCAGTAAATCTGGGAGCAAAGCCTGTTAAAAATAAATAAAACTAAATTAAAAAAAACCTCAACAACTAATTGCAGAAATGTGAAGTGTTATGAGGAGATCCCATCAGTTCAGCCAGAGTTCACAAACCATTCTCTCCTGCTGTTTCAGCTGCTGAAAGGACCAGCAGTGTGAGAAAAGATGAGAGTAGTGAGTTGCATAAAGCCAGGAGGAAGAGGATGTGTCAGGACATATCTACACACAGTCTGTGCCCTGGGGAGCTGCTGCAGGAGTTGCAGACAGCATGGCCTTTGGCACGAGATGTTCAGGAAGGGAAAAGATGGTCCTCAGAAACAGGTGCTTTGGCAGAGTGATATGGAGAAGGCAGCCCAGCACCTGGCTCCAGAAGTTTCAAATTTGGTGAAATTGCAGCCAGTTGACATCAATAACCTGCCGTTTATGTTGTGTTAGTGCTGTAATTGCTGGCATGAAGCACAAGACGGATCCTCTTTCAAGGCAAGACATGGGCAGGACAAAACAGTAAGGTTCAGGGTAAGCACTGCACTTGCAGGAACATCTGACACTGCCTTACTGAGCAGTCACACAATTTGGGTCCAGATACTTGATCAAGGTGCAGAAGATATGGCCCTTTCCCACCACTGCCTACGTATGGAGTCTGTAGTAACCACATTTCCACCTCTGGATGCACTGTTTGGGATTTGCGAACAGCCCCACAGTAGATCTCATCTGCAAGATCACAAAGAGACATCCGTCGGGGCTCATAACACTGCCGCTCTCGTGCTGGGCAGCCTGACACTGTTGTGAGACTAAAAGTCACAGAAATGTATTCAGTCCCCAGCAGGTGTAGGAGACAGCAAGTGCCATTCTCGCTCTCCTATCCAATTCCCTCCAACAAGGAGCTCATTAGGGAAAAATGCCCAAATCATTCTAGGATTACCTACAGCTACACTGAACCTCTTCTGCCTCTACAGCTCCCTGGCCCACTGTTTTACCAGCATATATTCCTTGCTTCATCCTTCCTCAGGCAACAGCATCACACTGCTAGGCCCCCTTTCTGCTTCATTTCTGCAGTCAACAATAGGGATCAGAACAGGAAGCACTGACTTCACTATCCATGGAAGTGCCTTCTTGACCAGACAACAGGTCAGGACCACGAGGAAGCATGAGTGCAATAAGACAACACATTAGTTCTCATGGCATTAGTTCTCAAAGGCAGGTCCAGAGAGTTGACCTATCCCAGTGAGTGGTCTCCAGGATCCAGGGCTATCACAAACCTCCAGTGGTTCCCACCACCACCCTAAGGTGCTTTATCCAGCTACCAAGTCACTTGTAACTGAATCTAGACCTGTGTCTGACTTCCTGGGAGAAATTTCTGCTGCAGGTGTAAGCTGCTGCCGTGCCTTTCCACCAAGTAGTGGTGAAAAGACATGTCCCAAATAGTCAGAGAACAAGAAAAGGGAGTTCCATCACCACAATGCACTTCCCAGTAAGTGCTACAATTTATAGCACATAAATGCTGTACATAGACTGCTGCCTTTTGCAGATATTATCATCTCAAAGAGTAGGTAGGAGGTGGGAAAACAGCTTGTAACAACTGTAGCATAGACAGCTGCTTTCTTTGCCATGTCTAATGCTGTTTAGGGAGGCAAAATAGGTCTACCAGCAGTGCCTCTGCTTTTGCCAGCATACCCTGCAGCTCCACGTGGGACTGCTGCTGAATAATTAGGTTAAAGAAGGCACAGGCATGTAAACAATCTTGTAGAGGCTTTCTGGGAGAAATTTCAGACAAAACCATTCATAACTCCAAGCACATCCATTCCCCAGAAAGAAGGAATGTTGTCCTCATGCTGGGCTTTTCCACTGCAATTAACACAGACTGTCTGATACAACCACTGTGGCTGAAAATCTGTGGACAGGAATAATCTCCCATAATTCCAGGTGTCACAGCTAATGGCATGTTTCAGCTGCGCATAAGACTATTTTAAAAAGTATTTTTGCACCAGAAAAGTGAGTCATAGTCTTCCTACCTCTCCTCCTCTCTTTCCCCAATCTGATTATCAGACCCACATCCTTGTCCTCCCGCGTCCTTGTGTCAGACCTTCCACAGAGCCAGTTCAGCTCACTAATCTGACAGAAAATGCTTCCTTTATTCTATCCTGGGGGAAAACTTTTGGGCAAGTTTCTTTTTGTGCCAACTTAGTGAGTTGAATCATCTCAGCAGGACCTGACTAGCAAAGCCAAAATCAGAGCTGACAATAGTTGTACTACTAAAGACATACAAATGGAAAGTTTAAAAAATTCGGGATCAGGAAGACACTGGATTAGCTCAGCTGTACTACTGAACTGCACTCTCCATTAAACGTGGAACATCTGACTTTAGAGTTTCTTGTATTAAACAAATAGGTAATTTCTCTCCTATAGCACACAGGATATAAGAAATTATATTTTCACTGGCCTAATTTATTCTAGTTGCTGGATAGCTTGGCTCCACTGGCCAGAAAAGTAGCTTTTTCTCATTTGTGCTTGGAATTTGCCTTGAGGAAGTTTGGCAGGATGCAGCTATGACATCTGTAATGGTAACAGCATGGGAAAGGAATGCCAAGGTGATCCTGTTTTATTAAGTGTAATCACACAGGACTTATGCAGCCTTACAGAAGCCATAACATGGCCTAGGGTTTTTAGCCTATAGATAAATGGGGGAGATACAGTCTGGTTCTGGAAGCCTCTGAGATCACCAGAAGTACAGCACAGCAGCAAGGAAAGCAGAGGGCTCTCTGCTCGCCCTGTTCTTGCACAGGTGTTTGTGCTGGTGACAGCAGTGTTGTCACAGATCTCTGCTCTGACCCACCACGTCTAACCCAGACACTGCAGCCACAACCAAACAGTGGCCAGTAGCCTTTCTTTGCTCCTTCCTTCTCTTCTGCTTTGAGCTCTCGGAGCAAGAAAAGCTTTGCTTTTCCTTTTATGGATGTTAGACCAAGAGTCTTCCACATTGCTGGTTTGCCTGAACAGCAACAGAATTGCCATGGTTACAGCCTCATTTGTGGACTTAGGAAGAACAGCAGGATTCATGGAGCCAAATCCAAAAGCTCACTTGTACATCAGAGGGATGCAACTGGGGATGAGTCAACATCAGAAGGAAAATAAATTGCTTCTCCCATCACGCAAAATGTCAAAAGTGACAGTCAGGAAAACCAGCATCGAATCAGGGCTGAGGTGAGCACAATTACTTTCACTGAAAGGCCTAGGGAGATATCTAACCATCATCAGAGCAGGCAGGCAGTTGCAACCCAATGCCCTTTCTCCTCAAAGGCAAAGTCTATTATTTGTTTAGAGGTGCAAACTCCTGCAAAAGCTGTTCTCTTGCTCCTTATTTTGTTTCAGCCAGAAGTCACGAGGTTGTAAATGCCCCTTGAGCCTCCTGGCATCTCTGCTTGCACTAAAGGAGGCTGCAAGAAGAGTTCTAGGTGGAGCTCAGACTGGGAGACACATCTTACCTCTGTCAGCTTCCAGCTCACACGTGTGACAGGACACGGACACAGCAAACCCTGCATGTGCATCGTGACCAGGTACAAGGTGCAGAAGCTGAGAAGGGCAGCTGTGTCCTGACTGCCCCTCAACAGTTGGCTCTATCCATCCATGCAAGGTCACCCCCCTCAGCCCTGTAGGGCTGGGTACAGCCTGTTCCCCTGAGGCCAGAGTCTGTAGATGTGCTCCCTCCATGCACAGCAGTATGAGCAGGTACCATGAAGTCCTCAGCCATAGAACACCCTTATTTTTGGTAGTAACTCCCACTGTGATTCACTTTGCCTGCAAAGCAGCCAGACATGCACCCATACTCCAGCTGTACGGCACTGCCAAATCTCAGCACAAAATATCCCAGCAGCAAAGTTTTTCCAGGGGAAAAGCTGTCCACTTCCTTGGGGGCAATGCAAAATGTTGCTGCAGTGACACTGGAATTCATGGCCTCCAGGGATCCTTCCCACCAGGCACGGATACACACCAGGATGTGGCTGGTGTTGCCCTGCGGTGCTGTGAGCCAAGCTCAGGATTTGATCCTCGAGCTTCTCTATTTACGGGAAAACACCTTCCAACACCAAAACACAAACTGATTGTATCAGTCAGAGCCTTCTGAAAAGCATATAGAAAGCAACAGGAACCCACCACAGTCATTTCTAGAGGCTGCTGTCCACATGTCCATCCTTTTCCAGACTTCTTCCAGCACAAGATGATTAAAAGCCTACTCACCTCCTCCCATTTCACTGAGCAGAGAAGCAGTCTGAGCATGCAGAAGAGCGGGGGAAGACCCTCCCCTGGTGCAATATGCTCGACCTCTGCTGTGCTGCAGCTGTGCACTGCCCTTCTATTATATTCTGTGATTCTTTGAAACCTGCTTGACCACACCAGTGCGTCAGCAGTGTAACAGCTTACGAGCTCAGAGAAAGGAGTTCTGCTGGTGTATCCATTTCCCAGGAAATCAATGAATTTACAGCCCCAATTTAAGCTGCTATAAGCACTATCACTAAAAACGCATTTGCATTATTATCATTGCACTGTGCAGTTAATTGCTATACAAATATTTGTGTTGCCCACATTTGTCACAGGGCGGCTGCTGCTGCCTCCGGGTGAACTTACTCAAAATCTGATGTGTTTTCCCAAGACTGGAAATCTTAAAGGGGATGTCTCTCTTTTGCTCAGAGAAACACTGTGCCGTGATCCAAAATCCCTTTCCATTGAAGTGGATCCAGAGGAACAAGGGACCTTCAGAGGATGCTTCAGAGGAAAAGCACGTGGGGGCAAGATGAAATCCAAATTTCCCAGGCCATATTTTCAGACCAAGAAGCCAGGCTACATTTACCTTTCCTCTTGTCAGCTTATTGTGATTTATTTAGATTTATCACCAGTCTTTCCTGCTCCCCTCTCTCTCCTTTCTGTTTTAATTAGGCCATTGAGGCCTTGTTTTCAAAAACCGTCTGGATCCCAACAGAAGCTTTTAAGTCTCAGACATCAAATGGCAGGCAGTTTACTATAGTTAATTATGGTAATTTTTGCTTAGTAGTAGCTTCCCTCTGAAGAGTCAAAACTACTTAGAAAAAGCCCCAGCCTCAGGCATGAATTTCTAAGAACATATTTTTTGTCATTTATTATTTTACGAAGTTAAGTAGAAGCAGAAAGTTAAAACCCAGAGGGGAAAAAAGAGCTGACAAAAAGAATAAGCTTTTGGGGGCCATACACCATCACATGATACACAACAGACACTCCTTGCCTTTTACAGGCATCAGGCACCACTGTGCTGAGCTGTGGTGCAGGGTCTGGGTCTCCCCAGTTCCCCACCACAGCTGTGCTCTGCTAGAAAGGTCGCTCTGAATTGCATAGAAGGACAGACAGCCCTTTGGAAAGCCCCAGAGCAGAGAAGGCACAAAGGTATGCTGACACTTCCCACAAACAGTGTGAGCATGGGAAGCAGGTGGGTTGTCATGTGTGAAGTGTAGGTACCTGGCTGCCCCACAGGGATGCTGGCACCTTCGGATGCAAAGCGTTATGTTACCCACTGCGCTCAACCCCTGCTGCACACAGCCAGGACATCCCATGCAGCTAGAGACCAGCAGGGTCACAGAAATAACAGAAAACCATTCCCAAACACTTCTGTAGGGGGGTTCCATGAAGCAAAACGGCTTTCAAAGTGCCCTGGCTAAAGCAGACCCTGCCTCTTAGCAAGGACTAAGCCTGTGGGTGAAAACTATGTTGCGTGTTAAAAATGAATGTAACCACTGCACTCACAAAAACGATCCACTATGAAGAGGATGGAGATGATTCGTGCAGGGAGGCAAAGTTCTTGCAAAAGGAAAAGCAACCCCTCCCAAACCAGCAAGCCAAACGGTGAGGAATTAACAGCTACTTTCCCAGTGTCTTGGCACACTATCACCTTCCTGCCTGCAGACAGCTCAGCCTTGCAGGAGCTAAATATCTTGCTTTCTGCCCCCAACTTTTTCTGTTGCAAATCAAGAATATTAACCTCTGTTTTCCAGAATTTCCTTCTAGGTTCCCACAGAAAAAAATAAATCCTTTTGAAGAGTGGTTCACCACTTGGAGAGGAAAACAGAAGGAAAGCCGACAGTTTGCCTTTGATTTCTATGGCTACAGAGTCTGCTCAGATAATCTGGGCCTTTAATATACAGATTCTTTCTTTCATGAAGGGCCTGAAAAGGTGGTGCTTTTATCAACTACTGAAATATGTAATCTTCAGGTCTGCTTTGCTACTGCAGAGTTTGTTTCATCTTCAGGCTCCTCTTTAGGCAATTTAGCATTTCATCTGGGAATCTAGAAACCACTTGAAGCAGTTGAAGTCAAACTTTCAAATATTTATATTTCATGGGTCCAGAGGTAGGCACGAGAATGTAAAATACAAGTTCAGAACTTCCTGCGTAACCAACCTCAGATCTGGAGGAAAGAAGTGGGGGGGAAATATATGTGTATTACTAATTTCACCAAAGATAAGTATCTAAGCAGTCACTACGGTCTTTTCCAGGAGTTCTCATTCTGCGGATGCTGCAGCTGTTTGCCAAGTGGTTTGAGCAGCTTAATCATTGTTTAGAGTAAAAGAAAGTAATTGAGTTTTGAAGTTACCCTGAGACATTGCACGGCACTGAGAAAATTGCTCAGATTTCCAAGAACATCTTTTAAAACAGTTTGTTTTTTTCAGCAAAGCAGATCTGGGTCTCCACCTACTTTCAGACAAATAAATTCTGGCTCTCATCAAGTTTCTTTCTTGCAAACGTGACTAGGTTTCAGCCCAAATATAGCTGGTGCTTTAGGCCAAACATGATGCACAAGAAATTTAGATGACCCTCAAGGTCCCTTCCAGCCCTATTCTGTACAATTCTGGAATAAACACTGGGCTTGTTTGTCCTCTCACCACACCCTCCTTGAATGCTACAGTCAATCAAGAGAGCCACCAAGTAGTGGACAAGAATTTGGCATTGGGACTCACAGCTCTATCCAAGCCCTTCGGTGTCCATGTGGCTTCAAACCCTCCAGCCACACCTGGCTCTGTGTACCACTTGAGTGCTCACGCCAGGCATTAGAGACTACGGGACAATGGACAGGCTGGTGTGCTTTGTGGATTTGTGGCACTGAAGAGAAAAGGAGCAGTGGAAAAGATGCCAGCTGGCAGGGATAAAGCTGAAGAGTTCCATTTCCTAGACCACACAACTCCACCGCCTGAGTTGAGATCTTTTCTTTCAGCAGTCATGGGCTATGCCATTTCCCTCCTTTGAAAACTAGGGAGACCAGCCAGCCTTTTCAAGAAAACATAAGCACAGCTCCTGAAACAGTGTCAGTGGTAGGATCAGCTGAGGTAGAGGGGAAACAACCATTTCTCCATGCCAGACTGCAAAACCCATCTAACTCCCAGGAGTAGTGCCCAAGGACTGTTTATTTGTGATCCCTTATGCCTCAGAGCCAGCTCTGCTTTCCCAGCACAGATCCTGTCTCCTGTCACACTCCTTTACAACAGAATTTTAGAGTTTCAAGCCCCCCTCTCCATCTCCCTTTCCCCCCCAAAAAAAGAAAAACCAAAAAAATCCCAAATCTCACAGGTGAGTACAATGATCAAGACTGCAAGAAAAGACTCGCCTTCACTGCATTAACCGTGCTGTGAACGCAGGGTTACAACAAGGGAGTGGTGGGAAAACCTCAGCCTAAAAGTTGCCCTTGGAGAAACCCACAGGGTTCAGCAGTCTAGATATACTCACTTCTGCAAACCCATATACATGTTGAGAGTAATTCCTGCAGTACCACTTCTCACATCACACTTCAAATCTTCAGGACTATAAAATTAGAGGACATAAAAAACCCCCACATCATGCTAATATATAATCACTTAAATAGTGCTTTTTAGCCATAGAACAAGGTCCTTTACACAGAATAGCCCGAAGACAGTTATAACAAGGTCCAAGACTGTGCTAATAGTAGTGGATAAATCTCAAAGCACTGAAATCCTTATGCAGTGAGGTCGGGGATCACACCGGGAATTTCAGTTCCCTTTCCCGGTTCTTGTTTCCCAAATTTCACAGTGTGTGTTCAAGAGTAGCTGATCTAACATCCAGTTGAAACTTTCACCCTCTTCACAACTTGCCCCACTGCCACATGTGACTTTAACAACTAAAAGTCAAAAGATGACAGGAGTGGGCAGTTGCTTTCCTGGGTTGCCTTCAAAATTCCCTCCTCTCTCATTAACCAGGCTCCTCCTTCACATCACCACCAACCAGGGCAAAAATAGTACATTAAAGAGAAGCAGAGCATGACTTTGTTCTCACTGATTAGTCCAGACTAAAAGGAGCCTCATCTCTCTCACAGCTGAGACAAAATGTACAGGAAGTCAGGGCAAGATTTCCCCTTTTTTGTCCAGTGTTATTACATTCTTTTTGGCCAAAACTTGCCCTTTGGGGCCAGGGAAATGGCTTTTCATGTCTCCCAGCTCATTGGGACTGGGGATATGAAAACAGAAGGAAAATCCTGTACTGGTGAAATCAGTGCCTTGGCAGGGTGTGTTTGCCTGTCTCCTCATTGCAGAGTTCTGCAAGGCCTTGGCAATGGGCACCCAAAAGTTCCTGGATGCTGAAGTCATTTGTCCACAGAGCAAGGGAGAGCCCTTTTCTTCTGAAAAAAAATGAAACTCCCCTCACTATCAAAAAACCCCCCCCTCACTATCAAAAAAAATAAAAATAATAATAAAAAATAAAAACACCACAAACCAAACAAACAAACAAAACCCAAACACCAGCAATAAACCCCTAAATAAAAACATAAACAAAAACAAACAAACAAACAAAAAAGGCAAAAAAGAAGAACAAGGAAAGAGAAAGGGATTTAATGCAGGCAAAAGGGTTTAAGTGTATGGAAAAATGAACCATGTACTTCAGCTCTTCCTGTTCAGGATCTCTTCCATCCAATCCTCCAGATCCCCCGCACAGGGGCACGAAGGAGTCCTCTGTCCAACAACAGCCAAAATCTTGCCCAAAGATTGGCCTCAGCACAACACCCTTGGACCAGCCAGCAGCTAACACCATCAGACACCAAGTCTGTGAGGGGAAACTCTATTCACTTGCCAGAAACAGTGAGGTATAGCCATCAATTTCACTGTCTGCTTCAGTATTTCTGGATTTTCATCAGCCACCTTAGCTCTGTTTGGGGTCGGGCTGACCCCACCCCACACGTTGGTAATAGTGTTTCTTTTATTGCCAGACCTGAATGTTTCCTGTTCACAGAACAACCCGAGGAGAGTTTGGTCAATTAAGAGCCCTTACCTGGTACTGTGCTCTCCTTCAGCTTGTTAAGAACTTGAGTTCAAAAGAGTTTCCAGCTGCCAAGGAATCAATTGCCGTGGTTATAGGAGACACAGAGGAGAAAGATGCAGGCAGACACGCTGATAAAAAGATTCCCATACTGTGGCAGTGTTTCCACTTCCCAGCTCTCCTGCCTGTGCAATACTCCCAGAGGAGGGGTCTCCGCAGTTTTCCTTAGTCCAATTCATAGAAAGTCAGCCTGAGGAGTTTCAAGCCTTTTTTGTGACTGCATTTATTTAAACTGATAGACATTCCATGCAGCAGACCAGAAAAAGCTCAAGTGAGCCCTTCCATCAGGGCTGGGAATGTCACATTCCTAAGAACGGCAGACAACGGGGTGGGAAGCATCTGCCACCCAGACTAGTAAAGAAGAGGAAAAGCATTTCTGTAGCAAGAGGACACTTTAAACTATCAAACTGTGTTGAAAATAGTGACTTAGGCCCTCCTCAGGCTGCTGGCTGCAGTGAAACCCATTCTCTCTCCACTGTGGCACCAAGGCTCCCCATAATCACATCCCCATGCAGACCTATGTCAGCAATGTGCAACCACCAAGTACTTATGCCACTTGGTACCCTACCTCAGCTTCTGATGCCAACCTGGGGCCCAAGCAGGGCAAACACCATGGCATCAGTAGGGACTTCCCTTTGGGAGCGCTGGCTCTGTGCTATCTTCTACCCCTCGAGGCAAGCAGCGCAGCCAGTCCATCTGCCTGCTCCCCTCAACGCTGCCTGAAGGCATCTCCCCTCTCATACTTGGTTGCACCAAGTCTGGTGCAAGAGCAAACCAACATTGATCAAATCCCTTGAACTGTCCATGTCTCCTTCAACAGTCTGTCAAATGATGTCGATGATAACTCACTAAGTTGCAGTGAGGCTTAATTATTTTAATGCACTTGAAGGTGTCCAGATATTTGTTACATGCACACACATAGGCAAAACATATGTAATTCTGTGAGTGCCAGCCCTTGACCAAGTACATTGAGAGGTCTCCAGCAAGAGGCGGGTGGTTAGCAAGTAAGAAAGTACCAAAAGTATCTGTGGACAGATGGCAAAGCCCCCCCAGCCTCACAGGTACGTGTCCTGTATTTGTGAAGTACCCTGCCCATCTCATTAGAGATGCCCTGCCCATCTGACTGCCAGGCCTACAAGCAAGAGCTTAGTGTACTGATGCAACAAGATGATGCTCCTGCATAAACAAAATTAACCAATTATGTTGTACAATAACTTACTCATTTTGATGTGCATATCTAAATAATTATTGCAGGTGTATGCAAAACAGGCTCTAGCTTAATAGGCTCCCTATTTTGTTTGGGTTTTGCCAGAACAATTGTCTATGAAGAAAAGTCAGAGAGCTTTAGGCTGTTGTTTTTGTTAAAAAGCACAGTTTGTGGGGAGAAAGAAATTTGCAGTGGGAAAAAGAAGTCTCATTTGAATAACAAAACAATATGTGTTGATTTTGTTGTTGTTTATGAGCTATTTAAGCCCAGGGGTGAGTAGAAAAGGGAAAATAAGAGGAACTTATTGACAAACATGTTTTAAACAGATAGCACCAATGATAAAAATGCCATTTTGAGTTTGAGCAATGAGTAGTACATCATACAGTTTCCAGGAAAGAAATTAGAGAGAAGTTAATGAGACATGAAAATATTGTAAAAAGGGGCATGTATCTTTTAAAATAAATACAAATAACATTACATCCCCCTTTGAGCTCTTAAGTCTTTTAATTTATTCAGCCAAACTCTCCATCATCACTGTTAGAAAGGTTTGGAAAACAAGATGACATTTAGCTTCCTCCCTCCAAGTCATGGGGAGCAGCTTCCAATACACAGCTGGAGCACACGAGATGCCCCTCTGACTGCATCAAACCCTATCCTCTCCTGCTCTGCTTAGTTTGTAGAGGGTGGGAGCTGTGCCAAAGACCCAGTCCTCGCTCTGTCTGGCTCTGCAGCCCACAAACAGAAGGACAAAAAGGAATCTGCTGCAACAAGCAGACAGGTTAGAGAAGCACACATAAAAAAAGAGGTAGCAGAGACCAGCAGCGCCCACAACACCGTCACTGCCCTCGCACCACACTGCCTTGCAGAGCAGAGACGCCTGTGGTTAGGATATTGGTACTATAATAAATATATCTGAGAATAAATAAGGCTCATGAACCTTTCACACAGATGATTTTTCAGCACTACCATGAATCTGTGGCTTAAAAATCTGTCTTGGTTCCTCTTTCCAACCACTGCTTTTTGCTTCAGTGTAAGAGTTCACTGAAGTCACTTTACTCATTGCACACAAAATAGTTTTGACACCAGCTCTGTTTCCATCTTTTGGCTACATATGAAACATTCATAGTTTAACAGCCAGCATTCATAGTAGGCAGCAAGCTGAGCACCCAAAGGTCACAGGTAGCACTCCTGAGCAACTCCTGTGTTAAAGTTGTTTCTCATACCCAAGTAAGGAAGAAAGCTGCATCACCTCTATCACCTGTATTTGCAGCCAGCCATAAAAGTCAGCAGTGAAAAAGAACAAGGCAAAAAGCCACAGGTGTTGTAGTATTTACATGGAAATGTATATGCACAGAGGCCTTTGGATTTCAAAAGTTTGTTGCGGTTGTAGAAAAATAAAACGTCCCTTTCATACTCTGAGGAGTTAGTCATGCGTTTTGAGGGTTTTCTGGGGGCTTATTTTTTCTAAACCAATAAAACCAAGACTTATTGTAGACATTTCACAGGATACGTTCGCAACATTTAAATTACAAAGACCTATCACTTTTGACAGGCACATTCAACATGTTTTGATATAAAAATTAAAAAGAAAAAAAAAGATAATTCTTTCTACAGAAAAGGAAAAACATATTTCAGATAACTCGCTTTGCAAGTAATGACTTGTTATAAATGGATCAGTGCTTTCTTCTAAAGAAATACCCAAAGATATTCCTAATTAGCAGTGAGCTAATTACCACAAAGCCTCCCGTGTTCAGCAGTGACATGCTAAATCACCCCCGCTTGCAATTTTGAGAGCTTCACAAAAACCAGAAGTGGGAAGAAGGAGCAGTGAGAGGAGTCACCGCCTGCTCTCTTGGGAACAAGCTGCAGCTCCCACTGCTGCCAAGCAGGAAGTCCTGGTGGGATTCTTGCACCCTCGCTCCCTTCCCAGCCTTCTCTCCAGGCCAGCTCCATCCCTTCATCCTCATTGTCTGTGCCTGTCACTGCTCTTTTCTCTTACTTTTCTGACGTTGTTTCCACTGTCTTGGTTTGATTTGCTGTGAGCCTGGGTATTCCCAACCACACAAGGTAGTCAGAGCTTTTCTGTAAAAGCTTTTCCAGCCTGCCCATCAGTGAGCACAAGATCCCCACTACGAGACAAGGGCATTGCTTCTTGCACACAGGGAGGTGTTTCAGCCAGGGGAAAAGAAGAAACAGAGCATTTAGTGTGCAATATTTGAAAGATGTTTTGTTTGGGGTTTTCTCTTTCCCTACAGACTCACAGAAGTTCTCAAACAAAAATAAAGCCATTTTCTTTCCATTTTTAAAAGCTGAGGTATTTCAGGATATGCCCATCAAACCCTATCCTAATCTCCAGAACCTGGAAGAAAGAAAATGTGCTGAGGAAAAACCAGGAGATGAACCTGAAAAAGAATTGGAAAATTCAAAATGTTTGAATTTTAACATTTGCAATGCAATTCTGTTATTTAAATAGGAACAAACTGGGTTTGGCTTTGTTAAAAAACAGCAGAAAATTTCAATCGAGAGGCATCAAGGCAGTTTCTCTTCTCTGCTCCAGCTCAGGTTCAGCATTTCTTCTTCTTGCCATCACTAGCTCTTGAGTCACTCAGCTCAAGGGTGTGTAGATGATGCAGCTGGCTGTGCAGAGGTTTCCCACCTCATAGCTACTCCCAGATGTGAAGGATTATCAGGAGGTTCCCCAAATCAGAGATTTTCTGGGGAATCCCAGATTCTCCGAATCACTGGCATGTGATAATAACAAGGGCACTGGAGAGACTTTCCCCCTTGGGGAGCAGGTGCCTCCTTTGGGCTGGCCCAGCCCCAGCCCCATGGACCTTGAGCACTCCAAGCTCCCTGTTGCTCACAGCCATCTCTGGGCTTGGAGCCTTGGCCTGGCTGCAGCACTTGGGGTTGTTGTAGAGATGGGAACTGCAGAGTGAGCTACCCTGGAGGCTGATTCACAGAAATTGCTTAATTTAGTTTCTCTGAATCACCGTGAAGAGGAGATGGCTGCTCTCTGACTACAAAAGGAACTGGAAAGATTAGCAGAAAGTTTTCCTCTGTGAATCCTCATCCCCAGTGTCTTACAAAGTCTGCTTCAGGGCTTAATCCACATGGCCCATATTTTAAACTGTCGCCACAAGCATTATCAAGCAAACAAAACAAAAATAGCTGGGTCAGAGCAGAAAGTAGGAGGAAGCACTTTTGTTTGTGTTACACACCGTTTGAGTTAAAACATCATTAAAGGCAGCCCCCAAAAGTTGCCTTTGTTCCCTGCCTGGGGACCAGGGGCAGGGGGAGCCCAGGGCTGCATTTGAAGCTCAGGGACAAACTCAGCAGTTGCCTGGACAAGTAACAGTGCCAAGAACTCCAGAGACAGCGAGTGACCCAACAGCCTGCCAGTCAGCTCAGCACCCACTTAAAAACCCACAGAAAGTCATGGCTCATTTGCCTTGCTGCTTTATATAGAGGATCCTGAGCAATTATTAAATCACAGAGAGAAACTTAGAGGGGAGAAAAGGTCCCCAGACTCCAGCTCTCAGGTCAGCCTCTCACATTCAGAACATCTCTTTGCCAAAATGAAAAAGCTTGGTGAGAATGTTAACGGCTGGGACAAGGACTCAGGAGAGCTCTCTGTGTTTCCATTTCATGTCCTGGAAATTTGCTAAGGGGTTCTCTTGGGCTGATAAACTTCAAAAATAGGGTTTGCGTGCTCACACTGTCTGTGGGTTAGTCTGTCTGCACCCCGCTTTGCCACAATCTTTTAAGCTTAGCAATTTTGGAAAAAGTATTGAAGGATGCTCTCTGCCCTCACCAGCTTGTGCTCAGCTATGACAGACACATCCAGAGGGAAAGGGCTCCTTGGTGACTTGCAGGTCAGTCCTCCCAATCCCTCTGCATTTCTGTGGACCAAGAGACTGCCATGGAGCTGCTCAGGGCCCGTGTGGGTTACACAGCCTCATCCTCTGCCCAGGGGAAGGAACAAGGAGAAATATGGGTGCTACTGTCAGTGCTCTGCAGGGAGTCAGAGCTATCCATCTACAACAGCATTTATCAACTTATAGCACCAAGCAGTGGATTGAGGCTCTGCTGTGCAATGAAAGAACAAGGCAGACTCTGACACCACACTGTCTGCAACAGGGTTAGTCCAGGTTGTATTGATCTGCATTTCATTTGTAGAGTCTGACCCACAGCTTCAAACCCAAGACCAGGAATTAATGTAAAACTCAGTGTCTGGAAGCTCCTTACATGCTTTGTGCCTGTGCACTCTTCACTGTGCCGCACTGAGACATGATGGGCAGCTGTTGTCATCACAAAAATGCCACTGAACTAAACAAACTCCATTTAGAAGCCATGCCACAGGCTTCACCTCATTACAGGAAACAATCCTGTACATCAAATCCCCTTGTTTTGACCAACTTTACTTCTGGCAAATGACTGGAAGTGTAAAGCAATTTGAAAAAGTGAATGTTTTGCAGATCAGACGCTGCTCGTCACAGAGTGTTACGGTTCCTAAATTATTAACAGTAAAAAATGAGGTGTCCCAGAGCTGCTCGTTTCTGGATGAGGGAGAGTAGGAGGGGGGTAAGAAGAAAGCATTGTGCTATTACAGGTTATTTTTATCCAATGTTTCTATGCTTCTGTCATTAACTAATTGATGACACAGCCTGTTTAATATTATGTCTGCCTTGGTATTTATAGCTCACCAATTACTGTAGTATCTAGGTGCTACTAACAAGCTGCTCTCAGATGAATTTGGATGCTCATGGCTGGATTCTTTGGCACAAGGAACTGCAATTCCCTTGAAGTCAGATGTTTCACACTAGCCAAGGATTTAGTGAGTAGCCCACTTAATCATGCATGGTGAAGCTGCATCCCAGTTCATCCAGTACTGGGATGCAGCAAGAGTAGGAACAAGGCACTATATCACATTGTGCAACAGTGCCTGCCCCCAGCCACCTCTAACATTTCTCCTGCACTTGTCACCTGTGGTGTACGAGAGCCAATTTTGCAGTGGGACACCTCTGAGTGTCATTTGCTCCAGCAGGGCCTGGAGCACTCAAACCAAACTTTCAGATATTTGGTGCAAGCACCAGTTCCCTGAGAGAGAGAGAGAAGAGGAGATTTCCAGACAGATGTCCAGTCAGATACTTCCCAAATGCCAGCGAGATCTTTGTAGCTGAATTCACAGCACTAAGCCATAGCATCAT
>JAWMRA010000162.1:24627389-24649846 GCA_035584735.1 Pseudotriccus pelzelni | reverse complement strand
AAGTTGTATGAGGTCTTGCACTCATGGCAGAAGGTACTGACCTTTGGGCAGTGCTGCTCAGTGAGAGAGGCAGTACTACCCACATGCAGAACAACATCTGAATGTCAAAACTGCCCTCAGCTCTGACAGACAGACACCAAACATCTCAGTTCGAACTTTGCCCAGAACCTCTCGTTCCTATAGCACACTACCAGGAAAAAACTATCTCAGACATATTAATTTATCTTTCCACCACCTACCCGGCTTCAGCTTCCATCTGACAAAGACACATGCACAATCCCAAGGACACTGTGTTCACAGAGAACTTACAGGTCCCTTGAGATGTGAACCATCAGATCTTGTTGGTCTGTGAGGCTCAGCAGAACTCAGCAGAAGGATTTAGCAATTCAAGACCCACCAGGAACAGGCCTCAGACAACTCCATCTGCTTTAAGTGCTACAGGTGGCATTCACAGGAGCGGTTACCTACAGTAAAATGGCAATTTCCTGTAACTGTAAACAACACTGGTGCCCATGTATTTCAGTCCTGCCTTTACTGAGTAAATCAGAGAAATAATGAAACCTGAGGAGAACATTTGAACTTTTATTGTACAGGGTAAAAGCTCTGTAACATTAACAAATCAAAAAACATTACTTCCCGAATAGCAAAATACCAGACCATTTACATTAGCCATGCTCAGATTCCTGCTGCGATTGGTGTGTAATTGTCCATCAGCAAAGAACAATCTCTCAAAATTAGTGCTTGTCACAGAGCTCCAGACTGCCTAGAGCTGCACTTAACTGGGCTTATAGCTGAAATGTACAGAAATCTGCTTTTAACCTCAAATCAAAGAACAGCCTTTCCGGTGGCATTCTCTCTGCAGCTGCCCCCTGTCTCCTTTTTATCCCTCCTTCATGAAGCAACCCAGTTTGTCCTCAAAAAGCGTCTTTGTTTTATGGAAACTGGCACGTTGCGATGCAGCTGCGTGTGACCCACTGATGGCTGCTCCCACAAGACCCGTGGGGCCTTGAGGACCTGGTGTATCCCAGTGCAGCATTACATTATGTTACAATACTCCAGACCCTGTGCAGAAGGGACAAGTCATGAGACAGGACTGAGGCTCAGTGACAGCTGAAGGGGACATTCCCTTCCCACCACCAAGCATTATAGTGGTTGGTTTGGCCAAAACATTCCCCATCAGAAGCAAACAGCCCAGCACCAGCACACTATTATCTGCCCCTACTCTATTCTTTCTCACCCATTTCCAGCCAGAAATTTTGTCATGGAGCTGAGACCACCTCACCATTGCAAGTGTTGTTAAAATAAGAACATGTATTTGAGGAGTTTCAGTTTCAACAAGCTGGCATTTTCTGCCAAAATGCTTTTAGTTAGAAAACCCAGCCAGCTGTGACAGCATTCCAAATTTCTATGAAATGTCTTTTTCATTCATAAAGACTGTCAGTATTTTTAAGTTAGAAAGTGATGGAGAGAAGTTTATATGCCTCCAACATCGCGTTCTTCAGTGGCAGCTCCCCAACAGGAAAAACAATAGCCTTAATTTTAAAAGAGAAGAGGAAGGCTGCAGAAACATCAGTGGAGAAGATTAGGTGGATTGGGAAGAAAAACAGCACAATTAGTTCCAGTCTGCACCCAAATGCTGCCTGTGGGATCTTCTGGCTAAGCCAGTGATGAAGCAACAGAGCCAGGCTGGTTGGAGAAAGCAGCTTTGTCCTTCTTCCTACTCCAGCACACAGCAAGTGGCAGCCTCCTCTCCAAAAATTTTCCCACCTCTGAGGGTTGTTCTGTTTCACACTTTGTTTTCCCTATCTCTTAGCTCCCTTTAAGCTTCCCCAGTCTCCTTGAGCACACAGACATCTGGGGGGCTGTTCAGAAGCTCATAAGGCTCCCACAAGTACCCAGAATAAACTAATCTCTAGCAATTAGATGGAGGCATTTTGCTGCCTTCAGTCAGTTGCAGAGGGAAGCAGAGAGGTGGTTCTGCCTTCTCTCTGTGCTCATATCACAGAAACAGCAATTATCAATGCAGGCATCGGCACAACAGGTCAAAACAGGGGTTCAAATGCCTGAATAGCCTCTACCCAGACAGACACATTAGGGGGAAGAAATCGAAGAAAAGAGCACGGTCCCAGAGAAGTTATGAAATCATTTGCTGTAGCAGCTCAGTCTTTGTCTGCCAACAGCTCCCCTACAAGGCACATAAGAGAAAAAAGCTGGAAGAAGACGGGAGCCCTCTGGGAGTGTGATCTCCTCCCAGCAGGGCGAAGAAGGTCACAGTGCACTTAGGGCTGCACACAGTGCAAGAAGCTCAGAGCACACCCACTGCACTACCTGGCAGTGGGGAGCAGCTTCTGAACCAGACAGCAAAGGGAAGAGCAGCTGCTGCACAGAGGGCAGCTCTTTTGCTTCCCAGCACCCAGCCTTCCTCAGCCATTCCTCCCCTGCCATGATTGCAGCACTCAGGATCCCTGTGATGACTCCAATCACATTTTTAACACCAAAAGGAGCACCACAGGCTCTGACCCTGCTGGAGCAGGGGGATCAGCACCTGCCTTGAGTCTGGAGAAAGGCAGATCTGCTACAGCATCGGTCCCCTCTGCTTGTGCATCGTGTCAGCAGAGGGAAAAAAAAACTGGAGCTTTTGGGAAGGGCACAAGTTATGCCTGTCTGTCTCTCACTACTGCTGCAGCCTTGGGTTTCAGGGTACTCCTGCAACCCTCCATGAGCCACTCTCCTGGATGAGCCACCTCCACAGAAGTGATGGCAAGGGACTGAGCGTCTCCTGCGTTTCAACGTTTTTGCCATTCTGGGCAAAGAAGAACCAGAGCTGCAGTGACCAGTTCACCCAATGTGTGCACAGCATCTTCAGGTTAAAGCATGATCTTCCTGACCTAAGGGTGCTTCGTTTAGAAAGCACTATCCATCACTGCTATCCAAATCCTGCTTCCAGGTGGACATACAGGGCAGGACACAAGAAAGGACAGCCCATCTGTACCAAACCAGGAGAGGAGAAAAGAACAGAACAGAGCACCACAGGTTTTACTTCAGTTTCATAGGGGTTAAATAATCCCCCTGAGCTAAATCACAGATTTGGAAGAGCTGAACAGCGATGTACTGACACACCTTGGCCCTGTTAGAGGATGGAGAAGAGCTGCCCCACAGGCTGCACAAGGCTGCTCCTCACCTTTTGTCCCAGCTCCTGCAGCTGGGTTGACTCAGGCAGGACACTGGGCAGGATGTCCACCCCGACATGCTTATTGCCTGCTCTTTGGCCAGCACCCTTCTGCTCTGGAGTTTACACCAGTGCAAGTCATCAGAGATGAGCTGACAGCAGCACTGAGCATCCTGCCCTGCCTGCAGTTCCCTTGCACTACATTTTGCATAGCCCAGACAACCCAACGCAGCAACTGGAACCTGAGCTAGATAAATGGCCAAGCTATTTCTCAGGATTAATCATCCTTAGATATGTTGCATGAGCCTGCCACAGCCTCCACGGTTGGTGAGGTATTTGCTGTCTCAACTCATTGGGAGTCAGGAAAATGAAGCAGCTCTGTGAGGTATCCCATTACTTAAACAGTTTGTACTGAACCTGAAGTACCTCACAGGGAGACAGCCAAGGATTTGTCCTTCTGTTTTAACAGTCCTGCCCCTTATCATAATGTAAGAGTCTGAAACATTACAACAACAACAAAAATCCTCTACAAAGACAGGATAGCGTTCATTACTGCCCTATGCAAATTCACTGTTTCCAGTGGAAAAGCCCTGAATACATAAAAAAAAATTTGATTGTGACCTTTGGCTATAAAACAGATTTTGCCCAGGGTTATGTCAGCAGCATGTCTGATTCCTTGCACAGATCTTCAATTCAGGGGATGTTTAAGGTTGGGGCAGAGGCAGAGTAGGTTAACTCTGCTAAATTCATCACACCACAGAAGCTGAAGGAGACAGGGCTGAGGCAGACAAAGCTTGAAGGATATTCATTGCCTGAATGTCCATTTTGGTTATGAGAGGGGAGAGCCAGCAAAGCTGTAGGATTACAGTGCTTGGAAGTGGTGAGCCCCTTCCCTGCACTGGGGCTCTCTGGGGATGCCAGAGAAGCAGGACTCTGAGACTGGAGATGCTGAGCTGAGTGCAGTCATTTAAACCTTTCTAATTTACCTCAGTGCAGTTTGCCCCACTCCAAGCTGCTGAGCTTGGGAGGTGAGAGCAGGCCAGAGTGGAGCCTGCACTTTTGATTTCCAGAGCAAAAAGGTTTGATGCAAACTACAAACAAACACATCACCACTACATCCACCACCCAGTCTGCATTTCATCCACCAGAAAGGGAAAAAAAAAAGTAATAAAATAAGTTTCAACTTAAGAAAGGCTTCCAAAGACCTCATAAAAAACAACTTCACCAGGAACCAAACAACACAGCACTGAGACTTCCCCTGTCCAGGGGTCACCTGACACAGGGAAACCCTTAAGAGTTAGTGCACAGACAGTTCCCAGCAGGGTTAGGACAACCCCACCCTGCAAGGGGCAGTGACATCCACCTCTTACAGCAGCACTGTCAGAGGACTGACCTTCTCCACCATCTCTCCAGTCAGACTGCAAAGGCATGATGCAGCCTTCCTGCTTGCTTAAGAACATCTTCATCCTGCCTCTTTCCCTTCTACTCTCTCCTGCTCTCCTACCCCTGCCCTCTCCTCCTCCACCTCACACCATCTCTTTTTCTCTCCTCCCCTCGAACCTGTTTTTGTGGCAGCTTCCACACAATACATTTTGGTGTACATTAAGGACAGAAGAGCCAGAAAGCAAGGGTGTGAGTCCTTCTTCAAAAGGTAGAAATAAAACCAGTTTTCCTGTCCACAGTGAGAGCAGACGGGTGCACAAAGCCACGGACAACAGGGCTTCCCCAACAACTTACATTGCATGAGAGCATAAAAATTATATTATTGGCTAAAATCTGTGTTTATTTTTAGCACAGATGATGACTGCTGCCAGCCACATTTATCTCCCCACAAAGCAGCTGTTAATGATGATGGAGCAGCTCAGCCCACCAAAAAATTTGCTGGGGTGGTGGCTGCATGGGAGGCAGCATAGCAACAGAAGGCAATGGAGGAGGAGGTGGGTGACCAAGCCCAGGGCCCCTTCCTACATGTATAGTTGGTCCTTCAGCCCTGGCTCCTGCCACAGGCCCTGATATTCTATTGCTGTTCCTCCATGCACCCACAGCTCTGCCCTTTCTCTCTCTTCCCCTAAATCTTCCACATCTGGATCTGACCTAAACCCTTACAGCCACCCACATAGCCCATTACTGAAACAGGAGCCAAATAATTTTGATCCAGGTCAAGGCTGGAAGTTCATAACCCCTCCAGGGTGATGCAGTTACCACTGTACCCTGTATATACCAGGAAATCTTGGCAGCAGACAATACAAGCCATCCTGTCTTTTAAATATGTGCTGTGCATGCACTACCCGAATGTCCATCACAAACATGATTATGTTCTAAGTATTTATGTCATTTGCTGTAGTCCTCCACAATAAATCAGACTGCAGTATCAACATCAAATCATAAGGGAAGATCATTTTATATAGTAAAGCAGTGCTTTAAAATTGCTTATGACTGTTGTATTAAAAAAAAAACACAAAAACACCACCCTATTCATCGTTACAAAACAGTAATGACTTTGCCTTTAAAATAAAGATATTAAACAAAAATTATAGCCCCAGAGGGGACAATTGCAAAAATGTAACAGAATAAAATTAAATTAAGAAGATGGCAAAATGTACCTCCATCTTTGTAAATCTGAGCTTTCCCATTTTAAACACACAGCAGCGCTGAGGAGCAGCATGTTGGCATAGCTGTGCTGTTTTCCCTGTGTTCTTAACACCACTTTTGGTTAAATTAAGACAAGTGACATTCAGAACAAGTGTGTGCTGTCCCCCTGCCCAAGCAGTCAGGGAGGAGCAATTCTGTCAGTGGCAACATGGTGCAGTCAATTCTCATCTGAGACTAATGTGGTTCTGGGTGTCTTGAAGTCCCCAGCTGGCACTGCTCACCCCCAGGCAAGAACCAGGGAGATATGCACCCCAGAGCTAGGGAAGTGCCTACCCTGGCACCGCAGCTCTCATGTAAGATAGTTTAGGGCTCTTACTAATGTTATTTTTCTAATAAAGAATGATGCTGTTTGCTACAAGAGTCAATTTCCCTGTTATTTTCCATCCTGTAATATCTGGCAATACTTCGGGACACTCTTGAATGAACAATGGAGAGAGAATGCTCTACAAGAGGATTACTAATCAAGACAAGGTGTGCAAAAAAACCAAACTTTCTCCTACCTGCAGAGGCCTCCAAAGCAGTGACTCTGCCCCAAGATGACAGAGCAGATCCAGGAGGATATTTCAGTACTCCAAGTCCCATCACCCACACAGCTCCTCTACAGGACCAGGAGCCTCCTGGCACAGAGAGAGAGCCAGGACACCTCAATAAAGGACCATGCAGGATGGAGGTAAGTCATGCC
The DNA here is from genome assembly GCA_035584735.1 of Pseudotriccus pelzelni. Taxonomy (NCBI): domain Eukaryota; kingdom Metazoa; phylum Chordata; class Aves; order Passeriformes; family Tyrannidae; genus Pseudotriccus; species Pseudotriccus pelzelni. Next base: position 24,643,343 of record JAWMRA010000162.1, on the reverse strand, counting down.
CACAGAAATCCGGTAAGTCAGAGCACTCACCAGAGCCTGGTACTCTCAGAAGACAGCAATGATCCTCTTCTCATCCAGCTCAAAAAGCAGAGTTCTTAAAGCTCATCTGGACACTTCAGACTTTCTCATGGCCAGGGAAAGTCTGTCCTGGTGAAGTCCCTGGGTGTCCCATGACCCTTTGTTCATTCTCTTTAGGACATGCTCTCCCAAGCACCATTTTAAATCTTTGAGACTGTAAGGTCCTTGCAAGTTAGGCTGTCTCTTGGCTGAACATTTGGCTGGTACATCACATGTGGGATAAGACTTTGCAGCCGCAGCACAAACTAAAGATGCTCCACCTTGCACTAAACCTGCTGCACACCTCATTCCCCCTTCCTCCTCTCCCCCAGAGATCCCAATTAATTTTCCTGTGCAGAATATAGTCATTACACTGTCAGAATACACTATAAGAGAGAAACCCAGTTTTGTACGGGGAACACTCTTAGGCAATTCATCAGGGACTGGCAGCTTGCACCAAAATCTTTAATAATAGCCTCGTAAGAGCTATTACAAGAAAAGCACAGTGGATCAAGCAGTGATGGGAAGACTCTGGCATTACATGACACAGGATTGCACGCTCTGTGCTTGCAGTCATCGGCCTCAAGGACACTTGAGACGTTTCAGTGCTCCACCTGCCTCCACCTGTCCCTGTAACATCCTGCTGCCAATGCTGCCATCAAATTCAGCTACTGCACAGATGCAGGTGTAGCTCTCCCTACCTAAGCGTGGCTTTCCCCAAGCGCAATAAGCTCAGGTATAAATCAGGAACAATTGTCCTGTACCAGGTGCCTGCCCACCCAGCAAAGGCCACAGCCACCAACAAGCAAAGGTCAGTCCTCACCCACATGGTTGCAGCTGAGCTGCTCAGGTGTGATGGTGGTGAGGGAGGGCATCTGTCACACAGGCAGAACCCTTCCAACACCACCACGAGTAGCTCCAGAAAGGAGCACTAACAATCAAGAGCACCCCAGCAGACCCCAGCTTACACCAAGGCAGAGCTAAGCCTGGCTCCTGACACAGAGCCTAACACACATGGCTGGATCAACAGCAGGCATCAGGCTATGTCAGAGGCACAGTCCTGGCTCCTTTCCAGCAGACCCAGAGAACCAGTGAGCGAATAAAGGTCCTTATACAAACCCACTGCTGCTGAGCTATGGAAGTGCAAAGAGGAGGGGTGGGGAGGATGTTGTTACAGTAACATTCAGAGGAAGAATTTGTGAAGTTCCCAGAAAGGAGACTTTGGAGATATGGGACAAAGAAAGATGTTAAGATCATGCAAATGTTCCCTGTGTGTCTCCCAGGAGTCCCTGGCTTTGCATCTCAAATTATTCCAGCTCCTCATTAATCTTTCTCTATGTCCTGCTCACCAAGCAAGCAAAAATGTCATCCAATTGTCAAAAGCTACCACATCTCGCAGAGGAAATCTGTTTGCTCCTTCATGCTCATTCTCTGTGCCAGGAACACTGACCACACCTTTCCTTCTCATTCCTTATTTTAATTTACCCAGTTGGCACTATTTGGGTGCGGAGGGTTGTTGCTTCTGCATAGCCTGGCTGCATGTGTTCCCTCCACCCTCTCAGCACCTGGAAACACAGTGGTCCTTAAGAAAAGCTTCCCACCAAAACCAGCTAGAAACTTTTCCCACATGGTACTCACCATCCAAGGCAATGGGCGTAGCTTGGAGAACAACATCCTAAACTAACCAAGAAATAATTCAAAATCTTCAGTGCAGCAAAGTTTGGCCCTGGGTTGGCACAAAACCATGGAGCAAGAGGTTACCATCACGCACACCCACCCACCCAGAGATCTTATGGGAGCAGAGCAACTTCACATTCACTCCAGCGAGTCCCTTTCCCAACACCCTCGGTTTGCAGAACTCAGTTGGCCCTGAAGGAAGCACCAGGTAAAAGGTAAGGAGCAGCAGAATTGCTAAAGCCAGTCCTAATACAGACAGCCCAAAGCCCTCTGGCAGACACACTAGCTGGAAACAAAATAAGCACAGGGATGAAGTCCTTTTAGAGGAGAGGCAGCTGCTGCTACCCCTAAACCCGCAAGCAAAGCAGGAAACCCAGGAAGCTGGGGCCAAAGGGGTTCTGGCAACTGAATGGCAGAGTAAATTAAATTTAAAGGAGGGAGATGGCATAAGAGCCCCATAAATGCACCACAGTGATTTATGCACAGCCCTGAGCTGTGGTTACAATCCTGTGATCCAGACGGCTGCATTTATCACCACAGCACTTGCTAAACTCTGCTCCAGTTCTGGGAGCAGTTCCTCTGGAAAATGGCTCATGTTTCTAGGGTTGCCAGGTCTTTCACTTTTTGGTTTCTTCTGTCTCTCTACTGTTTTTTGTTGTGTTTTTTGTTTTAAATAAGCAATAAACTCTTTGAAGTCCTGATGTTTGCTTGGGCCCCCAGCCCTTCCTACCTTCCATGCTGCCCTTCTCTTCAAGGGGCTTTCAGTCTGTCCCACTCTAAAAATAATTCAAGAGAAATTACAGAGGAGTTGTACTCCATCTGTCTCTGAAAATGGCTTTTGTGCTTATATTATTTGCCAGTGACACTCCATCGCCACAATTACCACTGCTATTTTATCTCTCTCTGCCTGTAATGCTGACGAGAGAGCAGCAAACAGTGCTGGTGTATAAGCTGAATAAGTCACTTATATACATTTATACCCTCAGATCACAACATACAGCATAAATCTAACCATCTATCATGCACCGACTTGATACAAATACTCACCATGATATCAGGCAAAGCAATCACAAGAAAAATGCAGGATGATTTGCGCTGCAGCTGGTTGGAAGTCTTTGACAAGGGTATTAAATGAAAAAAAATTGAAAAAAGGGATGAAGCATCTCACCTAGATGTGGCTTTTTCTGTGCTGATTCCACAGGGAAAGCAGTGACTTGAAAAACTTCTTGGTAGATTTGCAGCTGTGCTTGTAATATCCTAATCCAGCAAGGGATTGCCCAAGGCTCGGCGTTGAACCTGGCTTCTTTTCATGAGCAAATCAAAGAGGAAAATGCCCAGGGCCAGGATACTTTGAATGGAGAACCTGGCTGCAGGTTCTGCCTGCAAAGCATCTCCAAGCAGCCCTTCCCAGCTCTGCTCCCCTGCCCTGTCTGTGTGCCAGGCCTGGGAGCCCTGTCTTCATCACTGCTGGGCCAGGAGATGGGAGATAATCAGGATAATGTTGGATCCTGCACACCTGAAACACTTCTCTGAGGGACTCTGCCATAGACTTGACTGGGAAGAAATCACCTTGTGCTTCCAGATGCCTGTCTGAGATGTGACACAATGTCTGAGCAGGGTTGCTATGAGGTGGTTGTTTCTTGTATTCTTCATGTGGAATATGCCAGAGAAAGGTGAAATATTGTTACAGATCTCACCATGTCTGGAGTCAGATGTGCTCTGTGAAATCCACGCTCTCCTGCAGCACCACTGAACCACAGGACAGTGGTGTGGGCAAGTTTCCCAAGGGACAGATAAAGCTCAGCAGAGCTCAAGTGCTTTGTAGTGGTCATGTGAAGAACTTGGTGGTGATAGCAAGTTGTGATCCTAGGCAAGACCATTCTCAGAGCAATTAACCTGACACCTTTGTTTCAAATTCCTTTTCCCTCAGCACGAGCTGAACACAAGAACAGGGAAGACGTGAGCCATGGTCTGTAAGCCTTGCATGGTAACACACTTTTGCCTTTTTCTGCCTTGCAGGTGCTCAGAGGGCAGAGGGATAAAGGTACCACACACTCAAATTGGAGACAACACTCAGCCTCACTTCCACCCTGAGGATCTCTGCTCCCAGTGCTTGCCTGCCCCTTGAGCAACATTTTGCCCACAGTACATAACTATATGGACTGCGCTTTAAATTGAAGCATTTCCTAGTGGAAGCATTGTTCAGTAAAACAGTCTTACTGTTTTACCAAGAGTCCAGTAACGGTCACAGAAGGGTTGATTTTTCCCCCTAGGATTGTTGATTCCTGGTTTTCCCACTAGGCATCTGCCAAAGGCAGTTTTCTCGAGTCCTAGGGGAAGACTTTCCCCACGCTCCACTTCATGGTGGATTTAGGTAAACCCCATTGGTTACCCAGCCTCTCACGGTGGGCTGGGAAAGAGGGGAGGAGAGAGGAATTGTGCAAAGTGGGCCAGCATCCCTGCCCACCTCAACTCAGGGCAGGATTTGTCCGTGCATGTACCAGGCTGAGGACAGAGGTGACAGAAGGGAATCAGACAGGTTACAGTGTCACCAGAGCAGAAGAAACCTGTTTTGTCTGACATCAGAGACAAGGTTGTATCAGAGACCCCAATACTCCTCTGTGCTGTCTTCAGGTGAACTTTAGCTCAAAATTTGGCACCAGAAGTCTCAGGTTCCCATCCTCAGCTCCAGAAAAAAACTAAAAAAATCTCAGTGACCTGTCTTGCCCCTGGTGCCTGCAGCGCATTAAAGGCAACAAGTGGCCACTACTTCTTGGTTTTCTTCTTCCCTCAAATTCAGCTTCCACCCAGGGAGGGCAGATGCCTGGATGAAAGCAGGGGCCAGTCCTGGGGTACAACAGCAAGTACCATCACTGTTCCCCCAGGCAGACTCTGGGCTATTTGGATGCATCAGCTTAGGGACTGGAGGCAGCCAAGGGTGAAGCAGGTGCAGCCCTGGGACATGGGAGGGTGCTGGGGAAACCAGAACCAGCAGCACACGGAGTGAAAGAAAGTGAAGAAAGCAAGGCCTCAGCTGCAAAACTTGATCAAAGCCCAGCAGAAATCTGCACGCTGCCAGTGAAGGGAACAGGCAGGGGAGGTGTGATGGGTGGCAGAGGGCTCAGGAGTTGGCTGCCAGCTTGCACTGAAGCAGATAGGGGAAAAAAAAAATCAGTTATCCCTCAGGCTGAAGTAAATTATGAGACACATCCCTCAAGAGCACAAGGTGAAGCTCTTGATCAGACAAGCGATGCTGGCGTGTAATTCCCCTTGATATCACCTGATTTGAATTTTAGTGCTTATGAAGGGTGCATGAGTGACAGCTCTGGAAACTGCAGGCATCTGTTCCTGTGCAGAAGAAGCAGAGCACACAGCCCTGGGCATGAGCATCCCTGTGCCAGCTCTGGTGCTGGCTGGAGTGGCAAGGAGAGGCAGCACATCTGGGGAAGGAGAACAGAGCTCATCCTTTGCTCTGTGCCCAGAGCTGGGCACATAGGGGCCAACTGATGCCTCGTGGGGACAGGCATCTACCCCATGTTAGGGGGAAAAAAAAAAATCAAGTTAGCCACAAGAAATAGAAGATATCCCAGAGTTACGAATCTCATCTCTCTAACACCGGTCCACACCACGACAGCTGGGTGGGAGCTGCAGAAGTAGAGGGGAGTGTGTATTCTAGCATTGGCCCAGCACCAAAGAAGTAATCTTTTGGACACAGAGTCTCCATTCACACCTCCCCATGGCAGGGTCTGCTAAAGCCACCAGAACCACCAACTACCACTCTTGTAAGACAGAAGCACCTCATTGCTGAGGATGACCCTCAGTGTATCCATCCAAAGGACCATGCTGCTTACCCTGTATTGCTGACCATGGGACAGCTATTGGCCTGGGAATGGCTTGCATGCTATTAACAATCAATATCAATGGTAAAATTCAGAGAAAAAATGAGATGTAGATCCAGTACACCCGCACCATTTTAGAAGCAAAGTAGAAATAGTGTCTGTTTAACTGCAAATGGAACATGCTAAACCCTCAGTTCATGTATTCAGGCAGAAATCCATTGACTCCTGTAACCAAGGTTCACTTAATTGCTCCCTTCTTTTAGTTAATGCACCTCACTAACTCCTCTGCTGCGTTGCATACCAATTGAAACATGCATTTCTGCAAAAAGGTCAACAGGATCCACTCCAAAGCCAAGCCACCACAGGGGTTGCTTTAAGGAATTTTGAAGGTAACTTTTGCCAGAGAAGCTGACTAGCAAAGCTGCTGCAAATTCAGGACTAGTGCAAGCATCAGGAGTTAGCAAATAGCTCACCACTGAGCAAATAAATCAATGCCGGGCTGTTACAGAAGGCTGGTCCAAGACATTTCAAGTCTGCTTGTCTTTTTCCTCTACAGTACCTGAATCAGCAAGGGACTTGGTAATTTCTGGAAGAATTGTGTACACTCAGTTAAAATAAAACTCCAGTGATGAGTTTTCCTAACCAGCCGAGAGGGAATACATCTGAATGAAAGAACAGAAATTGCAGAGGATGAGGGAGCTCAAAAGGGGACTCACAAGCAGGAACATTTATTACCCAGGCAGCCCCCAGTGTTTGTCCTGTCATTCAGCCACACCACGAGGCTCTGCACATCCTTCATCAAGGGGAGCTGCAAAAAGGCACAGCTTTTGCAGAGCAAAACCAGGCACTTCAGGGGATGTTTATTAACAATTGGTGAGTTACTGCGTTTTCAGGTGAGATGCAGTAGCCAAGCATGTCTTTGCCCATAGCCTGCCCTGATTGCAAAGTAAAACAGGCTTATTTAAGCTGGTGTTTTGAGCACCTTTTAATTTGAAGTGACAAAGATGGCTTAAGCAAACACATTTTACTCTGCAGCTGGGGCCGGCTAAGTACCTGTGGGCAGTTCCTGCAGCTCTGATGCCACAGAATAACTTTTGACATGACCACACGGATGTCAAAGCAGTCCTAGAAAATTGTGCTCTCTGGCAGGAGCTGGGGACAGTACTCTAAACATTTTTATTTATTTATTTTTTAAACAAAACCAGTGTTTTTTTCTCCAGAAACACTCTGTGCTTGGGATAAAATTTCAGAGTGTTCATGGGGAGAGGAGACTGGAGCTCATGTTGCCCAGTTTCTTTATATTTTTTGTAGGAAAGAATGGTTAATCAGCTACATCCCAGGGCTGATGCCAAATACAGCACTCCTTCAGTACTTTTGCTTTTATCAGCCTACAGTTCTCAATGAGTCTGAGCTATCACTGTGTTTTGCCATTACACAAACATGCCTTGTTTCTATAGGGACACTTGGAAAATTAAGAGGGATCAACAAAAGTTGCAAATACATACTTCACTTGAAACACATTCAAACCTCATGTAGAGATTCTCATTTCAGATTAAAATGGCTTTAAATTACTGCTTAGTCTGCTGCCAAGAAAGAGAAATGGCTCTTGCTGTGAAGAACTGTGAAGTTTAAATAGCCAAGACTGGCTGAAAGCATAGTTGTTACATCCGTTTCACACCTGGGCATATTAAAAGTGCCCACCATCAGAAAGGGAGGCTCCTGGCCACCTTGGAATAAAAGAAATCTGTCAAGAACCAGCCTGCAAAAATAACATCCTTCATAACAACCTTTGCACATCTCTTTTTCTGGACCTTAAGCAAGCTGAAGAGCTTACAACAAAAACAAACAAAAACACCCCACAAACAGAAAAACCAATAAGAATAAGAATAGCAAAAATAAAGAAAATGGCTGGTCTGGAACTCAAAAAAGGGAGCAAGACTGCCCTTAAAGCCAGCATAGGATGTGCAACCAGGAAATTCACTGTTAGGAGAAAACTCTGGTCAGCAGTTCATTGTCCCTGGGGGATGCACTACCTCCTTGGGAACTATAGAGTCTCCTTAAACATGCTTAAGCCCTAAGACAAGAAGGATCCCAAACAGAAAATTCACCCTGGTTAAGAAACAGTTCCACAATTTGCCCATGATTTAGAGATTTGGGTCTATGGCTGCCCTCTCAGAGGGGAAAGGAGCACTGCAAAAGCCAGTAAGGCAGCAGAGAAACAGCTTGGAGCACCAGCAGCCATTAAAGCAAGAGCTATTTGATTCAAAAAGGCACCAAGAATATCGACTCTTCTTAAAAACCAAGTCAAACTCTCTGTGGAAGTGCCCCCATACTGCCAAAGCCCTGGTCAGTGGGAGAATGCAGAAGGCCAGCAGTAATGGTGTGCATCACAGCCCCGTGGGTACATACCACAGCCTGTGGAAAATGCTGCTTCTAGACAAGGTAGACCACAAGAGCAAAGTTTACCTTTGCCTTTGTTTCAGAGCAGTCTGCAGAGTTCAGAACTTGATTCCTCCCCTTTAATATACTACCATAACCCTAAAAACCAAAGCATTTACCCCTCCAGGGCATCCTGCTTATAATCACTACCCAATTGGCACCAGTGGGGACACCCACCCCCAAACTGCATCATGACCCTGAAATTAGCTCAGTTGGTTTGAACCTGGTGCTGATAACACCTCACTCATTCCAGCTTGTCTGAGTGGCTCTGTACACCTGTGATGAGGTACGTAAACCCACTGAGGTCAGTAGAGGGATATATCAAAAAGTACATGGATTCCATAAACCTACACAGTTGTTCCAATTCAGGGAGAAAGCAAGCTAAAGTTAAGGCTTAGCAGAGGAGCAGGCAGCTGCTTTGACCTCAGCCACATGCAGCTTATCCTACAGGTCCTGCCCTGCCCACTCACACCCAGGGGTGCTACAGGCACAGTTTCACCTCTCCTTTGGAAAACTGGTCTCCTCAAGATCCTGACATCTTTCTGTGTGCTGAACGGCACAAGTAGCTGATCTGTGTGGGGCTGCTTACAAAGCACTCAAGTAGCAAACAGAGAGAGCATCAAAATCAAGTGCCTGCTTTTAGAAACACACTAAAAATACACCAGGCTAGAAGAGATGGCACAACAGCTAAACCACCTGCTAGGAAAATAATACTCAATTGCTGAAGTGTCGAAATACAAATATACATGATTTAGAGACTCTAATTTGGGTAAAGATAGTTGGGATGGACCAATTTTCAGGAAGATTCATTAACACTTTGGAGATGGCAGGCACTGGTTTTGCTGCTCAGCTTCTCTTTTTGACTCCCCTGCTTTGTTTTCTGTTAATCTCGCGTGGGCGACAGAGAACCAAGGCAAAGGTCTCTTTCTCTCTGCTCTAACTTGCAACTTCTTTAGGACACAACAGTTTCACTCTAACATAAGGACACAAAATAGCAGCCTCAAATCCAGCATTATGGACTGGCACAGTTACCGGCAACCCTCCCGCAGGCAATGCTCTGGGTCGTGCTGCTGGACACCTCTGTAGCTGTTCTTTATCTTCAGGGGACGGGAGGAAAACCTTTCCTCTTTTTCACCTGGGCTTTCAACACCCACTGACTGCTCTCCTGTGCAATCCATCCCTCTCCATCCTGTGACCACTTGCTCTTTGACAGTACTTAGAGAGGAGAACTAAAGTTGCTCCCAAGTCCTGCTGTCAGGGTGCAGCAAGGGCCAACTGCTCCCTAAAGGACAGGAAACCACCAGAAACTCAGCTGCAGGGCCAAGCTTGTTAAATGGCAGCCAGTGGGGAGCTGATTGGGACCCTTAAGACCCATTAGTGCCCCAGGGCTCAGCACCTGCTGTTCCCATCACAGTAAAGCTTGTGCTCTGTGGTGCTGGGAAGTCTGTGTGTGCCAAGTTTCCAGTCTTTGTCTCTGCCTCCCCAGTCCTGGGCTTTGTAGATCTCAGCATAACAAGGCCAGAGTCGTGTCCTGTTTTTCACTCAGTTGACTCAAAGGGTTTCCACACTCACAGCAGCAGGACCTATTAGTGGGTGTGTGGTATGTGTTCCCGCTGCTCAGAATTCACAAAGCCAGTATAAATTAAGGACTGGATTGATTCCTGTGCTGTGTCTTTAGTAGCTGACAGGTGATCACAGAAGGGCCATGCTTCCACATTTCAAGTTGGTATCAGTGTACAGTGTCTTGTTTGTGTCCTGCTTGTGTAATACACTGAATACAGGCCTGCCAGACAAGATCAGAGCTTAAGTTAGATATGAAATTATTTAAAATATTATCTACATATTGCAGGAGTTCTGAAAATGAAAAATATCACATACTTTGCTGACTGAAAGACTCCAGGATGGATTTACTGTGCAAGCTCCAATCCAAAGCAATTAAAGCAAAGAAAGATTTCTTCTAACTTAAGTGCCATGGATCATAGTCCTTCACCTCCATCCTTTCACGTATCTTTACAGGCAACAAGAAATTAAAGATACACTTGCTACTTCTAGGCTTACATCTTGCACAAACTGGAATTCAATTAACATTTTTCTGCAACAAAACCTGGAGAAGCACTTCAGAGCCGCTGCTCACAATGCAGAAGCCACTGAACAAATGATATTCTCATTAACGCTCTGCCTTTCCCTGCTGCGCAAGCCAAATCCTTGAACACTAAAAGCACCCCAGCATCAGCTGGGTTCACAGACATCCAGAGCAATTTTTCAAGCTCCCTGACTTTTATAGACCATGGGGGAAGGGATTTGGTGTGCTTTAATCCGTTCTATTATATGAACTCAGAAATGATTTTCACTCTCCAGCACTATAAATTAAGCTGGCTGCAGTTATTCTATTCCTGATTATGCTGGAAGTTACTGGCAATAATTTGATGACTGTATTTTCTTGCCTTTTCTTTTTATTCCTCTTCTCTTCCAAATTAACCTGTGAATTTAGTTTCCCTGGTAGTAGGTAAATAATGCAATAAAATTGGAGATAGTTGCCAACACATTCCCATCTCGATGCCTGAAATTGTGGATGAACAAGTAAAAGCTTCTGTACTTTGTAGGTGGAATTTACTGTATTGCCTTCCCAGCTCTTTAGTCTGGAAGAACATGTCGTATGAGAAAATCACAAGTTTTTGCACTCCCCTGCATTTTTATTCAGTCTGGAAGACTAACCACTTTTTCAATATAAGTGAATTCACCTTTGCAAGTCTTTAGACAAACACTATGCCACACATTTTAGAGATTGGAAAAACTCATGTCAAGAATCACTTGCAGATGGAGCTTCTTACTTGTGCAACTCCTATTAAGTACAGATAAAGATGTAAAAGAATCTGGCTTTTTAGTGAACTCATAAAAATATGTGCGAGTAGAGAACGGATTCCATCTGTTTGGCTTCCCCTCCTTTCCTCTGATCACTGTAATAACTTGTCTCCTAAACCCTGATAACAAACAGAGAGAAAGTGAGGCCACAGGTGAGGGGATGCTGGTGAGGCCACACCTCAAGTGCTGCGTCCCGTTCTCGGGCCCTCACTGCAAGAAGGACACTGAGGTGCTGGAGGGAGTCCAGAGAAGGGCAGTGGAGCTGCAGAAGGGCCTAGAGAGTAAATCATATGAGCAGTGGCTGAGGGAGCTGGGGGTGTTTATCATGGGGAAAGCAAGATGCAGGGGGGACCTTATCACCCTCTACAACCTGATAGGAGGTTGTAGCAACATGGGGATCACCCTTCTTTCCCACGCAACCAGTGACAGGACGAGATGAAATGACCTCAAGCTGTGCTAGGGGAGGTTCAGTTGGACATCAGAAAGAATTTCTTCACTGAAAGGGTTGTCACGCATTGGAATGGGCTGCTCTGGGAAGTGGTGGAGTCACCATCTCCAGAACTGTTCAAGAAATGACTGGACGTGGCACTAAACAACTACCTGGTCTAGCTGACATGGTGGTGTTTAGTCAAAGGTTGGACTCAATAATCTTGGTGGTCTCTTCCAACCTAAATGACTTTGTGATTCTGTGAAAAATTTACACAGACTTGGAATACCTCTGGATAAATTAAGGGCTACGCTGTACAGTTTAAAGTGTAATACATAAGTTGCTTTTCTACAGAGTGATGGTATTCTGGGAGTCTACCTGTGCCTCTCTCATTCATGTGAGACACATTAATAAATGTGTCTTTGATGACTTATTTCAATACAAATTACTTTCCAGTGTCAGTAAGCACAGCAGACTCCTGCTCCAGGTTGGATACTCGGGACCTTAACAAATATCAGCTTCTAAAAGCTTCAGTAAAACCTACATGGGATTCCATGACACTCAAGTGCCCATGTCAGTCATTGTCAATTATTCTAACTATAAGGACATGTCAGGTACACAGAAGACGATTCAGACAGCATAACTGTCCTAAAATGATAACTTTAGCATAATGCACTTGACAGTGAAACAGCAATAATAGCTATTTTGGGAACAAAAGAAAAATACAATGGATCTGATGACTAAGTGTTCTGGTCCCCAATGTAAAAGCAAAGTAGATCCCTGTCATATTTAACTTGATTCCTTTGAATTAAACACTTCTATTAAAGTTTCCCACAGTAGCTTTAATATTTAATTATGTATTCCACCAAAGGAAAGAACAAAATCTTTGCAAAGGGGTTTTTTTGTTTTTTGTGGGTTTTTTTTTGTGCATCTGAAATATTTATCAGCATATCTCTTTGGACAAGTATTTTTATCCCCTAGGCAGGGAAAAAAAAACTTCCCCATATAAATCAGTTTCAAAACATTTTATTTTACAGCTTGAAAGTTTTCTATACTTCAGCACCTCATGCCGTGACTTTGTTATTTCACTTGTTAATGAATGGTAATTAAATCTCTTTTGGCTGAAAAGGTTGGAGGGCTCCTGCTGTATTACAAAAACAATTTTGGAAAGTTACAAAAACGCCCGAGTGTCTAGAAATTAAAGCGTAAAAGTTTGCCGTGTTTTGAGTCCAAGTTTGAATCGCTTGGAAGGATTTAAGTGGGAGAACAGCATGTCCCACTCAGTGTGCAGAGTCTCCCCAGTTGAAGAGACATAATTATGTCACTTTGTATCTACTGGAGTAAACACACTTGTGCTCTTAATAATGTACATTGTGGCCACAAACTTCCTTGATCTTACTAACAACTGTAGCAAACACTGCCGAAACCCTATTATATACTACCCACGTAAAGAACTGCTACATGTGTACATCTGAGTAAAGGCTTGTTAATTTTGCATTTGCTCAGCAGGGCTTGAAACAGCAGCCTATTAATTTTTCTTCTTTTCTGTTTTCTCTTTTTTTCAAGTGCTTTGAGTCAGAAGATAAATGGAGTGAGTGCTTACAACAGAGGTAGATAAAAGAGAAATAACTACATATTAAGGCATTTGATGGTGTTACAGTGCTAAATAGAAGCACAATATTGAAAAAGAAATATCTCCACTATTCACTTACATCACTGCAGGCTTCTGCTGGCAGCTTTGGTCCACAGTTTGTAAAGAAAACTATGTTAATTGCAGTACAATATGAGGTACAAAATACAAAATATAATTCCAATGTAAAAATGCATTTTATTATATACAATATATAAAATTTTCCTGAAGGTGATACAGTGATTTCAGTGGATTCTGAATCTCTTTTAAAATTATAGTTTCTCAAACAACTCACAAATAGGGTTTAGCAAGTAGCTAGGAATGGGAATGTGACTAGATGAGTTGATTCTTAAGCTGCAATTTTGGGAAGGGGTCTGGTTAAAGGAAAGCCTCCTATGCTGAAGTGAGGTTCATCATCAGGCCTGAGGGGAGGTAATTTCCTCTTCATATCCGGGCTAGATCTCTCCTTCTCCCTTTAAACAGAAACAAAGAAACAGAAAATACATACTTCATTCTGCAGCCCATAGATGTTTACAAACTAAGGAAATCTGTGTTCTCCAGAGTTTCTTTGATGCAATCACGTATCAAGAGATCATTAAAAAAATGTTGATTCAAGTCTTTTAGGCTAAACCACCAAGACTAGGTGTCTGTTTGGATCTAATTACAAGCCTACTGATGAGGTTTGGAATTATTAAACATCAGAAATAAACAAGCTTTGTTTGTGCTAGTCCCCAAAATGGTCAGAGCACCTCATTAGAGCAAGCTTGTACGTGAGCTCCATGACATCAGATTTCTAACCACCATCCTATCCTAACAAAAATAGGCCTGTTTTCAAACAAACAGCTACATTCATCAAAGATGCAATGGAGAGGTATTTTTTCTTTGTTGAATTTTAATGAATATATAGTGTTATCTGTCTTCACATTTTAACAAAGTTCCAGTGATAATTACCCTGTCTGTGACACTTGCAGAAAACTAACAGTGTGTTCTAGGTGCACTGATAGCCCCAGGGAGTTGCTCCATCCAGGAGGATCCAGGAGGTCTTGAATTTGATGGCCTTAAGAGGATGGAACAAGAGTTAGCTGGTTCCACTCTTATATGCTTGGGGAGGTAAGCACAGCTCTACAAATACGAAGGGCAGTGTTTCAAACTCACTGTGATATACCTGGATGCTTCAGAGAGAGGTCCTGAGATATTTAAGATTAACCAAGTGAAGCTTTATGAAGTACTAGTTTATCATAACAGCAGAGGTCTCAAGGCTTTACAAAGAAGGTCAATGCCAATACTTTTATTGCACAGTCACTGAGACACAAATGTGAGAGCAACCACACTACTAGTACTTTTTCTCGGTTCCCACTAAGGGCAAAGAAAACACTTCCTGGAATTCATACTTTTGTCTTTGTCCCTAAATAACTGTCAGGAGAGGAGAAAGTTTAGAGAAACCCTGTAGGATGACTAGTTAATCATCCTTTTCCAAATTTAACCCATACAGAGGTGGGAGAATAGCCAAAAGATGGCATAGAAGAATGTAACCATGAAAACCATTTATAACTGGTTTTGATTGTATGGATGAATCAATGGATATGCCAGCTGACAGCACTAAAAACTAACATGCTGTATTTAGATGGCTCATCCTATCTCACTATTGGGCTTCCAAGTTTGGGGAGAGAAAATGATCCAGAATCCATGCTCATTCTTTCTTCATGCTCCCATGGAGACAACCAACAGACGTGCTCATCAGTATGGAAAATTCTATGCAACTGAATACTGTAATATATTATGCAGAATTAATGTGCAAGCAGTCACGTGCAAAAGCTCCCAGTTACTACTGACATCCCTCAGTGCAGTTATTTACATACACAAGACTGCTGGATCAGGTCTCTGTGCGGATTTCAGCTTCGTATTTTCTCACCGATCCTTATCAAGATCAAAATAGAATCCTGGTGCTAGAAGCAACTAGGAAAAGTAGTGATGCCGAAGGGGTGCAAACAAGCAGAAGGAGAGAACAGGAGGAGATAGGAGAAGAAAGGCGAAGACAAATGGGAAAGACAACATTCTGAATCAGAGAGCAGAAAAAGAGGATTTCAAATTCTCGACTAAAATCCTAAACACTGAATTTTCATCTTGAATGCAAAACAAAGCTAAATTCCTGCTGTCACTCATATTCCTTCAGCATCACATCCTTCAGCTGTATTTTGTTCAGTACCAAGACTTTAAATCACAAATCAAAGCTATCTTGTGCAAATCAATAAAAGCTTTAGATGATAACTTTGTGTGAGGTTATCTGGGAGTATTAATTCTCCTTCATAGCAGGGTAATCAATAATGCTGTTAATGCTATTGTCCTGACAGGATCCTCTTTTTATTAGCAAAACCAGCTACATTTATTTCAGATATGACGTTAACATTAGCCAACAAGATAGAGATCAAGTCAGTGGTTTTGCGTCAGCTGGGATTTAGAGCAATCTGAGACTGTACAAATCCAATGGCCCTGGCTCTTTGGCATCCACACACCAACTGCCTGTCCAGCCCTGCCTGAGCTGTGGGATGGCTGTATGTCAGGGGAGAAGGACTCCTTGGGGAAGGAGCTGACTGCACAACAGGCTCTCTCTCAGAAAGCAAACGACGTGTCTTGCACAATTAGCAGGTTGGAGAATAAAGGCTGCATAGGGTTTGTTTTCTTTGCACTGCTGGTGGCCAACCCAAAGCACAGCTTAGAGATTAGAGAAGTCATAATTATTCAGGACTGATATGCCCAGTTACTCTTCTGTGTCCTTCAAAGTAGGTGTAGTCCAACAGGTTTACCTAGGGAACAAAACAATGAGGGACAGAGGAGAGTGAAGTCCAGAATCTGGACAACTCTGAGCAGCCACAAGACAAGAGAAGTGCAAGGCAGGGCTGGCAGGACAGTGCTGGTGCCTTCCAAGTCTTTGGTGGGGGCAATAAGATCATAGAATCAGATGGGTTGGAAAGGACCTCTGAGATCATCAAGTCCAACCCTTGATCCACTACCACCACAGTTAC
>JAWMRA010000162.1:24317956-24627289 GCA_035584735.1 Pseudotriccus pelzelni | reverse complement strand
TAAAAAATCCAATGCGCAGGCTGGAAGGTGTAAAGACCTTCCCCGGTTCTTCGTTCGCGAAGACTGGCCATTTACTTACAGGCGAGGTCAAAAGCTGTAGTCTGACTGAAATGACTGTACCATCTTTTCCGGTTGAATTTCCTATATAATATTACTGAAGATAAATGATTTTCATTGTTTCAACAGAAAACTCTTTTACACCTCTTTCAAATTCCCTCAGTATCTGCGCTCCATATGAGCACAGGATTTCATTAGGATATGTCAGTTCACTATAAACACTCTACTAAAGAGAGTTTTTCCATAAGTTTCCAGTTTACAAAGAAAAATAAAATAGCAGGTGTTAACACTGAAAAAGAAAATTGAGACAGAAAATTAAGGTTATTAAGGAAGTTGAGAATTATAAAAGAGCAAACAGGGAGTGATTTCAGAAATCACAGTTTAGCAGCAGAGCAAATAAACAGAACAGCCTGTGACTGAAGTAATCAAACTAGAAGATATTTTAGCAAAATAATAAAATGAGAGGCTCCAAATGGAGCCTAGTTACCTGACCACTGTATTCTTTCACTTTTGGCTCATGATATACAGCCACCCTCACTGCCTTGCAGGGCTGAGCTCTGGACAGGTAATCAGAGTTACTCCAGAGGTCTTTAGTTTTTGGGACTAGATTGAGGCTTTGACACAAAACCTGTCAATCTGGCAGCATCTCACTGTGTTAACTGTGAAGTGTTAGTAGGGTGTGTTAATGAGTTTTTCCCTTACCTGAGGATGCAGTAGCCAACATAGCAATGTGAGCCAGATTTTGCAGTTAGCCCTGCGCAACTCCAGGGCAGCCGTGCCCGCGTACAGAGCCGGGAAAGGAGACACTTCTACCTTCATCTTTCTCACTGCTGCCTGACACATTTGCAGGTAGGTAATATAATGACTCCAGGAAGATTGTGCTTCCCGCTGTCCAGGGGTAAGTGGTGAAGGACACCTGGATAGGGCAGGGACACTCTCAGGATCCACTGCTCAGAAGGGTTGTACAGGAAAAGGGGTCTGAGAAGATGAGGGACATGTCCCAAAGACATGAAGGGCAAAGAAGCATGTCACAGGTGTTCTCTATGCATAGAGGCTGTGGTTGCAAAAGTATTGTCATTAAAAATATTTTAAACGAGATTTTTAAAAAGCAGTTTGTATGAACTCAGCGCATAAGATGAACTCTTCTGAGTAGCATAAATTAAATTCACATTGAATGGGTGGCAGGAAGAGTCAAACATTGGCATTTCAAAAAAAAACCCAACCTGCTTTACAGCCCCCTAAGCTGTCAGACAACACTGCTGAAGCAGACAATAGTGTAGATTTTAAGGCTAGCAAGAACTGCTACAACAATCATATAGCCTGACTTCCTGTGTAGCACAAGCCATATGATTTTATCCAGCAGTTCCTGCAGCAGTAACACCTACTCTTCCCTGCTGCAGTGAGGCTCCTTACAATCCCCTTTCAAATGAACTCTTGGCAGAACCCCAAGGGAAATGGGCAGATATCAGACAAAAACTTGTTTGTTTGCTTTTCCGAAAGGAGTAGCCAGGACAGCAGTTGCTAATAGCTGATGTAGGACTGCATCACTGGTACACAGTGGGCATGAGGCAGTCGGGCTCCAGCTGGGCAGTGAAACCAGGGCTGTAGTTACATTGGTCTGCAGCAGGACTATAGCTCTTCCCTACTTCACCGACATTCATGTTGGCTTCCTCTCACCCACTGAGTATTATCATCACAGAGGCTGGAGTCTGAATGTGTTTAATGCTTTCTTAGCCACAGATCATTAGTAACCAATTTCACTTTCCATTGTCTCAATTGTTTTTATACAATACAAAACTCCTTCTTTCCTCTTCCCTCCCTCTTCTTTTTTCCTCCTTTTTCCAATCTTCTTGTGGTAAAACAGTCCTGCCTGAAAGCAATAAGCTTCTTTCAGAACTTAAAACCCTAATGGCAGGCATTTGGAAAAGAAGTTCTAAAGGCACCATTATTCCTCACTTTGGCTCCACTGCTGGTTTGCTGTATGCATGCATAATGCTGAACTTTTTCCCACAAAAATAGCAGTCCTCAGATAGCCACAAATCCATGTTAACTGCTTGGTTATTTATTCCTAGAGGAAGCTAGCAAACTGAGAACTCTTAGGATATTTGGGAGGCCACCATGAAGTCAGTGAGCACTCAGCTATGTATGTGAGGAATATAAATGAAGCAATGACTTGGGTAATTGTACCCACCAGGAACAGCTATTTGTGCTTTTGTGGTATTTCCACTCTGCTTGTGATGTTCTCTCCTCCTTCTCTACCAAAGCTTTTCTGGTTCACAGACCCTCTTGCCACAGCTCTACATCTCAGTGTTCACACTAAGCCTGAAACAAGATTGCAGCTTGTCACTGCTTTTCCTTTTTCTGTGGGGCTGTAGGGTTCAGAGCAGGAAAAGTCAGGGGTCCACTCCCAGTGCTGTTACTTGTTCTCTCTGCAAATTCCAGCCTTTCATTACCTACTGATTGGCAGCTGTGAGAAAGTGGTCTGCATCCCTGGCAGTGGGCTGCTGGCTGGGATAGGCAGCATCTCTCAATAAAATGCTGGAGAACAGCAGGACATCAACACCAAGGGGGAACTTGCTATTGCCCAGGGCCTGCCAAACCAACAGGCCATAAAGTTTTGCCCAGAGGACATATATTTCGAAGTCTCCACACAGAAATGTGGATTGAATTTGGAAGTCAATTTGTGGTTGCAAAGGACAGCAGAGGACTCAGAAAGGAAGAAACCTAGGGGATTAGCCAGATGGCGAGTCCCACTTCTACTGCTGTCCTAGAGAGTAAGGAACCAATGACAGGGTTCACCCATCCCTGGAGGGACAGTGTTAAGTACTTTGCCATAGGTAAATCTCTCAGGTCGTTAGTCCCAGTCAGAGACGGGACTCCACCATGCCTCACCGTTTGTCAGTCCAGCAGGAACTTTAGGATACATGAAGGGCCTGTTGTTCACAGCAACACTCTTCCACTGGGATTGTGTGCACGTGGTAAGGAGATGTTGCCTCCTTCCCAGCTGTTTTGCCAGTCAGTGCTAGGACAGATTCCTGGGGCCAGTCTATTGTCTGTCACCAGGGAGGAGCCAACACATATTTATTTGCTGAGTAGGGGCAACCCTCCAGACACTACAGAGGGGGGAAAAAAATAGGAGCTAAATGTCAGTGTCTTTCCTCACGCTTTGTGTGGAAAAAGCCTCCCACAAGGCTGTGGGTTCCTCAAGCCTATAACTCAGAGCTCCTCATGCCTTAAGCCCAGCATAACCCATCAGAAAACAGGTGGTGGACCACTGCAGTGAGGCATTAGTAGCTGTTTGACTTGCAATCCACCCCTGAATGAAAGAAACTGTGCAAAAAAACCGGTAAATACCTCCACATCCCAGCAATCAGCAAGGCAGCACCTGGGGAGGGCTAGGCTGTTTGGCTGTAGAGACAGGGGCATTCCCGAGCCCCAGCCCAGAGCACTTGGCACATGGTTACTGCCCATCCCCAAGGCACTGCTCTCCGCCCTTGCCATAAACAGCCATCCCTGTGTATGGGGGGAATGAGACTCTTTGCAGCCTTTGCACAGCTGCCAGGTGCTGGGCAGAGGAGTGGGGCAGTCCTCTCCAGCTGCCAGAAGGATGCAGTGAGAGGCAGGCAGGAGCACGGGGATCTGGCGGAGGCACGTGGCCCAAATCCTGCCCACCTGCTAGGGTGCTACACCAGCTGCAGCCCAACAAGGGCCCTATTAATCCCGGCCACGCAGTCGGTTTCTCCGCCTCCCAATACCCGACTGAGATCTCATGAAGAAATCTTCATCTGTGGTTTGCTAAGGGTTTCCTCCCAAAGAATCATGGTTTAATTGCTGTTATTATCTTCATAAGGCTGCCCAGAGTGTTTTTCCAGCGGTTATTTAAAGCTTATCTAAAAGATACTGATAGCAGTGGAATGCCTGGTTAAAACTTCAGTCCTGGTATGCCAGTAGCAGAGTGTGGTAAAAATAGTAGGTCTCTTAAATCAATCATCATCTTTCTCTAATTTATTGTATTGTTATATTTTTGGATCCATACATAGCATGCACAGCACATCATTACAAAGGAAATGCAGTTAAAAGCTATATGAACAGACAACTGCAGACTGAGTTACTGTCAGTCTTCTTTGGAAAAAAAATACCTTGGCAAGGAATAAAAATCATGCATTATAATTTTTAAAAAGACTCTCTGGTGAGGAACCTTGCTGTAGAAAGAAAACTCTCCAAAATATGTCCCTAAAACATTGTACCTATTTTTGATGAAAAAAATAATTTAAAAATCCCTTGAACTGTAACAGCTTCAAAAACAACAGCATGGATAATGTGAATATTTGGTGGGAACAAACAACTGCACAGGATGTCATAGGTATGTAGTCTATACATATATTTTCTATCCTGATTTGCCATAAAGAGAAAAAATAGAAGCACACAAGTGATTAAATGTGTTTTAAAAAGATGGAAAAATTTTTTATTTAATGCAAATCTCTTGTTTGATCGTATCAGTAGTGACTTATGCATAAAGGCTTAGAAATCTACGGAGGGAGGTGAGACATCTCAGAAGCAGATGAGCAAATAGTTGACTACAGGATAGTTGATTTCTCTTTAAAACAACTCTGTTATTTTATTTAAAGAAATTATTTGCAAATAGGTTATTCTTACTATTAATTTATTCCTATGTTCCTAGTTGCTTCAGGAATTGTTTCTGAAATCAAATTTTAGACATTGAATTTACAGACTGACCATTCAAAGTGCTTAGCTACTGTGGGTTGCCAATTAATTGGCATTACAAGTCAAATGTATTATCTCTGCTTTGTAACTCACTCACTGATTTGCAAAGTCAAAAAATGTATCTACCAGAGTTTTGAATCTCTCAGGTTCACTTTGGATAAAGACAAGGGATAAACTGAAGATTTAAATGTCACTTCATTTTTTTTTTATATCCTTCCATACAATCACCAAAACCCCTTGTCACTCAGCCTGTTACCTGCAGTCCAATCCCCAAGCAGTTCATTCCTTTATAACTCATCCCAGGAAAAGAGGCACACCACACTTATGGACCAGAGAGTTTTACCTCTCTTTTCCCCTTAAGTTCTTCTGAAGTCATTTACCTTGGACAACACCTCTCTGCCAAGGACGCAACTTAACTCTTCTCTGGCATGTTTAATTACCCAAGTTCCTGTGCCAGAGTTTTGGAATAACATCTTTAGAGAGAGACGCTGCCGTAATATCTGGTATACAGAAGCAAGTATCACAGAAATATTTTTCCCCATGGAGCAGTTTCACTACCCTGCCAAATCCCTACCCTGCTTTGAAGCCAAGAAAATGCCTATGCCACAAAACTAAGAGAGATTGATATTATGAGAGCATCAAATCTGGACTCATTTCAGTCTACATCTTACCCCAGAATCATTCTTCACACAGGGTCCCCATGCTTTGTCCTGGCAATGGAATATGGTGAGGAGGTGAAACTGGGCAGCAAGGCAGGACATGAGATTAATGTTACAAGAGCCCACACATCACCATCCTTTGTGAAGGATGGCATGTGTAACCCACAGTAACGTCAGGAAGTAACTGAAAAGTTCACTGATTCCATATAAACCCATGGCATCCCCCTTGAAGAGGGATTTGGGACTTAACACCAGTAAATGAGGAAAAGAGTTCTTTCTACCAAGAAATATATTCCTCTTCTAGTACATTGAAACAATTAGGTAATTTCCACCTCCTTCCCTGCAAATTGAATCTCTCAATAGGTCAGTTTCTTCAAGGACCACTGTTTTCTCAGGCACATCAAAAGTCATTTTGCTGAGCGGCCATACTCTCCGAGTACCCAAGCTTCTCTAGCACCTGACTGTTCTACACTGCAGCCATTTCTTGAGTAGTGCTTGGACATGTTTCAAGTTGACATTTTAGCTTGCATAACTCCTGGCACTGCACTGCAAAGATGTCTCCTCCCATTGCATCAGAGAGTGACCCGCTGTGGCAAAGGCTATTACTTCTTTTGAGACTATCGAGTCTGTGGTGCCTCATCGAATTATACAGATTCCAAGGGGAGAGAAAGTAACTGCTGCGTGCTCCGGGCTCTGAACTTTTCAGGGCAACACATCTGGAGAGCCTTCATCTACATATGCGGCTCTAACGCCACATCTCCTTGGTGAACGCTGCGTGCATTGAATTCTGCTAACATAGGATGACAGACAAGTAACAATAGGAGCTACGTTGACTCAGTGCTTGTCTCATCCTAAAATAAAATACTGTGTGATGGACTAGCCACAGCTGCACGCTTACAAAGAGCAGTCTGTGGCTTCTAAGCAAAGCAGCTGAGAAGTTAAAAAAAAAAAATAAATTCTCAACCTCCCCCTCCCCACTCATTTCCATACACGTTAGATCCAAGGCCAATATTCGATGACTAAACTAGGCATGCAACTAAGAGTGACCTTATTTTTCGGGGGTACTGAGCACTGGTGCTGCCCAGGGACTTTACTCCTTCAAAACTATGTTTCAGAGGCTCAGTTCCCCTGAAAATTGGATACATTTGAGCAGGTGCCTTAGCATTAGGATTTTTAATGGCTCAATTTAATTTGTTCTTCTGGAAACTGCTTAATTTGAGAGTAAAGACAAATGAATACTGAATAAAATCACTCAGAAAATCAAAACACTGGATTTCTGGTTTCTGTAGCATTAAGCACAGAGTACCACTGAGGGGATAATAGTGGCAGGCTGTTCAGTGCTAGGACTGCTCTCCCATCAATGTGGCACAGACCAAGTGCTACACTGGGTGGTACTAGTACAGAAGGCAAAACATGACTGATCACACTTGACTCTCAGAAACCCTTTCTCAAGCAGTACCCTCACTTATTCAGGTAGCTCACTGTAACTGAAGATGGCAGCTTTTCTAGTCAGGACTGATCATTCAGGAGTCCAAGGACATGAATGAGTAAACCTCCAGTGGCCTCTGGATCCGTCTGAGGCAAAGAGGGTGATGCTGAACACAAAGGGTGAATTGCAGTTATCTACCATCTTTTCCTCCACCTCACTTTGCATGGTGCTTGTGGCAAAGGTGACAGGAACAGACTACTGCTTGTCTTCAAGGGATTTGAAGAGAGTTCTTAACTGTTTAAAGAAAGCTTAAAAAATTGTACTTCTTAAGCAACTTCTCAAGGCTGGTTACTGAATGTTATACAGGGCTAGGTGTGAAGCTGTATAATCCTGTTTTTCAAATGTCAGCAGGAAAAAAGTAAAATTCTCCTTTTGGCTTTCTCCAAGCCCTGAGTAATCTGAAACAGCACAAATCAATATGTTCTTGAGACAGCATTCTATGGAAAATGTAAATCGTAATGTTATCTGATATTTGGGTTGTACAAACTCAAGAAAATTGCAGAAACTGTAATCCTGGGCTGTGAATCACTGCTGCGGATCTAATCACTACCAGTCTTTCCATCAGCTCTGCCATCTGCAAAGCAGTGGAAGTATGGATTACACAGCTTGTACTTTTCATCACTAACATGCCCTGGTGGTAAGAAACTGTAGTGTGACCAAAGAGTTAATCAGAAGCAAAGCCTCACAGCTGGCTTCAATCTCCTGTGTGCAATTTCCTCACCCCTCCGGTGAGAGCAGGTTCAGGTGTTTCCAGCCAGCACACATCTACCTTTACTTTTTAGAGCAGAAACCACTCAGGGGAGCAGACTGTTTAGGGGCTGTGATTAGAAGGAAGCTCACTAATGCAACAAATGTTCAAGCAGACAACACAAACCAACAGATGCCAAACTATTTGAAGCCTGATACAGAACAAAGACCTCCCTCCTGAAACGAGGGACAGGGCTGCAGAGCCTAGACAGAAACACATACCAGCTGGCCAGCCATGCAGAATGAAACCTCCCAAAGACTGGTTTCATCATAAGCAGCAGCTGACCGATCGCAATTGACAGGACGGCTGAACAGAGGGCTCATTCCTGGGGTTCCTCTCTCCCTCAGTCTCAGTCAACATGAACCACTTTAGACACGAGAGACTGTGATATGTGTTTGCCTGGCACAAACTCATGTTCATGAGGAGTCAGACCTATTGTTTGGCACAGTCTGCCACAAGGCAAGAAAAAAATCCTATTTCAAGCTGGCAGAAACCAATGAAGACAAAATTTCCACATCCCAAAGTGAGCACTGAGCAAGTCTTCAGCTGCCTAGGGAAAGCAGGTAGGTCTGCCCTGCTTCTGCTGGGACTGAGTGGTGCTTAGACACATGACCATTAAGCCACAGTGATAAACGCATCTGACATCACACATCTGCATTAACATCTCCATCACCGGTGCCACAATTTTAGGCTGTACATTTGTCAACAGAGGCACAGGTCTGAATAGCTATGCCTGTACTTCATTAGTGCCTTTCTAAGCAGACCCCCATAGATATTTTGGTGGTTCAAAGAAGGCAGTCTCACAGCCTGTGTGCAATACAAGACAGGAATGCAGAAGGTCCTGGGAAGAAAGGAAAGGCACAGAATCAGAGAGGACTTTCTTGTAAGTTGAGGACTTTGAAGAGAGAAATGCAACGAAAGCCTCTGATGTGAACTCTTCTTCAGAAGGCTGGCAGGCTTCTCCAAACCCACCCAGGCTGCTGATCTGAACAGAGCACCCTGAGAAGTCCTGCAAAGCAAATGACAGGATAAAGGTGGATACAAGAGGAGAGGCTGTCTGAGAGAGACACACACAAGCAAGGGAGTGGCTGTCAGCTGGGAAGTCCAGTTCTATATAACAGCTCTAATAAAATCAGGAGAGTTACCCAGAGGAGACCTCCCAGAAATCAGAATTTCAGCATCCACATGTTTTTTGGTTTGCCTGAGTGCTATGTACAGGTCCATGTTTACATACAGCTTGCCCACTCTTCTCAGAAGACCCACAAATTTTAAATGGTTCTGTAATTATATTTCTTCATAGTAGCAGGCAATTTAAAAAAGAATATCAGACAAGCCAAGAGAACAAACCTTTCCTGAACAGTTTCCCATCCCTGTTATTTTCATTAGAAAACAGAGTGCACCAAGACTACAGCTGTTTGCACTATGTGCCTGACTCAAGAAACAAACAGTTTGTTATTACAGTTATTTCTGGCAATTTAGGCCATTACTGCTCTGAAATATAAAGAATTCCTATTTCACCTTAAGTACTAGTCTGCAGATTCAAAATGCAAGTGCTAAGTCTTAATCTACAGGGTGTCCCACCTGACTGACTAGGAAATAAATCCAAACAGAGCACAGCAAAAAAATACAATAAGTTGCCTGCATCACTTCAGGCCATATTCATCAAGTGATGGCTTATGAGTGCTGCATACTGAAAACACACAGGAGCTGGGTATTACAAATTCTAAGCCACTTCCCATCCCTTTACCATGCAAGTTCCTTAAAAAAAAAACAGATCCTTGGCTGCTGTCAATTAGCAGAGTCTCATTCAAGCTGACGCTGAATTAAACAGGCTAAAGATGTGTGCCCTGACTCAAGCAGAACAATGTCTTCCCCACAATTAAAGCAGAGAAACTCATCTTTGTTTAAATACTCAGTTCTACAAAGGCTTTAAAATACACACACACAAAGGTGGGGAATTTTGCGGGCATTGATGTAGGCTGTGTACACCAGACCTGGGGACGCTTCTGTAAATGGCTCATAAGAAGAGTGTACAACAAATTGGGGGGGGCCAGAATGGGGACGGGACAGTTTCAGTAGCCACAATTTGTAGCTATGATTCTCGCCTCTCCCTCCACATTTGGGTCTTAATCACTTAATACACCCAAAAGCTGCTCTGTGGCATCCATTAATTTTTGAGAAATAAAATGTGAATCAGTATGCTTAAAATCAGCATTTTTAAACTATAGGATGTTCCCACCACACTGCCACAGCACTTCTCTGTGCAGCTCCACATTTATCATTCATATACCCACTCTTCCTGTTTGCTACTTTATAACGACTTCTACTTGCAGGGCAAGGTAGCAGCTCTCAGACAATCAAGGAAGCTGTGAAGAAAAGGGTAAAATGGGACCGTTTTCTATATTTCAGGCTAAAAATCTACATGATTTAATAATAAAAGAACAGGGAGGTTAGTAAGTCTGTTCTTTACCACAGGATGCAGGATTTCAGGCTAAAATATGGGAAACCCCATAGTAAATGACGAGTCTGTCAACCATAGGAGCTCACTCATAAAGTGCATTATTCTGTGCAGTCACAGGGGTTTCCTAGACTACTCATTTTCACATGAGCTGATAGCTCAAGGGGATGTTCAGGCAGTGCTTGATGCCTTTGAACCTGACCTACAACCAGCCAGTGTCAGTTCAAACCTGACCGTTGGCAGAAAGCACAGAAAAAAGGAAAGAAGAGCAAGGCATGTTGTCATGGTCTGCCTCTGTCAAAGGAGTTTGTAGTTTGAGAGAAATCAAACCAGCAGAGCAGAAAGCTCAGATGGCACTGAAGCCAAATAAATAGCATGTGTGCCGGGGAGGGGGGAGAAGTTCAGAGCTGTACAGAGAGGTAGAGGAGGATTGGGAAAAGGGTAGTGGGGAGGGAGAGGAGGAGAAAGGGGACATGACTTGGAGAGGCACAGCTTTGCTCCAAGTCCTAAAAAGGTCCAAGGCAAGTAAATTAGTGCCTCCCTCTTCTCCGTACCTCTTCTTCATTCTCAGTGGGATCTAGGCAAGCTTTGCCCGGAGTCCCATCTAGTGAGGGTGGTGACTCTGTCACTACTCATGGGAGCCAGCAGTAGGGCAGCCCTTTCCACCTTCCTGGTAGCTTCTGCAAAACACAAAGTGCAAGACTGAATATGCACTGGGTCAGTGCTTAGCACAGCATCCCAAGCACTGGCAATGGGTTGGGAAGGGAGGCACTATTGACTGAGATGAATGGTTGTTCCCACATCTCACATCTCCTGTGTCTCTACAGAGGATATTTTCATTTAGCATAGTGTACAGCTCATGGAGATGAACAGGTTACTTCACACCCCTTCAAAAAATTCATTCTGCTTTAAGGTCAGGAGTCCAAAATCTACACACTCAATTGGATTTCCTTGAAACTAATAGCACAACATAAATTTGCCTACAAATACATGAACTTGCCATCACCTGAGTGATTTACAAAATACATTCCTGAAAAACAAAAATAAATAGTCTCCCTGGAGGTTGAAAGATTGTTTTTGGGGGCATTTCTTTGGAATCAAACTGGCTCCAGTTAAAACACATAGGCACTCAGTCCCACAACATCCATCATGTCTGGTCTGTGGTGCCTGTCACCTCCTTGGCAGACAATGCAGCTAAGGGAGTTTGGCAAAGGAAGATAACTCTCACACTGGGATGGAAAGGCCCTAGCTGGGTACCCACTGGGATTCTCTGGTTGTTTCCCCATGTCATCTAGGGAATGCGGTCTTATTCCCATAGGCAGACCTGGCTGATTATCAGTCTCAGGATTTGGGAGTGGCTAGCACAGAGGAGTGATTCTTCATTCTACCCTGTGCATGTGCTGGGACATGGAAGGGTTCTGAGGCCACCTTCTGCTGTGCTCAGCGATGGTCTGAGGGCAAGAAAGACGAAGCTGAAAACCATAAGAAACCAGGCAGCATACATTAAAGACCTAGTCCCCCCATCCCTAGCGAGACAGGAAACAGACTAGAGCAGGTTGCTAGGCTGGCAAGGAGGGAATGTGATAAAGCAAGCCTGGTTGAAATTGGTGCAGGGAATTTCACAGATGGGTGACATACAAGGAATGCAAGATCTACTCATATGTGCAGTTAAATAACCCCAGAAGCATGCAGAACTCTAGCAGGCAGCTGCCTTTGATGCATATATAGCAATAGGTGCCAGCTGACAAGGAGTCATTGGCTCCTAAAATACTCATGGATTAAGAAGACAGGAAAGGAGGTGAGCTAGAAGTCATAGCAAACAGATATGCACCACAGAGGCTGGAGAAGGAAAAAGATTTGGATCCACTTTTTTTTTTTTTTGTTACATGGCTGTCACATTAAAATTTATGGAGCTAGACCTGCTAGATGGTTCCCCCTCTCTCCACACAATAGAGGACAAGACCTTGGCATGTATCACAGTGTTACCAGGTGCCAAAAAATGGGGAAGAAGCACACAGCAGCCACACAGCCTGTCCATCCCAGCAAAAGCCATGTTTCTTAGCTCCTGTAGCTAAGAGGCACAAAAGAGACTCACTTCCAATAAAAATATTTCTCTTGCACTAAAAGGCAGAAAGAACTGAATGGAGACACATCATAAGTTGCTTATAGCCAAGATGACCTTCCTACTTTGTTTAGTTTGAGGTCAATTTGAAGCAGCAATCTAAAAGGAAAACTTTCCATAACCTATTGCCAACTACTTGAATCAATGATTTCCAAAATGTGGGCCACAGACAGCTGGTTGGTCATGTGTAGCTGGCACTCCTCCTTTCTCATTGCTATTTCAGCCTGAGCGCTGCTAAAAATATACTAAATGGTTTCCTAATATTGCATTCTCATGTGATAACTAGTGTTGAAATGGGGATGTAAGAAAACCAAAGATGTGAGAGGTAGAAGAGTGGTGATCCACATGTCAGGAAGCCTGCAGACCATTGCACGACCCAAACATTTCTGACTCCTTCTTACCACAAGCTGCATGCCTACAGTGATGAGGATGGGATGCAATGGGGTACAGCCATTTCAAGAAGCATCTGGATCAATACAGGTCCTTAGGTCTTTCAGATCATTAAAACATGGGAAAATGGGAAAGCCGGCCTGAGCAGTTTTCATGACAGCATAAAGGATTCCAAGAGGGGGGCATGCGAGTGTGTAAATCTGTTAAAATAAGTTTAGGAAAAGGACACGAACCAGTCAGTCCTCCATTTATGTTCCCCACTTACATTTGTTCTTCTTGACAAAAATGGGTGCTCTGAAGCCCCAGGGAGCCCAGAGCCTTACTCAGGCAGTCCATTTGGAGAAGTACACCATAATGCAGGCCATAATGCCCTCCAGATCCCTGAGAGTGGATTCCAGAGAGGACAGGATCCTTGGGAAGCCTGTGCAGTGATATTACCCACCTCCACATCAAGAAGGATCTGGGAGTCAGTTCCAAGAAGATCCAGGGCTGCAGGCAGGACAAATAAAGCTTGCACATGCTTTTCAGCCAGGCAGCTGCATGTAGTTCAGCAGGAAACTCTCTGTACTCTGTGACCAGGTCACAGACATAAACAAAAGGGCACTGAGAGACTGAGTCAACAGCCTGTTCTCATGTCTATCTGTGTCATGTTCATGTCTCTAAAAATCAAATGCTTACAAGAGGAATTTGACATCATATGTGCATGCTGCAACATTTGCTATAAAGGAAACAGTAAAACATTCAAAAAAAGTAATGCAGTTCTGAAAGTTTTACTGCTATTAAAACAGTACCTGAAGAGTATGCTTTCAGCAAGCAGCAGACAGGAATTTAATTGTGCTGCTTACAATAATCACGCAGAACTTTCTCTTTGAGAGAACCCAGGAGCGAAGGGCTCATCTGGCCTATTCCTTTTAAGATAAATAAACTGGCACAAAAGAGCAGCTGAAGTTGAACAGTCATCTGAGGGAAGTGAGGGAACACCACTTCTGGAAGAGACTTCATTTACCATACTGGATTTAGCTATTCAACTTCCGTTGAGAAACACAGGTTATTGAATCCTCATAAGGGTCTGACAAATTTGTAAAGCAGGAAAAATCACTGTAAAAATGACAACAATGTTCTGTGCAGAGCAGTGGGAGCAGGCTCTCAGAAGCCATGATGCCCAGCATTACCGCCCACTTGCCTTCACAGCACAACAATGAAGGGAAGGAAACAGACTAGAAAGACACAGCTTGGAAGAATCTGTTAAACGCATTATCAAATGTACTGCCATAAGACCGTTGCTTAATTTATCCAGATTTGTATTTCATTCTTGCAGGAATTCTCTTTCCTTTACCTCTGAATGCATCACTATGAAAAATCACTATGAAAAATTTTGTTGATGCTGGAAACAGCACACTTTAAATAAATGATAGGACTTTTCTTCCTTAACAAGGGAGATGAAATGGTGTTGGGTCACACCTTTGTTCCTCTCCTGACTTCAGTGACAGACACAGAAGTAGGCAACAGCTTCTCTAGTACAATGAACAATTTTTCTCTGTTGCAGTAAGAAGAATAGACTCCTTTTCTTCCTTGTTGCTGTTAGAGGTCTGCACAAAAGCTTCCCAAGAAAATGAGGGGAAGAACACAATGGCAAATTGGTGGCTGAGTCAGCAGCATCTTGTATTTGAGCAAGACTACACAGTGCTTCTATGCAGAGGTGAGAGGATTTCTTTCTACCACATACCTCTGCGGACTAAGCTGCAGGGAGCATCCCTATAACAACACCGTCTTGCATGAGGAATTACAACTCATCTTTGTGATCAAAGCATAGGTTTAAAATCTGGCAGAAATTCTGATTCTGTGGAAAAGGACCCGAGTCTGTCAGATAGGGTAAGCATCTGGTTGTCTTCTTGCTGTTGGAATGAGTTTCTATTTCCTAGCCTCAGAAACAGAGAAAGCGAGGTGTTACCTAGGGCAGGAGATGGCTGAGGAAAGAAGGCAGTCCAGGCATGGACTGCCAGAGCACCATTTCTTATGTCTTGTGGGGGGAAAAAGAGGACTAGATGCACAAATGGGTGGCCTCCATTTCTTGCTGAGGTCAGATTCAAACCAGACTGGT
Organism: Pseudotriccus pelzelni; assembly: GCA_035584735.1. Classification (NCBI taxonomy): domain Eukaryota; kingdom Metazoa; phylum Chordata; class Aves; order Passeriformes; family Tyrannidae; genus Pseudotriccus; species Pseudotriccus pelzelni. The sequence goes on along the minus strand of JAWMRA010000162.1, from coordinate 24,612,540 downwards.
TTACTTTTGCAGGGAAGAAATCTGCAGTATATTATTGCTTCTGTGGGGAAATTGTCCTCTAAGCAGAGAAGCCAGTTCCCTGTAAATTATCTTGTGCTTATCCCAAATAGGGGGAAAGTCTTTCTGGGCACCCATGACCTGCTTGTGTATGAAATGGCCTATTAGATCATGTTACAACAACTGTCAATCCCAAGACAGTTACGAACAAGTCCCTTCATCAACAGAGGTTCTGAAATTTAGGAAGAACTTCAAGTGACCCGCCTAAGGTTACTGACTGCCTTCATGTCAGCACCATGATTGGAATACCAGACTAGCTGGCCTCAAGTCAAAGGTTTGGTCCCACCTATCCTATATATAGATTATTTTATCATATGCTCCCCCTTATTGCTATGCAACTGGGTGTCAGAGCAAAAACACAATTAAACACTGGACTTGAACCTCACTGAACCAGATGCTGGCAATGTTTTTCTCCATTGTGCTAGTCTAGAATACAGCCACACTCAGTAATCAAAGCTCAAGCTGATTTTTCTAAGAAAGTTGTTGACCCTGACTTCTAAGGATGGGAACTTGTTGCAGTTTTCTCTTTGAAAAATCTTAAATAACTTGATTACAGTAGGAGCTGATTAAGCCTTCTGATGTCAAAGCCAAGTAATGCCTCAAGCTGAGGAAGAGACCTCTAAGATGTTTGTTTTGTAGCCAGTTGTAATCTTGCTTGAAAAAAGGCAGAAGTTCTTGCCAGCAAAGCCCAGCATCCTGTGCTCCTATGCCATCATCTAGTGTCCTGGTTTGGGACCGAGGCAAGCGACGAGTCCGCGGGAGGCTCCTGTGCTGTGCTGCTGTCAGGCCGCTGCTGGGTGTGGGAGCAGCAAGGCACAGCCCCAGGCTGTGAACTGAGAGCCGAATAACCACAAGCAACAGCAGGGATGGTGGAAAGAGGCAAACTCCTTTATTAGATAAGAGAAAGGGTTTTTAAGGGGTCTGGATGGAAAGGACTAGAACTAGGGCGGAACAGGGGTGGAATATGTAAAACTTGGAGACGGGATAGGGTAGGACACAGGGACAGATAAGGGGTAAATCCATAACATAACTGGGGGAATTACAATTGGTTAAGGGCAGTAATAATTCATTTAGCTGCCTTGTCTCTGAACTGCTGCTACCCACTGCAGCATTCTTCTCTTCACCAAAGGACACATCTAGGGAGTCCCAATATAAAGGACAAGTTTGTCTCTTGGGACAGACATAACAACAAGAAAGCTTAAATCCCATTACAGCTTATGGGTGCCCATATTTCCGAATATCTCCTCCTCCTACATCTTGGTTTCCTGGTTTGAGGAGTCATCTTTCCATTGATCAAGGTTTGTCTCAGGCTCCAGTCCAACCCCAACACTTAACCTATGCTCTTCAAAATCTAAATGAAGACACAGGAAGGCAGGATGTGCAGCAAAGACTAAGGAATTTAATATGTGCTATTTGTTTGCTTCTTTAGGGCATTGTGGAAAAATTACTCTTCAGGAGAGATGGGCTGTGAAAAGACCAGTAAATCAGAATGATATGTAAGGTGCGATGAACAAGAGCAACTGTCAAAGCAGGAGAATAACTTGTTGGGGCTCATTTCATTGACAGGGTTTATTAATGAAGGGGAGGTAGAAAATGAAATATGATGGACTCTGATATTCATCCTGTAACTTAGTGTGTGCATGTGCACTGCTCTGTTTTCCTTTCCCCCACATTATGCATAATTCAGATATTCTATTCCATTCTGATAGAAATTTAGATTTATGACAGTTTTAATTTCTGATCTACTCCTGGTATGTGTTATGTCTATATATTACGTCTGTTTACTTTGCCTATTATGAAGAGCCTGCATCTATGTTGTTCATAACATGTATGCCAACCATCTGTTGATAAAATTACAAAATAGGGTTTTCAGCTCCTGACTGAAAGCATCTGGTATATTCTGACACTTGATGCATGAAAGTTCAGCATTCAGACTGATTGCAGCGTATGACCTTGAAAGCTTTAAGTGACCTAGTAAGTATTTACTGCAATATCATCCATTAATGGGTGAAAATGGACCGAACGACCTGTTTCACCATTTGCTAGTATAACTAGCTCTATTTAACATTGGGAACAATATTCTACTAGTGATACACAGATTATCAGACATTACTGTACAGTTTTGATTCTTCTCTCTGCAGTCCTTTGAAGCCATGGAGTCCCATTGTCCTTATTTCTTAGGGCAGTAGGGAGTCTCTCCTATGGCTTAATTGAAGGGATGGACCACCTGGATGGCCTCTGAGATGAGAGGGAATCTTGGGTTTGTCAGTAACCAGAGAGGTTATTGGAAGACCTTTGGATAGGTGCATATTTTTTTAGTACAAGTGTTGCAGCCCTTCCTGAAAGACTACTTCACATACTGATAGAAAAATAGTAATTTTTTCATGATCTCATGTCACCCAATTAGAATTTCTTCTGTACCTGGTTTAAAAGGAGAAGAAAATAGACCTTTTAACATAACCATTGTAAATTAACTGAAGTATGTATGGAGTTCAAAAACTCAAATATATTATTACTCTGACAGACTCAGGAATCCTAATGGAATTCAGTATGACTATATGCAATTTCAGGAATTTAAAATATTGAATGTAAAACTACAAAGACATAAAGGAATAATTTGTATAAACTGTCAGTCAGAGTAAAAATACATGTTGTACAATTTTTTCCATTTGTCATAACTTAGGGAGAAGAGAAGTGATGTCAAGTCACACTTTTGAAAATGTGGTTTATTTTAAGGGCAGAAGAAATGAACTGTGGCTGACGTGGCTGCTAATGAAAAAAGAGAATCACCTCAAAGTTCTTTATTTAAATCCCAGTCCAGGTTACTGTAGTCACCTGAAGACTGCTAGGATTCTTTTTATCCTGATGATATAAACCAGCATGAGGTACTTAAAACAGGAAGATAAAGTGGATAGATGTAAAGACTTTGTTGCTCTCTAATGTCCTGCAGTAAGCTAAAACTCTTTGACTATCACAGGGCCACCTTTCTTCTATGCATTCTGTTTTTCCAGACCTTTTTTATGCCTAGATTTCCACATCATCATCTTTATCGTGGTCACTGTGAGACCAGAGGTCATCAATAAATGTGAATTATTAGTACCATGAGAGGGACTGTATATCCAGTATTTATTGCAGGTCATTTAGAGCCAAACACTTTATTATACAGACTTTGTCCTTTTCCTTTCTCAGGCATGGTATAAAGGAGATTATTATGAGCAGAAATCATGTTTCTCTTCTGCCATTTAAGGTTTGAGTTCATGGGTTTGAAGCTTTAAAAAAGTCCAGATGAATGAAGGAAAACCAAAGTGCTGTTCATTTAACCCACAACTAAAACTTGCAATTTGCTAAGAATGTTTCTGTCCTCATGATCTGCTGCTTTAGGCACCTTGCTGTATTCTGATTTCCTTCCGTGCTAAACTGGGAACATTAACAAACGGGAAAGACATAGAATGTCTAAAGCCTATAAGGCACTGAAAACTTCAAAATGCTCTATTCCACAGGTGTGACACTACACTGAGTTTTTTAGGGCAGCATTCACAGATTGTTAGCTATAGGCAGAATTGCAGTTTTGTTATAGTTGGCTGAAGTACCTCACAGAAGTAAAAATAAACTTTGGAATATACTTTACCATCCCAATATTCCTTTCTCACATGCTTTTTTGATAATGCACATTTCATTCCAAAAGACAAAGTAAGAGATTTGCTGCATTGCTTAATTAGTGACTGAAAATGGTTGAACTGGAAGCAAACCTTGGAAAAGCTCTAAATCCCTCCACTCATTTGGCTCTCGCTGTTTCTGTATCTTGCTGAGCTGTTTGCGTGAGCTGAAATACTTTTATTTAACTGAAGAGGAGAGTAAGTCAACCTAAGGTTATAAAACTTCCATTTGGGCCTGAAAGAAATTCATTAATGTTCACAGCATGTGGTCCTCTCATGCTAGGACTGCCACCTGTCATCAGCTTAGCCTGAAAGCTTTGACTAACAGAGATATGTGGGAGGGTATGTATATATATTGCAGAATAAAATGAGTATTACTGTCCAGTAATATAATGATACTTATCCACTCTGCAGCTAAAGCACATTTAGAATTTTGTAACTTTTTATTTTCCTTATCTGCAGTCTCTTCCTGTGCTGGATCTTTGGGCTAAGTTGCCTGGAGTTCAGAAAACAGAAAAAAGTAGTGGCTTAAAGTGTGTAATGGCCTAATAATGAAAAATGAAGAAGAATTAAACAGGATTGTAGTAAGCCCCACCAGCCTGGGAAGTCCCCTATTAATAAATCGGAAGAGCAAAGGGTTCAATAAATGAATCAAAATATATTTGCTGTGCCATTACTAACAACACTCTGCTTGAAGGAAGGGATTTTGTAGTGGAAAGTATTGTTAATAAAGAAGGCTCTTTGCAGCCATTGGGATTTTTTTCTTAATAACCATGCTGCCAGTTGGCCCAGGATTTCTTAGGTAATTTTCTGCATTTCTAATGAAGTAATATGTTGAAGCTACAGTAGGGATGTGCACACTCAGGTTTTTGTTGCTGTGTTTTTTCAATTACCCTTTTCAATGCAAAAGGTCAAAGGATAAATGTTTGACTTGGCAGAATCTCCTGTGGGTCCACAGTGAAAGGTTCCAGCACGTTTCTTTCCAGAAATGGATTCAGGAGAGGTTCTTAGCACAGCTGCCAGATTGCACACATGGAGGTGCTAACACATGGAAAGGATGTTGTGGCTGTCTTGGCATAGGGGTTTGCATGGGTGAGGCTTTCCCACCCCTTTCATGGAGGGTTCAGCTGCTAGGCCAGAATCTCAACTGGTGTAAATCCATACTGTTCCTCTCATATTGTTGTGGTAGAATGACAAGTTCCAGCTGGGTTTTTTGCATCCTTAACATCCATATGTGTGTCAGCAGAGAACTGATTAACCTACAGGCTCCAACTGGCACATCTGGCTCAATATTGCCAAGAGCTTGATGGTACTAAAGTGGTTCTCATAGTTGTCTCTGAGCTTCAGCCTTAGCATTTCTTCACTGTACTTGCAAGGTATTTTGCTGTCTTTCAGTTCCAGAAAGTAAGTGGCTTTGTCACTTTTACAGGTGCAAACTGTTGTGTTCTTGTGCTTGTTTAGCCTAGGTGGTGACTAGGGATATTGGAAACTTCCACAGAAGTTTTGTTGTAGTGGTGGGTTGCTGACCGACCAAAACTGAGGTTGGACTGTATGAATTATACCACTATCATCAGAATTCTCTACAGACAGCAGTAGAAGTTGATGGGAAATAAATTAAGACTGAAAATATTTTATTTCTTGTTAAAGTTAGTATTTTAGTCCTGTTTGATGGTGGAGGTGGATGGCTGTTTCTAGCATCTTGATCCTTTCTACTGTTAAAGAGCCTACTGTCTTCTGATTTCATCACTATCTGAGGAGATATGATCTGATCAAATGTGAGAACTGAAAGAAAGGCACAGACAGTCTTTTGTTTCTTAAAAAGCCTGTTCTTGGAATTTCTAGTTCACTGGAAAATTATTCAGAAGGAAGAAATAGTTCAAGTGGGATTAAAAAAAATTTCTGAACTAACATAAGTGTTTTGTGAAAAAGCAATTCTGCGTTTTTAGCCAGCTTTGCTCAGAGTAGATATGCCTTATTCATTATATGATCACTTGAATCTCATATTTTTTGTACATTGCAGGTAAAAGCCAGAACCTCAGTTGAGTTAATTGGCTTCAGTGATATAATCGAAGGTACAAATCAAAGCATATTTTGTCTACTTGAGAACTTCTATTTAAATCATTCATTCATTCTATTTAATAGTGCAGTTCAAGCAGAAAAGAAAGAGAGAGACAGCAGCTGTTTTCTTCTGAATTCTTTTTTTTTTTTTTTTTTTTGAGAATATGAACTGGTTGTTAATCTCTGACACAGAAATGTCTGAATAATTAAACAAGAGGGAAAGGTTGCTTAGATACTTTTCTGAAGCTTTTCTGTTTTTATTTTTCTGTCCTGTTTAATTACGTATTTTCTTGCGAAGAAATTTTCGTTTGAGCTTTCATATCGCGTAGAAGAATGAGCATGACAGTTTCTTAACTTTACAACATTTCTTGGCGTGGTTTTCAAATTTGAAGAGAAGGCATTTATGGTCATTTAATTTAACTGCCAGTATCTTTAGGCTTACCAGAGTATGAGGCCCAATATGCTCAGTTATGTGGTTTCATATTTCAATATCTTATAATCAATCTTATAATCAATAGCCCCCTATGTGATAATTATTTCAGAACTGATTCTTCCATGTTTGTCAGATTGAGTTGTATGTTACTGAAAATCAGCCCTGTTCAGGGGAATATCTAACCCTCTTGAAATGAATAAGATACTATTTACTGTGAGAAAAGCAGCGTAGCTTGACACAAAATAGTAGTGGAGTGAGTAGTTAGGACAGAATCACAGGAGTTTTATGCGAGTAGCTTGTTAGGAAGATTTGTTTGCCATCACGTCATAACTTAAAGTTATTCCTTCTGAAAAATAACTAAAGAAAATATACTGTTCATTGAAGTAGTTTTGGTCCTGCAATATTTGGCACAGTGAGATTATATAGCTAAACTTTAAGCATTTATTGAATAATCTTATTCAGATTCATACTTAATAGATCAATTTTTGGCTAAAGATAAACCTACATGTTTATCTTTAAAAGGGAAAGGGAACAGCAAGAGTTCTTTCGTTTCACTTAAAGCACTTACATAGGTGTGCTCTTTTTCATAAAAATTACATTCTCCTTCTCACTAACAAGTCTTTGCTCCTTATTCTGGCTATAATTCCTACAGTGGTTGCAGGAAGAATCTTTCACTGATTTTGCTTTTCATCAAGGAATCATGGTTTATCTACATAAGGCAAAGAAATATTTAATACCTAGCAGATTGCCTTATATTTCAAATTGATTTGTTTCATTATTAACATAAAAATTTGCCCTTTGCTAATCTACATAGCATGTACTAGTATCTTTTTATTTCTCTATGTTACACAAATGCCCAGAAACCATCCGACTAACTGCAATATTTTCACTATTGATCATATAATGATTTTCTGTCTCCTTTGTTTGGTTTGTATCTCTATGAGAACTTCAGAAATAAAAAACATCTATTTAATTCCATTTATGACCAGTGCAGTTGTAAAAAGTTTGCGTAACTGTATATGTATCTGTCTGTGCACTTGAATTTGACTGTTACAATTAATCTTTACTTTTCCGTCTATTCAATGTTGCAAGTATAAAGCCACTTTTTTTTTTTACCTGTTCATTGTTGCCATTTTTATTTGTCATTCACTGAATTTAGATTTCAGGCAGGGAAAAGGCAAAACAGAAATATGAGGGTACTGCTGTCAAGGAGTTGGTGGATGTTATGTTTGTAAGATGTCCCAGTGTGCAGAGGTGTAGTTATACCAGTGTATACAACATCCATCCATCTATCTATCTATCTATCTATCTATCTATCTATCTATCTATCTATCTATCTATCTATCTATCTGTCTGTCTGTCTGTCTGTCTGTCTGTCTGTCTGTCTGTCTGTCTGTCTGTCTGTCTATCTATCTGTCTGTCTGTCTGTCTATCTATCTATCTGTCTGTCTGTCTGTCTATCTATCTATCTGTCTATCTATCTATCTATCTATCTATCTATCTATCTATCTATCTATCTATCCTCAAGTTTCTAATACGGTCTCCTTGTGTGATTTTTCAACACTCAGAGTCACCTTGTAGATGCGGACGAAAGCACCTTTCACACAGCACCTCGATCTGAGACTGGAGACATGATATTAGTGACTTTTTTTTCCTTTATTTTACTTTCGTCTTGTCTAAATGTTCTTTAAAAATGTGATGTAGATTCATGTTTACTCTGTGAATCGCTTTGCCTCTGTCCAGCCTTCAGTGAACTGGGTTTCTTTGGAGAGCTTCATCAATCACCAAGATAAGGTTGACAGCATGAGGCTCAGCATAGAAGGAAGGCAAGTGTTCATGCAAGAGCTTTGTCTCATTTTTTGTCTTCATATTATGACTTATTTCATCTTGTTTAAAGTGGATCTAAGCATATTAATAGGGACATGTTACATATTTAGTACTTACAAAAGTTTCTTGAAATAGGGTTGAAAATACTCCAAAAAAGTTGGGGGATATTGCAATTTCCCACTTTCATAATTGCTCTGATATGACAGGTCAACACTTACCTTCTTTACATTACTTAATTGAAGAATAAGAAAGGTCCTCTAAGTATTTTGTCTTCAGGTTTGTGGATATTTTTTCTTCTTGCCTTGTTGATAATTTTTGATTTCACCAAATTCTCAGAAACTCTGTTAGCCCAGTCTTGTAGAAGAGTTCTTTACTCCGTAACTAGTAATTTTTACTGCTTCTTTATTGAGGAAGTGTACTTATTGTGAAGAATGATGAGAGAAGAGGGTGCTACAAAATAACAAAAGAACTTTCAAAAGGATTTAAAGTGGGACAGTGGTGTCTCTGATGGTTGTAAGATGAATCTGCATCCTGGAAATGTCTTTCTAGTAGTTGTGGGATAAGTAGGCAGGATGAGAAATGAGTTAGCAGTCTGCCTGTAATAATAAGTCTGTTTGTGTTGCTCTTTACTAAAAATTAAGAATTACATGACTGCTTCAATGCGCGTTTGAATGATGGAAGAGAAAGGGGCAATTTAACCAAAGTCCTGCGTATCTATTTCTGTATCTTGTCACTGATAGTATAAAGTGATCAAACTACTCTGTTGACTATTTCTACCTTTTAAAAGAAATTAATTATTTTTTTTTTTAAATTCCAAAATAGAAAGCTCTATGGTAACTTCTGAGTATTATAATTTATTGTTGTCCAGTGCTCTGCTGCTGAAGGATACCTATTCCAATTTTGTGGAAATTTTTGTGAAAGAGCTTGTAGCAAGGATGGTAGATAAGGATATAAAAGCAGAGAGGGAAATGCAGATGAAAACTTTGCTCCTGAGTGTTTTCCTAATAGTTTAATATGAATCAGGTTAAAGAAACAAGATGTTCTCTGGAGCTAGAATATAGTTATTAGTAGGTAGGGAGAAGGCATGAAAATGTGGGTGGAATATTATGGGTACTTGATGAAAAGGAGAGTAAGCAGCATAGAAGAGTCATAAGGAAAGCTGATGTAAAGAAGGGAGAGGTTTCCTAAAGCCATGTATGAGAACTTTAAGCATGGTATGGGCAAGAGAAGAAGCTAAAGGATATTCAGAAAATGGAATTGCTTGTTGGTTATGAATAAAAACAAGTAATTCAGAAAACCCCCTAAATTATGTGTAAATCACAGAATTGTGCAACAATTGAAATTGAAAGGGTTGTCTGAAGATCATTTAGTCCACCATCCCCTCTACCCTGTGCTCAGAGAAGGATCTACTGGTACACTTTGCTTGGGACATTTTCCGGTCAGTTTTTTAATGTCTCCAAAGATGGAGATTCCACAGCTTCTCTGGATAGCCTATTCCATGCCAGTGTTTGACCACCCTCACAGTAGGAAAGTGTTCAGAGTTCAGATATAATATCTTATTTTTTAATTTGTTCCCATTGCATATTGTCCTCCCACTGGACATCATTGAGAAGAGCCTGGCCCCAAAGTCTTTAGTCGCCTTGTTATTTGCTGGCAGTGCCCTGCCCATTGAAGCTCAAGAGACTCCTGGCCTTCTTTTCTGCAGGGTGCATTGCTGGCTCATGTTCAGTTTGGTCTCCACAAGGAACTCTAGGCTTTCCAGCTCCTGAAGCTGAGTGTGGTGATCCTGCTATTTGCTTTGTTCTCATCCCTCACAACCCTGAACTCCACTATCCCATGGTCGCTGTAGCAAAGACTGTCCCCAGCCTTCACATCTCTGACTTGTTTTTCTTTGTTTGCTAAGTGTGAGGTCCGGCAGAGCTTCTGTCCTTTTCTGCTTCTTGATCATCTGTGCCCTGCTGTGTGGTCCCTCCAGCAGATAACAGGGGTAGTTCAAGCATCATTACTTTTTGTTGTTAGATATTGTAGGAAGTGCCTCTGATGTGGCTGTTGTATTGGAAATTAGATAAGCATGTAAGGAATTAGATAAGCATAAGGAAACTTAGAAGGGCTGTTCTTGAGCGGAACGCTTAATTAAACAATGCTAAAGCCATCAGCAAAGTATTGCCTACTGAATTCAGGGTAACAAGCTTTTGTATAGTATTTGTAGGTAAACAGGGTCACATTGAACATGCCAGACCACCCCTCCATTAATGTCTCCTTGAAATGCAAACATTTTAGAGTGCTCTGGAATTTGACTAGCATTCAAAGGTAAAAAAAAGAAATAATCTGAATACCTTTTGCTGTATTCTTTGTTTTTTCTCTTCAAAACGGCTGACTGATATTTTGATTTTCTTTTGCTAAACAATACACTGAATAAATAAGACTTTGGACAAAATTAATTTCTGATGTAATTCTATTAGAATGTATTAACTATAATGAGGTAATGAGGTGCATTTGACTGATAAAATTTACATACTCTCACAAGGACTTGATGTTTTTCAAGCTGTGTAATTGGAAACCAAACAATTACTGCAATAGGTCAACAACAGTCTAGTCTATGAAGAGTACATCATATTGTTAGGGAAATTATAGGGGATTTTCCATGCTTCTGTGCAGTGCTTTGTGAGATTAAGCAAGTTCACAGAATATGAAAACCTGGAAAAGCCTTCCTTATCTCTACAGTATTTCCATCATGAATTTTAAGCCCTTTTAATTTAAATGTTGAGGTTTTTTTCTTAATAGTTCTATTTTCAAAGTGTTTGAGAGAATCTCTTCTTGCAGGTTTGGTTCCTACTGAAGCGAAATATATGGCTGACATAGTGAAAGGATAATTTTACAAGATAATGATTTTCAGTCTCCTAACTGTACCTTTTCAGTCCATCATAGATTAGTAATCTTATCCCACTCCAGACTCAATGAAAAGACTAAATAGGAGAGACTTCTCCTAGGCCTAAAACATTTTTCATCTTTCAATCTGTTTCCTTCGAAAGCTGAATAAGTTAACTCACAACAAAATTCAGTATGTATTAGTAGACTCTCACCAGGCTTGAATATATCTACACATTTTCATTCAGAGGGCATTTTCTCATGATACATAAGTATTTCTTTCACACTTTTGTAGGCATAGTCTTGAAAAATCAAGAAGGAACTAATGATAAGCTCCAATATGATGAATCAGGAAATAGCAAAAAAAAAAGAACAGGCATCTAAGAAGGAAAAGGAAAGCTAATGACCTAAATGACTCCAGTGTGCCATTATTCAATTTTCATTCCAGTCCTTTTGTTTCTGAATGAGGAAACAAAGCAGCAGATGGAACTCAAAATTTAAATCTAAAGTCTAGATGCAGTCCAGATTTTAAGAAAGACAGCTGTCCAAAAAACCCCAACAACCAAATCAGCTCTTCCTTTCTTGAAAAATGTAAAAACCCCTTCATTACTTTTAATGTTTTGACTTCCTAGAAGAGTCTGAATTTTGTTTTGAAGAAACAAGCGTTGCACGATTTTTAATGAGCAGGTTGAACTGTACTTGTGAAGGTCTTAAATTGAAATGGGGTTAACTATGATACACGAAGGTCTGAAGTTGTGTATTTTGGTCATGCAGGAAATAAACAGCTTTTTTTTTGCTTGTAGCACAAAAAGCTGTAGCCTAGAGATCAAAGGATGGCTAATGAGTAAGTAGCTGCGAAGCACATGCTATCAGCAGGAAAGGAAAAGAGAAATGTTTAGTAACAAAACTAGTTATTATGTAACAGTATGTGATTTTATTAATAAAAATAAATTATTAATAAAAATAAAAATTACTGTTTTGTAATAATCCAAATAAACTAGAAAAATATGTTTTGAAACTCCAACATAGAAACATAGTTTGGTCACATAATTACTACTCAAACATGCAGAATGTTTCCAAGTTTATTTTTACTGAATCACTTATTCTTTTGAGAAACTAAATCTAGCTGGTACAAAGCTGATGCTCTTATTTCCTGGAGACACATAGCAGTCAGACTAGCAAGCAGGAGATTTACGCCAAAATGAGTATCTCCCCAAAAGATAAGGAACTATTTGGTTTATTGATCTTGTTGCAAGGAGTTCAGATCAAGGACAGTTGAACTAAGATTCATCTGACTCTAATATTAATTTATATAGATTTTGTATCACAGTGAAATATAAAGATTGTTGTTTTAGCATCGGTTTAACAACATACTGCGCTTAAATGTTCAACATAGAATTTAAATAGAGTTTGATACTTTACATAGGAACTGGAGTGCAAAGTGTTTACCCAGCTAGAGTATACTGTTATCAAGCCCATCTGTTTCTGGCAAGAGCTAGTACATAAGAATCCTTGCATCTCCTGTAATTCACAAATGAATTTACACTTGCCATTCTTAACCTCTAACCACTTTTAAGAGAGGAGCTAGGAAAAAAATAATGTATTTATAAAAATAAATTGCTAGACTATGATTTGGAAGAAATTGCAATGATCCCAGAAACTTACCTAATTCCAATTTTTACATGTATAAAAATATATGAGTCCTGTTTCATTGAACCATAGAAGACATCAGTTCCTTTAGGGCTAGAGTTAGGCTGATCCTCTAGATCTAGCATCCTCAGTACCTCTTTTTTCAGATGGAAACTGAGCTTTGCTTTCTGGTCTGTGAGCTCCTCAGTGGGCCACTCTACCAAATATTGAGTGACAAAGTAACATGGCCAAAGACTTTGTTAGGATTTTTTTACTGTAACTGTTTTCATTTGTCACTTGCACAGTTTTGATCACAGATGTGAGGAGGAGAGGCCCAGAAGTCAGCTGGTTTAGGCAGAGCTTACTGCTTGCGATTTTCTCAAGACTATTTGACATCTAGACAGGGTCTGGCATTTCACAGCACAAGATGGTGGAGATGGTGGTCCCCAGATCTGACCTTTTTCCTCTTTTCCTAAGTTTACGTGTCCCTTTTCTGGTGGAGAACTCTTCTTTCTTTTGAGTTCATCAGGTATTTGATCCAACTGTTTTTACTTCTACGAGATATTTGACTCAAGGCAAGGACAATACTAGGAGGTCACAAAACTGAGAGCAAGAATTATGGACTGCCCTGGATAAAGAGTATTTTGAGTCCATAACGTGAGAGTGATGGCTCAGGTAGAATGTCTAGCAAAATCCAATTCCCATAGGGCCATTATTTCTGGGCATTTTCATTTGTAGCTCATTAATTGTATTCTGCTTTGCAAAATTCTGGTGGAACTTGCTCATTCTTATTTTTTATTGTTCTAAGAAGAGAAAGAAAATATTTTCCTATTATAAAATTTTGGTATTTTGAAAGACATGGGGAAAATTTACTCAAACTAAACAAGAAAAAAATGTGGATGTTGAATAAAATAAATAAATAAAATAAAAATAAAGGTCTACATGAGTAGTAGTTGCTATTACCAAATTTACTTCCACAGCAAGAACAGGATTTGCTTCTGAGCTGTGCCAACAATTGCCCAAATTCTGATAAGTTCTGGTGTTTACTATACTGAAAAGGTCTTTCCTACTAGCATTCCACTGTGCCAAATGAATCTTGCATTAAGCATTCTACGTTTTGCATACAAAGACCCTTGTATTTTACTTAATCAGGGAATCGATTCAAAACTTGTTCTTTACACATGGCTGATTACCTCAATAGATTGTAAGGTATTAAATGTGTGAAATAGTCTATAAAACAGCTCCAACCAATTAATCCTAATTTCACAACTCCAAAGTGGAGTTTTTGAAAGTACCTGCAAATACTTTGTTGGTGACCTTTCTTATATGTGTACCCTACCTGTCAATAGCATTTATTACTACTGCTGTTTAATTCCTCTTTTATTCAAATTAAATACCTTCCAGCCATTTAAAAAACTGAATTATGTTGCTGCTTCTTGCAATTGTCACACTAGTTAATTAGCTCTTGGCATGCCTGAGTGTCTGAAGAAATTGGGAAAATGATTTGTAATTGTTCACTGAAGTACAAAAAGGCACTTTAATAAAGCCACATAAATGCAGGAGAATAGATGCGTATTTCAACCTAATTTAGGTGAAAGTTTTTATTTTATCAGCAAAAATTAGAAAAGCTCATTCATTTTATATGCAAGCTATGTGCTCATCATTTCTGCCTGCACGTGAGCTTAGCAAGGTTATAAAACCTTTAAAAAAAAAAAAAAAAAAAAAAACAGTGAGAAGAAAAAATGGGATTTTATAGAAGCAAACTGCCAAATGAAATTTTAAAGAGTTCCTCCTGTCCAATCTCTGATACTAAATTGATTCTTATTGCTGGGTTATGTTGTAATTGAGATATTTGGAGATATCTGAATACTACAGCACCTGGTACCTTGAGATGTGTGAAGCCCCAAGCTCCCAGCTCTGTGTCAGAGTACTCTTAAAGTAGCATTAGGAGTCTTCATCAGCACAAAGCAGCTTTAAAGCCAATCCAGGTAACCTGAAGAGCATTTCCCTGTAGCCTTCCTTTTGCCATGGAATTCAGAAATACAAAGTTATTAGACAATTTTTTTCATCAGTCTTACTCCTTGAGCTTGTGGGTGCAAAGGGGAGACCCAGCAATTTTTCAGTGAATCCCTCTCTGTGATTTTGCCGTATCCATTGCGCAGGGGATGACAAGGCTTTTGTTACTACTTTAAACAGTGTCATGTTTGTCTGATTGTAAACCAGCCAACAACCAAAGTTAGCTTAGTCAAGAAAGAGGATTACACTGGTCCAGACATGGGTTAGTTTAGTGTGATTATTTTCATGTACAGGAAATCACAGGGCAGCTCAGTTTGGAAAGGTGGCTTACTCCACCTGCTTGTTAACTCATTTTTCCTTCCACACATGGGATGCATGGTGTGCACAGGGGGAAGAGCAGCACATGTACAGTGAGAGACAAATGGAGCCTGGGAAGTAGGAACTTCAGAAGACCTGTTGCCTGGTAGCATGCTGTTTAGCAAATGTTCAGTCTCCCAAGGAATCAAAGTATCTACAAATTAGGGTAACAAGTGCCTTGTAAATGCAGAATTTAATGTACTGCAACAGTGGTGTCAGATAGTTAGCTTGACAGACCAATAGATATTCCAATAATAGTGATCGTGTAAGCCTTTTTTTTATTATTATTATTTAGACCAGTCTTTGTAACCTTTTGATGAAATTAAAATCAATCTAGAAATAAAGACTCAGAGTCTGTAGGCAAACTTCTAATTTTGGTCACCTTGTCTAAGAATTATCTCTGGCTGACTTGCCCTCATTTCTCCCATGATCACTTCAAGAAAAATCGTATATTAATGCTCATAAATTGACCAAGAAAGGCAGTGCAGTGTGGAAAACAAATTTTCACAAACAGCTGCCATTTCAAATAACTTTGCAGCATTTACAGTATAAATTCTTCAAGCAACAAGCTGCCGTCTTTCCTGACACTCTAATTTTAGTCACTCCTACTCAATTTATGACTCTTTTCTGAACAAAATTACTATATAAAACATAGCAAACATGCTTTTTATTCACACTGTCTCTGCTTCAAAGCATAAGGTAATCCAATTTTAATGTTCGTTGTGCTTATTGTGATACTTGCTGCTGAAGCTGGACTTGAGTGCTGCAGTCGACACCTTCTGGGGTACATTTCCTGATCACCCTGATCACATCACAGATGAAAGCCAGTTATAAAAAAAAAATGTCATAAACTGATAAATGGCCACAAGTGATGTTTATTCCCTGTCATCCCGTTAGCTGTTTGACTTTATCAGTATGGCATACGAAGAATGTTTTGCAGTAGGAGAAGAGTGAGTTGCTTTAAGAGAGGCATATTTGCATTGCTTGTGTCAGGTCACCATGGCCAGGCTGGAAGTGCAGGGTAACTGTGTCTGTCTGGAGGTCAGCTGTGGGTATGGTGCCTTAGCAAATGGTTGTGTGGCAGTGAGATGGGGAGCTCAAACCAGTTCACATTGTTAGTTCTGCACAAAGTCATTGTCAGTTACCTAGAGTTTTAACTGGATATTATTTAGGTAAACAAAATGTATTCTTCTGATCTTTTCAGCCATGTAGATTTAAGATACGAATGGAACGTGACAAGGAACTGTGAAAAGAAATGTGGGCGAAGCACCACATGGCCATTGAAAATGCAGATGTTTCTTCAGACCCTTTTGTAGCTGCTGGGAGGAGTGAAGGCATCGTGGTTAAATGTCTTAGTAGGTCTGGCTTAAAGAAAAATTAATCAGCAGAGGCTTTCATTTGAATTACATGCCCCAGGAAAGTTTTTCTTACTAGTGTTACTTCTAGGGTGAGGCAGGTTTTGAAAGCATGCCTGTGCCTTTGTGGTGACCTGCAGAGCAGAGCAGGAAGGTCGATGACTGCCTCTGGAGAGGCATGAGCCTCCTTCCATGGGCAAGATTTCTCTGCAGGTGGTAAGGACTTCGCCTTTCTAAATAAAGTAGAAAGTCTCAAACTTAGGCCTCTCCTAGCTTTGTCTCCTCGTCTTTCTTTTTCCTATCTTTCACCAACATTGCACATTATGTGCTTCTCCCCCACCCCGTGCAGTCTAACAGGGTTGCAGACACTTTAAAATGTATGGCAGCCCTGGTATAGAGGAATATGAGAGAAAAAGGAGAACACTCTGATGGAAGGATGAAATGACATGTGGTTTGGCTACCGGTGCAGAGACAGCTTTGATTGAAATGAAGCACAGGAAAGGCATAAGAGCAATCACAGGGAACTATTACAGATCTCCGAGGGCAGAATAAAAAGGCAGACTAGGAAATGTTTATTCAGATGGAGGCAGCAGCTTTGTGGAAAGGCTAGGATACTATGCACAGAGGATATGTTCAACTGTCCTTTGAGTCAAAATTGCAGTCTTCCCTGTAGGACTCTAGTGTGAAGAATTTCAGAAAGGATTTTCGTGAACTGCATGAAATCTTTAAAATGTTACTGATAGGAGTGAGTTAGATGATCTGTTATCACTCCATTAATAGATACAGGAATTTGTTAACAGAGGTGATGCCCAAACCAAAACCTAATGCAAATGGCTTTTCTGCTGGGTGTTAGTGGAGCAATGTTAGGGTATAACCACAGCAGATGCTTGATCAGTCTGCCCTATTTGCAAATTCTTAGGTTTCTGCAGTGCCTTTAACAGGCTAAGGGGAAGCTGGAGTCCAAAGCCTCCTACTTTAGGTGAGCCCACAACACCTCTAGAGCAGCTGAATGCTCATGGAACTCCGTCTGCACAATTTACTTCTGTTCAGAGTCTGCCACCTTTACTAAAAAATATCTGGTGAGCAATTTATGAAGCGGTTAATATTGCAAGGGACAGTAGTTAGGGACTGCAGTGAGTCCATGAAGAGAAGAAATAAATGTAAAAAGTCTGAGGGATCAGTGTGTTCAGAAAGAACATTTGTGAGAGAAATACAGACAGAAGGGAAATCAGGCTTGCTGAAGCTTCTGCATATGTTTTCAATAATACAGAATGAACTGTTATGTTTGGCAGAGAGCCATGGAAATCAGAGGGTATAATCTTATAACTAGGAAATTAGGAACTATAAAATGTTTTAAGTATACAAGAGGGAATAAACATATGTACTAAATTACTGTTCAAACGAGGAGAACTAGCAAGGCAGCTCCTAGGCAAAGGGTGAGAATGAGAAGAAAAATGGAAACTAATTGAATCTTTGCATTTCCTGCAAAATTTTCCAAACAAGGCTCTCATGGGTATTTAGGGTACTTCTGAAAACAAGAAGCCATTTGTCAATGGTTTGGATAGCTTGAAAAAATAGTTCTCAGGATGTCTTTTGCTGTAGTTCTTATAGGGCCAATGCAAAGGATTTTGAGTCTAAAGAGATTTATAGATAAAGTGTATATTTACCATGTCACTGTATTTAACTGAGATGAGACACATCATCAGTTCCCATGGTATAGTAGCATGACTGTCTTTTGTAGCTGAGGATGTCATGACCAAGGAAAGTATTATTTCATGTAAAGGGTGGATAGTAAGTAGATACTTCCAGAAAATGAGATTGGAACGTATACTGTAATCTGATAAATAATAAAAGTTAAGGGAATTTTGTGTTATGCCACTGTTTTTGAGTTCATATTTCAGCTACTTCCTGATCTGCTCTTGTTTGTAAGGGCTTGTGGCAGAACTCAGAAGGAAAGCTAAATTCTGGCAAGTCAGACTCAAGTGTGTCATGGGGTTAATTCCACTGAAATCTGTGATTATTTGCAGAAAACAGATATAAGCTATCTGTAAAACGGGAAACTGAGCTATTTTGAGAATGTCTGTTAATTCAAGTACTGGATGAGGTAGCCTGGAGTACAGGCTTTGTGTTTCTGACTTCCATCTTTTACCCAGACTCCTCAGTTAGCTGTTTCTGTCTGTGTTACAGTGGTCAAACAGGCAAAATTCTGCTCTTTAGGGGGAGATATCCATCAGAATAATATTATCAGAATAATATTATCAATCACAATTTGACTAAAGCAGTGTGAAATTCTCAAAACAAAACAGAACATTATTTAAAAATCATAATTGGCAGAACTCTCTAAGACAATTACAATATTGTATCATCTTTATCTCTTTCTAGTGGGCAGAATTCTAATGAAGTGTGTTAGCTTTTATATTAAGCCTCCTTAGATTTGGAATGAGATGGTAAAGGTACTTTACACACATTTCTCTGAAACAAGGCTACTTCCATCTCATATTGATAAATAAAGGCAGAGAAAGGTTTGTGCTATTTCTACTTTTCATTTTACAGTTTCCTGTCTAGTGGCTTCTCTCAGTTCCCCAGTTCAAGCAGCACTTCCCCTTTTTGTGGTGCATGTGAGAGTTGAAACAATGTTATAAGCATAAAAATGCTTATAAGTTCATCATGCTGATCTTAGTGTATATCTTGACGAACAAAGTTCTTTGGGAATTGCAGTCTGTGTGATAAAGTTTTATAAATAAAGGCAAAGAAGAAAATTTGAGTGCATTTGTACTCTTTACATGCACTTAAGCATCTGATTAAATCTGATTAAATCTGATTAAATGCTTGTCTATATGAGGGCTACATTTTGCAAATATGTTGGACATCTTTCCATCTATCACATGTTTACAGGTTCAATTTGCTAGCTGAGTTCTGTAAAAGCATATGACAACCGTGTATCACAAATATACACACCAATTCAAGTGAAAAGCAAGATGGTCTCAAATCTAGTCTAATACTGGGAACTCCAAAAACATCTTTTAATTATGAACTCAATAATGATGCTGCTGTTAAGGTGTCTTAATGTTGCGCCTTGGAATCATGTCCTCTGGTTTCGATTCAAGGCTCTGTGTTACACCTATCAACTTCAACTAAACATTTTGTAGTAACTTACTACCTATTTCAAATTGTATATGGAGTAGGAGGGAGGAATGTAGGCAATAAATCAGTCAGAGATGGTTGGTGTCCTACAGAAAAGAACTTTTCTGTGGGGACTTTAACAGAATGACTTACTGGATAGAAAAGCAGACTAGTGGCCCATGGTCCACCTTCATCATTTCTTACCAGCTCAGTTGTAGTCATGTGAAATTGAGAAGTTTGTGAACGGTGATGTTCATTCAGACTGCAGACTCACAAAGGACTATTTATTCTGGTGCCATGAGTGGGACCATAGCCTGGTCTTTTCTATTTCATGTTAGCAATTCAGACTATAAGCTCAAGAACTGATTTTATTTAAATAGAAGACAAAATCGAATATGTAGTAAAGACCCGAGTTTGGATCACAAGGTGATTGTAGAACTTTTCTGAGGTGTTTGTTGTAACAACAACAATAATAACAACAATATTAATAGCAATCGTAATAATATACCAAAGAATTATATTTGTTCTTGTTTTTATCTAAATGTATGTATCACTTAAGTATTAAAGTCTGCATAAACACACAGTATTTTAACAATATAACATTTCTCTAAGGCTGTGAAAAAAGACCTTAATAAAATTTATTACAATGCTTTTTTTCTGCATGTTTTTAAAACTTTTAAATTAAAAAAAAAATTATTTATATATTTTAATATTTTTACTAGACTAAAAAAACCCCACAACAAAACATCAAAGTATCCAGTTCAGCAGATTATATTTTGCTTTTGTACATGTGGCTTTTTGCTTCAAAGTTTTTCGTGCAACTTCTATCCAGATTCAAAATGTGGTCTATGTGATCAATTACAGTTCAGTATAATTCAATACATGAGTAATAACCAGGAATTCTTAGAATCTGCCTGTTTCGATCCCTTTAGACATTTAAAAATGGCATAAATATTGAATACTATACACATTTAAAAGAATGGAAATATCCTGGCATAGGTTCTGTAGGCAATAGACAGATTAAGCTTCTATAACAATATAATCACTATGAATTATTTGCCTAGTCCTTCTCATCGTACAGTGTTGCTGATAGAATTTTCTGTTGCATAAAACATGCTCTTACTTTCTTTATATATTATAGCAGTTATCTTAGATCTCTTGGGAGAAATAAAAATAGATATTTATTTATATTCTGACTTTTGAACAGCCCAAAAGAAGCTGCCTAAACCAGATATGCTCCCTTTGATGAATTGCAGTGTAAGTAGAAGTACAGAAAGTGCTGGTTTAGCTTAGCTCAGTTCAGAGGCTCGTGCTGTTGTATGCCAGTGGCAACAAGAGAGGAATGGGGTGTCAGAATTCTGCTTGAAAAATTTAGGTATTAAAAATCTGATGATTTAAAAAAATTGAGATTTCTCCAAGCAGACAAAGAATATTCTACAGGTACAACAATTGAACAGGGGGCAAGACAAGAACTTTTGAAAAAATACAGAAAGGGGAGTATGAAATAGTGAAGTTTTGCTGTAAAGGAGAGGAGACAAAACATTTTCCTGGGTTCTAATATTTCCACCAAGGCTCAGACCTCCCTGTATGCTCAGAAATATAATCTCTACCATATGTTAGAAGAGTTTCAGCAAAAGATGGTCAAGGAACTGCGAATGCAGAGTAGAGGCAACACATAGCACCAAGAGAGTAAGTTAAAATAGATGTTCAGAGTCCCAAGGCATGAACACTGTCTTGAGATTTTTGATCGATTGGGTTCTGTGGTGTTCATCACAGCTTAGCTTCAGAAGAAACCAGACAAATGTGTCTATTCTGAGTGAGTTCATGAATTACAGTTGAGCTGATGGAGAGAAAAATCAGACTTGTATAGGGTAGTTGACAGAACAAAATCTAATATCTTTCACTGCAGTTTTAAACCAGTGTCTAGTCCAAGAAATAATTCTTAGCTACTGTGCAGTGATAAAATTAAGCCGTAGTTCAAGCAGAAAATACCAGCTCATCTTGATTGCAGGAAGCAGTCACAGAGGCATGGATCAGCCTAATCAGCACCTACAGCCTCTGAAATATTTTTTCCCCTGGCCATTTATTTAACCCCTTACTCCTAGGCAGAAACAATTCAGAGATCACAGGATTGCAACAGTGATACATGCTGTTCTGTTCACAGCATCTGGCTCCTGGAGTAACCTGGCAGCTGTTTCCCTCGTTCTCCATGTCATCCTCCCTACGGCTTCTGTCTTTATTCTTCCCCATCTCTGGCAGCCAGCACGGTGTGCTCACACTGTGCACATCTGGCGTGGAGCAGCATGCCCTCCCCTCATCAGGCTGGCACAGCTGCTTCTTCTAAATGGGACCTGGCCAGGCAACTGCTCCTAATGATTCCCCTGAAAGCTCTTTTCCACTTACTGATCCAGCTTTCCTATTCACCACCTGCTTGATTTCCCTTCCCCAAACACCCTGGCTGCTTAAACACACACTCTGAATCCTCTGCTCCCGTCAGCCTGCACGCTAGAGCCATGCTAATGCTATTCTCCTTGGGCTGATTCCCTGTACTCCCAGTTCAACAGTTATTGCTGCTGTCATTCTTGGATTTAAAATAGCAAACCAGTGAATGGAAGATCAGTTCTATTGCTCCCTGTTCTGCTGTGTTTTGATTCCAGTCATATGTCTGCAGGTTAATACCATAAACAGAACAAAGCAGTGCAAAGGTTCGGAGTTACAAGCTAAAGTTTGGAAATTGGAGTCTTGAGCTGATTATTGGACAACCACTATCTCTTACCCCGTGAAAAAGATCACTCTAGTAGTTGTGCCCTTGTGCTGTGGTGGGGACAGTCCCATAGGTGCAGTCAATCTTATGGTTCACTTCTGTAGTAACAACCGTGGGCAGCAAAACTGTGAAACACTGAGTTAATCACCTTACTACTTTCTGAGACTTAAATCTGTTGCAGACCTAGTCTTGGAAATCATGTCCAGTTATTATTTTGCCACAGATTATAACTAGTGAGGAATTATTATTGCTTTCTCTTTTGGAAGGTGCTGTTTTGCTTTTTATTTTCCCTTTTGAGAGAAAACATATTGTAGTCCATAACTGGGCTTTTTTTTTTCCCCCTCCCAAAAGCAGAGAAACCAAAGACCTCAGAAATAACTGGAGCCTGGAAAATTCAGCCAGGATGGAGCGATGCTGATGTTCAGTAGTAGGAACTAGGGCTAGGGAAGCAAACATCAGTATCTCATATTCTGTGTGAAGCCCGTACTCCAGACTAAAAACTTAGGCCCACCCTTTGTATCACATCTTTTTCACCTTGAAGTATTAAAAAAAAATAAAAAGAATTATTGTGCAAACCACAGATGTGTTTGATTTCATCTCTGTTAGGACAGTTCCCTTGGATGAAGAACAGCAAGATTTAGTTGTTGAATCTGAATCAGGTCAGATCCAAACATGTCTTCAGCTCTCATATCCCAGGCTAATTCCCTGGCTGTTAGTGACCACTAGCACTGCATTTGTCATCTCTGAGTTTTCCCAAAATGCTGGGATGAGCACAGGTCCGTTCCAGTAGTGATATGGAACATTTTGAAGTCTCAAAAAAAACCCCCAACAAAACAAAACAATCAAACAACCAAACAAAAACCCCACACCAAAAACAAACAAAAAGACAAAACAAACAAAAAACCAAACTGAGAAAAGTTTCCCTCTGAAAACTGCTGCCTCTGCCCTTAGGATACCCATTCCAAGGCCTGAATGGTCAATAACCTTTCATATGCATTGGTGGACTGAAAGGATTACAGTTTGTTTATATATCCAGAATATAGCAATGTGTAACTTTGAGCCTTTTAAAACCATCTGAGGCAGTGCAGTAGGAACACCAGCACTGTTGAAGGGGTCAGTCCCTGTTTCAGCAAACATTACAGAGGATAAAGTAGGGGCACAGGCATTCTGTCAGAAGAGTGTAGAAAGAATAGGGAGTATTCTGTGGAAAAATACGGGGAGCAGGAGGAGTAGGGTCATTTTCTTCAAAGCAGCCTTTGTTGATGGGACTAAATATGACTCAAATGAGTAGACCTAATTCTAACATCCCCTGCTTTTTGGTTCCACTGACTTCCTGTCATTTTTGTTAAATTAGTTTCTTAGCAGGGAATGTTTCAATTTTCTTTCCCTCATTCCCACCAGTCAAATGATTCTTTACCATCTTAATAAGTACAATGAATGTGCTCCATTAATGGACAGAAGCATTAGAGAATAATGTATTTTCTGAAAACTCTTAATACATTTCACAATTAAGAAGGCATAGACTCAAGGTCTTTTTCAAATGGGAAAAACCCAAGTCATTTCCCTTGCAACAGTTACTGCTGTATGAGAAGTGGGTATTCTAGTAAGGATTCTTTGATTTTTTCATATGTTGCTCCGTTTGGATGCATCAGCTTTGCTGGGTCCCTGTACCTTGCTCAGATACTCATGTGCAAATAACAAGGGGCCATTTGGTATCAGGCTTTTATGCCAAATTTTGAATTCTGGCTTAATAGAGATAGAGAAAATATGTAAATGCAAGTGGTTGGTTTTTTACATATGTGAAATTCATATCTAGTACTATCAAGTTTTTGAAGCAATAATTATTTTGTGTCACCAATTTATGATGTACACTTTGCTCTATAATTCCTCCTCCATTTTGATTGGCTTACAGTGCTCAGCTCTGCTTAAGGTATGAATCTTACAACATCCACCTAGCCAAGCATTGCCTTTTGACAGCAAAGGGCGTGTTTATCCAGTCAAGTGCGGACAGTCATGGCATAGTGAACTGGTGACACATGAAAGATACGTAGTGCTAAATTCACATAGACATATCAGCATGTGGGTTTGCATTGCTTTGTAAGACCCATCTTTCAGGTCTTTCAGGACCTTGTGCTCAGGTAACTCAACTGAAGGCATGAATGGAGGCATATGAATGTAACTGTGAAGACACATTCTAATTGCTTTGCTTCAGCTTTTGCTGAAATGGCAAGTAATAGTAGTCCCACTGAAGCCAGACTGAGTGGACTTGTGTCCATGAAAGTAAGGATTTTCATGTGGGTGGTATTGAACTCTAAGTTTTCTGACCTAATTCATTCTTACTGGAACACAAACCCACTGATTAACTATGTATTATGTTTCTTTCTTTTTTACTGAAAGAAAACTTTGTGTCAATATTAGTGTTAGCACTTCTGAAGGGAATATCCTGACTGCCTCTTCTGGAGGCACTTTGCTTTCAGTCATGAAGCACTCTCAGAGTACATGAACTAGGGTTCATTCCATGAAAATAAAGCAGCAGCATTCATTCCATGATTCCAGTGTAGTTCAAAGTAAGCCCTCCATATGCTATACCTGCTCCTACTACACATCACACTTTGCTATATTGCTTCCATTGCACACACAAACTTATTTGTGCTAGTAATGAATCTGAATGGGTAAGATTATACTTTTTTTTTGTTTAAGTTTTCCTCTTTACGAGGAACAGAAATAATTTGTTTCCAATCTCAGCCAATATTGCTGTGTCTGATTTTCAGGGTATTTGATATATCCAACTAGCTTTGCTTTGTTGTTTTACATGTGTCCCTGCCAGCTGCAGCTTATGTTTATTCTTAGAAAATCTTGCATGGGCTGGAAACTTATCAGGTGCCTAAGGGCTACCTTCAACTTAGCTAAGTTGTCATCATTTACACACTTCAACATGGTGGTTCATTTTGTGCATGAGCTATAATCACTGCAACCTTAAACCCTCCTTTATAAAATTATCTAAAATGTCATTCTTGCAAATTCTATACATTCCGTAGAGTCCTGGACTAATTCAGAGCATTTGTTCTCCAAGGTCTGGTGTAGTGACAGCATTCTCCATGAAGGACCATTTTTCCTCTCCCTATGCCTAGTACTACAGAACAGGTTAACAGTTTAATTAATCTCTCATTATTTCTTGTTGTGGTTCAGGCATCTTGAGAGGACTGATAACATCAGGAGGATAGATAGCTTATGATTTATGTGATGAGAAAGACCAACATTTACTAATGTGGGGCATCACTCACAGCAACAGCCCATTTGACTCTGTGAATGGTTAGGATAAAACTCAGCCAGTGTCTGGAATACTCTTGGCCAACATCCTTTACAGCAGCACAAGGCCAGTACTAGTGGTTTTCTCTTTCCATATGTTTTAGGTTGATAACATGCAGTGGGTCAGAATACGTAGTATATGTCTGCATTTCATTTGTTTAATGATTGTGTAAAATGAGAAGGTAACAAGACAGTCCTATTATTCTTTTTCATGCTCAGTAGGGGTTAAATTTCTAAGGCTTCCACAGAGTTAATGACTGATTACACATGAAAAACTGGAGCTTTCTTGACAAAACCTAACAAAACAACTGCTTCATCTGAGTGGGGGTGACTCTTAGAAGATTTTTAAGTTCTGAAGAATGGTCTCATGAAAGAAATAACATTAGGTTTAGGTGGCTGCTAATTAAAGTTTAGAAGAAAAAATTGACATTTTTCAAAGAAGTATATTTGCAAAGCAACAGATTGATGGAATAAATCAAGTTTAATTTTTTTTTATATCAGAATTTGTTGTGTCTTCTGCTAGATCTGCACTTTTTTTTTTTTTCTCTTAATGCCACTCTCAGGTTTTAGTATTGTGCCCATGACTTTGGGAGCAGGGTCCTTCTGAGTGTCTAGACACATCTAGTCATTATTGTCGTTATCCTGGCAGTATGACTGTTGGGTAGTTAGGAAAGTGGTGGTCCTCATGTAATGTGTCTAGAGCTGAGATGCAAAGTGTTGAAATTGTATGATCAAGGTTATGGAAGGACACAGTACCAAGATCTTAGAATAAACCAGAGGTTTCTATGAGTTCAAGTTTAATATGTCATTGGTAGGGCCAATACTTTTTTGCCCTTAGCCAATACCTCTGTTTTCTGGATTTCTTCTGCTTCCTTCTCTGTCTCCTGTAATGTCATTTCTGGTCTACAGTGTCCTCCTTTTAAGACTCCCATCACTGGGTTTCCCCCTGATTTCTTGGTGATTTCAGCTACTGAGATGGAGAGAAAAAAAAAAAGTCTATCTTGACTCTTTGAATTTACAGCACACTGTCCCAGCCATGCTTGTTCCTAAGATTTTGGATCTTTTTGTAGAGATACAGTTTCAGAAAAAAAATTGAAACATGAAATCTAAATTCACACAAACATATGCAAAGGTCCTTTAATTCACAAGAACATATGCAAACAGATGTGGAACCCTCACACCACAGTTTATACAGCAGTCCACCATGTGATACTGCATACTGTTAAAACAGATGTGCTATCAACATAATTTAGTACTTCAGTGATTTATTATCTGGGGTTCTCCCACGGAAAATCACTTTCTCTCAAAATACAACAGCAGAAATTTTCAAAATCCTACTCTACAATGCCTATAATGTTCAATGACAAAACTACTTAAAGGATGAAGCAGATAACTTCTTAATGTATCATTAGTAAGCTTAATTATTATAGATTGTAAGGATGTAAATAACATACTCCCAGGAAGTATCAAGAAATGCTCAACCTCTGTTAGAGAACTGCCAGTGCACAACTTTGTTATGATTTGAGCACATAGTGTGTGATAGTGAGACCTCTTATATCCCACTAAAATGTAAGTTGAGCAAATTTGTCTCTTAGGTTATATAAGGATCCTGTAAAATACCTCAGACCTTGTAGCTGAGTGGTTTTATACCCTTTACATGTCATATTCAGACCTTTCTCTGTCTGTAAATGAACAGACATTGATTGTTGATTCTCTGGATGCTGTAAATAAATATTCTGTTCCATAAACTTTGATATTAACACATTCCCCTCTCTTTACCTAGCTAGTCTTTTGCCCTCAGAGTGCAGTATGCTGATACTTTTGTGATCTGGTTGCATACAGAAAAGAAGAAATATTTTGATTTTTTTGAGTCTCTCCTTCCTGACAATTGCAGCAAAGTAGTAAATTTGCAGTGATATTCTTGGATTCACTCTCTTCTGAGTGAATCCAGCCTCTGTTTTGAAGGTTAGTATAGCAAATCCTGTCATACTGTGATGGGACTGAAAAAGGAAAAGCTTTCTGCATCAGAAATCATTGTTTTGTGATGTGTCTTACAACTGATAATGTGGTGTAAATGTGGTTCGTGTGCTACTTCTGTGTGTGTGAAGTTATTTTTTTATGGCAGCTCTTCTGCTCTGGATATTAATGAAGTCCATAATTTTCTGTAATGTAGTGAAGACCACTGAGGATAAATCACGGTGAAACCTCATATTTGGGATCAGCCGTTGTTGAATTCCCGTATATGAGAAATACGCTGTGAAATCTGATAGTTCATTCCTCCTTCACTGCTTATTCTCCGACTGAGTGAACTTAAGGCTACTTCACCTCTCAGTACAGGAGTTTCATGGGCACTGGGAAATATTGTGTCTGCCCTTCTAGTGCTTTACTCTTCCCAAGTTTTGCTTCTTCTCTTCACTCCTTTCTTGGGTTCCTGCCAGCTTTCTCTCCTGAGGTAGTCACCCAGATTTTGTTACTTCTTCTTTCAATATCGTTTTCTATGCTTTTTCGCTTTCTGTATTTGCTTACTGAGGCACAAACACGGAGGCAGGCTCCTCATAAAAAGATGTGTTTAGTAACCATTGGGCCCACTACTTGACTTCAACTATTTATTTCTTTTGCCTGTTTTTCTGAACTCCGGATCTACTCTGAATGTATGAAAAATACATGTAGCATCTGTGGTTTAGAATATATATCTTGCTTGCCATCTAAGACTTGCAGGTTGAGCCTGTATGAGTAAGCTCAGGCAGACTGAGGAACGTTCAGAGCTGAAAATTCTGGTGAGCTCTGCTAACATTTGATACTAACTTTTCTGCAGAGAGATGAGAGCTCCATTTCCACCATACTCCAGAACTGAAGGTCACCTTACTATGTTGCTTAATGCAAATAAACAAAAGAAATGCATTGCGCTTTATTGTCTTCCCTGAAATGTCCGTGAAATTCCTGGGGTAAGAGAGCCAGATGGTGTGAGACCTCTGGTCAATGTCTGTCTCTTAATTTAGAAAAGTATATATGAGGTATCAAATCCCAAATGAATCTCAAGAGCTTGGATGTAAGTTTCACCAGTGAGTCTCCACTCACTTATGCAAAGTTGACACCTCATGTTGCTGCACTGTCAAGTAAAATCCTGGACCAACTGGAGTCAGTTTGAGCTCCTTGGTTTCCAAGGCTTATGTTTTCAGTATACAAGCTTACATAATTAATTAACGTGCAGATAAGGACATGACCTTTGGCAATGTTGTTAAATATTTGTTTGATCTCAGTAGACTCAGTTGGTCTCCGGTGGAGTTAGTCAAAGTCCTTTCCTTTCTACTATACAGGTATATAGCAATCCATTTCCTTATTCTCTTTCCTCATGCTGATACAGGCTTTATTTCTGGTGAAGATGCACTGAATCCTGTGCCCTTTTTTCATGTGTATTAATATGCTCAGATTTTGCTCAGTTTTCTATAGTTATCTTTCTATGTTCACAATTTCCATGAAGTTACATGAAGTCACAGAATCATAGAATCAGATATGTTGGAAAGGACCTCTGAGATCATCAAGTTCAACCCTTGATCCACTACCACCACAGTTACTAGACTATGGCACTAAGTGCCACATCCAGTCTCTTCTTAAATACCTCCAGGGACGGAGAGTCCACCACCTCCCTCGGCAGCCCATTCCAATGCCTGATTTACCCTCTCTGTAAAGAATTTCTTCCTAACGTCTAACCTAAACCTCCCCTGGCAGATCTTGAGACCGTGCCCTCTTGTCTTACTGAGAGCTGCCTGGGAGAAGAGACCGACCCCCACCTGGCTACAACCTCCTCTCCTGAGCCTCCTCTTCTCCAGGCTAAACAATCCCAGCTCCCTCAGCCTCTCCTCATAAGACTTGTGCTTAAATCCCTTCACCAGTCTCGTTGCTCTTCTCTGGACCTGCTCCAGCACCTCAATGTCTTTCTCGTACTGAGGGGCCCAGAACTGAACACAATACTCAAGGTGTGGCCTCACCAGCGCTGAGTACAGGGGCAGGATCACTTCCCTGCTCCTGCTGGCCACACCATTCCTGATCCAGGCCAGGATGCCATTGGCCTTCCTGGCCACCTGGGCACACTGCTGGCTCATGTTCAGCTTCCTGACGATCCAAACTCCCAGGTCCCTTTCTGCCTGGCTGCTCTCCAGATGATACCATCCTTCAGAAGTACTATGAACAACATCTGAATGTACTTCCGAAACACAGATGTCACAAAGACACCATGCTCGTGGGACTAGAGACACATTTGCCCACAAGAACAACTTGACAAGCTGCACTAATGGCAGATATCTACCCTGAACCTACAGTGCATCCAGCACTAACTGACCTGCAACATGAAGTTCCATCCACTGTATATGATTGACATGCCCCTGTTCAGTCATCATCAGCCCACCTAATACGTGAGGTTTTTTTAATTTAAAGCAGTTGTGTCCCTAATAAGCGGAGTTTTTATGGCAGGAATTAGTTCTAGGTGAAATGTAACAACAAAATATGGGTGAATTTCTCCTCATCTGACGAACATAAAGAGACATGATGCCAGGGTCCAAAATGGAAACGTCGAAACTACTGTGAAGAGGACACTTAGCTGCTGGAAATGGATTATCAGGCATTATGGTAGCCTCATATATTGATCCGAAAGCTCCAGGAAGGCCATTAGCAGCGCACAATTGTTGCTAATTCCAAACATTAAGGTAACATTATGCAATTTGCAGATGGGCAAAAGTCACTGTTTATCACTGATTATTTTGCTAATTCAGTCATCAAATTCATTTGCTGGCTGAAATAGGATTAAGGACAGGCAACTTTGAATTATATTCAGACCCGCAGAGAACTGTTGGCTTTGCTGTGTGAGGAAGGCACAGGCTGAGGATGGAAATGGGTGGAAAGACAAAAGGCTTTCTGTGTATACAGAAAAACTTCATAACAGATCCCATCATCTGACTGCAGAAATCTAAGAAATTTCTCTTTAAAAGTGAAGTCCACCCTCAGCACCTTCAGCAAGTTTTCAGGTGACACAAAGCTGAATGGTGCAGTTGACTTACCTGAGGGATGAAGTGTCATCAGAGGGACCTGGAGAAGCTCAAGAAGTGGGCCCATGGTAATCTCATGAGGTGTATTAAAGGCCAAGTGCAAGATGCTGCACCTGAGTCAGGGCAACCCCTCATGTCAACCCAGGCTGGAGGATGAACAAGCTGAGAGCAGCCCTGCTGAGAAGGACTTAGGTGGGCTGTTGGATGAAAAGCTGGACATGAGCTGGCAATGTGTGCCTGCAGCCCAGAAAGCCTGTTGCAGGAAGACACGGGGTAATGCTTTTAACCCAAAGGAGGGTAGATTTAGACTAGCTATAAGGAGGAAATTTTCTGTTGTGAGGGTAGTGCAATGTTGGAACATCTTGCCCAGATATGTGGGGGATGCCCCATCCCTGGAAACATTCAAGGTCAGGTTGGATGGGGTTCTAAGCAACTTCATCTGGTTGAAGATGTCCCTGCTCATTGCAGGGGGCTTGGACTAGGTGACCTTTAAAGGTCCCTTCCAACCCAAACTATTCTGCAATTCTATGCTTCAACATGAGAGACCAGACACTAATTTGTGTCCTCTGGGTATCATCTCATCAGTATGAATAATTTAACTGTACTGCAGAACATGTTCAGCGACATCTCTGCTGGATGTTCTTGTCCTGGCCATAGATCACAGTAAATCTAGACCAGACTGAAGTAACATGAAGGATAACATTCAGGAAAATTAGGCAACAATACTATATCACCTCAGTCAAACTTAACCACATTCTGATCAAAAGGGTAAAATACAGTCTAAAACCAAAAATCTAGGTTATGCAGAAAGTTGTGTAGACAAAACTGTTATTTTCCCATACTTATTCTGTTGCTCCTTGCGTTTCTGAGCCAGATACTTCTTTTTCACATTGTTAAGCTCATTGTTAAGTTTTTCAATTTCACTTTTGTATTCTTTGCTCTGTGCTTCATACATGTTCAGTTCTGAGGACAAAACCTAACAAACAAGAGACAAATAGCAGAAACAGGAGATGTTAGTTTCACTTACACGTAAGCGGGCACTTTCTCCTTTCATATATGATGGTGTAACACATCACCATTTTCTACCACAGCTCTTTTTCCATTATGATGTTTTATTTTTGTTGTCCTCTGTTCATCTAAGGACAACTTACAAAACTGAGGTTATGCCATTTAACCACGACATAACACATAAAATATGCTTCAAGTTTTATGGGAATGGTAATAACATACACATTAGCTCTTAATTTCTGAGACATAAATCTGGGTGAAAATCCAAAATGAAGGTCTTAAAAAATAATAAATCAGGGAATTATTTAATACTTAACAATATATTTAACAATAATAAAAATATTCAAAGGGACCCACTGTTAAGTGGAGTAACTGAATCCACACAGGCAAAGTAGTACCAGGCAGTGTAAATATTAATACAATCCCACTTCCATGCAAATCAGTTAAATTTTTGAAAGGAGGAGCATGCATAGTGTGTTTTCTTTCTTTCAAAAGGAGAATAGCTTGACCTGTTGCCCCAAAATGTCATGCATACCAGCACACTGCAGCACACTGTGCCTGAAATACACAGTAGCAATTGACTGCATTAAGGACAAATAAGAAAACTTCACAGAAAACTTCAAATCACATTCAGTTTAGCTAAACTTTGGCTTCTATTTTACATTTTCTGCATTGTTTTTCTTCTCCATGGAAAGCTAAGATTTGCATAACAGCCTCTTTTGTTTCCTAAGGGCCCATCTGCTCCTGCATTTTTTTCCTCATGGTTAGTATAGACGTGATTATGATGCAGTGAACAGGAGATGATGACTTCAACAGAGAGAGGAGCCATATAAGTAGATGAACTCCTGGGGAGACTAATCTCTCATGCAAGCAAGAGCAAGGGAAGATCAGTTCATTCATAGAATATCACAGAATCACTTTTTAAATTTCCTACAAAATTCTTTCGGAACCAGGAAATCCTCCCTTCTACTGTCAAGGGGTTAGAACAGGTTCCTCCTGGAACCCCTATAAAATCTGCAAATCTAATATACATGTACGTGTTGCAAGAGAAATAACAATAATTTAAGACTAGATTATATATTCCCACCACTTTGTTAAAAAGAAAACTAAATGGCTTTGATTTGCTCTTACAGATCTTAACAGTTTAAGAAAAGTGAAGGAGAATAAGCTTAATGAAAAGCTGGCACCGTCCCAGAATACCCATGCACAAAACTAATTTACAGCATTGTGTGGAACACTCATATCCTAATAAGACTTCTCCTTTATTTTAAATGAAATAAGCCAGCATAATGTGTAAAAAAAGTTCTCTTGTGGCTACTGGTTCTCTCTTGAGGAGTCGCAGTATTAACCTTATTTTTCCTGATCTCATCTACTAGGGCAGGCACACCGTTCACTGAAAGTCTTCCCAAAGCCTCATTCCCCTGGTGCAGTCACCCTGGAATTCTGGCAGCCCCTCACCCACAGGCAGTGGGCATCTCTTACTTTGAGCTGTTTAGTCTTCTCCCGGAGGCTGTGCCGGTAGTGCTGCAACTGTTCCGTGGCTTCGGGCCCGGGCTGCCGGGCCAAGACTTGCCTCAGCTCCACGTACAGTTTCTCCTTTTCCTAAGAAAAAGACAAGAGGAAGAGCTCTTATAAAACTACTAAGGCAGCAGCACAGCCTATGATGAAATCAATCTCACTGGAAATTGGAATGCAAACAGGAAGATACGTGGAGAAACAAATCTGCCTGTGTGTCAGTCTTTCCTCACTAGCCATAAGGTATTTGAAGTTGTTGTGATAGCAATGGGAGAGCTCATTAAGAGAGACATCCAGCTATTTTGAACCAGGAATTAAATACTCTCAAACACCTTCATCAGTGAGCACGTTCCACCACAGAGAACCTACAACAGTCACTGGAAGAGTATCCAGGGCTGGGAAATTAATTACTAGTAACTGTGCTTATTGCAATCTTTCTTCTTATGAGTCACACTGCCTCACATTAAGCATCGTAGCTTCACCCAACAGGATGTGAGCAGACTATAGAAATGTCAGGGAGGGACTGTACAAAAGAATAACCGCTTCCAAAGAAAATCCTGCAAAGCACATGTACACACACACACACAGACACACATATATACTTAGGTAACCTTTCCGTTTAACTGCAGGGACTCTGGGAAAGGGGAATAAAGTATAAACAGCAACAACGATGACTAGCACAAATACACCAAGTAATTTTATTTTCTCATGTGTCTCCTCTTCCTTTAGGAACAGTAATACTTGTAGGAATTGTATATAGTCATGCCTGAATAGAAACCACACCATGGACCTACTTACAGCTCTCTGCACTCAAATGCTGCTTTCAGCTGTGTTTTGAGGATGTACTTATTTTCACTCTGAGGAATAAAGCCACCTTCATAGATTTGCACATTGCAATAATTTTAGTATCTACCCTGTCAAACTAAGATCATTATTATTTCACATTACTTAGTAAGATCACCTCCTCTTCTGGTACCTGGAGAGCGGAAATTAAAAAGGAGACTAGCACACAAAAGATTTGACCGAGGAAGACAAAAATGTCAAGAAGGAGGTAGGATAGGCGATTATTTACACTGGATTTGACAAAAACACTTTTAGCTGTCTTTTTTATAAGCTCCATCTACAACTCTTACAGAAGAATTCTTCCGTCCATGTGGGAAATGGTACCTCCACATCATCTAGAATTGCAACATTTGCTCCTGCTCGATAGTTGAGCCAGGATTTTCAGAAGTGGCTTGCAATTTTGAAGATGTAAAATTTTAGGTGTCCCGTCTTCAAGAGCATTAGGAGTCTGGAATTTTCAGACCTCATCATTTTCTGAAATCCACACACTACAACGGCCACAAGCTGGGGCCCAAAAATGGAATAACTTAAAATCATACATTACTTTCGCAAGCATTGTCCTTAAACTCTGAAGATTACTTAGGAAGAGTTTCCTATAACTGAAGCTCTGCATAGTTTATCGCTGGAAAAATCAAAGCCCCCAAGACTCAGACTGAAGTTTGCATAGTGGCAAAAATGAAATTCAAAATTCATTCTGAGTAGCGAGTTGTTATGCCACAACAAGTGGCTTCCACTACCAGCTTTTCTTTCCAAGGAAGTAAGATTTTACTGCAAGGTAAAAACAACAGCAAAAGAAAAATCTGTCTTGTCAAAATCTGGCCAGTCAGTATTAAAATTTCACCCCTGAATGTATCATAGATTTGTATTTTGGAAGAGTGTAATGGTAATTTGGACAAATATGGAGCAGGAGATGGATTGAAGGTCTTATGGCAATTGTTTTCCAATTTTTTTCTCTCCTAGCCCTCTGCAATGGCCAAGCAAGCTCTTCAAACATTGTGCAATGGTGTGTATAATAATCTCATTTAGAGACAAAGCGTGCAATTCTATTATAAGGAGAATCTATCTTATGCAACAGAGACTCGTTAGCTGCCCAATGCATATTGTCTCTATAATCCAACAGAGGCAGAACCAGATGTCTTATAATGCATATCCTGTCCTTCCTTGCTAAGCACTGTCCATCTCTTCTACATCTAGTCAATTAATTTGTCACTGGGTTAGAAGCACCATATGTCAGCAAAACATTAAAAGAAAATCCTGGATACTTCTTTCCTCATCAGCAGAAGTTTGGATTTACAGGTTGGCATTTCTATAATTTATGATATTTAACCCTAGCATGGGGAAAAAAAAATTAAAAATCAATTAATTTCAATGAATTTTAGAACAGCAACCACCAGAGTGAATCTAAGTGAGTTGCATGGTACGATGGTGGTTCTACCACCAAAAATACATTGTTTACAGCAGTTACTTTTATGTCTACACATAAGAAATCAGGAGCGCCAAAAAAAAAAAATTAATAAAGGAAAATTTTGTTTTCTATAATAGAGTCAATCCACTATGACAGGCTTTCTTTGGCTTGTCCCAGACTGCCTACCCTTGCACTTCCCTCTGTCCCAACACCAGGCTGCAACTACAACATACATCTTGCCAGATGTTACTCTGGTAAGAGTAATGTACATGTGTTCAGATCAGGTCTAGGCCAGTAATAAAGCTTTCTTACATGATCCTCCCACAGTGAAACTCCCACAGAATTCAGCAGGTGTTTGTAGGATTGAGCCTACAATGTCAACAAAATTCACTGGTTTATGACATAAAATAAGACAAGGTGATGGTGCAGAGATGATGACACATGCATTTTGTGTAGGTAGGGCATGCAGGGACACTCAGATTGAGGGTTGCAGTCAAATTTCAGTCATTCCAAAGAGAATTTCAGCACCTCTGTGAATACCTGCTGTAAAAGTTGTGTAAATAAGACAGCAAATTATTTTTAGAATAGCCCTTCCTGTCTTAGATTTATTTTCCAGGGGATTTCTGAAGAGCTCACAGATCTGCTGTAGGCTCAGCCATGTCAATAAGTTTCTTCATCTCCAAGTCTCTCACCCACTAATTTGGAGGGGGAGGGTGGGGAAGTGAGTGGTGCTTTCCCCTAAATTTAACTAGGTGTTGTCTCAGCCATATTCAGTATTTTTCCTGGCCTGTTTTCTCTACAGCAAATTGAGAAAAAATAATTTTCTTCTGCAAAAGACTGGCTCATGTTTGGCAAATTTCAGTTGATTCTCCAGGATCAAGAGATTGCTTAGTCTCCAGCAGAAGAATCGCTTTTGCCAGCAAAATCCTACTTCAGAAGAAGCCATTGCTGATGACCAGAACAGCCCGATTTGTTTTTCCCAGTGACAGGAACCATCAGCACCATCAGACACACCCCCAAAGTGACAGCAAGGCATTCACTGCTTTGACAGGGAGTGGGAGGCAGTCATCAGTTCCAGGCTGGAACAGACCATGGTACATGGTATTAGCTCTAAAGATGTGACTCCATTTTATGTCATCCTGTCCCTCACCATGACACCAGGAAACTCCTGAAATGACTTATCTTGTTAGTTAGACCAGGGTTTCATTCTGAACCAGAGACAATGGACAATAATACATTTAATGGAGATGTATTCACAGCAGAAATAGGCCCTGAAGTCCCAACTTCCTCCTTTCTATCAGATTGTCTTGCCATGTAGATAACTCAATAAATTTACCTGGCATAGAAGCACCTTAACAGCCTTTTCCATCAGACCCACAAAAATCCTATTTTGCATGAAAAACTTTCTATCACACAAATTATTAAAAAGAAAAACAAATAACAAAACCAAACCAAAACAATGAAAAAACAACAAAAAAAACCACAAAACCAACCAAACAAACAAACAAAAAAATCCCAAAGCCTTTGACTCAGAGTAAATTTCATTTATGTCAGCTCCTGTCTTCAGCAGCTGAGCTAAAGAAAAAACCCAATAAGATAAAGATGTAGTGTGAAAGTGCGCAACGTAGTAGAGTATGGCAGCAAACCCCCAAAACAATCAACCTCACTAAAAATCCTTATTTTAACTAGTAAGGTGGAGAAAGCAACGTAGTAACTGTCTAAGACCTCCACAGCTCCTCATGGCTTTGTGTGGATAACAAGTCAGTCAGTGTGCCACAGGGGGCTTTCTTATTTATTGGCACTATAACCAAAATGTCAGCACTGTGCTAAACTCCTGAGCCATTTTGTTCACGATGCCATGCAGAGCATCCTTAAGGGGTTGTGATTCCTTTTCATAAGTGTTAAATAGGACACTGAAATCTGGGTTAAAAACATGGATGTGCTCATGTAGTCATAGTCGTTTTACCTGCATAAGCTGCACGTTTATTTGTGTGTTTGTATATACCTAACAATAGCTGTTGGCTCAGGACACCCATCTCTAAAAATTTTAGGAGGTGAGGATAAAAATTAGCATATGGTGACCTTCACAAATTTTGTAATAACAGAGACAAGTTGCCTGCAGCACGATGAGAAATGTGCACTATAAACTTTCTGTATAAACATTTTTCAAAAGCTCCTGTTCTTTCTTGTCTATTCCACATCCATCAGCAAACACCTTTACAAGCATGCAGCTCCCTAGAACAGTTTCTACTTTCATCATCAGGTAGACACTTTAACTGCCCAGTGTGAGGTTTTTTATAGGGTAAACTTACTAGGTTTGAAACAGGACACCGAGGCCTTTCATAGAGTGGCAACATTAACACTGGATTAGATGCTTTGGGTTTTCTTGCCGAAATGTTGCCACCAATTTGAAGGAAAGGCTGGGATAATCCCATCTTTGGTGACATCTGCACCACTCAAGATGTAGTTAAAATAAACCTGTCTTGTAATTTATCCCTCTGATAATAATGCTCCTCTAGAGCAAATCTGTCTCCTCTGACACAAACCAAATTGCACCAAATTGACTGGCATTTTCAAAACAGCTTAACGAGACAAGAAAAAACACCATGGAGCATCTTCTAAGTCTTCACTCTTGCCTTGTTTTTTGCAATATCAAGAGTTGAATGCTGCTCTATTACCATCTTCCAGGAACAACAAAGTATGAACATTTCCAGCAGAAGTGCAACTCCAACTTCTTATTATTTTTATTATTTTTGCTAGGTACTGCTACTATGGGATCCTTCTTAGGAAGGATGTGGGAAAACAGGGGTTTTACCCCAATGAACAAACAAATATGTTACACATACTCATCTCCTTTCAGCCTCTGAACTCTGCCAGTTTATCAGAAGAAAATGGCATGGATGTGTCTTGCTGAAATAACAGCTGCATTTCTCTTCTTACTATGGACATTGTACACGCGTTTATAAAATCATTAACCAGAGCAGCGCATTTAATCACAGTGATATACTTCACATTGCAGAATGTGATCAATTAATTATCTCCTGCTCTATATGTGTGAGCAGAAACACACACACATATGCACGCAAAAGAAAGGGGAGCTGTTCCTCAAAAGTGAGAATTACCCCTGACAATGACATGGATTGATGTAAATATTCCAACTATTTCCACAGTGCCTGCAGCTTGACAGTTGGGGTGAAGAGAGGTCTAAACAAACCCTTGTTTCACATTCTAGTAACAGTTTGTCTTAAAGTGTCCTGGAGGAGATTCATAAGTTGATACAAATCTTATCAACAATCTAAATATTCTAAGTGAATAGTCTACAAAGCAAACAATGGGGAATCTTTTACCATATACTAATGACTTCATACAGGGTTTCAAGCAAAAAAAAAATAATTCTTTTCTTCAAGTCTAGACTATTTGACCTAAAATCTCTGTATTATAATGTCAGTGTAACAGCATGTATTTTAGCTGTTCAATAGCCATTTAGATTTTTAAAATATCAGATGAATCAAAGGAGAATTATCACAGCTCTACCGATAATAATGAGCTGTTTCTGCAGGTGGAGGCTTGGGATGGGGATTCCCAGCAGTCCCACCTTCTGCTCTCACTTCAGACTGATCTGATAGATGACCTCGAAGGGTCAGAGAAATTGCAGAGCTCCTTCTGGAAATACCTATTTGTAAGTTAGGCACCTACATCTCTTTAATCACCCGCATGGCTTAAATCCTTAGATTTCCCTGAAAGATGAGAGCACTTCGCTTCAAGTCCTTTGGTGTTCGGGAATTGCTACCTCTGAACAGCTGTCTCAAAGTCAAGTTACCACTTAAATCTACAAATACCTGTCTAACAAGGCAGTAAAGCCTACATACATCTTTTTGACAGGATGGCAGAGTTTCCCTGCACATGCCAAGTACCTCAGAGAAGAAAGACCAGTCTCCTGTTACACTTTGGAACCTATTAAGAAATAACAGTACATCTAAGAAACACACACAGCAACTCTGAAATCATGAATGTTTTAATGCATGGCTTCCTTCAGACTCACTGTAATTAGAGCTGAGCCTCCGCTATCCTTTGAGGAGTTCTGTTTCAACTCCCTTTGCCTGCTCCTTAAAATTCAAAGAAACAGAAAGAGGAATAAAAGAAGGGGAAAGACAGTGAATCCTAATGTCCCCATAAAGACAACTGCAGTGCCCAAGTGTGCCATCCCCTATTTAAGATTACAGCTATATCTACTAAGACAGGCATGGGAAGACTTGAGCTCCGAGCCTAGAAGATGTGGAGCAACTGGCTGACTGATGCACTCTACTTGGCAGACAGTTTCCCTACGTGAGGTTCATGACTCCCATGCGCTTGGCAGCACATTTCTGGATGTCTCGAGAGAAGAATGGAGAAATGGGGTTTTGTGTCCTCATGTGTCCAGTTTCAAGCTCCCTTTCTAACAAACCCAACCAAACACTGTGACTCTGCCTGCCTCTAAACTGCTGTAAAACAGCCTTAGCCTGCAGCATCTTTCTGCATGTGTTCTCTCAACAAGAGCACCATTCACACTCCTGCAAGGATGAAAATAAGTGAACTGGAATAGATAAAATCTAGTCTGTCCCTGTGGGATGACCCTTCTTTTGTGGGGTTTTGTTGTTGTTACTGCAACTGCCACACAAAATAATAATCCGTCATTGAATGGGATGCTGTAGATTGTCCATATTTTGCTGCTGAGGGAAGAGGAGAACACCCTTGCCTTAAAGGAAGAACACCTGCCAAAGGGTACACCTGAACATAAAGATGTACACCTGGCTCTGGATCACACTATAGAACATGGACTTGTGAACGTATTTCT
The DNA here is from genome assembly GCA_035584735.1 of Pseudotriccus pelzelni. Classification (NCBI taxonomy): domain Eukaryota; kingdom Metazoa; phylum Chordata; class Aves; order Passeriformes; family Tyrannidae; genus Pseudotriccus; species Pseudotriccus pelzelni. The sequence continues at coordinate 24,572,441 of JAWMRA010000162.1, read as the reverse complement.
ACATTGCTGTCACACTTCTTTCTCCAGCAGCTTCTGGATGGCTGACATTCAGTATTGGATTGCTGAGAGCACTGCAAAGTTTGTGCACTGCAATGTATTCAGTCAGCACAGAGGCTCATTTATTTTCCCTTAACAAGATAACTGGTTGATTAATATACTTTACCCTGGGGTGCACAGCAGATTTATTTCCTTCCCAGATACATGCTGAACACAGGAATGAGGAGTAAACAAGTTTGTTTTCAGTTATTTGTTATTTACTGGAACAATTCCTGATCTTTTTACCCAAGTTTTATTCTAGCAAACTAATGTTGAAGCTAAGTGCAATTCTGACTACATGAACTCCTCATTTCAGTATCTGAATGCTATTAATTTTTTAATGTACACAGGCTGACGTGTTGCTACCAGCCAGGGAGGTGATCCCTTTCTCATTCTACAAGAGTTCTGAACAACGAAGAGTTGCTACATGAATTGCCAAAGTTCACCAAAACTCCTTCAAATTACAGAAATGACAAAACTGCAGAAATTACACTCAGTTCTCCCGGACCATCACACTGGGTAAGACAATACACCTGCTCCTTGCTTTGCCGAAACACCAGGGCTAGACTCCAGAAGAAGGTTACAAGTGTTGGGGGAAAACTCACAACCATAAACCACGGTGTACTTGAAGCCAACAATCTCCTCACACATACTTAACTTCAGGGACTGGGAGCACGTATATTAGAATGCAGCAAACAAATCTTTACTTGACATTCATCTATCAAGGACAGTATTTGTGTAATTAAATCAATTTTGCATGACATGAAAGGATGGCACCTGATGACCCACCAGAGTTCTCTTTGAAGCTCAAACTCAAGTAAATACATCAATTCTCCTAAAAAACTTGTAAAACACATTAAGCATTCATGTACACTTGCCACCTATAAACCCTAAGGGATTTTTACTTCACCTGCAAGTTCCTCATCTTTTTAAATGGCACCTGAATATTTCTGACTAAAATGTCATTAGAGGAGCTAAAAACGGTGCAGATCCCCAGAAGTTATTTTGATCTGTTTTCTTCCAATTTCTCAAATAAATTTGCACCTTACTTCTGTCCAAAACCATTTATCATGGGGAATCTGTTTTGTATATGAGGGCAGTATAGTTCAGTATAGTTCCACAAAGATTCAATAAAAGTTAAACTCTTCTACTAAGAAAATTATTCACCAAAAATGTTTTGTTTGATCGCTAAATAATCTGATTGCTTCCCATTTCTCAGTGTCAGAAATATTCACACTATTTTTATTGGAAAATTATTTTCTCACTCTAAAGTGTACCCAGTTATCTTCACCTGGTGACATTAATGTGGTCAGCATCTTTCCCACCTGGTTTTTAAAAACCCTGTTTAAACAAACATATCCAAAAAAGGAAAAAAAGTCTATTTTCCTGGGAAAACTTTATTCTCTTCCCTCTGAATTGCAATATATGTGGGAGGAGGGAAAGAATCTAAATGTCAGCATGTTTTTAAGAGTAGTTTATCATGCTGTAAGTTTCTACAGCATAGAACATCTAATTCTAGATGGACTGAGATTAGAAGGGCTAAAATAAACTAATGCACCAAGAAGTGTATTCAAAATATGCAGAAATAGAAATCAAATCCTTTCTGAGGAGAGCCTGGGCAAGAACAGAACAACCCTCAAATACCTTATGAATTATTAAGGCTTATACAAAACTTTCAGGTCAATATGTAGGCCCTCAATAGACCTTCACACAGGTGACTCATATCTTTTCTGGTTTTGAGATATGATAATATTTATTACATCATCACAGGATTGTATATAAATCCTGGTAAGTTGCACCAAGAATTAACATAATGATCCCATAACTGGCTCAGTGGGAGTGGTTCTACCCTATTCACAGAACCCTACTGGCTACACAATCAGTTTGAAAAAAAAACCCAAACAATAAATAATTAAATTATTTGGAAAAAGATTTCAGTGTCAGAACAAAAGGCACTAGAGAAATTCTCATTGTATGGAAAAATCATCATGCCGGACATAGAATCACTACAAGACATTAATACTTCAACTTAAAACCAATACTAAACCAGAAAACATTTCCACTTACAGTCCCTACTGTAAGTGGAAAGTCCACTACAGCTAAAACCCCCAGTGAACCTTTCAAACACAACAAAAGGAAAGTAAAAGAATGGCACAAGAAGGAAAGAATCTGAAAAGTAGTCCTGAAGGATGACTTGATGCATTAGATACCTCCATATGTCACTTTACACTGCACTGAAGACTGTTCAAAGAAGTTCAAATAAGTGCCAAGACACTGGACTGAAATTAATTTGATGGCACTAACTCAGTAGACTACTGTGCATCACAGTATTGAGCTGATAGTAAGATATTTTTCATTAATCACTAATTAGAACTGGGTTACAGCCAGAGTTCATGGGCATACATTATATTTTCTTTTGAAAAAAAACAAACAGAAATTGTCTTTGGAGTCTTAACTCTAAATCCAGGCAATTCTTACAGTGTGCCTTTGACACAGCAGTGCCTAGTTCTTCATGACACTGGGGAAGTAAACTTTTGCTTTATGAATCATAGCCAGCTGAAAGCCAAAAAGTAAATGTTAGACCTTACTGTATTTCTTATTTCTATATTTCAGTACAAATCCCTTGAAATTCTTATTTTGAATTTCTTGAAATCCAGCTTAGAACTAGAGTCATAAATTTAAAACCCACACTCCACCGGGTACTGCTTGCTCTCTCTCTTGCTTCCTTAAGATACGTAACAATACTTAGGTTCTTACAACGATAGGAAAGCATTTTTCTGCCTTTTTTTTTTTTTTTTTCATGTCAGGAACCATTTCGTCGATGGTTAGAAGTTTTGGCAGGACAGAAGTGAACCTCCAAGATCACGTGGTTCAACCTTTCTTTCATTCTCATTTGCTTACATCGACACCAGTATACATCTATAATAACAAACAGTAAATTTGCTGTCCCTTTCATGGGACCTCTCATGCAAGACCTTCGGGATTAGATCTTCAATTGGCACCTTTTAAGCCTCTGAATCATTTCACACCAGGTTGCAAGGGGACCTCAAGGATCACCTGGTCCAGTCTTTCTTGACAAAAGCACCTTCTAGACAAGATATCCCAGCACCCTGTCCAGATGGATCTTTACAGTGTCCAGCACTAGGGAATCCACCACTTCTCTGGGGAGATTATTCCAATGGTTTCCAATCATTCTCACTGTGAACAAGTTTCCTCTTGAGTGCAATCAGAATCTCTCTAGGAGTAAACTGTACCCATTACCCCCGTCTTTTCCATGTGATTCCTTATAAAAGGACTCGTCACCTTCTTTTTAGCCACCCTTTAAATACTGGAACACACAGTTGTAAGGTTTCCTCTAAGACATTTTCTTTCAAGGCCAAACAAGTCCAGTTCTCTCAGTCTTTCCTGCTATGTCAAGCTTCCCAGTCCTTTGATCATCTTTGTGGACTTTCTCTGCAACTCCTCCAGCCTGTTAACATCTTTTTTTACATAAGAGGGACTAAACCTGGACACAGTATTCCATGTGTGGCCTGAAGTGTGCAGAGTAGAGTGGAATAAACTCTGCTGGTGATGTCTTTCTTTATGTAGCCCAGCATCCTGCTGTCTTTCTTTGCTATAGCAGCAAACTGTTCACTCATATCGAGCTTGTAGGCTACCAGGACCTGCAGGTCCCTTCCCACGGAGCTGCTCCCCAGCCAGGTGGGTCCCAGCCTGTGCTGCACTCCTGGATTACATTTCCCAGCTGTAGGACCTTACACTTGCCTTTGTTGAAGTTCACACCTTTTCAGGGTTGTTGTTGACTATTTCACTTCCCCTGTCTAAAGTGGGGTAACATTTTCCTTCTGTTTCTGCTTGTTGTTTACATACCTTAAGAATTCTTTCTTATGGTTTTTGACATATCTGGCCAATTTCAATTCAGTTAGTGGTGCAATTTCTTTGTGTTGACATGGCTATGCCAGCTAGTGGCTATGCAATTAGATGCAGTTTTACTGGCAAGGAAGTCTTCTCCCATCCAGGAGATGCTATAAGCTAAATCAGAAAAGTGACTTTTTTTGCTAGTAGGAATGCTGCTTTTTAAGCATAGAAAAGGCCTAAAGCTCAACATACTCACCCCTTTAATTGAGGGCTGAGAGAACCACTAGCCTGAGCTGCAAGATAGGGCATTAATCCAGTGCTTCCAGAGGAAGTCAAATCCTCTAGGAAATAGAGATAGAAAAAAGCTAAGTCCTAGTACAGTATAAAAAGCTAAAAAGAAAATTTCCCTTTTCATTTTTGGATGGAAAAATCCCTTCAAAAGGCTGACTTCATATATAAATGATAAAGGAGCAGTAAAGAAAGGATTGTATTTTTGCAGTGGATTTTGCAGTTCACCTGTAAGTTTCAGTGCCTACAAAGCACTTCCCCAAACTACTTCTGCTGAAATTTCTCTAAAAGCAAGATGAGAGAGAAACAATAATGGGCAGGTCAAAAGAGACTTTCAGGGATTCTACAGTCATTAGTTTCCTGAAGTGAATTACAGTTATTTTTACGAAAATAGACAAAACTAAATTCTGAGAAAAAACTCTCTAACTCAGACTATCTACCCTACACATAACATGCAAGTAGGTTATTCTATCAAATCCAAGTAGAATTTACACTGGGCACCAAAAATTTGTAAATTTGAGAGTAAATCTCAGCCATGTTGAAGATGTGAAGATAAAATCTAAGATAAAACTGATCTGGGCCTTAAGAATACCAAAATAAAGGCAGGTGATAGGAGAGTATTCTCTTCTTTTTCCTAGCAGGTTGTCAGATGAGAAACTCTCTTACTCAGCATTTGAGCACACTGTGCTCACACAGTTTCTGTATTAAGTGCTGTATAATGGAAGCTACTCGAGCACTATGAGAGGAGTGAAGAACCTAGCAGAAGAATGCCTCATGAAAATTCTTAGGTAGGGAGTTTCAGAAAAACTAGGCTGTCATAAATTGGGCTGAAAAAAAACTGTACAAGACTGAAAAAAATTGTATTTTAGATAATAAATGGGGGGGCGGACAGGACACTGTACAACAAATACAGGTAAGCAAATCCCAAAGTTCCTTCATTTCTTGGGAGAAAACTTTGATTTCAGTAGGTGCCAGCCCGCATATACCCACAGGGTAACACACTGTTCTAAAGCAGATTTCTTTAGGAAACTATAGTACCAGTTCTGAGAAATAAAGATGGTTGTGTATATCTTCAGGCACTATAGCAGCAAGCACCTCAAATTGGACAGAATAGCTCTACCACCAAGTTAGCACAAATGAAATAAAACATCTGCCTATTTTGCGTGTTTAGATACTGAATTGAGTCATGTATCTAATACATTCATTCACACACCACTATAAGAATGGAAATTATTTTATTCCCTTTTTACTTGATGTGAGGCATGCAAAAGCTAAGTAACCTGCCCAAGGTCACAGATAATCTCTTGCTCTCCCCTCCCTGTATCTCATGATACCTGAAACGGATCTCTGGTGCAGACAGCAGCATCCCTTCTCCTCCTACTACTCTCTGACAGTGGGACAGTCAGTTCTCTAAGGGATTGAAACTTAGCCCAGAACTTGGCTCAATACAAGGACATGTGGGTGCTATCTGGCTGTAATCTCTGAGTCACATACATGAGCTAATCACGCCTTTTGCCCTGGCACTTTTTGAAACTATGAGCTCAAGACACTAACAGTCTGGAAGCATTGCATCTTGACTGCCCAGTCCTAGCCTTTGATTGCTGACAATTAAACAATATGATTATAAATACATAGATATGGAAAAACAATGTTTTCACTATCATATGCAAGCATTAAATAAGACACATTTGCCTCTGCCTCCCTGCACAAATAATCTAGGTTGCACTTCTTTTTTGACAATTTGTGAACAATCTTGTGAGATGACTGACAAAAGAGGTAACTGACATATAATGTGAATCTTTACGGTTAGCCATTCCAAGACATGCAGCTGAATAAAATTCTGCTCAGTCAGACATAAAATCAAATTAGAAGAGCTCACTCTGAAGAGAAAGAACTAAATTTGAAACAAATAAAGCAGTGCATAATTCACTTTTAATGGGATAAGTTCCTAAAACCACACTAATCACAATACTAACAAGGTAATACATTCCACTGTGAGTTTACCGCATCACTGTTCAGCAGAGCAGTAGAGCTTCAGTCATGTGAGAGATTTGCCCCACATGCAAAGTGAGCAACTGATTTTTTGCAGTCAGGATTTGTTCAGCAGAGCACTCCTGTTTATTAATAATTATACCTTATGGCCTTACAACATGTGTTGTTCATCCCACATGTGTTTACAGAGACTTTCACCCATCACTCAGATCCCTTGGTTAACACACAACATATTTCTCCACAGTGTCCTGCAACATTTCTCAACAGTTTAGAAAAGAACCAAAAACTGCTCCATCTTAACTGCACAAATCCAGAAGGAAGGTAATGACTCAAACATGAGAGCTGGCTAACACTGAAGTAACATTTCCTATGTGCTGCACAAATGCCACTGGACTGTTATTGACCATAAATATTCAAGACCTTGGGTTTGGACTTTTAGGACGGCCTTTTTCATCAGCACAGCAGCTCACAACTGTGAGAATGCCTGAGCTAAAGGAGAAAGTATGACCACCTGCTTTGCAGCTACTCTTCAGAGTAGCATCTCAGGATGCCCACACTTACTTGGTGTACAAGAGATGATAGCTTATGACCCAAGATGCTGTACCTACAGGGCGCTGATAAATCAAAACCAAGAAAAGATTTTAATAATTTCTATGACATAGGATATCTTTTTACACCTTTAGCAGAGTGTTCAGCTATGAAAGTCGTTCTAGCAAAACCCACCATTAACCATGTTGCATATTCACTACCTCTCAGGATATGTCTGATCCAAAAAATGTGTTCTGATGACCACTTTTGAGATAGTTTTGTAAGAGATTTTAGAGTCAAGCTGGGTTTTTCCTGTACTGTCAGCAATCCAAATATTTTGACTGAAACACAGCGAATCATTCTTTTAATCACATAGCACAGACTGTAGCTTGCTTCTACAGCTTCCTAATTTTTAAACAACTAGCAGGTGAGAAATAATGAAAAAGCCAATAAAAAGGATATGATTAAATACACATCAAGAGCAGAAAAAGTAAGCAGATGCTTTTCTACCTGCATCTATATGCTGTGATACTTACTTATCAAAAATTTCCATTTATATATCCAGCTGAAACCTTGTTCCCCGCATAAACCAGCTTTTATTTAAAAAACCCTTTACCAAAAAAAAAAAAAGTAACAGTCAGAAGACAGAACTACAGTACATACAATACAAATGGAATTATTTTTCCCTTACACAAACATTATGGCTCTGCCTGAGCATGCAGCAAGGTGAACACCCTACAAATCAAACAGGTTGCTCATACTGGGCTCAACCATTTCCAGACATGTGTTATTTCTAACTCCAAAGATGTTTTTAATACACAATATTCAATCCACCAAGTTTTTTTGCGCTCTATTTCAATGCTACACTTTGACGTGAGGAAGTTTGTTATATAATATGCACACACAGACACTCACAAGTTTCCCCTTAAACAGATATCCTATTTTCTAGCATGATGGCCACACACACGTGAAAAAAGGTTGTGTATGGCAAGCAAGAGATTAAGACCATTTTAAAGCAGATACACACAATGGCTATGCCCTGGTCACGGGGCAAGGTGTGCAATGAGATAACTGGGAGTGAAGAGATGTGACTTAGGCAAGCAAATACAACATGGGAAAAGCACTAGCTCTCTGAATTAAGTTTGTATCCTTCAGCTCCTGCAGTCTCTGACTGAATACTCTGAATTACACCAACAAGGCAGAGGACAAGTCATCAGCAATTCCCTCATCCCTGCAAAGGAACAGCAGCTGAACTGAACTGAGCTGGCTTCCAGGAGAGATACATAATAAGAAGATGTTGAATGCCTTTAAGCATAAGGAGACTTACCAGGATTTTTAAAAAGAGAGAACTCACAAAGCAAAACAAATTATATTGAGGGGAAAAAATTAAAAATTCCAGAAATGGAAGGTAAATTGCTGCTGTTTCCCATAATTCTAGAGTTCAATCAGCACCAAACCTTACACTAGCTTTTGAATGAGGACAAACTGCTCAGAAGGGGGTCTGGTGAAGCAACCCTTCTGGTGTACGAAGCTCAGCTCTCTCCAGAAAGTTGATGCTACTGCTTTGTTCATTTCCTTCTGCTGGAAGTGTTCCTCAGGCTCACTCCTTCATCAGAGGAGTTTAATAAGTTATAAGTTTTGTTTTAGTGAGTAACATGGTACCATTTTACAAAACAGATACTATCATCATACTGAGGGAAACCAGTCTAAAGAACAACAAAATTACTTGAACAAGATTATCCAGACACTCAATAGAAACAGCTCAGCTAGTACACTTAACTTTTGAGCCCTATGCCAGTGACCAATCCAGTAGGACATACCAATCCAGTAGGGTTGTCCTACTGGAAATGAGCTGGGGGTTTTCGTGCATCTCTGGTTACCTCTCATTACCCGCACCCTGATAGGAAAGAGCCCTGTATCAGTCATTGTGGAGGGCTCAACACATTGTGGAAAAACAGAAAAGAGCTCAGAAATGTGCATGGTAAATCCCTGAACACAATTTGGAGCATGGTATTTTTTGGCCTTTACTGTTAGTCTCTCCAAGGGACAGCATTAATCTCAGCACTGTTGCATGGGAAATTGGTGCCTGAATTGAGGATGCAAAGGAACTCATTAACAATTCTAGCTATAATAATTCAATTTTATATAGCCAAACTCTGTCTAAAATCTAGGAAAATAATAAAAAATCAACACAGAGTCACCAAAGAAGGACTGTGGTATAGACAGAAAGATTATATCAAAGGCTAATACAGCAATGTGGGCTCAAATACCTACTATTTCAAAGATTTTTTTGGGCAGGCAACTTAATACCTCTATATCTCAGTTCTTCAGCTGAAAATAAGGATAATAGCAAAATGGGAGCATACTAAGGATAAGGCAAGATACTCAATAGAGACTATGTAAAAATCTAACAGAATTGTGTTTGTCCATGGGTAAAGCACAGTAAATTTGCAGCTATTTTTGCTACGTTTTAAGATAACTATTTCACTGACAGAGTTTCAGTGCTATGAAGCAAAGATCATATTTTTCCAAGCAAAGGCAAAAATACACCATACATTACCTTCAAATGAAATTGCAGATCTATTTTCTCCTATGAAACAAAAAATAGAGACAAACTCTGCCTTGATAACATCTGCTGAGCTTCTTCTCAAGACAGAGAGAGATTCAGGTCCCATTCGACTCTACACTGAGTGATAGCCAACACAGGCATCAGGACTATGAGTGTATTTAAGACCAAGATTTTAAAATCATGCCTAGAGCTGGTAAACTGTAGCTATTCCTACAGTCACCAGAGAGAAGGAGACAGATTTCCCAGTTTTACACCAATGGTTAGAGCCAAGAGTCCATTTTTGTTACATTTTAAAGCAATTTTGCAATAAAGGAATACAGTCTCTCCTTCATTCTACAACATAAATCTTACTGGTATCACTGGGGTTAAGGGACATCGGATACAGTTAAAAAAAGATAAGGCTATCACAAAAAATATTTCTTGGCAAAGTTTAGCACAAAAACCTTGAAATCAAAAATGCCCAGACAGCAGCATATCTAAATCACACAAACTCTGTAGGATTTCTTCTGCCAAAAGCCAAGCTAAGCACAAAGGGTATCAAACAGGGTCTTTCCTTCATGTTCTGGTCATAAGTCTCGTTTAAGAGGATGAAAAAAAAAGCCTTTCAAAACGCCTAAGAGTGACTTGAAGACAAACCTATGACATGAATAAACAAAAGCCAACCTTTAACTCTATTTTCCAGAGTTGTCCAGATATCAGTAACCAGAATATAAAAATCAGCTAATCAGATGCTGCTTGTTCCCTTTCAGTGAGTCAGTGCTGCCATCTAAAGCCGTCTAAAGGGCATGCAAAAGAAATTCGAAGTTATGCATCTAAATAACATTCAGAAAGCATGTCAGCAAACAGAGAATGCAGGGTAAGTCAAATACGCTAATAAGATGTAACAAAATAATGATGCTGCACTACCTGAAGGAGAAATTCTTTCTCTATCACTTCACTTGTCTTGTTTATAAGCCTCTTCTGTAGTCTCTGCACTTTCTGAATCAGCTCATAGGTAGTGGGGTCACTGGCCTAAAAAAGAGCAAAGAAGTCTCAAAAATTACACATGATAACAACTTAGTGTTTTGTTGTTTGCAAACGAAAATCAAAATATTTAAGTGTTCAAAAGTAATAAATATAAAAGGGGAGGAGTGGGAGTGTTTGGTTTTGGTTTTTTAAATTGTATGCATACAAAGCAGTCCTGAAACTTAATGTATCAATTTTAGCAGCAACTGGAACTGCCCACTGACAAATGAAGAGCAGTGCAAGTACTTCCCACTGTTTAAGAACCTCAACAGTTGCTCTGAACAAAAAAAAAAAACACAAACAACTGCAATGTAGTCTTGAAACAGGTTGAGAAGTTAAGAGGAACAAATTTGTGGGGTACACTGATGAATTATGAGGCTCTAAAGTGTCCATACATGTAAAATCTCATTCTTCAGTGGAATGAAGTGGAAAAAATGGTGACAGTGTATCCACTGTACTGCTGCCCCCTATCTACATAACCCATAAAGACCAGGACCATCTACCACCTCGTAGATGTCTGTCTCTCTGTCCCTTCTCATTCTTCTGTCACAGATTGAACGTGGAGGCAGCTCTAAGGAGCAAAGAAGTAATTCTGTGAGGAGCAGCCAGCAAAGCATACTTTCCCACTACTTCATATCTTCTTGTTGGATCTTTTACTGAAGGGCAAACTCTGACTGAAGCTTTTCCCCACTCAGGGATTCATAACACCTCTCTCCCATCTGGTTTCTCTGTTCTCATGTGGTGTCTCATAAGGATTAAACTCACACTGCAGTAAAGGCTCCCATAAAGTCCTGCTCTCTATATATCTGCTTGAGCTTATAAGGAACTTGGTATCTCATTGCTCCTAATCTTTTGTCTGATTTTATCTAAATTGACTAATCAATTCAAGCGTAACTAGGACACTAACACAGATATGCACGCAGCGCTCACAACACAACACCATTTCCTGAGAAACAAGGCTAAAAAGTAGATCAGTCCCCATGATCCACTCAGTCCTTGATTTTTTTTATAGTGCTGCCCAAACATGGTGCCAATTGTGACAACCGTAGTGATATGAGGGTGTTTGTTCATTAGGAATTGAACCAAAACCCCATCAGGATTATTTCACATGGATCTTGCCATCTGCTGGCCTTTCTGTGTTCCAAATACAAACCAGTAACCTAGAATGGAAAGACATGATTTCCCACTATCATTCTCTTCATACATTCATGTTCCCAACATTGGATTTTTTGACTGCCCTGATTTTTCTTTGTTACAAGGTGATGCTGGAGTTTGTACCTACACAAGTTTAACCTAGTTCATCTCCCTTCCATGAGAAAAGCTAATTACATTGTTCAACTTCAGCTCAGCATGGAAAAATTAACTATTATGTTAGTAAGCACGGTCAAAATATTCAGCTTTGTTTCTGTAGGGACTGAGCACGTTACCGCTCATTATTAGAGCAGCTGAGTAACCCAGGCTGGCATCAGATCAGAGACCCATACAAGAACAAATCTCAGATGGCTCTGACTTACATCAAAAATATCCAGTGATGCCAACTGATGTTCACATATTTGGTCTATGCTTGATGGATTTTTTATTTTTCCCCTTCACTTGGCAGGTTCAAATTGTGTGAAAATTTAGATTAGCTGTTTATGCAGAACAGTTGAACTCACATTACCTGGAATGGCTATCTTTGGGAGCCCATCACTGTTTATGTGGAGGCCTGTTCCTTCTCTCACAGATGTAATTTACCTTCTGATTTTATGTCTGTCCATTCTCCAGTCTACCTATCCTATGACTCTTTCAAATTCTGGCTTTCTTCCCATATACATCTCCCTAACTGGTGAGAGTAGGGTTGTATCTTTCCCCTATCATCCTCTTTCTCATCATCGCTGTTAAGGAATCACCCCCTTCTCAATTCACCTTATGCATTCTTACTGCCTTTAGCATTTGACTGTCTCTTTACAAATCCCCCTGCAATTTTTCATTGAGAAAGTGACACAAAAATAACACTGATTGCATTGTGCAAGGAAACCATTCAGCAGTTAAGCATTCCACTGGCACTATGGAAATTCCAGTCTGCCTGCCCCTCCACATCATTTGTGTAACAGTAAACTAAATGGGCTTTGTGCTGAGTCACTGATTTGGTAATAGGGGCTTTGGGAACATGAAATGCTCACACATCACCTCTAATTTTCTCCATCTGTGAACTTTCAAGGGCTTCTGCAGTTCTTCTTCCAAAATTTTGCATCGAGTCTGTTCCTTTAACAGTTCCTTCTGCATGTGATGAACCTCAAATCTGAAGACCAGCACGAAACAAAAAGAAAAATAACCCACTGAAACCATATCAGTGTAATCAAGGCACTAATATGAACATTAACAAATCATTCCCTTGTGCACTACAGTGCACAGGAAGCACTACAAGGAAAACACAAAGAGTCACTTTGCCTCTACAGCAACACTGTAGTGGCAAAAAAGTAGCAACGCTGACACCACTGAACAGGTGGAATCATAAGGTAACACACTTAGACCTCTTCACCTGCTCCATCGAGAACGGCTCAGAAAAGGGACTCTTGGGCAATCTACTCCACAGCCTACTGGATCTCACTGCTCACATCTTCCCATTTACATTAAGGCCAGAAGGACTGTTAGCTCATCAACCTACAAATCACTTATGGGTCATACCCAGTTACCCCTGTATTGAATCTAACAGTTTGTGTTTGAAAGAAGTTTTTAAATCTACTTGGCTAATACAGTCTATTAAATAAAACACACTCTAAGGCCTAAGACAGACACTGTTCCTTACGGAACTGAAGTTTTATTTCTTTTACTGTTACTACCTCTCCTCAATCGATTTCAGAGGTGACTTGTTGCTGAATTTAAAATTAATTGAGCACTACCAAAATTCTTTGACAACTAGGCTTTTGTGGTGGGGATAGGGGGTTGAAGAGCAGGGAAAAAAAGGGTGGTTTTTGGAATGGTCTGACCCTGATCATTCTAGTGATTGGATCCTGTAAGTTATCCAAGGTTGAAAGGAGGTGGAGAATCACGATGTGCCTGCCAATGAATCTTTTCCTGCCAAGCTCAGAGTTACACTTAGCTCACAAGAGAGAAAAATACCTTTTTTTTTAACTGTGAGGTTGGACAAGGTTATGGAGGAAGAAAAAAACTCACAACTCCAATTGGCAAATCAAGAAAGCTAATTAGCAGCTCAAGCGATATATGGAGTCTTTCAACAGGCAGTTTTCATGATGGTTTTGGACTTCATTAAAGTATGTGATTGCTGCTGCAGTTAGGAAGAATTGATCCACCCATCATGGCATGCATCACACTACACTTCAATACCATCACTGAGTTTCAATACAGTAACAGACTTTCGGCTGAATGTATTTGGGCAGCAAGTTCAAAACCTATTCCTGTCTGCAGTCAGTCAATGAAAACTGCAATTGCTAATGTTGTGTGCCCAGCTCTCTTTTCTGGTTCACCAAATCAAACTGGCATAATTCCACCGGAGTCAATGGGACTGACCATGGACTGAAGTTAATTTGTTCTGCTGAAAGGCATGGAATTACACTGATAAGCTAAAGATCTAGTCCAAAACTGTGGTAGCTACATAGAATTGGAATGATGGTTATCTGCTAAAAACGTAACTGCCTCTCTACAAACCCAGACTGATTCTATAGAAAATGACATTAGTTTCCCATCAGGAAAGAATACACCTCTAATAGAGGAGGGTTAAAAAAAGAAATGAAGCATTAAGCCAGAGAAGGAGGAGATAAATCAGGCTTGAGCTATTAAACTTGTGTTTTAAAGAAACACAACCTTCAATGAAAATTTAACTAAATCTTTCTAAGAGAGCATGCCTGCATATAAATCTGGAAGGAGAGAGCTCTTAAAGTGCAGGAGTTTGTCATAAATATGTCAAGTGTTCCCCATACCCTGTGGATTGCTTAAAAAAAAGGAGTTCCACTAATCTGAGCCTTGTGCCACTGTACCACTATGAACACCTTTTGTGCTGATGTCTGTAGGTTTATTCTGTAGGCAGCAACTCATAGTGCAAAGGGAAATATGGAAACTATTTCAACTTTGCCCAAGATGTCTTCTTTCCTCCTTCCTGTATTTTAAATTTCTTAATTGCTGATAAGTTGTTTTATAAATTTAATCGAGTTTGTTTGATTTGACCTAAAACACAATCTCCTTCTCCAAGGTATAATGCTTGTTGATACAAATCCTTACCATGCATAAAACACGTTTTCTGTCTCAAACATAGTCACTAGGGAAATGCATTTAATCAGGTTTTCTACCTGAGCTCCTCCACATTAGCCGCACTTTTGCCAAGTATTCCCTTCTCACGCCGAAGTTTCTTGATCTCCAGCTTGAGAATTCGGATGTCCTCCATTCTCTGCCGGTACTCGCTCTCACCCCTGTTGAGGATGGCCTGCTGGATTTTTATCTTTTCATAGAGCAGAGCCACTTCATCATTGCGGCGAATGAGCTGGGTCGCCAGGGCGTGTCTCTCACCGAGCACCTGTAAGAGCAGAGGGCAAAGCAGTGAGCTCAGCTACAGTTCCTTCACACCGTCCCCAAGTACCAGAACTACATTCGTATCAGTCAAAATCATGTGCATTAAGAGGCTTCACTGTTTTTAATTTAAAAAATATGGCAAGAACCTAATAGTATCCCCTTTAAGGCTTCAGTCACCTGAAGAGTATAAACCACATATTTTGTTCACTTCAGTACCTTACCAGTTTGGTTTTAAAGCACTATAGAGCTTTAGTAGTACCACATTCATGGTAGCTGAGGATCTTCATCTTAAAAATACACTGGACAAATGAGGAAACAAAATGCAGGATGTTTGAAAACTCAAATTAGAGATTCCTGCCTTGTCAAATTCCTTCTTGTGCTTCAGCCTCTCTGCATCAGCTTCAGCAATGATTTTTAGGAGTTTTCTCTCTTCTGCCTCCTGATTTTCTATAAATGTTTTGGTTTCCAGAGCCTGTTTTGTCATCTTAACCAGTTCAGCCTGATGGAGAGAAAGAATGTAGGTAAACTGTGCATAGTAATAACTTCACATACATAAACCTACAATTAAGACTTAGGATTTTAAAAAAAATATTTCATACATTCTTTTAGTGTCCTGAGAGGCACATATTTTGTTAGTTTTTGAGATTAAATCACCAAGACAAGCAGGCATGAAGACCCATAAAGAAATATTGTAAACACTATTTTAATATCATTGTAGAAATCTGAAAGGATTTTCTTCTATTACAGTGGTTCAAGTTGTAATTCAGGGATGCCTCATTTAATAAATTTGAAAAAAAATTTATAGGTTATATTTTCAGGAGTTGTTATTCAAATTTTAAAGTCAGTCTGGGATGTGAGAAATGATAGTTCATCTTGCTAAAGAGGGCAACAATCTATGCTGTAAAATACAACTCAGAAAAGGCTTCAGACTGGAATAGCAGAATTGGTGGAGAAGATGGCAACCAGGCAGGAACCAGCAAAATTAAAGAGCTATAGCACTTTGCTTAGTGGATGTGTAGATGAAGACTGGGAAAAGAAGGCTGTCCCTAAGTGAAGGAGCAGCAAAGCACTGCTGCAGTGACTGCACGGCACTAACAAACTAACACTGCCAGATCATTCTATCCCACTGCCACAAAATGTATAATTCAAGGCATATATGTAGATAAAAACTAATAAGGTCTTCTTGGATTATTAAAAGTTTCTATCATTGCCTTGCAATGGTGGAACCAGCTGAGCCAAGGTGGAACCAGCTGACCATATTTTCATAGATACGCAAACTTTCAAGCCTTGACTCAAAGACTTTGCCACAGCTCTGGCCCTTCTAAAGGACGATGTTCAAGCTGCCTTTTGGGAACAAGCATCATCCAGTGTTGAAAGAATTAGGCTGTGATAAAGGCTGCACCTGCAAAAACATCAATTTAAGACAGAAACAGTTCCATCATCATAATAAAATAGCTTGTTCCATTCTTATTTTCTTTAGTAAAATTCTCATCTTCCCATATGTGCGAGACGTATCTCTCTTAGTCGGTGTTAGATATTCATCACAATTCATCAGCTGAATGAAAATGCAAGCCACTTCACACTGAAATGCAATCAACACTGTGCAAAAGCTGTCTACAAATGTAAAACTGCTCATGTGTTCAGTACTGCTGGATAGTATTTTTTTAATATATCAAAATTCTATGGTCTCCTTATGTCAGAAAAATATGAACTGTAAACAAGAACTGGCATTAGATGTTGGCAGTAAACATTTATATAAACAAATCTCCTCACTGGAATGCACTAAGTTAAAATAAATCTGAACTGCCTTGTATAGTAAAGAACATAAATACTTTAAGCCACACAAAAGCCCAACAAGCTAACAGGGTTTTCAGTTAGATTAAATATGCTGAAAACTACAGTAGGAGGGTCTATGTATGTTAGGTAAGAGAAAACGAAATGAATAAACAGCCACTGGCAAGCAGAAAAATGATCAGGTTTGAAATGGCTGTAAATCAGCACAGCTCACTTGAAGTCAGTTTGGAGAATTTGTAAGAACTGAAGAACAGTCAGGAAGAAAGAATAATGTATATAGGACCTATACCAGTATCTCAAACAAAATTCAAACTAACTTCTTGTTTAGATTCTGAAATATTACTGTAAGTTAAGAGGTTTTTTTATTGGTGTTAGAGGTGGAAAGAAGAGATGAGTTTTACAAAAGTTATAACTGAACACAGAATGCTGAAATAACAAGGCAGAGGTTTTATGTCCAGATTTCTAGAAAATGCTAAAAAAAAAGTATGCATAAACATCTACAAAAAAATACAAAGCTTGACTTGCCAGCAGCTCAAATCTGGAGGGCCAAAGATAGATTGTTTCCAACATTCAGACGCTCTGTCAAACCACTCTAATCTGCAAGCCTGTAAGAAGGCCAACTGAAGCCAAAAGATGGCTTTGTACTGGCTTTAACTGAGCCTGGATGAGGCATCCTCTGTTTAATTTACCATGATTACACATTTTTAAGACCTTTATGCCATCTGAGATGAGCGTAAATCCAATGTCTATATAATGTCATTCCTATGAATCTCAGTTCTCCACAATTTTGCACATTCTTTAAACTTATTCCCCAGAAACAACTTGCTTGCTTCCTTCACAGCAGCGCAAACAGGACAAAGTGTGGCTGGCTTGCAACACAAATAATTGTGTTCTTTTGTGCCTGTGACAATCAGCTCCCCCTGAATTCCCTTCTGCTTTAGTATTCAGCAGTGACACTCAGGTAAGAAGACCACAGTGCCCAGCACTATTCAGCAGTGTCTTGTCAATGTACGGACAAACTTGCCAGTGAGTAATTGAGTGTGTAAACCATGCAGCAATCATATATTTGTCAAATAAATGGCAGACGGTTCTGAGGTGATGAGACAGAATTGGGAACTAGTTAAGGCAGAAAGCTGCACACAGGAAATGAGATGTTGTTTGACTTCTCCACTGCTGATAGAACAACTCTGAGACAGATCAGGTACAAGAACACAAATTCATCACCTTTTTACAAAGCCCCATTGACATCTTGTCATAACTTTAATGTGCTGAGAGGGGCTGAAAACTCAAGAAGTCATTGCAGCAAAGCAATAAACTGACAAAAGAAAACATTGTAGAAAGTGACAGAGAACTTTTGAGGTTTTTGGGGGTATTTTTTTCCCTGCTATTGTTTTTTTTTCCCAGTGCTTAGTGAAGATTAAAAATAAGCTCATGTGGACACTAACTCCTTAAATCTTTCCAGAGCAGAGCAAATTGGGTTGAGATATCACCACAAATCTAATAGCTTACGTAAGGATGGGCTGCAGCCAACATTTAGAAGAACCAGAGCTTCAAGCTCAGATTTCCTTTGATTTACAACAGATTCTTCCTGCTTTATACCACAGTATTAAAATAACTTTCCGTGCAGAGGGACCTACTAAAAAGCACTGCTTAACTCCCAGAAGACTAATGCTTGCTAGTTACACAGAAATACAACATTGTGTAGCGTAATATAATGGGGTTTGCACTAAAAAACAGCAGAGAGAAAAGAAGTTTTTAAAAATAAAAGTTGAATTACAAGGATCCATATTAAAAAGTTTGCTAGAATCAGGCTATCCCCAAAATCTACTTTTCTGAAAGCAAAATGGAACATTTTAGTAAAAAATGTTCAGTCACCAAGAGATTTAAAGCTTCCAACAGACATCTCATGACTTTTTGATAATTATAGGCAGAGATTAAATTTGTCAGATACACAGAAGATTTGTGCAACTGCTATCTCTAAAGTGTACTGAGATCTTGTGCTTCAATTACAGAATAGTTTATTAAAATGCAACAAAACAACTACGATAGGCCAGAACATTCTGTGAAATCATGGCAACTATCCTTTGTAAGAAGATAGATGTGTAAAGGGTCTTACTTTCAATGATTCCTTCTCCTCCTCTGATTGCTGATGATCTAGATGTGCTTTCTCAAGGGCTACATCTTTGTTACTGAGCTCCTCCTTCAGCTGATCTAGCTGACGTGTTGAAGTTTTCAGTTTCATCTTTGTATCTGCTATCTCATCCTAATAAACAGAAAGCGAGATCACAGATAGGGTTTAAAAAAAGAGCTTATTTGTGACGGGGAGTTCAGGCTGTTTAGATGTTGGAAAATGTAGCCACAGTGCAAGAGAGGAGATCTGTTGTACGTCCTACAAGACTTTTTAATCCAACAGATCAAAACAGTTCCATTAAATGACAATTTTTTTATTATGCCAGCATGACATTGCAATAAAAAAGTCTTTAAAAGATACATTGACAAAAATAATGACCTTCAATTATGAGTTTAATAAGCCATTTAATTTAAAGGAGGGACACACTATAAGAACGAGCAGTCAATCCGAATTATTACAATTCAATCACATCCATCTGTTTTCATGCTTCTAGTAATGTGTTTTTCAATGATGCTGTATGCAGTTGGGCACAAATCTTTGGAGAGGAGCTGGTTTTGTGCAAACGAACATACCCATCAGTGAGATACCTACATGGCTGCAAGGGAGACTAGAAAATGCTTACCTCCATTTTGCCTGTGTTCTAGCTTGCACAGTGGTGCAAGGGGGAAAACAGCCCCTGGTATGAGAATATTTAGCAGATATTTTAAGCTCAAAACACAGAGTAAAAGGCTGGGAGCAGTGAAGAGAGATCAGGTCACCGCGAATACTTCTACTCGCAGCACAAAGGTGCCTGCCTGTAGAAAATTAACCATTTCATCACAGAAACATTACAGGTTACGACATGAAATGGAAGCTAACAAATTCAATGCTTAGACAGACATGCTTTTCTGGATCTAATGAAAGTAGCTTCAGAAGCACACAGAGAAGACATGATAATCTTTCATGTGAATACATCCTCTTCCAATACAAAACCAGGGTTTTCAAAGCACTCTCGACACTGTCCACACCATAGGTATGGATTTACTTAACAAATGAGTGATGTTTTCTTGCATGAAGAGCTTAGCACAGCTAAGCAAGACCTTGAGTTACAGCAATCCTCAAGTAAACAGTACAGAGAACGTGCTGACTAGCAGTAATTTGTCATTAGGCCCAACTGTTTGCATGCTCAGCCACTCTTGTGAATGCAAAAGTCTTATTAAAAGCTATCTTTGCTACATGGCCTATAAATATCTCTACAGTTGTAAAAGATGACAGATTTAACATACAGCGCCCAGACATACAACCAAATACATCCTCAATCCGTTATTTAATGAAGAACAGTAAGAGAACACAATTTTGCAAGCTGGTCTTCTAGTCAGCTTGCTTAAACAAATGAACTAACACCAAAAGAAATCCCAAGGATGAGAACATTGGGTATATCTCATATTAACAGACTGCAGCATATTTTTTCCAAGAGATTTGACTGAGTTGGACATTATAGTACTTTGGAGACCACAAGCAAGGTGGGCATAACGGGATCATTTCACATTAAGCAATCTAAAACTATTTACATCTAGCTTTATATAAACAAGCCTGTGCAAATTTGTTTTACTTCCCAAAAAGAAAAAGAAGTTACTATAATTTAAAAATAACCCTCTTTTTTTTTTTTTTTCTTTCATAACTAGCTTGAATGGCTGTTTTTGTCATTGCTACACATAATACTGCCTTGGCCAAAAGATCTTCTGGGGTCAGCCTTCTCACACAGGACTTCCTAAAAAAGTTTTGCAGCATGCCAAGTAAGCTGTTAAAGTCTAAACACTGGCCTCTAACAGCTGGAACTGAATAGCATAGTGTATACCACCATGTAACACTCAAAACCCAAAAAAAGCTGCTTCATTTTCTAGCTCTGGACATAGGTGCCCTTCTTTATAAGTAAGCAAACTTATGTTGCATGCTTTAAAATAAAAAACAATTTTTAAAAAATCAGCATGGCAATTTTTCAACCTTATTCCTTCTGAGAGATTGTTTGGGAGCAGTAAGAATCCCAACACTGCATCCACTGATGAGAGGCTGACTAAGGTGAAGTAACCACCACATAAGTGGCAAAACGGTTCATTCCTCATAGAACTCAGTACATAGTTGGATAGGAACTTGGACAGTTCATTCCAACTGCTTTCCAAGCAAAACACCTACCTATTCAAACCTAAGTATAAACTTGTAATTTCCTATATCTGTTTATGTCATAAATCCTTATTCAGAAATAACCCAGGGCTGTAAATCACAGCTATCCAAGGTCCCAATCTCTGCCAATTACAACAGGATTTGTGTAATATTTTAGATCTTTACATCAGAGTAACAGAATACATCCTTAAGTGGTCTGTTCTCGTCTTCTAGTATTGTTATTGAGATCCCCAAGGAGGAGACATGAATGGAGAGAATCATTTCCCAAGGAAAATGACAGTCTCTGAGAGGATAAGGCAAGGTGGAAGCATTTGGTTCTTGTCAAAAAATTCCACTTCAGCTGGGAAAGTATTCCTTCTGCTTTCTAAACCATTATTCACAGTAATGTGCATACACATTCAGGGTTAAGGAGGCAATCTTATTCCCCTTGTACCCTATTTCACATACATGAATATAACTCCTAAAGGGATAAAACAGAGTGGAGCCAGAATGGCTTTATGATTCGGAAGCTCCAGTGTACCATGATTTTATGCATGGTTTGAAGTAGGGATATTGCCACATGATGACTGCTGACTCCTATTTCCAGTCCAAGCACAAACAGTGTAGATAAAATGTCAGAGACCTAAAACATTCATTTCCCCAAAATCCACAGGGATGAGGAAACCACTTCTGCCATTGATCTACTGAGCTTTCCTTTCAACAAATTAAAATTAGATCATCAAAAAAACCCAACAAGAGCAGAGAGAGAAACATAAGCAAAAATGCATCCTTCTACCTTAGCTTCAATCAGATTTTTACTGTACAGGCTCCTCTCTGCTCTCAGAGTTTCACAAAGGTTTTGTTGCTGTTTTAATTTAATCACTTGCACTTGCACTTCTTTCTCGTAGTCACAGATCTGTATTTGACATATTTCAAGATCTTTCATGTGATGGAGGACCTGGAGCAGAAAGAAAGAAATTAACATGATTAAACCATAATCACAAGATTAGAAGGACAGGGCAAAGTTTGTGATTTTCTTCTAAGATGACAAGTTCAAATCCCTGTGATAAGCAGTTTCAGCTACAGCTAAAAATCACTTCAATCCAAATACAAGTTTAACCTTTCTGGATTGCTTTTGTGGGACAACATTCTATTTTATTCTGATACCTAGGTTTTGTTCAAGACTAAAACTTACAAATGTGCACATATTTAATTTAAAAACAAGCTACCGAAAGAAAATATTGCCACTGAGCAGGTTCAATAAAATAAATAGTTTATTTATAAAGCAAACCTAGATTTTGTAAATTATATTGTTTTGGATGTCAGCTGTATGATAAGATGAATAAATACATGTATGTTTTTTCAAGAAGGCCTACATGTACTCCTATATTCTAACAACCTATCTTTTTTTCAATGAACACATGATCACAAACTGCTGGTGATCACAAACTGTTGATATATTATTACTGTAATAAGAAAGTCAGTTAATGTAACCTAGATCTAAATAAGAAGGTAACCACTATTAGTTGTTTCTATGACAGATTAGAAATAATTATGTAAAGATTATGTAAAGAGAATGAAGTATTACAGACTACAGAAAGAAGGTGATCACATGCAGTATCAATAAACAAAAATACAAAATTTTATACACACCTCTATTAAACAGCACCATAATAATACATAATAATTATTATGTTAGAGGGACAAAAATACAAATAGATGCTAATCATTATGATGGGCTTCTAAATTACTTTTTTGAAACATAAGAACCTTTCTCCTGCTCTACAAAGCTGAAAACTGAGCTCAAGCAAGCAGCTTGAATTCATATGGAATTCAGCATTACAAAGAAATAAGATTAAAAGAAATAAAAAGTAAACTAAGGAGTACACACATCAAGAACAATTTATCAGGTTCACTACCTGGGAGGAGAAAACAATGTCATCCCTAAAACTAAAAAAAAAGGATCAAGCATTAAAGTAAAAGCTGAGGAATCACATGGACAAAATCCAGGAGAGAAGTCCATTTCCAACTGCAGTTGGTATCCAGTTCTCCTGACTCTGCTTTTCAAGGTAGCAGTTTGGGCTAAGATTCATATTTATATATCAAAGGAGAAGAATTTAAAAAAATGTTTGCATCAAATAGTCAATAACAGCAAAATTTGCAGTGGCCAGTGTTGTCCCTTGCTTGGCAGTAAAGCCTTGTGAGGGCTAACTGTGGGGCAGGATTAAATAATTAAACCTTCTATCAGGTACTTCCAACCAACGTTGAAGACAGGGGATAGCTAAACAAACATAAAAAAAAAATATTACAGCAGCAGGAATACAATTCCACCAGTAGTTGACTGTAGTTGACTTCAGATGATCCCAGGAACTGCTTACGATGCAATACAAAAACACAGTCCTAGTTTATAACCTACTCCTGCCTTTTCCTTTTCTGTTGACACAACTTGCCAATAATAATAGCATGGAGAAGAAATCAATAAGGCATGTTTTCTATCTGCACTATGGTGATCATAGGCCGGAGCAAGATTTGAAAGTAGGTCACTGCATTTGTAAGTGTTTTACTTGATTTTGATACAAGTGAAGTAAGACTGTGGACAAAGTTTTCTGAGTTGTGCTCACTGGCAGGATGCTGACTCTGCTTATTCAGGAATTATTAAACCCAAATAATTCTTTCTTATAAATACAGAAAAGATACATGCAGTGTTTCACAACAGCCCCGTGGGAGTCTGAGCATCCTCAATTCCTATTTCAGTCGATAGCACACTACACCTCTCAGATTTGGCAAGGAGGGCCCAAAGCTAACAGAAGGTATTAGGTATTCATATTTTTCTCCTGTATCCTCACAGCTTTTTTACCTATACACTTAACTATCATCTACTGCTGGTTACTTGTTTAGCAATGAACCTACTCAATACCTCAGTAACGGTGCTGCCCTTATTTGCTTACCCTTTTTTAAGCACTCTGAGAAGTGCTGCCATGCCCTTAATGATATGCCCATTAAACATGAGGTTTTTCAAAAGATTATGTTAATTTTAAAAAGGAAATATATATTTTTCATTTTTCTGGATATGTTGTTAACATCTTTAAAGGTTTTATTTGAAGAAAAAACAACATATTAGAGACTGGTTTTGTGATTCCTCAGAAGACACAGTCTGAGGACCCTTCAGATGAGACTGAAAGATATACTTCACTGCCTCCTTTTAAGCAGCCTAAGCCTTCCACAGAAAAATTAAGATTTCATACTTTGAGAATTTCAAAAGGAAATATTTTACTAACAGTTGTATCTCAGTAATACAGGCTGCACAACAAAGAGCAAAGACCAATTTTTTTTTTCCTCACTTGTGCTGGCTAATCTGTAAGTAGGACTAGTCAACAAGTGACACTGACTTAAAAATGGTACAAATGAGCAGTCAGCCAGAACAGTAGATAGAAGAGGAAGCCATGGATGAATTCTCACCCCTAAAATATTTTACTGTTGTGAATATAACTTTGCTGACTCTGTTCATCAGTTACTAGCAAACGATGATTTTGAAAGAGGAATTCTGCAATTCTGTAGGTTCTGTCCTGCTATAAATAACCAGACAGCTTTCAGAGCCAGCATGGCTAAATCTTTGGACTTAGATGGGTTTGGCTCTGTACCTGTCTTACACAATTCCAAAGATGTGCAGCAAGCTCCTGCAAAGCCAGCTTAGGGTAAATGGTGATGAATGGGCATTGACTGGCCATACAGTTACTGCCCATCAGTAGCTCCTTCCCCACCAGCTGTGAAATGACTCTTGTAGCTTTGCCACACTCAAATCTGCATAGGTCAAAGAGCAAACCTAAATATTACCTAGTTGATACAACAATCCTGATCCTATGTCCTCCTTCTACCCTGTGTTTTGACTTGAAGGACAAGACTATTTTCTCACACGCTTCTGTGCTCGTACTTCTGCTCTTCACCTGTAAGCTGAGTCAGGACTTCAGTGAGCCAAGTCCTTTGGAAACTTGCAGTCACAATGCAGACATCATTATACAAATGAAATATAAACAGCTCAAGTGTCATAAGTCATTTACTGAGCCTCTGCCTTATAAGAAGTGACAGAAAATTTGCAACTGAAGTGGCAGGGGAAGAAAAGACAAAGTAAAACTAAGAGACCATTTGTCATTTTCACCCTCAAAATATTGTGGGCAACCCTAACTAGAACTAAAAGAAAGAGCCTTGTAGTTCTGAGTGTCATGAATTACTCTCTGGCCCTGGTTTACAATGTTCCTAACTCATATCTATCCTGTTAGAAATGCACCATGAGGGAAAGATGCAAAATATGACTTTACAACAAAGACAAATCTCACTTTCATGGAATATTATTTCAAAGGAAATGATGAGGTATTCCAGGCAATGGTGCATATACCATTCAAAAATGATTTAAAAGCCCCTAGTCCCCTGAAGTTGGAAAGGACAACTTTAAAGTGAAAAGATAGCAAATAACTTGTGAGTTGAAACCATTTCAAAGCTAATCCCAGTAAATCAATGAGCTTCTTGGAGGGCTCTTCAATGTGATAGTCAGCAATTAATGGAACAAGTTAAAATCATGTTCCTGAGTTTATTCCATCAGGAATAAATTTATACATAATAATGGGCAGCAGGCAACACAAATTTTATGCAGTGTTCCTCTGCAGTTGCTCCTGGAAAGCTTCTATTTTGCGGAGTAGCTTAAACATATTGAGATGTTTTCACATATTTGGAGTAGTTCTTCAAAATGCTAAATCTCTTACAAAGCTGTCGAACGCTGGCCTCAATTTTAGGACACTGGCAGTATGTAAAATGAGGTCATTTGCAGATAAGACAAGAAGATCAAAGAGTAATCGAGTTTTGAGAGTAGGACAGGAAAGAATCACTTGCACAAATAGCTATTCCTACCTTCTCTTTGAGCTCACTGGTTTCATTGATGAAGCCATCTCTCTCCTTCTCCAATTGGTAAATAATTTTCCTTTGTTTCTGAGCTTCAATCTTATAATTTTGGATTTCTGCTTCCAAGTTCTGTTTTGACTGTTCATGCAGCTTCACCAAATTTATCTGCTTCTGAGTGGCATTTGTGGCCTTGATCAAGTTCTATAGGGAACAAAAAATAATGACCCTTGAGCTGAAAAGGCAATACTGCCACCACTATGACAAAAGCATGCCGTTGTCAAAGTGGATTATGGACTTTCCAGTGTTATTATCCCTTATCTAATTTGTTCAGTTGAAATACTTGAGCCCCAAATCTGATTTAAAAAGAAAACAAAATCTCTAGCACAGCTGCTAAATAGAGCTTTTTCTGATTTGCAGTTAAAACACTAGTGTCTGTGTTACAAAAAAAATTGATAGGATTGTTTACAAGAGGATATGACTAATGACTGGAAAAACCTTACCAGTTTTAAGGCATTTTGAATGCAAAGCATGCCAATGGCCAGTAAAATTAATAATAAAGCCAAATACTCTTCCTTCTCATGTATTAAATAGAAACTACAAGATGGAAAATAACTAAGCTTATCTTAAAATTATGCAAAATGATTAAACACAAAACACCTAGATATCACCTTTACAAAATCAGGCTTCTGGTATGACTTTAAATTTTCTTTCCCTATACAAAACAAGTATTTGTTACCTGCCAAATCTGAGCCTCTGCTAGAGTCAAGACGCAGGACAATGAATCTACACCAAATAAAGCACCTCAGAAATCATTTTTTGACATTGAATTTAGCAGATTACACTTCAGGAATGCCCATGAACATGAGATGCTATCCTGCAGTACAAGAACCTTGGGCTGATAGGAAACGACCAGTGTGAGAAATGGACTTGAAACCAAGGATTAGTACTGACATACCCTGCCAAGCTCCTACATGGTGTGTCAACACTTTGGTTTGTTCCTTCACTAGCAAAAACTTAGTTTGCCTAGACTGATATTAAACTTCAAATGCTGCAGAGTGTAAAAGCACAGATGTAATGAACTCTTTGGGTACCAAATAATGGGTTTGCAGTACAGGCAAGCACATGTCATATTTTTGAAGTACCTGATGATTTATATGTTTATATGTTCGAAATTTTCTGTGTGTTTACAGATACCACCACTATTTAGCTGCACAGAAAAGAGGAAGTGTGTGCAACTGCTAACAGAACTTTGAATGCTTTAACTTAATGTTATGTATTCAACAACATTTCTGTGTTGTTGTGAGTGTTTAAACTACAGGTATTTTATTATCAAGCTATGAGGTTTATCAGTGATACCAATACAAACTCACCTGGTTTAGCATATCCCTTTCCCTCATAAGCCCATCTGTAGCTCTCTTGTCAATCTCTGACTGCTTTTTGGCTGATTCCAACTCTGGAGAAAAAGAGGAAAGAGAATAAATCCTGGGTTCAAAGTGTACAGCTGTTAAAAATGCAGAAACAACTTAGTGGACTCTTTCTAAAGCCTTGACTACAAACAGCTCTATTAGCTCTGAACAGATTTTACAACCCTAGGTATCATCTAAGGATGTTAATACTTATTTGGGTATCTAGAAAACTTATTAAAACTCAGAAGACAGACCCACCCATATGTTAGGCACCTACCTTTCTCCAGTCTGGATATTTGATTTTTTAGCATGCCTTTTTCATTTTCTGCATCCGCTTTTTGTTCCTCTGCAGCACGCAGCTTATTCTGGATAACATCTCTCGTTTTGTTCAGCTTTGAAATTTCAAGGCGCATCTGAGTCGCTTCATCTTCTCTCTCCTATAGAACAGCAACAGGGAAAGGGAAGACAAAGCATCCATAGAAAGAGAGAAGAAAATGCTTTTGCACTTGTTATATACCTATTTCACAAAATTCAGGAAGTAAACATATAAGTGCTGTGAGTCACCTGCGAGAAGATTATTAGCTAATTGGACAATATTAAAAAAATCTAAACAAAGCCAGCTAGGGAAAGGAAAATGATAATCCAGTCTTACACTTAAGGTCTGAGGCTGATCAATACAGAATCCCCAGCTAATCCCCTGCAGACCTCACACAGCACTACCCAATTAGTCCTGCAGACTAAGCCCAGGCAGCTCTAATTTCCTTTGAAGTAACAGGCTGTGATGAGAGAGGTATCTGTAGTGTGGTCTGACTGCATGTCCCTAAGTAGCAGGTGTGTGTTATCCCCATCTCCTTTATAACCTGTGTCTTTAAAGAAGACGCAGCAAAACACAGAGTTCATCTCATATGCTACACAACAGAGATAAAAATAATGAATCAAAACACTGCATAACTGGTTACCAGGAAACACATCCAATAATCACAACAGGAATCTGTTTTTCTGCTTTTAAGAAGTAAATATAACTTCCTTGTATAATTCAGTGCCACTGTTGGGTTTTACAGCCATCACAGACTACAGTGTTCCACTTACAACCTCAGACACTGATTCTGTGAGATGGGTAATCCTGGTATGAAAGTATCCTCTCGGAGGATGTGAATCTTCTCAGTTTTTACTGACAATAACCTTCAAGAGATTTAAGAGTACCCTCACAGTTCGTGTTGCCCAACAGCACAGTGGAGGCATTCAGCACACTGCAGGATGAAACTGCGAACACAGTCCCTACAAAAACTGCATCTCAGACCATGACTGGGGCTCTCAGAAGCTTTAGCAATTGGCTTAGCTGCTAACTGGGCAGTAACTTATATTTTTTTGTTCCCAGAAGTCCACATGCATGACTTTAAAAGTTCCATCAACATCAGGGTAAGATCATGGAATCAAAACCCTTTGACACTCTAGAGCCCCAAATGTAAGTCTCATTTGAGGAGCAGTGTTTGTCAAGTTTTAAACAATGATGGTATTGGTAGAAGTAATGATAAAACTGGATAGCCCGGAAAGGACAGTAATTTCTTTTCCAAATAGGTAAGAAAAAAAGAAAAAGAAAAATAGCCTTCAGCTTGCCTAATAAAAGATAACAGGAAACAAGCCATCCTTCATATAAGATCCAAATCAGACCCATCTGTGTTATATTAGTTATGAACTGAGCTTTTAATCTGCCAGTGGTTAGTTTATCATTCTGACTAACAGGCTCTATTGGCAAACAAACTTTTTATTTAGGTGAATTAATTATACTTGACTAAAACTCAATTAGAAATTATTTTCTACTGGAATTTTCTCATGTTTAGTGTTTTAACTGCCATGATGATACATAATGCAAGATATGGTAGATAGCATAAAACATTACCCTTTATCACAAGAGCTCTCAAAGTACCCTAAAACACATATGCAGGAATGATTTAATCTTTCCTCAACTGAAACTCACCTGCTTTTGAGTTCTGTGAAATGACTGTTAAATAATGGGAAGTAAATCAAGAAAACCATTTAGATCTGAAGGTAAACACCATCTTGATTACTTATATTTAATTTCCTCAACTGTGAGAAGGGAAAAATTTGCTGTTGAAAGCAATTCCCTTCAGCTGAAGCCATTCAGAACACCTTCATTATAATATATTAGCATTTTCAATGGGTTTTGGCAAAATTCAGATTAGATTAATCACTGTAAGAAAGCCATTGATCTTACCTGAAAATCTCACAATCGAACCTTATGTTTGTCAAAAGCACCACATACCCTTTATGAACACAGCATGTTGAGCATTTTGGTTTATGTGTTGTATGAAACAGCACCTCCAACATCTCTGGTGCTACACTGTCAGGTGAGACGCTTGGAGACTACCATGACCATGGTACTGCCATAGAAAGGATGGCACTCAGTGTCAGGCACATGTACTCCTAAAAACTTCTCAGATTTCTTCTGAAACTGCCCATAGAGAACTATAAGGACAAGAATTAAAGTCATCCCTGTCCCCATCCAGCGGCAACACTGTCATGGGAGTGATGTGGCTGACAGGATGGATGTACTTTCTGGTACTCACCTTCAGTTGTGTTGTCTTCTGATTGACATCCTTCATCACCTCATCAAACATCACACTGTGCTGTTCACTCTCTTGCATGAGTTTCTGATTTTTCATCTTAAGTTGCTCAAGTTCCTTACCAGCTTTTTCATTCAAGTTCTGTTAGATTGAAGAACAATCCTATTAATTCTTTTAAATCTCATTACAATATCTGCATATACATGAAGACAGAACCTTCTATCTTCCCTGGAGATAAAAGCTGTTATACATTGTTGTCTGCTTAAAAACCATTCTTCACTGCTGATGAAATTACTAATGTGAAATATGATACATGTTCACACTGATTAGAGGAAATCATAATTTCTAATGAATAAAACATATAGTACCTTTTTTCTTTTTTTTTCCTGGAAACTTAGCAGGTCTCTATTGCAGGTGGTAGATAAATATTTTACTTCTTGTTAGGCATTTGGCAACCACCATGTAACACAACCTGCTACATACAATTATGAGATTCAAATTACTTCAATCAGCAGAGGGCAGGGGAGCTCTGTTTTATGAGTAAGCATCCTACATTAATATGCTGATAACATTTCTCTGGCTACATGGTTTGCTGAGACCAGGACACACGTATTTTCCTCTTGAATTTGTCTTCAGTCAAACGTCTGGAACAGCGGTTTTGTGGTTTCTATAAAGAACATAGACTTCAATACTGAAAATGCCAGTCTCTTCTTGCATCCCTTGCAGATAGTACAGATACAAATGAGGATAGAACAACCATCATATTTTTTACTCCGATCATTAAGGTGGGATAACCTGATGAAGTTGATATGTATGATGTCCTTAAAAAACAGTAAAGGAGGAGAAGGAGAATCTAGTGTAAAAACAAGGAATACTGTTTATTTTTATTGTAAATGCCAGGATGAGGCAGCTTCAGGCAATCCTTTATTGAGACTTGGACAAGGCTGGAATGAAGCTTATAGAAGCTGTATCAAACCACTATCACTGTCATGTAAGAAAGGATATTTTATTAGAAATTTCATGGGAATAAGATCAGGCATCACGGACAACTACAATTCAGTTGACAAACAATGGCATTGCAATAGCTGTGTCTCATTCTTTAGCAGATGTCTGCCCTGACTTGCACAGTTGGGTAGCCTGTAGTTTGGACAAACTTCTAGGAAAAGATAATAATGCAGGGTTTCCACAGACACCTTCAAGCCAGCACACGCAAATGCAGAAGTCTGGTTAACTAGTCCAGGCACAGCACTTTATGTGAACTGCTGGTTTCCAGGACAGTTTGGACAACAATCCCCCTAAAACCTGAGTTTGAATGGTTGAAGGGGACTATAAAAAGGAGGAAGAATGGAACGGAACCAGGAATTATATGTACAATGTGACTGTCATGGCAGATCATGGAGCTGCCCTCAAAAGCTGCATCAAATCAGTGATATTCAGAGAAATAATCAAGTCTTCTCTGTATCTCTTTATGTGAAGTACTTTACTAAGACTCTGTGTTGACAAAAAATTGGCACAGAGCTTTTCACAATTTCAGAGACCAGAAGGGAAGAAAAAGCCATAAAAGTCATAAATTTACAAGATACACACAACTCACAAGGAAGTTTCCCTTGAGGTAGGACTGGTTTACAGAGATGAGATTTACCCTGCCATTTACGGAAACTGCTTCTCTGAGAGTTTCTCAAAGTGAGGGGAAATCGACTGAAAACCTGAAAATTCACACACTTGCAGAACACTATGTTAGGACATTTCCAGATAAAGTTTTTAGAAATGAGGAAAATCAATCAAAACGGTTTATGAAGACAGTTCTCTGCCCTTTCACAAAAACTCTTCCACAGGCTTGAAAGGTAGATAAAAATTATTGAGAAAAAGAAGAAAGAAGGGCATGGAGGTAACATTTTTTACCAATGCCACTAGAGACAATCAATGGCAAAACTGGCAATATAGTCAGAAGTCGAGCCTGGCAGTCTTCTGAACGATCATTAGATCACTCATGCTCTTCACTGACTATGTCTCATTTCCTGTGATTTTTTTCAAGATGATCTCTAACAATATCATTGCAATCCACTACTAATTTCTGTGAGGAAATCTATCTGAAATTTGTCAGCAAGCTTTACATACTTATTTATAAGTAAATTAATACTTATATAAAAACAAATGTTTAATAAAATTTAATAACTTAAAATAATCTCCCTCCCTCTCCCTTCAGGGAAATTAATTTTCTACTAAATTAGACATCTGACTCAGATCTGATGAATACAGTGTGCCATGTACCCTACCTTCTGCTCTCTAAGTTGATACTCCATTTTCAGTTGTTCCTCTTTGTTCCTCTGTATTTGCTGCTGTAAATTCTGGATCTCAGCTTGCTTTTTATCCATTTCAGCTAGAAGATTTGTCAGCTCAATCTCCATTTTTTCCTTCTTTCGAGCCTCTCGTAATTCCTCATTCTGACGCAGCTGGATGTCTTGCTGAAGCTGTAATAATGGAGAAGAAAGCAGTTTTAAGTTCTTCTGCCTTTGACTCAGGAAAACAAGTCCTCTCACCACTCTTACTATGCTTGATTTTGAAAACAACAGCTTCTATTTTACTGTACCCATTACTATGCAGAATATGGCAGACCTTCTCAGAAATAATTACGTTCTCTAATAGTTAAACAAAAATCCTGCATGAGGGAACCTATTTATTGACAACAAGAATTTGTTAAGCACCAGTCAGTTCACCCACACAGCAGGGTCTGATACAGCTCAGACATAAAAGCATTCCTCTGGAGATTCAGTGGCACTAATGTCTTTTCTGTTATATGTGGTACTTTCTGAATGCAGCAGTAAAATTAATTAGGGCTTGATGTTGTATTGCTAAGATTTTTACTTTTCTATCTCACCAGAAGAAACATTTCTTACACTGATATTAAAGGACAGAGAGACATGTCAGACCAGTGCTCATTTTCACAATTGATCTCAATGTTTCTGCTCTCAAAGTTCCTCTGTGGGAACTTTAAAAGAGGAGCTTTTTCTCACATTTAATAGACTGTCTTGTGACTTCTGCTCTCTCCCTCCCCAAAAATGTGATGGAGCAGAATCAGCAGAGAGGAGACACAGGGGGCTGATCCACATGGATATACGCAAGTTCAGCAAGGACTAGCAATTGAAAAATGTTCTTTGCTTAAGGATTCCTCCCCCTCTGAGCTCACAGATGAAAAGCTGGCAGAACCGACAGGGTCTTCAACAGGATCTTCAAAAGGTCATTGTCATTTAAGTAGTCTGAAGTGGAGAATAATTCCATACTGGAAGAATGGGAGGTGATTACAAACGCTGCAACAATCTTGTAAATTTAAGGGCTGATGAAGTGAGTATCAGAAGATTAAGGCTGTCAAGATTCAACAAGTTGTGACAGGAGTTTCAATCCTCTCTCTTTTCTCACATGCCCAAAATACTGTCAGGAAAACAAAGATTTTATATTACTTTCTAATACATTCCCATTCATCCACTTTAGAAACAGAAACAAATTCTGGGCACGAAACCTAGATTGATCATTACTTTCTTTTTTGTGATTAATAAAAAACTGTAAGCCAAATGCTGCTTCTATCTCTTCTTTGATTGTTTTCCGCTCTTCATTTCTTCTGATGTCTTGCTCTAGCCCCTGCTTATATTCTGTTTTAAATTCTTTCATTCCTCATTATTATATATATTTTTATATTTGATCTTGTATACCATTTTCCATCCTTTTCTACTTTCTCTTCATTCAGTGGCTATTTTACTGAGCCTCATCTTTCTGCATCTCTAGATGCTCTGCACACTTAAAAGAAGCTATACATACTGATCACTAAAGAACAACAGTCTACTCAGATGGTCAGAAAAACAGAAAGCCTAACTTAAAGTTGAGATGGAATAGGACTGCTCTCTAGAGACACTGGTGAGGTGAAAATTTTAAGCTGAAGAACAGTAGGCCAGAATCAGTGTAGAGAAGAAAGTAGGAGTTCTCTAACCATTAGAAAAGTGAGGTTCTGGAAAAGTTTCCCCAAAGGAGTAGGAGAGAAAATAAGCTAATTATTAAGTCAGAATTTGACACATTCTTAAAAATTATGGTATTGCATCATATGGCAACTATTGCCAACAGCAAGGGTCTCCATTCCAGTGTATGTTCCAAGTGTCTCTTTTGAGGCATAAGGATCTACAACACAAAAACGACCACGCATCTCCAGTAAGCAAGATGACACTGATTCAGGCAAAGCAACCTTGGCCTCATTCAGGGTATTGGGAAGCTACAGAAGCAGCTGGTACATGACAATACACTTTGTAAAGGACACAGTCTGGAAGTACAGAAAAATCATTCACAACAAACTCCTTTCTGAGCACTCCTCAAGTCTGAGATGTGAGAAAACAGGTATCATACTAGTCAATGGAGATCAATTGCAGATGTGGAGAAAGGCTCAGGACAAAGCCTAAAAATCACCACCCGGTGATTGGTACAGACCTGCAGAACAGATTGCTCTGCCTCGTTTTTTGCCTTCTCTGTTTCCTCCTGCTGCTCGGTGATTTCAGCGAGACTTTGACGTAACTTCACAACTTCTGACAACAGTTCGTCTCTCTCCTTTGTTACCTCTTCTTGAAGTTCTAGCAGTTCCTCCACACTGGAAGGAAGGAAATAATAGTCAAGCAGTGTCACAGGCCATTCCAGTTATTCCTCCTATGCTAGAGCAAAATCTTTGTGAGAAACAGGAGTTTAAAAGTAATTTGTTTTATTTTAAACTTTTGTATTTAGACTCTGGTGGTCAAGTGAATTCTATGCTTTACCTACTGTGATCCATGCCACCATCAACCAAGTCCAATAAATCACTCTTTCCTGTTATATCACATTCTCAGGGGTATGAGTAAACTCTCAGTTTCCCAAAACGGTAGCAGGAAACAAAATTTCCTCTTGTCTGCTCACTGCAAAATTACTTAGGGACCAAAAATGCCAGTGCCTCTGTAGTTTACCTGACTGGACACCTAACTAGGTACAACAATAAATATTATTTATTTATTTATTTATTATACATAATATGTATATATGTTATATTATATATAATAAAATTATTATAATTTGTAATAATAAATAATAAATAAAAGTAATAAAACTGACTGTCTGTTTTGACACATTTACAACATGAAAGAAAGCCCAAGCATTGTGGGTTCAAGCTCAACATAAAAAGCAGCCTTCTAGTTCTAAAAGACAATAGGGTTTTCAAGGCTGAAACCCTGCAAAGGAGTTACCTCATCTCTTGGCCTTGTCCCTGGGCAAGGTATTTAAGCATGGAACTGAGGCCAATACAGAAAGAACTTCAAGAAGAAATTGTAAGTAGGCAGGTCTCGGCAGCCTGAGCAGAGCTGGAAACAGGAGTGAGGTGTCAGCAAAGTAATGGTTCCCGCCTCGTGCAGGAAAATGCAAAAAGCGGCCAGAGAAAGATGCCTTTAGGGAGAGCTACACCAAGGGAAGGCTTAATGACCAGACTTTTAGGTCCAAGCAAACCTGTTTAACAGGTGCAGAACATTTCAGGGACAAATGGTGAAGGAACGGATTTCTCATGGACCCAGGTGGTCCATCTCCTGGCACGTTCCTTGGAGGGGAAATGTTCGAGCGCACTGAAGACCTTGTTTACACACACAAGTCTCTTTTTTTGAAGAGATGAGCATGCCCCATATATATCCTGTACAGATAATACAAATAAATACCTTGAACTGTGTCACGCCGTAACCAGCATGGCCAAGAGGCAGAAAAGATCTCTCTGTTTATTAGTATCTTTGTAGGGTTTAAATGGCTTAACAAGGGGTAGCATGACAAAAATCAAATTAGGCTTTCCCTCTTCCTGAGGAAAACTTACTTGTACTCCTGTCCAGCTCTTTCCTTCATTAAATTATTTAGGCGTGCGATTTCCTTTTGCAGTGAATTAATTGTTTCCTTTGCTTTCTGTTCCTTTTCATAGGCTGTATCCACCATTTTCCAGGACTTTTCAAGCTCCTAAGAACAAAATGGAAAACAATCACATAAATGAATTTGTGTTTAAAATTAACCACAAACTAAAAATTAATTGCCTTGCATTTTGGTTAGTCAAGAAAATAGGTTTTTGTGTCTTTTCATGCTTAGGCTCACAACAGTTCCCTTCACTGGTTATCTTTTTTGGGGGTGAGGACATAGCAAACATTTTGAGCCATTCAGGCTATGTCAATTTACACCACAAAAGCTCTAATACATTTTCTTTAACACATGGATCTGAGCATTATCAAATCTCACTCTATGAGGCTTCATCATGTGAGTACCACTAATATCTAAAAAATTACTGACAATTCAGTGCCCACAAAGGTACCACCTACTTAAATAATTCATATCTGTAAAAGTCTTCTTAGCTGTTAAGACAGTGAACATCTAATTCGATTTGGATGAGAAAAAGATGTTACTTGACTTTTCTGCCTCTTTGTTCATCTTCATCTGTGAAGATGTAGCGTATTTTGATTTTAACTACATATTTAGACAAGCCACAACTCCTATGCCAAATTTCAGCACATGGAGTTACTTGAATGACAGATTTCTGAGCCTCTCACATGTCTATGTTTTAATATCCACAAACAGCATAGGGGAGGAGAGTTCACTTAATTTTTTAACTTCCCCTGCATCTCTCTCCCTTGAATCAGATCCTTATGAATCAAAAACAAGGCTTATTCCTTCCCAGGTTCAAACCAAGCTCTTATGCATAAATCCTGTGCTAAAAAAAAATGCATAGATTCAGAAAGGTACTGGAATGGAAGCAAAGTTCCCGAAGACTCAGGAAATAATGAAGACACTACTTTTGTCCCTGAGCTGCAAATCACAGCATGATGCTCCCTCTTTCACACTCTTTTCTCAGCTGGCTCCTCGTGGAGTTCTGGACTTGACAGATCTGTACAGATTTAGACCCCAAGGGTGGCTGTGCAGGTCTCCATTAGCTCCAGGGTCTCCCCAAGGAGAGCTAAACAGAAGCAGCATTACATCAGGCCATAATATCCCTTTCAACTCCTGTGCACATCATACGAAATTGGGGCAGGGAAAAAATATTTTAAAAACCACCTGCACAATGACAAAAAATAAAATAATTTAATTTATATCAAATTGTTTACAGAATTATTTATTGTAATGAACATCTCTGATCCTAAAAAAACCCTCTATATAACATTTAACTCTAAATTATGACACCTATATTATGGTATGTTGTTAATATATTTATTGGACCATTAAAGACCAAATAAATGTAATATTTAGCTGCCTAAATTAAAAATTCGAGCTATCAAACCAGCAGAAGTAACAGGCTACCAGATTTTGCTGAAAAGATAATACAAAATATAACATCTGCAGCCTCTTCAAACTGCAGAGGGAATACATTTTCATTTTATTTATTCAACTAGTTCAGCATATCCAAATTTGGGAAACCATCTGGAACTTAAAGATCAGGAATGTTTGCTCTTCTTCCCCCCTCTCCCCAATCTATTAATAAGAGTTAAATGGTGGGCTTTACTTGTTCAGAAATTCTGAAAGAGATTTTAGTCAATTAAATTCACTATCTACAAGAGGAATTTTCATTATTTAATAAATTACTTAGTTCAAAATTTAGTTTGAAAAATGTGCTTTTTCACTTATGCATCAAGCATATTTAAACAGTTTTAAATACTAAAGTCAATTTGTCTTACACATATTGAGTTCTAATTTCCATTCAAATGCAGCAATGATCACACATAAAGGATTAAGTATGATCTTGTAAATAATACATTTTTCATTGATTATTATCTTACATAAAAATGTTCAATTATGAAATTTAAATAAATGCATGCTAGACTGAAATAACAGTGTGAAGACAGTGCATCATGTTGTATAGCAGAGAAGCATAAAATGTAACTGTAAATAAATATGTTTCAGGTTTTTCAACCAATAAAAGGCAACCATCCTTTCCCTATAAAAACACAAATTGAAAATAAGATTAAAGCTGATTACTTAAATCAAAGCTTCCTGCTGGCTGATTAGACTGTGATTAAAATTGGTGAATTAAATCATTACGATGGGAGTTTTGGGGGATAGAACTGGGGAACAAAATCAATATGCTCTCTGAGAGGCTCAACTGGCTTCAGTGAGTATTTTGTTCTGGTGAGTATTTGCAAAAGTGATCCCCTGAAGTCAATGAGGCCATTCAGATAACCAGTGATTTCAGGTTTCCCTAAGGTGTGCTTCTTGAACTTCGTCTTACTTTTGATGTGCAAAACCAATTCTATTGAATTTGTATTGAGAATACCAATTTTTATAAATAAATTTAGGAAGCACAGGTGATGGCCCCATTATTAATCAAAATCTAAATACAAATTTGCTACAGATCTCAGCATCAACAAAACTGGGTTTTGCTGTAGTTGCTTCTTGGTTGTGTCTTTTACTGTGAAAAGCGGATCAACAGATCCTTTAACTTCAAAAGCAAAGAGGAGGAAAATTTTGATGATGGAAGCCTTCACAGAAAAAATATTCCTATTGTTACTCAGTGGAGAGGGGAACTGAAAGACTGCAAGTATATCAGTAACACTGAATAACTGCAGTACTCTGTTAGGTAACATGTTTGGCAGTCTGCTGCATAAATAATGAAGGAAGTACACCGGATGTTTGCTGTTAGAATCACTCAAAAATTTTTTGAGAAGTACTGAACTCTGGAACTTGTGAAGCAGAATTCTCAAAGCATGATTGCCTTACTTTATTTTCATTAAATACCACAAACAACAGTTTCATTGCTCAGAAACTGAGAATTAACGACATGCTTTCTTAGTATATTGGATTGATATGCCTGGAAATTGAAAATTTGGTAATTCCAAGCAGGGCAGTAGAAGCTTCTACAAATTCCCCTTCTAGCGTTCTTCCAGTGCAGACTCATGGATCAGTATCCCTACCCATGAAAAACAGAATTGTATTCCCTTCTTGATTAGCTTGGCCCTTTGCTCCTTTGATAGGACTATAAACAGAAAACTGTTATGTCCAGTTTATTAAAACTACAAAACAGAGCCCTGAACAACCACCAGACAGTTAACAGCTACTGACTATTACTGACCTGAGTCCCACTCTGTGGTTAACTCCTGCCCCAAATAAACCCCACTGATTATAACCAGACCTTCACATGGAGAAAAACTTTGCTTCTGGAACTTT
The DNA here is from genome assembly GCA_035584735.1 of Pseudotriccus pelzelni. NCBI lineage: Eukaryota > Metazoa > Chordata > Aves > Passeriformes > Tyrannidae > Pseudotriccus > Pseudotriccus pelzelni. Next base: position 24,533,534 of record JAWMRA010000162.1, on the reverse strand, counting down.
TATTCATATATGAAACAGTAATCTAGAAGAGGAAGGCTGTGCTCCTGCTACCCTAATGACCCATCAAGTCACCGAGATTTAGGGCCTTAATTTGAAGAAACTATGCCATTTTTACAGGAACAGCACCATCGGGATTATTTTATCATTTATAAATAATTAAATTGTGGGACAGACTGTTTGTTTAATTTAGCTCTGAAGAATATCATCTTGGCTACTTTAGCACTTGAACTTCTCTCAATATTACTAGAGCTGTAATAGAACTTCCCTTCAGAAAGGAGAATAACATGGAATATGAAGGGTATACCAAGAAAAACCCCAAGAGCATTTTAAATTATATCCAAATAATTCCTGAACATTTAAGGGAAAGACTAATTCTCATAACCAAACTGAAAAAGTATCAGTGCTGTATACTTGGCTCCCAGCAAGCCACTAGAATTGAAAAGTCACATGTTGTGCATTGCAAAAAATTTCTAACAGGATCATATTGTCAAGCAGCTTTTTCATTAGAAAATCTCTTACTGGGTCCAAGAGTAGGCAGTCTGGTGAAGCCATACCCTGCCTGAGCATCAAATTAGCTGCTGAAGTTGAAAAAGCTCTTATTTTCCCAGCATTTTTGCTCCTCAGTTTTATGATGTTCCTAAGACAATGTCTCAGCTTGGGACCATCTTGAAGGATCACCTTTGCTACTGTTCACAAGTTAAGTATTGCCACATAATAGCAGAAAGAAAGTCAGAAGGACCACTGTGGTTCCTGGCATTCATCTACCAGGTTTTGATTAGAGGCAGTTAATATCAACAAGATTTTCTACACTTTTCCTCCTCCCTGAGGAGGCTCTGAGTCGTACCACGGGTTTGCAAGCTGCAGCCATAGCATGACAGCGCTGCTATTTATATTTACTGTAAGTGTATTTTCTTCCCAATTCTAAGGACAAAAAACTTCATTTCAAAGAACTTCTATTTCTGTACTGCTCATAAATCACTCCAATTGCTACACTGAATTTATTTTACTGGAACAAAACACTTTAGTGTAAGTAAGGCATGGAGGCTTCTCAAGTAAATGCTAAATTAAAGTCTGTCTAGGTATCACAGGCTAAGTTCTTAAACCATCAGAATGAGAGAAGTTCCAAATACAGACTTCTGATCATTTGGCAGTTTTAGGTTTCTGATGGTCAAAACTCACCGCAAGCCTGAAAAAAACCATCATATGTTTTCAGTGAGCCAAGCACTTTGATTTGACAGAGTTCGAATCAGTAATAGCAAAGAATACATCCAAGTAAATTGGTAAAATCACATTGAAATGCTACATGGGACTCCTTTTCAAAAACACTGCGGAACATTTATTTATAAGAGTTGTCACTTCCCTGGCCTAAAATCCATATTTCACCAAGAAGTAGATTTTTTATGTTCTGGCGATAGTTAACATCCAAGCAGCCCTTCAAAAGTATTAATGAATAAAAACCTATGTATTAAGTTGAAAATGTGCTATTTTATGGAGGGAAAGCTTAAACAAAATCTATTTGTGAGCATTTGAAAGCTGATGGAGTTGGTTTAGTGCAAATAAATGCAGAATTGGAGTGAGACCTGTAAAAATGCCAGGCTGAGAAAATAAAGCAGTTGGTAGCAAAGCAGAGGTTAAACAGCTGGAGATGCCAGCTCTAATCTCTGTTTTCCAGCTAGTTCTCTACATAAAATAAAAGCGTTCTTGTAGGTGCTTTTCGTATCACCATGTTTTTCATTAACAATTTCACAACATATTTCATTTTATTCAAAACTTTACCGTCTTCAGTGATGATATAGTTTCCTCATCATCTTTAGAGAGCTTTGTGAGCACAGCTACTTTAGATGATTTCTCCACCAGCTCAGCACTCAGCTTCCTGCACTTCCCCATGAGACGCTTTTCATTTTCTCGAGACTTCTTCATAACAGCGAGGAGCTTCTCATATTCCAAACGGAACTGTTCCAGAGCTTCATCTCTCTTAAGCAGACTGATGAATTCTTGGGAATCTTTTTCCAGTGCTTCAAATGCACTTTCTTCTAGATATGGTTTGTCAGACTTTTCCTGAGTAAAATGAGGTAATCAACAAACAGGAGGAATTCAACATCTCACTTATGACCCCAGAACATAAAAAAGTAATATCCTGAGTGTGTAACAGCTACTAAGTAATCATGACAAAATTTTCTGTAATAACTGTTCTTTTGCAAACACAGTATGCATGTTGCAGGCTATTTTTCAAACACATCTCTCCCAGTTTTACTGAAATAACCTGTGCTTTAACAGTCAGAGTTCTTGTAATTGAGTCCCACAACTGCTTTAAAGATAAGTCTACAAAACACCATCATTGTGATACTGTTTGAATAATGCATCAACCATTGAGAAAGCCCTCTATTTTAGTCTCAGTTCTGCCCAGCTTCTCTACCCTCTAAAGTCTGATTAGTCTATGCTTTCCATGCAAATAGTGCCAGCAAATCACTTGTCGACAAGTGTGTCTGAAAACTTCGGTAATGGCAATGCAAGCCAGTCCTTCCTCTGCAGGAAATACTACTGCTAAACTTTTCACAGGGGACATTTTTGATCTAGCTCAGTTGTGCCAAATCCTTACAGCCATATCTCAGAGGTGGTCTCCCTTGGACAGGAAGGCAGCTCTCCCATTAGCACAGCCATGGTGAGTCCCCCTCCCAAAAGGGAGGCAATGAAATACACAGATCCCACAACCTTAAAAATTGGCCCTGGTATCCCCCCTCTGAAACTTCTCAAAATTGGTTCAGGCCCCTACTCGCCATTTGAATATAAGCAGTTTAAAAGTCAGAATTTTCAAAATTCTAAAAAAAAAGTAAAGCAATTTCCTAGAGCAAAATGACACATTTAAATTTTTTCAATTTTTTGAGGGGGTTGAGTACGTAATTTCATGCTACCTGGAAAACCTGAAATTAAAAGGGCAAAACTAGACCCTTATGACTTGAAATGAAGGTCAGGCCATGCAACGCGTTGAGGTAGAGAGACCAGTTCCATGTGCTCCTCCTCATCAAGACTCTGGTTTGGAGCAGCGTCTTCTGTGTCAGAAACTTTAGTGGGAAAACCACAAGGGCAACTTTAATGTCACAGCCCTTGCTCCAGCTGCCACGGAAGGGCAGTCTGCAGTGCGAGGCCAAAATTTAGTGCATCCTCCCTTCAAGCCTGCTCTGAGACTCACAGGTTTCTTCTTATTTCATCCTCCTCTCCAAACCACAGAATCATAGAATGGTTTGGTTTGGAAGGGACCTCCAAGATCATCTCAAATCCCACGCCCACGCCATGGGAAGGGACACCTTTCACTAGACCAAGTCACTGAGAGCTCCAGCCAGCCTGGCATTGAACACTGCCAGGGATGGGGCATCCACATCTTCTCTGGGCAACCTGCTCAAGTGCCTCACCACCCACACAATAAAGACTTTTCTCTTAATATCTAATCTAATTATTATCTAACCTAAATCCACGCTCTTTCAGTTTGGATCCATTCCCCCTTGTCTTATCACTCTATGCTTTTGTGTAAAGTCCCTCTCCAGCTTTCTTGTAGGCTCCCTTCAGGTATTTCACTGTTGATCTTGTTTACGTTTGTGATCGCAAATAGAGTTGTAAGAAGAGTGGCAATAAGCGGGGCGGCAGGGGGCGAAATAACACCCACGACCTTAAACGTGGCAGCTGTTCCTAAGATGTAAGCGCTATCGCTGCCTCCGCACAAGTAGGCTAATTGCTGTTACTTTCAAGGCAGGACACAGCTGAGCTCTGCTCCCACAGGTAACCCCTACCCATAACCACGGCTCATGGTACAAGACGATGCACGGGTGATGCTGTCGCGCTCACCCCGAGGCGCAGCCTGTCCGGACAAGGGGCGGGGAAGGGAGGGGGGCGGAGGTTACGGGGGTTACCTCGGCCATGCTGCCGGCGGGCGGGGACAGCGGGGCTCGGGGCGGAGGGTCGGTGGCCGTAGCTGTAGCTGTGTCGGTGGCTGTGGAGGCGGTGGCTGTGGAGGCGGTGGCTGTGGCGGTGCCGAGGCCGCCGCTGAGCAGCGAACGCCGCGTCGTTTCGTAGCAACGGCGGCGGCTGCGGGCGGGGCCGGGCCGGGCCCCGGGGCTGCTCCCCGGCCATGGCCCCGCTCACCCCCCGGCCGAAGGGTGCGCTTTCCTGCCAGGGCTGGCCATCTCGCGGCTGGGGTTCAGTCGGGGTTTTCTAACCAAGGACACCCTCCGGCCCGAAAGGCGCGGAGCTGCTGCCCGAACCAGCAGGATGGAGCAGCTCAGTCAGAGAATCCACAGAATTGTTAGGGCTGGAAGGGACCTCTGGAGATCATCCCGTCCAACCCCCCTGCCGTGGCAGGGTCACCTAGAGCAGGTGACACAGGAGCATGTCCAGGTGGGTTTTGAATGTCTCCAGACAAGGAGACTCTACACCCTCCCTGGGCAGCCCGTCCCACTGCTCTGCCACTCTCAGTGTACAGAACTTCTTCCTGATGTTGAGGTGGAACTTCTTGTATTTTAGTTTATGGCCATTGCTTCTCGTACTGTTGCTGGGCACCACCAAAAAGACTCTGTCACCATCCTTGGCACCCGACTTTGAGATTTATGTGCACTGATTAGATCCCCTCTCAGTCTTCTCCAGTTCCTACAGACCCAGCTCCCACAGTCTTTCCTTGTATGAGAGATCTCCAGATCCTTCATCATCTTCATGGCCTCCGCTGGACCCTTTTCAGTATCTCATTATCGTTCTTGTACTGAGTCCACTTGAGGCAGGATTCTGTAGAAGGTGATAAACGGGGATTTGTGCAATTTTGGGAGGACAAATAGAACCACAAAATGGTTTTGGTTGGAAGGGACCTTAAAAGTCATCTCGCCCCAACCTCCCTGGCATGGGCAGAGAATTCCACTAGACCAGGTTGCTCAGAACACATCCAGTGTGTGTCCAAAAATGGTATCGATTTATTGAGGCATTCCCACGAGCTTCCTGGTCCAGTTGGAGATGTCCCTGTTCATTCCAGAGGGGTTGCACTAGAAGACCTTTAAAGACCCTTTCCAATCCAAACTATTCTATGATTCTATTCTATGTTTGTCCAACTCCTGGTAATATGTGTCGTGTAAGACCCTGTAAGGGTGAATGTTTAGGTGGTCTTCACGATGACTTCCATTTGAGCTAAATTAATTCAAACCCTACAAGTTCACCCACATGGTAGCTGCACCTCTAGCTGCAGTGCAGACATAGTAGGGTGACTGTGTTAGGAGTCTGTGGTAACTCGTGCTAAAGCCCATTTTTGATAAGCCACTCACTGTGCCTTAAACATCACAACTCATAGCACGTAGTATTAAGTGCAACCAGAACACAAAACTGTGACAAGACTCAAATGGTCACATTCAATTAATTCCACAACAATTAATATTAACAACAGTATGCTTCGACAGCTTCATGACCGAGGAGCTGCAATGACACTCAAGAGGACACTGGGGTTTCTGACCTTAGCAAGAATTTACTGTAACTTGGGGACCAGCCACTTAAAATTAAATTCCTTATTGAAGTGGAAATAACCACATCTGCCGTCCTGCAATGATGCTGTGACTGTCACGGTTATAAATGGTGCACTCGTGTCATAGACAGAACCTCCAGACAGGGTGGAGCTCTTCAAGTGGGATCGCTTTTTAACACTCCCTTTTAAGCTGAGCCTGTGTTCCCAGCTCTGCAAAAACCTCTTTGCTAGTAAGAGCAAAAATCTCAGACAGCCACAGAAGAAATAAAAACAACAACTTACATACAAACAAGTAAACTTAAATAAAAACAAATAAACCTCCAATAATAGCAGGGACAAGCCAGACCTCGCAAGTCTCAGTTCAATGAAAAGATTGTTGTTTATTTCCTTGACTATCTGACTTTGTTCAAGAGACACATGCACTCTCTAAATAAGTATAAATTATATCTCCATATCCTTATGCTGGTAAATAAGCAGAGTCACCTGTTTCACCAGCTGCTTAAAAGAGAGTTTTGCATCAGTGGGGTGTGTTGGTGTGCATGCAGAAAGGGTTACTAGAGAAGAAATGTTTTCTCACTGATTTATTTGAGGTCACAACCCTCATGCGGTTAATTTAATGCATGTTTCAAACTCTAGTGGCATGAAAATGATAAGCCATCACTTCCTGAATGTAAGGATTTATGAGCTACTGCAGAGATATAAATAAATAGAGTAAAATCTCATCATAAGATGACCCAGGAGAATGGAAGCCATTTGGGGCAGGGACCATGGCAGTGCAAGTCTTCTCGAAAGCTTAAAAGGAACCTTATGGGCACTGGAAGGTAAGGATAAGAAGAATTGATAAGGAAAGGCTGGGATTTGGAGCGTTTCCTCCCACATCCTCTGCTGTGAGGAGACGTCAGGAGGCGGCAGCACCGCACCACCGCCGTGATCGCTGAACTGCCCCGCACAGCTGCTCCCAACCCTGGCCGAGAGACGCGTTACAAACCTTAATTATTACGTGCAGAGACAACGGTGAGGTGAACATGTGCTCATGGATGAGGTTCTGCATTTTGAATACGGTTTTGCTCGGTTTACTCAGATAACATCAATGGGAGATTATCTCTAAGGAAAGCAAGATTTATCTACCGATTTACTAATTAAAAGATTGTTTTATATATATTACAAATATGTTACAGAAACATCACTTAATCTAACTGCAAGTCTTGTAATTTTCCCAGCAATATGGAAATCCATCAGAACCTCGTGGCCTCAAAGAGCAGTGATGCTGCAGACACAGTCCGTGGGCTGACATCCTGGGACATACCCTGGGAGCCAGATTTACACACCCTGGGAGCTCAAAATTACATCGGTTTTGCAGTATTAAAAGGAACAAGTTTCTTTTTCTCCAGTGACAAGGAAGCACACGTGGTCCTCGATTACTTAATTAGCTAGCTGATATTTTTACTATATTCTTTTTGAATGTCCTCTCCACCTGTTATTTTCAAACTTAATCATAGTTTTAGAATGTGACCAGTTGTTCAGTTTAAACTGGATTGAGACTTTCTGGTTTGTTCATAAAGATGATGCAACAGATCTCAAATAACAGTAACCTTTGATCATGCTTGGCACTAGAGTTGAGCCAATGATCTCAAGAGAAGGAAACATTACCATTTCCTTACAAAGTTAAATCACAGGAACGTTTCAATTAATAGAAACACCCAAGTAAAGAGGTTGGTTAGTTCTGAGACAGAAGCTAGAGCTGACAAGTGGTCTATGTAAAATGTACAAATACATGCTCTACATAAAAAATTAAATAGATGAGAAAGTAAATAAAATAGATGGAAAGTAAATAAAGTTATTTCAATAATCCTGAAACTAAGATGAACTTACTGTTCCTCATTATGGTTTGAAACTGCAGAACAGTTTTCCATCCCAGTTTTTCCTCCCAGTTCTGAAACTGGGATTACTATGGCCTGCCATGCTTATTAGAAAATTCCTCTCTTCTATCCTTCTCCAGACCAAACACAGGGATTCTCTAAGACTTCTGGAGGAAAGCAGTGCTCTGCAGATCACCATCATGGCCCATTGTGGGCTCTTACCACCACCAGTAGCATGGTTTATGCTACTATTCTGGGCTACATGGGGAGAGACACGGGGGGGACTCTTCCTCCTATGTATTTGAAGGAATGGTCTGGCAAAAGTGATTCCCACCCATCCTGGTTGCTCAGCAGCATCAGTCCCTAGAGAGGATATAAAGGAAAGCCTACAAGATAACATAACCACACTTGGCCCTGCACCATGCACAGGCTTTTTCAATCCTCAATTTCCATTACCTGCTTACCAGTTCTGATCCATGGCTGTCTTCCCAATCATGAACATTTGGGTCTATTTAAAAGTTAGTTTCAAATATGTCTAGAATCATTAGCTTCCTCATGTATTCATTAGCAGGAACAACTTCTTCCCCATGCTTTCCAACAGCCTTTCAGTCCCAGCAGCAGAACCCAGGCCCTAAGCTCTTATTCCTGCTCCTCTCACATTTTATTCTTCAGCCTGTTAGTTCTCAGCCACCAAATGTTTCCATAGAGGAAGAATTGGTCTGGGATTTTTTGCTTTTTGACACTTGACTCCTCTGGGAGAAAGAGGCTATTAGGAAAAAAATCTTAATACACGGAGAAGCCTGTAGAAATCACAGCCATTAAAGATGTTTATAAGGTCGGGTGTAAGGGGGTAGATGAGGACACCATATGGTGAGCTGTGAGAAATGTGCATGATAGCTAGGAGGTGTGAAATGTCTGTGACAGAAGACAGTCCCCTTACCCCTTCTCCCCTTGATCTGCTCATGCCTCTGCTCTGCTGAGTCATGCTGAGCTGTGCTGCTGCAGGTTCCTTCAGGTTTACATAAAGTGGGGCCCCATCAAGGCCTGACAAGAGCAAGATTATCATTCCTGCTTTCTTTGCGTTTGTGTGTTAACATAATCCCTTTGTGTGCTCCAGACTGGCAGCTGTCTCCTGTATTCCTTGTTTTTTTTTATTTACTGCTTGTAAGGGTTTAAGGAAATGTTGCTAGTTTTGTAATGAATTAAAAATACTAGTGGAAAGAATAAAATAATTCCTCAATCTTCTAACATGTCTGAAAGTATCTGAGAAAGATACCTAAATGTTAACTCTCAGACCAAATCTTGCTCATGTCCTGCGCCTGCTGATGGGATCTTAGAGTTCATTTTAGAAATAATATTATTATATCTAATTTCTGTTGCACTAGCAGCCACATCACAGAGCCACAAGTTAAGTCCCAGCGTGCAAAGAACTATGACACTGTTACTCCAGTGCTCGCAGCTTCAGGTCCTGCCCAGCATCTGACTAAGGTTAGCGGAGCTTGGCTCATTATCAAATAAATTACTACCTTTAGCAAGATAATGATCTCAAGCCTTCTGCAGTGCAGCAACACTCAACCAATGAATCATGTTCTAGAGTTGTCAGGATGTGTGCTTCGAGCTTTCCCTCCTCTTTCAGACTGCTGAACTGCATAAAAAATAAACTAATACAAATCAAATTAATTTGTCTTGGTCTGACTTTCCCATTTATATGTATTTATTGTTATCATAACTTTATATCATCTTAGGTAGCACAGAAAGTAGATCCTGGACGAGATGGTGGATATGTAATATAATCTGTTGGGATGTGAGCCTTCCTTTGAAAAATGTTCAGGTCTTTTCCCCATATCCCAGAGAAATTTTGCAGATGCAGGTAAACGATAGTCACTGTAACCCATAGTGATTTGTATTGTCCAATGTATATATCTATATATATACATCAGTAATTACTACCTTGTTGGGCTTTATACAGGGGATATTTAATAGGCTTAGGTGATGAATAGCTGAGATCCCAGTGAAGGAGCTGTTTTCTCTCCTCCTGCTGCTGTGAAGTTCCCAGGGGAAATAAATAATGCACAAGACAGGCTGAGTCCTGCAGCACAGAAGCAGGGAGATTTCAGTATTGCTCTTGCTGGAGATGATTTCCATAGATTAGGGCATATGACGAAGGAATGTACTAACAACACCCAGGTTGCTAATCAACCTGAATAAACTTGATTCGGACACTAAGGAAATAATACCCATACACACAAATTTACAAACACAAACCCTTAGAGTAACATTAAAACTGTTATTTAATTCAATAAGCACTTCAAGAAATACAAAGAATGGGCTGACTTAACAGTCCCAGCTATTACTCATGAAGTAGCCAGCTACAAAACAAAGTTGTGCCACCACATTCGCCTGGTGCCCTCTTGATATTTCAGAGTCTTAGTGTAGCATAACACAGATTGCGTCCCACCACCGCACATGTCCACCATCTGAACTTAAAAAAAATCAAAGCAGCAGTGGTGAAGGACGTGCAACACGCCAGACCAGTGGTAATATAAGCCAGTTGTTGCAATGCTGTGGAAAGAGGACGGATGCCATAAATGGATCTATAATTTACCTGAATCAGACAGATGTCACTATGCTGTTGCTCAAACCTGGTGCTCTTAATCTTCTTTGTGAAAGTGACAGTTGTTGAGCAAACTTATTTCTGTGAGTAATGTAAGATGGCCTTTAACTCTAGAATGAGGGCAGTGTTGGAAAACACTTCTGAAAAACATTTACCGTGGCCTTTATCACTAGTTAATATTACTGTGCCTCGACTCCCTCCACCTCTGCAAGGCCCAAGCCTGTCCGAGTCCAAAAAGCATGTGGTCAGTACTCTCAGGTACATGGTTTGATTCCTGGGGTTGTCCTGTGCAGGGCCAGGAGCTGAACTCAATGATCCCCATGGGTCCCTTCCATCTCCAGGATATGCTATGATTCTAAGGAAACTAGCATGGCTTCTGTGCCTCGGAAGGCTGTTAGGCAGCTCCGTAAGTTTCGACTTGTGCCACCTCTGAGCGGGAAAATAGTTCGGCATCCCTGGGATCTACATCCTTTGCTTTGATAATAGCTGTAGGCGAGGTTACGTGTTTCAGCTGCTTTCCTGACTCTCAGGCACGACCACCAGGAGGTCAAAATACATCCGAGAAGCAAGATGAGCGCACTTCCTCTCCGTCCGCCGTGCCCTCGGTACGAAACCATCTGGGAAGCTGATGGGGGGAGCCGAGGGATAGATCAGACAGCTCGCTGCCGCCCGCCGGAGGATGGCTGGGCTCCTAGGGCTGGCGGGGGTGGTTTGACGGAGGAGAGGAACAACAAACCAGAGAGCGGAGGGCGCCCGCTCGGGCCGGGCTGGGCTGGGCGGGCTCCATCCCCTCGCCGAGCGGAGCCGCCGCCGCCCCGACAGCGCCGGTGTGCGGGGACCGCCCCGGGAGCGGCGGCAGAGCCCGCCCGGCCCGGTGAGTGTCGTGCGGGGACTCGGGGGTCCGGGGGGGCAGCCCGGGGTGCCGGGGGGTGGGGAAGGGCTGTGCCGGGCTGCCCGCAGCGGGTCGCGCCGCTGTGACTGCCGCCCCGATTCTCCTTATGAACTAACTTTTGCCTCTGGCTCGTTCTGCGCGCCTACGCGGCTCCTCTCGGTGGGTACCGGGGCACCGGCAGGATCGGGCCCCTGAGCCAGCTTGCTGCGCCCACCAGAGTTTCTGCAGAGCTTTCGGCATCCCTGTCCTTGTAGCCCGGGCGGGAGCCGAGCGCGGGGGGCAGGACGTGCCCGCTCCCAGGGCCCGGGAGCGGCGGGAAAGCGGCAAAAGCCTCTTGGGAGGAGCGCCGGGGCACCCGCTGCGGGACCGAGCCCGAGGGACCCGTCGGCCACCTCTCTTTGCTGGGGACACAGCCCGTGGGGTCCTCGGGCATGTACAGTCCACGCAGAACGCGTCGCTGAACTTTGCTGCGTGGTCAGTGTTAAATGCAGCGTGGGCTTAAAACTTCCTTGTCTTTCTTGTGAGATTCTTTACGTCCCACTAATAAGCACAGAGAGAAGGAGTGATGTTTTCAGTAGAGCTGCTCTTAGTTTGTGTGGGCATGTTTTTGAAAGTGACCAGCAGGTATTTGTAGCTCAAACCACGGTGAGCCAGGACTGGGGTACTAAAAGTCACGGGCTGTAAAACTGACATGCAGAACCAGAGCCTTAGTGGCCCTTGCATCTCCAACTTGGCGGTCTGCCACTGAAGCAGTTCTCTTGGAAAATGCCATCCTGAAAGCCTTCAGGAAAACAGGACATGTTGCTATTGGTATCTGTTATGTGGTCAGGCAAGATGAGCAGCAGCAGTGTCTCTAGGCGAACATTACTATTAACATGTTTTTAATGAGTACTGTAAGCCTAACCCATCCTCAGCGCATCTCCTTCAGGCACCAGTGTTTGCCATGAGCTGCCAGGCAGGGACCTGAGCTGCCATGAAAGCAGCACTTGAACAGGAGAGACGATGTAGTGTAGAATGCCTTGGTTTGCAAGGTTTTTTAGTTCAGTTTGGTGATGATGATAACTGTCTTCTGCAGCTCTGACTAAACGGATTCTGTCTACCTCTGTAGGTATCTGCTTTTAAAAACAGTTTCTCCTTAATATATATGAAAGGTGCTCTTTCAGTCCTTAGGGAAAAGCAGAGCATAGAAATTACGAATGGAAACTTCAGGCCTTCTCTTCCTTGTTTTCAGCACAATAGATGCTTCATGCTGCTCCCACTTGGGAAATGCACACACGTGCCTTAAGTGTGATTGCCACAGATGTGGAGAGAGGTGAATTGATTTGCCAAAGGTCTAAGAGCCAGTGTTAGTACTGGGATCAGCCCGAGGATTTCTTGGCTCCCAGCTAGTAGATGACAATTTTTGGTTTGCATGACTTTGGGTGTACAGAACTGACAGATCTGTGTTTACACCAGTGGCATCTGCAAGGAAGAATCGACCTGTGCACACCAAAGGCGTTGTACCTGTTTATCAAGAGCTCAGGTGATGGCCCCTCCCCACCTAATTGTCTTCCTCTTTTTGTTTCTTGAAGCATTACAATCTACTAAGAACAACCTTTCTCTTTTTTTCGCACTACCCTCTCTCTCTCAAGTCAGACTGCATAGCCCCGATCAGGGATTGGAGAACTTGGTTGTCCTCAGTAATTGTTTCAGGCCATCTGATGACTAGGGCCACCAAAAGCTGCATGACTGCTCCCATTTTGTGTTTTTTTTTTTGTTGGTTCTATGCGTTGCATTTAGGGCTTTTGTGTGGCTCTGCATGATGTCTCAGAAGGATGCCAGTGCCTGTCATTGTTCTTACATGGCAATGAGTAACTGGAGAAGTGAATCTGATCTGCAGAAACCTGACACTGGTGTTCCACAAGCTGATCTAACTGTTTTCCGCCTCTGTTTTTTAAGAAAAGCTCTATGGTTTTCAAAAGGATGATTTCAGGCTGGCATTTGCAACTGTCTACCTCCTGACTGTTGTTCTGTTGTTTCAGTAACTTGGAACTTGCTTGCAAATTAATTAACACCTGATATCAGGAAACAGACTTAATGGGTTGTATTGTGGTGTACTTTTTTTGGCTCATAGCTTAAATTAGTTCCCTGAGTGCAATAGGTAGACAGCAAAAGGGGTGGTTTATTTTTCTCAGTTGTTCTCACTGTTTTCTTCTGACACATCTGCATCCCCTCTAAAACAAATATCCTGGCAAAATTTAAGCTAAATTCAGGCTCTGTTGACAAGGTGAACATTAAGAAGTGGTATATGAACTCCATGAAGAGCTCTCATGAGTCTTCCAGCTGTCTTGTGCTGTCCTGCCCTGCATGCTCTGCTCTGCGGAATTGCAGTTGCAATCCATAGCAATGGTGCAATGGAAAAGGAAACTGCAAAAACCTTCTGGCTTGTCCCTTTAGGTCTCCTATGAAATAGACTGTTGGGTGGGCCAGCTCTTTCTCTCCCAAGTGTTATTACAATCCATTTATACTGGGGGAAAAGCAAGTTTGCTGCCAGGCGGCATACTTTCCATCAGCACACGTAATTGCTGGATGGTGGAGAGAGGTAGAGGCTCTGGTTTTCAGGCTGGAGGAAGCATGACCAGGGTGTGCAGTGGACAGCACTGTCATGTGCCCAGCCATGAATTCCAGGTTTTGCAGGGATGTGGGCTCAGCCGTGTAAGCAAAACCTCCTGCCTGTTTGGTCAGCATGGGCAATAGGCAGGGAGGCAGGTAGCCAAGCTTCAGGCAGCCCGAGGAACGGAGAGCTGGCCTGGGGTGCAGCTGCAGCAGGACTCTTTTTTCAGCTTGTTTGTACTTACACACACATGTGGGCTGTGAGAAGTTGGCTGAGCCAACCTTGACCAGCAGTTCAGTAAACAAACAGGTTTTACTGCCATGACCTGAAGGCCAGAGTAGCTGCTGAGCTTCAGTGGAGCAGGGGCAGCTTTGATTTCTGTCATGGAGAGGAGGCTTTCAGATAGGGCTGACTCAAAACAAACATTGTGCTGTGTTGCTCCAGCTTCCTCATGGAAGCAGTGTTAAGGCGCATGCAAGACAAGGAGGTGATCCAAGACAGCCAGCATGGCTTCACAGGGGCGAATCATACCTGGCCAGTCTGGTGGCCTTCTATGATGGAATGGCTGCAACATTTGGCAGGGGAAGACTGACCAATCATCTACCTAAAATTGTGTAAGACCTTTGACATGGTTCCACATCCACATGATATCCTGATCTCCAAATTGGAGATATGTGGATTGGAAATTTTGACTATTTGGTGAATAAGGATTTAGCTGGGTAAACAGAACCAGAGGGTTGTTATCAATGGCTCTCTGGCCAGCTGGAGGCTGGTGGTATCCCTCAGAGATCTGTCCTGGGACTGGTGCTCTTTTATATCTTTATCAGTGACATAGTGAGATCAAGCGAACCCTCAGTAAGTTTGCAGATGACACAAAGCTGAGCAGTGCAGTTGACACAACAGAAAGAAGGGATACCATCCAAAGGGACCTAGACAAGTCTGGGAGGTGGGCCCACAAGAATTTCATGAAATTGCATTTCTGCCAAGTGCAAGTGCTGTACCTGGGTCAGAGCAATCCCAGATATGAGGACAGACTGGGAGAAGAACTCACTGAGAGCAACCCTGCAGAGAAGGACTTGGGGGTTCTCGTGAATGAAAGGCTGTACCTGACCCAGCAATGTGCATTTGAAGCCCAGAAAGCCAAACATGTCCTAATCTGCATCCAGAGCAGCAGGGCCAGCAGGTTGAGGGAGGGGCTTCTTCCCCTGTGCTCTGCTCTCATGAGACTCCACCTGGGACTCCACCTGCCACGTCCAGTTCTGGAGTCCTCAGTACAGGAAGGAACATCAACCTGTTGGAACAGGTCCAAAGAAGGCCACAAAGATGATCACAGGGCTGCAGCACCTCTTCTGTGAAATCAGGCTGAGAGAGTTGGGGCTGTTCAGTTTAGAGGTTCTGGAGAGACTTCATTGCTGTCTTCTAGTACTTAAAGGGGGATTACAAAAAAGGTAGAGCAACTTTTCACATGGACAAAAAGTGACAGGACAAGGGGGAACAGTTTAAAACTAAAAGAGGAGAGATTTAGATTAGATATTAGGAAGACATTTTTTGCTTAGAGGGTGGTGAGGCACTGGCTCAGCCAAACTGTGATTGCCCTGTCCCTGAATGAGTTCAAGGCCAGGCTGGATGGGACTTTGAGCTACATGATCTAGTGGGTGGCATCCCTGCTTACGGCAGGGGAGTTGGAACTTGACACTCTCTAAGGTCCCTTCCAACTCAAACCATTCTGTGACTCTGTGACCGCCTCAGAGAGGCTGAGAGGAGGTTTGTGCTGCTTTGTGAGAATGCAGCACTGGCACACCCACTGCTGAGAGGGACCTGCGTGTAAGTGGCCTTAGAGCATCCCCTAAGGTTCACTCAAGATCTCTGCAACATCTATACACGTATAGTTGAGGGAGACTCTGACTTAAACTCTCTCTTTTGAGATTTAAAAATTATTTTAACAAGCGAGGTTGAGTAATTCTCTAGCAGCAGGACACACACAGAACTTCATAGCTCCTTTCCTCCAAGCAGAAGCACCTGCTGTACCTTTCTGGCCCTGAGCCACCATGAGACCAGGCATTGCTGGCCCTGAGGGCTTACAAATATCCACTAGGATACTGTGAATGGACAGTGCAGATCCATACCTTTGGGGTTTGGGGTGTCTTGCCCCTGTGTTTGGCAGTCTGTGCTGCTGCTGGCAGTGTCGTGGCACTGGTTGAACAGAGGCACCTGCAACTCTACAAGATGGGAGGGCAGGGCAGAACAGAGCCGATTTGCTCAATTTGGCCTCTCAGAAGAGAGAAACAGAGAAGTGAAACTGTACACACGGTCTGGTCAAAGAAGGTACGTGGGAGGAGGGAGGCGAAGTGAAGGGGCTCGGAAGAACAAGGGTGCGTCAACCTAATACCGAGCCCTTAAAGTACCCAGCTCCAAAGCCCAGCTCAGCCCACACTCATCATGATTTCATCAGGCTTTGGATGACAGTTGGAAGGTTTGAAGTGGTGGTAGCAGCTGGAAATGAGGGTGGTGGATACCTGCTCTCCAGCTGGGTAATGTCTCCTTTATCTACCTGCAACCAGCTTGTCGGGTCCTCTCCTCCCTTTGGTTGGGGGACCTTGTTTTCTTCCTGTTGCATGTAAAATTTCTTCACTTCTCCCTCCTAAAATATGTCAGTTTATCTTTTGTGGTTCAGTGTTTCATATCTTCCTGTCTGCTCTTAGACTTATTTCCTGCCTCTTCTGTACTTTCTGTTTCTCCCATTAGCTCTCTAAACCCAGCTCCCCAAGCAAGTATTTCTACCTTACAAGCTGCTTACAGCAGCTAAGATGCCTTTTCTAGACAAACCAATCCCAGACAAAACTGTCCCAGCCCTTGCACTTATGCAGCTGCTAATTTGACCCTAATCCATTTTAAAAGGAGAGGGTTGGTGGGTGAGGATGGAGTCAGAGGAGGGAGGTCCTTTCTTGCAAACGTGTCTGCAGGGCTGACAGAGCCACAGTGTGATCTGCACGCTTTCCCATGGGAGAAGCAGCATTTTAACTCTCCCCTGATCACTTCAAACTGATTATTTCTGGTCTTTTGAGCTTTTATGATAATTTTATTAGGTAAGGGGGTGAGTTAATCTCTCTTCTAATCGATTCCTAGTTTAGATAACTGCGTTATATACCCAACTGCTGCCTGAACTTCCTCATTCATTCACTTTGTGTTTTGCAGACTTCCTGGCTGTCCTTTAGCAGTGGGCGAGTGAATCTAGTCTTCTCTGCATCACGGCAATTGTAGTAATGTGAAGCCTAATGAGCACCTGCAAAGCCCTGTAGCAGGTAAGTGCTCCAGGGGTCATTCTTCTTTCCAGATTTGATGTGATTTAAAAAAGCTCCTTGATGGGCTCTCACTAGGAGATCTTGAGCCTTGCAGCAGAAATGCTGGAAGGAGATTGGTGTGGCTCATATTTGAGTAAATGTTCCCAACAGCGAGGTTCAGACAGCTTCTTTCAAAGTGAAAGTAGCAGTGTTGTGAAAGTTTAATTTGGAAATGGCTTCAGTGTAGAAGATCAGCGTTAAAAGCCTCTCTCTTTTGGACCTTCAGTATAAAATTGTTCTATCTCACTGCTTGTTACGGTTGGGATCTAATCAGAGAGTGATGGCAGAAGGGAACTAACGGGTCCAAAACTTTGACGACATCAGCTCCTGCTGCATTTTCTGTTGTGCAGGAGAACTTGTCAGACATACCTTACCCAGACTGGGCAAGTACTAGATCCCCACTCTTCCAGGTGTTATAGAGAGAGCAAAGGTGTGGAAGTGCCTGGACAATCTCCTGATGATCAGGGGTGACAGCAGAGGCAGCCGGATTGAAGGGAAATAAGCCACAAGCCATTTTCATGTTTGTATGAAAATCTCTGAAAACATGCTGAAAAGAGAACTGCTGGGTGAAACCAAGACGTCTGGCAGTGCTGCTCTGCGAGTGCGTGACAGGAGACTCTGGGTACCTGTGGTGGGAAGGAAAGAACTGGAGCTGATGACAGAGGGAGCCGCCAGAGCAGCAGTCCTGGCTGCCACAATGTCCTGCTTCGGCTCCAAGTACCTGTTAGTTCATGTTCTCCATGTGATTTTTTTTCTTTTATTTATTCTGGATTGGTGCTGGGTGGTGTCTGTCCCCTTTTTCCCATCGCAGAGTTCAAACAGCTGCTCTGCTGTAGCAAAGCTCAGCTCACAGCATTGCCTGGCATGCCCCTCCAGCCCTGATCAAAGCTGTGAGAGCTGGCCCATTGCCATTCTCCTGTGTGTAAATGAAGCTCTTTTTCCTTTCCCTTCACCATCTTTCATTATTATCCCATTTCCAGAGGCTGGTTTTTCTGGCTGATCTAGCACATTATTTGTATCACTGATATTTGCCTCAAGGCAGAGATGCTTTTTCAGCATTTATAGGGAAAGCATCTGATGCATCCCACTGCCATGCTTAGAAAAACCAGGCATGGTGTTGGCAGGGATGAGGACCATTGCAGCCAAATGTTGCAGAATTTAAGCCCTGTTAGGTACAGCCTCTGACTCATATGGTTATTCTGGTTGCCTGGCAAAGGAAAACTTACTGTTCCTTCACTTTCAAAACCAGGGAGAAGAGCACGTAGAGAAGGCTCTTCTGTCTGAGCAGTTGTAAGGTGTCAGCTGAGCCACCTGTGTAACCAACTCATCTTTCTCTGGGTTGCCTCAAGGGATGGTGGGCACTCTCGGTTGAAAAGGTAGAGCTTGTGGCCAAACCCAAATGAAAACGATGTAAATTGGCTTCAGAGTGCCTTGCTTTCAGTTCTTCCAAATTGCAGAGGATTTGGTGGCGTGTAATGAGCACCTGATGAGGAGTGGGAGCAAATGGTTCCCACGATGTCTGCAGGGAGGTGAGTAGCTCCCGAAGACAAGATACCGCCTGCCTGTGCCAGAGTCCCAGCAGGGATCCAAACCAGCTTGTTAGGGAGAAAGCATGTGCAGTGATAAGGAGACTTTCCTACAGGTAGGGGCAGTTAAGCAATAGTCTAGACTGCCTTGGGAGGCAGAGATTCACTGGAAGCTTTTCAGAACTAAGTAGACAGAGACTTGCCAGAAACCATCCAGGCACAGTGTAGGCCATGCGTAGGCAGAGGGAAGAAACGTTATTGCTTTTTCAGACCTCTTTTTTCCCTATTTTTTAAGCTCTTTTTTTCTGTTAAGACATACCAGAGGTGGAGCTAAGGAGATGTTCTCAAGCTTAAAAAGGTGGTGCTGGATATACACACTGTAGTGCTCCCCAGGGGGGCTTGGGCTTGTGTATCTTTATCCAGAATGCTTAGATTATAGTCTGTTTCCTCCTGGATGTTCAGGTACCTTACTGCCATTGGTTTCAGAGGACAGTTTGATTCTTAAAGGCCTCTGGGGATTTAGCATCCAAATACCTTGGGGCTGTTGGAGATGTGAGGGAAAATACTTGAATTTTCAGCAGCACAGACATTTCTGCACTGCAGATTGCAAGTCGTTCATGGTAAGTGAAGATGACCCTTATCTTTTTCTTCCAGTCAAGTAGGGGCAACGATGAGAGGGGATGTCTTTGTCTTTATTTTGGGTAGCTGAAATCTACCAGCTGAGCCTCCCCTACTGTGACACAGAGTAACGTAAATTATCGGGCACACTAGGTGACATAGGGACATGCAGTCCTACCTAGTGAGCTGGCTATGCTCAGTGTAAGTATCATGGCCACTCTCTTCTGCTGCCAAAGTCAAAAGATGGTCTGAAGATGCTTGGATGATGTCTGTCCCACCTCCCTGTTGACCCATAGCTGCATTGTGCTCTTGGAATAGGTGCAGGGTTATGATCTCATGCTCTGAAGGAAGCTGAGTTGACTGAAAGGAACATGTTTTTGTAGTAAATCATCCACAACACGTGCTCTCAGCTCAGCCTTGTGTTTGCTGCTAGTCCTGGATACTTTCAGTCTCCCATGTGAAGCTGGAAGCTGTCTTTACTCCTTGCTAAGCTCCCTGCCTGCTGCAGCAGAGGGGATTTTTGTGCCTATGAGCAGGGGCCCCACAGCTATGACTCACAGTTCCCATTACGTGGTAACTTAGCCTTTAAGTGTGCAGAGAGGCTGTTCCTTGGCTTTCAAACAAAGCCTTCCTTTGTTGTCCTTATGTTATAAAGGAAGCAAGCTATGTGTTCACCCCACATCCCAAATGAAAACCACGTGGCTTCACAACCTTAATATGTGTGTTCGATAATTCTGTTACAGCAGTGCAAGTTACATTGCTCTTAGCCTGTTGAGCCTTTTGAGAACTCTTCTCCCCAGAATTCAGTTTACAAATTCTTCATAGAAAGAAAGGGCTTAGAGATGTTTCCTTTTGTTAGTAAGAAAAGGGGACTGAGCAAAGAGCATGTGAAAATTATTAAATAGGGGTACATGTAGCAATAGACTGGTCTCTGAGTCATTCCCTTGGGTGAAAATGTCTCTGAGTTGGTGGCCACGGGTGTTGAAAGGATGAGCTTCATGGAAATATTGCACGGAAGTGGGGCAGTTTGTTTTCTTGTATGACTTTGCTTTCTTCTGCTGCTTTTTATTTATCCAAACTCATTTTGAAAAGCAGGGTTAGCCAGCAGTACTCTGCAGCCAGCATATTTGTGTGTGTGCGTCTGTCTTGGCAGTTTTTAAGTTTATGACCAGTGAGCCAAGACTGGGATTACTGCTTCCCAAAGCATTTCTCTTGTTTCTCCTGATCTTTTCTAGAGTCGCCAGGTAATAAAGTAGGAGGGTCTGATTCTTCCTGCAGAGGCTGCCTGCAATGCAAAGTGCCTCTGCTTAGATCAGGGAGTCATCCTAGTGGGAGTCCAGGAAATGGGGCAATGCAGGAAAAGTGCTGTTTCTTGTTCTCTCTTTGTTCCACACCCTCTACCCATCCCTGCAAGGGCTTTCACAGTCTGTTGGGATGGGGTTTTTTCTATTATTATTTTTATTTTATTCAGGGAACTATATTGTGTTTTATAAAAAAAGCTGGGATTTCAGGCAATGGAATAATGCATTGCTTGTCATTTCTGTGGTAATGTTTTGGCTACAATAGCCAGCTTTTAAATACAGTTCCTCCCCAGTTGTTTGAATACAAACAGCAGTAACTAGTTAGCAAAACAATGGTCCTGTATCACACACACCTTCAATCCCAGTCAGAGTTTTTGAGTCCTGTTTAAGCAGATCCTTGGGCCTGCAGGTCTCCTGACTGTCACCAAGTCAAAACTGTGATGGAGTAGATCTCAGGTCAACCAAATTCCCAACCTGCAATGACAATCTCTTTTTGCTTTGTTTTTGTTCAGAATCTCAGTGTGGAATTGTCTGGCAACTACTGTGCTTTCTACTGTCTGTAATACATAAGTGCTCATTGTTCCATGACTGAAATGGGACTTCGTAGTTGCACATGTAAAATGTAATCATTCTGCAAGTCATGTCTGAGCTGTGCCAATATCTACATGTGCTCTTCTTAGATGTGCTGGAGTGGTGTATCCCTGCTGGGAAATCAACTTTCTGATGTTTTCACCAACTCTTTTAATACCGAAACATTTGTCTCAGTGGATGTACAATGTACAGTTAAGTTGGATGTGTAAGGATGAAGAGCATATGCTTGCCTTAGGGATAGGAGAGCCAGAGTAGCCACTGCCTGATTTAACAACACTGGTGGGGGTTCTTTCTGCCTTGTTGAGATTTAAGTGGGGGAAAGGAGGACAGATTTAAGCCGACATCTTGGCAACTGAACCCTTTTTGTGTTCTCACCACCTTTCCCCGAGGTGACTGCCAGACTGGATCAGTGAGCCATGGTCGCCTGCACGTGCAGGGGGATGTTGTGTGGCTGAG
Source organism: Pseudotriccus pelzelni (assembly GCA_035584735.1). NCBI lineage: Eukaryota > Metazoa > Chordata > Aves > Passeriformes > Tyrannidae > Pseudotriccus > Pseudotriccus pelzelni. The sequence continues at coordinate 24,512,252 of JAWMRA010000162.1, read as the reverse complement.
GGGGTGACAGCCAGAGGGGGTCCCAGTGTGAGCACCAAGTGGAGGCCAGAGAGCATCTGTGCTCTCCTCCATGCATTGTGTTTGACACTATCAGGCTTTTGGTAAAGCAGCAGGGGTGTTGTGCCCATCTGTGCTGGTGAAAGATTGTGCAAGGGAATGACCAGCTGTTGCCTGGGCTCCAATCACGTTGGGTTTGAGGTGGAGGTACGGGTAGTAAGTTAACTTTTTTCTTTGTCCATATCTTTTCTCTTAAAAAAAAAAAAAATCAAAACCAAAACCAGCAAAACCCACAAAAGTTCTGTCTACTCCAGTTTTTTTCCTCACAGTTAACAAACAAAATTTATATGGCTTAAAAAGCCAAGCTGTTCCTGGCTGTGATCCTACTACAACAGCTCAGTACGTGGGTGGGAGCCACATACACACTTCCTACCTTTCCTCTCCTGCCTCCCCTGCTGCCAACACTATGTTCCAATTTGTGAAATCCCTTCTTAGTCGTACGAGGGGGAACCCAAGGCACTACACAGACTGCCCATGTGCTGCTTGGTGACAAGAGCTGAGTTGGCTTGCACAGTGAAAAAGCAAAAAAACCACATTCAGGCAATGGGCAGGATGCTGAGTAACACACTCCTCATGCTGTTAATTTTGCCTCCTGGTCTCCATGGGCACCTCCTCTTGGGTCCACCTTTGCAGTGAGTAAACAGTGAGTGATTTGGGGGCATGACCTGACTCTGTGTTTGTTTATTAGTTGTTACAGCTGCCTTTAATGGTGGCTGCTGGTTTTGGGGGCTGGAAGAGGGAGCCAGAATCATGTTTGTGTTACTGGCATGATGTCTACATGCACTGAGAAATAATGACTTAGAAATGGCCAGATAAATCTCCACTCGCTGATGAAACTGAAAATCTAACATGTGCCACATCTGTGGGTTTTGGAAAAGAGACCTAGAAGGAAATAGCTCCCCTTGAACCAGAAAGAAAACTTTGTACTGTGTAGGCTTTGGGGTAAGGGAGACCATGGGATTTTATGCCAATATCTTATAAATGCATCTGTGTGCAGTGAAAGCTGACGCAGGAGGGGAAGGACCTCTGAACATCCTGACTGCTACTGCAAGAAAAAAAGAAACAATCTGGGCTACTTTTACCCACAGTGGTCACTGGAATGTTAGGGCTTCAAACTGCAGCAAGGGAGAATTAATGAGGCCTGAGAAATAGCTTCCTGATGGTAAAGATAATGAATAACTGGAAGACAGGAAAAAAAAATTGTTGTCTTTCCTAAGGCAAGTCAAGCACTGTTCTGCTTGAAGAGATGCTGACAAAATCACTCCTGGTTTGGACCTGGGGCTGCATGGCAGTGTCTGCTTCCAGAGCACTGTCAGTGCCACTCACTGCTTATGTATTCCCTAAATCCGCCTGTCCGTGGGAAGGGAGTGCTATCTGGTCCTGTACACAGGATGAGCATCAGCATTTCCTTGGAAATACCTGATCTGGTGACCCCCCCAGAGGAAAATATTGCTTCCGACAGTCCACAGCAGACCTGTTGGGCAGGATGTCCGACTCTGGCGGTGCGACTGACCCTGCTGGCACTGCAGCAGGTCTGGGACAGGATGTCCACGGATGTTACGAAAGGCTAACGTGTTCTCAATCAAAGAGCAAAACAATAGCTATCAGGCGAGTGGCCTTGTCCAACTGCTGTGCTGTGGCCAAGCAGCTGATCTGGGGTAGGGCTTCCAGGCATGGTTTGGAAGGCAGTTGCTTGGCCATACCTGACTTCTGGAGTCCTGGGCAGGCCAGCTGGCTTGTCTGTAGGTGGAGAGGCTCTGGGTACAAAATGCGCACGACCTATAAGGTCTGCAAAATGTCCGCTTTATTAAAAGAACTGTGCCTTTTTATAAATGTCACCACACAGTGTCCCGTGACAAGATGCACACAATTGGTTACAGGGTACTGTCCAGATATAAACATGCATTACAAATGCACCTTTAATTGGTGTACAACAGGCATGTGGTCAGAATGAGATAATTATTTACCTTATCAAACCCTGCCTTCTTCTTGGCACTATGTTCTCCTTGTTCTAGCTACGAGCCTTGCAGCCATCTTAATAACTACAGTTTACAGTGTATATAAAGCTTATATTAAAACAGAGTTTATAAAACTATAGAATGCAATATAAAATTGCTCATATCCATCATGTTCCTGCAACACTTGTCCTGGTTTTAAATGTGGTTGTGTTGCCAGTCTCAACACCCAGGCCTCTGCACCTCATGTATTGGTGTATTTGGTCCTTCCCCACTTGCGGGGAAGAGCGTAGACATGAGCTCTCTTTTTAAAATATGTGCTTATAAATTAAAACATGAAAAATTTTCTCATTCTTTTCTGTGCAAAAGAGGCAAAATTTGAACAACAAATTTCCAGCAACTAATGGCAAAGACCAGTCTGGTATCTTTATAAGGGTATTGCTTTCTCAAGTGGTCCTTTGTCTTTTTCTTTGAACAACCAACCAGCATATATCTCGTCCGGAACCAGCAAAAGCCTTTTGACTGCTCTGTAAATGTGGATAGGGAGATGGTGGAAAAACAGCAGTATGCTATGGGGTTGTCTAAGTGCATCTTTCTAAGTTTTCGGCAGGAACAATAATACTGACAGATATCTCTGGAGTTCCCATTTCTCTGCCACTGTGCATGTGTCTTATAAGTCAGAGCTTGTAGTCCCCACTAAGAAAAATCATGATTTCTTTCAGTGGCAGCTGGACATAGCTCTGAATACCTGCAGAGGTGGGAACAGTATCTGCAAATTGGAGAAGGACATAGAGTGTTACTAAGGGCTTTCAGCATACCTTTATTCTTGACTAGATCTTCAAAAATGCAGCAGAAGCATTTTCAGACTATACACTCAAAGGCTGTTTTACAGCAAAATGAGGAGTCATGGAGCTCCCGGAAGCTCAGCCATGAGGGATTATATCTGGGCTGGATGAAACTTCTCAGACTGAGGTTCACATCTTCCCAGTAAGAAAGTCCCAGCTGCAGATTAGTGGCTGGTTTGAGCTATTAATCTCTCCAGGCAAAACAGGTAGCAGAATCCTTTCCAAGACTCGAGGACCTCTCCAGTGAGAGTGTCAGAAATCGTATTTGTTCCCATGAAATTTCTGGTTTCAGAAGTTTGGCAGCTTTCAATATAGAAAAACTCCCAAGCAGCTGTAGTTTCTATCACCTCTTTGAAATGCCTCTTTTCTTGCAGCCTACCAAAGCAAAACACAATGTGGCAGCCACCTATTCACTGCCTTTTGTGTCAGCCCAATTGCAGGAAGCAATCGAGTGTGTCGTAAATGATGTCTTGGCGTGTTCCAGTGCATTACTGAACCACATTCAGTGGCTTGACTTAGGGTTTTCTAATTTAAGAATCAAAGCTTCAGCTCACTCCTATCTGGTTTATTGCTGAACGCTAGCCAGAGCATGTTTTGCTTCCCATGATTCAAAATGTAAGGGGATAAAAACCCTGAAAAAAATAAAGCTCTGTGGGAACTCTCGAGTAAAGAAAGGGATAGTTAATGGAAGAGAAATGTTCTGCCATGTCTTCAGAGGAGATGGAGGGTTATCTGAGCTCAGAGCACATGAGCAGCCTACAGAGGCAAGTTGCAAGCTGCCATTTAAATCTCCTTTTCCTTTGCCAGGCTGAGCAGGAGGTAAAAGGGTCTGAAGGTCCAAGGATGTGAGGAAGGCTTGGGGACATCAGATACTGAGCACATTTTAGCTGGAATGGACAGGACGGTGTTATGACTTTAAGCATCATCGTCTCTGTGACCGACTTTGCTGCTCATGCAGGGAAATCCTCTGTGGCAGGGTGGCTGGTGGGAAGGGGGAGCACACATTGCCATGAGGCAACAGCTGTCTCAGGTTGGTCCACACAAACCCCATGTGAACTCTGTGATGTTCCCAGGTGAGGAGGACATTCTCAAGGCAGAAACTGCAGGTAGAGCTGCTGCCTGGCTGTGTGAAGGCTTCTTCATGTGCTGCTTTCCTGTGCTTACACCACACTGTCTGTAACTGTGCTTCAGGCGAGCGGGTGAGCCAAACATCACCAAGTGGCGCAGCAAAGGGCTTTCAGATCAGCTGGTGAGAGAGCTGGCCTCCTTCTGCTTGTGGCTTCATGGCACCAACCTGAACGGCATGATAGCAGTGCTATCTTTCTCCTTCCTCTCTTGGGGCTCTGCATTGTCCAGGACCTTCTGTGGGGCTGGTCACAATTCTCCAGGTGGGAAGACTGCTTCCGGCTTGAAAAGATGAGGCCTAACCTACCTGGGAGCTGAGGGTGGAGGGCTACAGATGCTCTTGGTGGGGCCTTTGAACATACCAAGTGCTGCAGGATGCAGCTCATTGTTGTTTCTAATCAGGCAACAGAGGGATCAGCTGCTTTTATCTCTCTGAGCCCTCGCTCTCCAGATGGAGAGTGGCATGGTGTCTGCCCCCTCACTTCCCAGGGTTGTTCAGAGCAGTCATTAACCTTAAAATCGGTGAAGCCCCTAGTCACTGAAACAGCGAGCACCACAGAAAACCCTGGAAGAAAACTAGTTCTGGTGCCAGAGGCAGGTTTGAACAAGTACCATCACACGCTGGGCAGCGAGCAGAGACAGAGCTTTACATCAAGACAGCAAGGCTTCCCGTGTCCTGGCCCTTCTCTCTTTCTCAAGCAGCGTTCCTTGGTCTTGCTGCTCCTTTCTCTGTTTTGTGCCCACAGGAGCACAACAGGTGAGGTCTCTGCATTCTCTACTGGTCCAGGGAGGGCTGGTTTGGCTGCTGGCAGGGCTGGCCTGCCTGTGATGCAGCAAGGACCACAGCACCCTCCCTCAGGGGGTCTTTGGAGTCCTGGGACTGCCACAACAGGTTCTGCAGCAGGTAGGTGCATGAAAGTCTGTTACTGAGAATGGATGTTGTCTGTACTTTAAATGGGAAAAAAATAGCAGGGTGAGAAATTTGGAAGAGGCTGAAGAGTGTTTTGAGAACTTGCTGTTTAAAAACTTACGAATGCCTTTTTTTTTTCCCCATACTTGAAATGTTGCTTAATTTGATGCGTAGATTAAAAAATTGCTGTTTCTCTTCCTTAGTCTCCAGCTTGGAAACATTTGGACTCCCTCCCTCTTCCCCACACAAAAGCTGTCTCAGCCAGAGCAGGCATAAATATTTTTATCAGGCTTAAATAGCTTGGGCTGAAGTTAAAAGCAATGGAAAAGAACGACCTTTGTTATGGGGAAAGCTGGAGCCCTGTAGCAGGCAGTGCTACTGGTTTCGCCTGTATTATTGAGTCTTTCCATATTAGCCAGGAAAGCTGTATCTGATGAGATGTGGGAATGCTCTGCCCGTACCACCCTTGCTGCTGCCAAGGCCAGGCTCCACTGACCTTGGTCACTGAGCATCATTAATCTTAAGCCTTAATCAAGGTTAATGTTTGGCTTCATTATATGGTGAGAACAGCTACAGTAGCAAAAGGGCAGTTTTGACCAGGAGAACTTCCTGTGTTCAGGCTGAAAACAGACGTGCCTCTTGCAAATTCATGCAATCTGAAGATTTTGTCACTTCCAGTTTTCATTAGGACTGTCTTTCAGAGTTTGATGCCTGTAGAATTTGCTGGGGCAAGAGATGTGTGTGTGCTTCCTAACCTACCCCTGCAAAATCAGCTAAGGGGTAGCCTTAGAATGTCAGTGTGACCTGGAGTGAATTCAGCTGAGCCAGCCATTGGTGGCCTTGGGGATGTCAGGTCTAACCCCTTCTGCTACCAGAAGGGACAGATCACCTCTGGTGTGCCCATGGGCAGCTGGGCATGAGAGAGTCTTGAAGGCTTGAAGAAGATGCCAGGGAAGCTGACTTCTTTCAGCCTTATGCATCTAAGAAGTAACCTGGTAACAGTAAACATTTCATCCGCAGAGACAGAGGTCTGGCAAGGCAGCGCAGCAATGTCGTCCTGGTCAAGACTCCAAGGAGGCACCTGGCCCCTGGCCATGTTATTTTTAAGCTTGGAAAGCACATGTGGTCTGCAAGAGCGTAGCACTAAGGAAAGGAACTCACCAGCACTTCCTGCCCTGCCCCGGCAAACTGATAAAGCCCTTTGCAGTGTAGGGCGACCACGGTTTATTTTTAAAATGTGCCCAGGCATGGAGCTCACAGAATAACTGGAACACCCAGATTTGGGCATTAATTCAGCTTTAATTCACTGCCTGATGAATTAAAGAGTTAATGTAAATGTAAAAAGGACAAGACAGGCCCACAAACCATCTTCAGAGCAATGACTGCATAAGAACATTTATCTTTGCATGTGCATGGGATCCAAAGAAAGAGTAGTTGGTAGATGTTGCACAGGGAGGGGCACGTAGCCTTATCCTGAGCACCGTGTGAATTTTCTTGCTGCTTGGACAATGCATCTCAATCCTGTTCCCTTCTCTTGTTATTCCAGTCCCAGCCCTCTCGTAAGCAGAGATAATTGCATGCCGAAGGATACAGTTCCCATGTACAGTAAATGCTCACATTGAGGAAATCTGGGTTCCTGCAATCAAAAGCCAAGAGTTTGTTGCGTAGTTACGATAACAAGGTCCACTGGGATGGATCTGTCTTTCTTGTGTGCCCTGTGGAGGTACAAATGAGATTGCCAGAGATGTTTTCCTTGCCCAGATGCTGGGACAGCAGGATTGCTGTGAACCAAAATGTGCCTGAACCAGAGTTCAGGCCTGGAAGCAGCTATTGCAGGGGGAGGGAATTATAGCTCTCAGCTCCCGGAGCACACAAAGTGCCTCACCAGCTCTTAGCTTTCTGTGAGAGAGCCTCATTCCCACAACAGAATTTGTTAGGAATGAGATTACTCTTTCTGGTCTGATTGATTAGGTATTTTATTGATAGCCTTATTTCTGTGATAAAGACCCTTTTCTCTCAAACACATTTTTGAGGCTTTAAAGCAGCTGTTAAAATGTCTCTGCTGAAAGAAGAAATATCCCTGCTTGTTAGTTTTGTTCTTCTGATCTTCCTGTGCTGGGACTGAGGAGTGATGTTGCTAGAAGGAAGAACTGGTGAGTTCACTATGTCACAGCAGGGGTGACAGCTTCAGGTTGTACTGCCCTGAGCAGGCACTTGGGCTCTTGATAGCGATGCCAGCCCACCAGAAACAGAAATGCCACCTGGCATTTTCCTACTCGAGCTTTAGCCTGAGTAGGATCTAGCCCAGCCCTCTGTGAGGTCTTGTCAGCACCAGACAGATACCCCAGCAATGGGACCATGTTCTAGAAAGTTGGCGATAAAATTCTTTCATCATGAGTCCCACGGCACAGAAAGCTTTAATAAATGTGAGGTTCAAGCAGTAGAGCCAATAACCACACAGAGCCACTCCAAAACACCACAGTGGGCTCAGTCATGCCAAGGGCCTGTGCAAGGGGTGACATGTGGGACATGTCACATCCATGCTGAGGGCACTTCCAAGGGGAGTGACCTGGCTGCAAGGAAGTGTTTGGGGGAGATGCCTTACATCAAAGCCATGGTGTTTACTAATGTCTTCCACAGATCAGTACTGTAGTAAGCACCAAAAACAAACAATCGAATGCTTTTAAAACCACTTGTCTAAAGGAAACCTTCTCCAGTCTAACAGTGTCTCTGTCTCTGCCCTTTTTCTTGGGACTGCAATCATGAGGCATCCTGGGGGCCAGAAGGGTTGGCCACAGCCTGATCCTGACGGTGTTGAAAGGCAGGAACAGCTTTGCCTGTAGTGCCTGCTTAGAAGCACAAAACCATGCAGGCTCGTTCCCACAGAGGTGCACATCACCAGCACTGGCAGTGAAGGTTTGCCCTGATCCACGCCATGTGGGTTCCCAGACATGCTTAACATGGAAGGTAGTCAGGACAGCCCTGCCTATGCCATTGGCACATCTCTAACGTTAGCCTTATGTTGAGGAAAACCAGTGCTCATCTCCAGTCCTGCTTTCTTACCTGGCAAGGTCCTGCCTGCTTCTTTCCCTTTCTGTCCCAGGAATTTTAAAGGAGAGAAGGAGGATGGACATGCCCTCCCACACTGCTGCAACAGCATCGCAGTGGGTTGACAGGAGCAAGTGCCTTCACAGTTCTGTTCTTCGAAGATCACTTGATAAGAGCCACTTTCATTCTAACCATAAGCTCATAAGTCCTTCAGGAAGTTGCTTGGTAACTTGCAGAAACACCACACACTTAGGGGCTTCTAGACTCAAGTATTTTTTTCAGGGCTAGAAAGGATGCCAAAGTTTTTATTCCAGTGGGAAGTTTCTTTCCTTTTTTTTTTTTTTCCTTGAGGGAATATACTCCGAATAATGGGTCATTCTGCCTTCCTTTCTCTTCCAGGGAAGGAACTGCCATGCCCGTGGGAATCTTCCGGGTGTGCCTACTGGTGATTACAGCTATCGTCAACCACCCGCTCTTCTTCCCTAAGGAGAATGGCACTGTCCCCGAGAACACGGAAGAAATCATCCAGAAGATGAAGGAGCGGGAGGAGAGCCTTCGGCTGGAACAGCTGCGCTTGGAGCAGGAGATTGCAGACCAGGAAGCCACACAGAAGGCTCTGGAAAAGGCTATACTGGTAGTGGAGGAAACCAAAGAGGAGAAGGTCCGATGGGATATGTGGACTGCCCTTTCCATGGTCATCTTCCTGCTAATCGAGCTCTGGAGGCAGGATTTCCAGGAAGGGAATTGGCAGGACATAGGAGGAGAAGAGGATGACATGGCTGTCCTGGGGAAAGCGTTTAAAGGAGTAGCCTTCCCCAACAAGGCTGTCTTGGCCAGCTTTTATGAGAAGCGCATCCTGGGCACCACCGGCGACATGGCCAGGATGCGGGAGATGGTGGAAGGCTTTGCAGACGACCTGCTGGAGGCCTTGAGGAGTGTTTGTAACCGGGATGCTGACATGGAAGTGGAGGATTGCATGGGTGTGGGGAGCATGTATGAGAACTGGAGAGTGCGTAAACCTTTCGTCTGTGATCTGATAGTGCCTTTTGCCCCCCCAGAGCCATACTGCTTTCGCTGCCAGACCTGGTGCTCTGGGGACTCTTTTCCCCCAGATGAACAAGGTTATGGCACTATCAAGGTGTGCAGGGCAGATGAGGATGTGACAGGTTGCATCTGTGACAAGACTAAACTAGGGGAAGATATGCTGTGCCTCCTCCATAGCCAGGTCAATACTACCAGGCCCAGCAGTGAGATGGAAGACCTCCTGTGCTTCAAAAATACTCAATATCTGGATGCTGACCAAGTCATGAAGTGGTTCCAGATAGCTGTCACCAAGGCCTGGAACAGAATCTCCCACAAGTATGAATTTGACCTTTCCTTCAGCCTCCTGGACTCGCCAGGAGCCCTGAAGATAAAATTTAGATCAGGGAAATCGATTGCCTTCAACCTCACCCCTGTGGTGCAGTATGAAAACTCCGATGTTTACTTCATCTCCCATTTCCCTCGGAGCAGCCTGGCAGCAGATGTCCACTCCAGCACTCACTGGTTTCTCACCTTCGCAGTCTATGAGAGGAGGTTCATCCATCTGGTCTCCAAAACACTGCCTGCCAATGCCTGCCATGTCAGCTGCCTGCAGATCCTCTCCTTCCTCCATGGGAAGCAGTGCAGCCTCACAGGTCCAAGCGGGCTCACCAACTACCACCTGAAGACAGTGATGCTGCATCTCCTGCAGGCACGTCCCAGTCAGGACTGGGGCCCAGAGAAGTTGGAGGCCCGTCTACAGGACATGCTGAAATTCCTGGAGAAATGTTTGCATGAAAAGAAGCTCTACCACTTCTTCATTGGCAATGGGAAAGTACCAGTCGAGCTGGGTTTCCCCATCGTATTTCAGAGGGCTGAGCCTCTCAACCTTTTCCGTCCCTTTGTGCTACACAGGGACATTTACAGGAAGACAGTGGACACGTTCCACGAGATGCTCAGGAACATGTCTGCACTGATAAATGAGTACACAGTGCACATTCCCCTTGCACACACCAATGGGATCCGTAAGGAATCCCTTTAACCAAAGCCAAACTCTAAGCACAAGTCCAGAGGGCAACTTTCTGAAGCCTCCTGGAGACAACTGACTTTGCCAGTATGGCTTCTTGTCTGCAGCTGAACCAGTCCTGGGCCATGGGTCCTGCAGGGAGGGAGAGGCAATGCGGGGAGGATAGGTAGAAACTGGAAGATGTGGTATTGAAGAAAGTTTCTGCTCCACTTCTGTGCTGGCTCGGTTTTATGCAGCTAAGAATATATTTTTCTATTTTACCTCAGTCATGCTGCAGTGGTGGTTGAGGAAGAAATACAAATAATTTATTCAGATACCTGCAATTCAAACAGTGGTGGTGGGGTGATGGTGGCCAAATACTTCATTTCCTTTGGAAAGGGGAGATAAGAAAAGGGTGGAGGAATCAGAGACAGGATCTTGGGATTAAAGGGGCCTGTCTGCCCACAGGCAACAGGAGCTCTGCAACTGACCAAGGGAAGTGCAGCATAAGACTTCATGCTGGTGTGGAGAGGAGGAGGGTCATGCACAAGATCTGGACTGGATGGAGATCCCTAAATCAACCACAGTTCCTAGCCATTTTCTATGGATAAATGGACAGGAAATTTTTTTACCTTAGATAAAGAAACATCACCATTGAGTTCTGACACTTTGGGTTATTTGTTTGTTTTCCTTACCTTGGGGCAGTAAGGCTGAAAGCAACCAAGAGAAAAAGGAAAAATGGGGGTTGAACTACATGGTCTTTTGAGGTCCCTTCCTATCCAAACTATTCTAATTCTATGACTGCTATAGGTTTTGCTTTCATAAGAGAAGCAGTTCTCCAAAATTATCCTGTAATGAAGCCAGTCTCAGCAATCTGGTAGCAGGAGTGAACAACCACCCTCCAAATGAGAGGGCATCTCCCCACATGGTTTTAACGAGGCCAAGGCCAGCAGGATCACTCTGAGTTAGGAGGAGGAGAAGGAGGGGATGATGAAAAAGGTGCACATGTAGTAGAGCTTGGCAGTGCTGTCTCTGCAACTCCCTTGTGATCCGTGTTGTATGCCTTCTGCTCCATAGGCAAAAGCTCCCTTATAGGGTCTCTTCAACCTTCTTAAAGACTGCTGCTCTGATGAGGCTCTGAGGAGCTGCTGCTTGCAGACTGTAATTTGCTGAGCCGGGAGTGCGAAGGATTAGTGAGCTGCTGCAGGCTTTCGAGCCAGGGGAGAGTCTTGTGGCATATGCTGAAAAAACCCCAAACAATGCAGAAATGGAGATGGCTGAAATCCCTCAGAAATCAGCACGTTTGCTGTGCCAGTGGGCTTCCCAGCCCCAGCACGGTGGCTTGGCTGGAGGAGAGGGCTCAGGAGATCCTCACCCTCCTTAGTGTGCTTTGTGCAGCATCCAAGCCAGGGCCTCACTGCAGATTTGCTTTGTGCTGGTCACAGAAGCCTGGCTTCCAGTGCTCAGGGGCCTTTGCTATCATTTTCTTACCCTAGAATTTCCTGCAGAGTTTTATATTAGGGCTTCTCTGAATCCTGTTTACAAGAGGGTAGTTTTTCTGTGAGGTGAGACTCATCAGGGATGATCTTCAACATTCCACAGGTCCATTTTATCCTCTCTTATCACATCAGATAGAAGATTTAATCCTGTATCACTAGTGGGGACAGCATACAGCATGAGGCTTATTATCCTGCCTGTTGATAAGCAAACTCTTCATGCCCCCCCCCTCTTTTCTTGCTAAAAACCATTTCACCACCTCGTTGATGTCTGCTCTTCTCTGTCCCACCACCAGTGAGGAACACTTTATGCACAACGGCAGAGAAAGCTCTTCCTGTCTCCACACCTGGTTTGTAAGAAAGCAGAGGTGGGGATTGGGAACTCTGCTCAAATTGCTGCCTCTCTTGGCTTTTATTATCACGGCTATTGGGTAGTTAAGTGATGTCTGAGCAGAAAGTAAGCGGCAGGTAGTAATAAAATGGGAGAGTCTGGTGAGTAGTGCCAATAGGAGGAAAGAGTCTTGGATCACCAGTGCTTGCTTCAGAACCCTGGAGATGAGTGCCTGGGATGGGAGACTGCCAGGGCTGGCAGGGAGGGCTGGACTAATTACTAACGCTAAGGAGTGCTGTAAGCCCCTGGCTTTCATTAGTACAGCCAAGAAAACCTTCCCCAGTTGGAAGGAGAGCAGGAGCAGTATCAGGGGACACGACAAGCAGGTAGTGACAAGCGGAGGTACACGGAGGGTGGGTCCTAATACTGGAGCCGGGAGGCTGCTTTGGAAGCTGTGAAAGTTCTTTGCAAACCCAAGCAACTTGCCATTTTCACCAGCCCAGGTTTACTGCACAGTGCCTGTAGCAGATCCAGCTTTGCATGGGCTGGTGGCAGGCAGGTCATGCTGAAGCCGTTGTGGTTGGAGTTGCTTCTAAATGTGTTCCTAGCCCAGCCAGAGAGAAATAAAAATTTCTCTGCCATTTCCTGTCAGGAGTCTAAATTTAGACTGTCCAAAGAACAGAAACAAATTTGTGACCCAGGTCTCTCAGGAAATGACATTCAGGGTTGAAAAATAACTTTTATGTAAGGTTGAGCAGGGGGAGCATGAGAAGAAAAGGCTGTTGAACAGAATAAGGTAACTCCCCTATTAAAATGTCAGAACAAAGCTTTGCAATGCCAGTCCTACAGGCCTGTAAACGAGCCCAAACTCGTCTTTACACAGCTCCAAGCACTGCTGCTCAGACTCAAAGGGAACCTAAACTGATAAGTGGATTGTCTTTTGTTCTTTTTTTTCTGTAGTTGTGTGCCTGTTCTCTCTTATGCCCAAACTGACCCTGAAGTGTTCTCATGGGGTTTAGTTGAACCCAAGCTGGAGCTGAACCAGTGAATTTATGGATTTGATTCCACTGAAAGAAATTGCTTGGCTTAATTTTCCTACATACAATATGCTTATTTTGCCCTGAGCACCTTTTTAAGAGGTCTGTTCTGAGCATTAAGGCTGTGAGGAAACCCACGCATACCTGTCTGGGGGGAAAAAGTGGTCTGTGATTATAAGCTGTGCTCCAGTGAGCCTCAGGGCAGAGATCTTCCTTGTCAGCCATATACCAGAGGTATAGAAGTGTCCCATTGGAGGAGATGTGAGTTTCTTTGGACCAGATCTCTGTAGGTACAAGGAGGCCATGACGTGAAGGCCATCATTCCTTGGACTTCCTTGTCTGTCCTGTATTAAATCTTGGCCCACCAAGTACTAGCCCTATCAGTAAAAGCCCCCAGTCACATTTAATAAAAAAGGTTTGTAAGACAGTTCAGCTCCATCAGCTGTTCAGTAAAAATGCCCTAAAACTTTTAAGTGTTGCCCATGTGTAGTTTTGTCTTGACTGAAATCTGGGTGGGCATTCATAGGAAGCAGCTTTAAAGGATGAAGGTAGAAATGAGATTTTGTGGTTCAAAGTGAAAAATGTTCTTTTAAAACCAAACTGCATATAACAAACACACAGCATGTCTTTGGCAATGCCTGCATTTCTGTAAGACATCCTAGGGAAGGGTAAATGGTCTGTCCTGGACCTCTTCCTTGTGTCTCAGTTCTTGCTATTTGCTAACCAGGTGAATTCAACAGATGAACTTCTAGTGCCTTCTGCTGCTTTCCAACCACTCCCTCCACCCTCAGCTTGTGGTTTTAATATTTTATTATAGGCTCTGTCAAAGCAGTGGAATTTGTGATGGTTTGACAGCAGCCACTGATCTACAACATAGCCTTAGGAGCCATTTGCCTTTAGGAAATGCCTTGGTCTAAGGTTATTGCTGTTCAGGAGCTGAATGTCTTCTGAGGGGAGCTGTTGGGTGTTCACTCTTTACTATGTGGCAGCCACAGAATACGGCTTCTCTCTCTCCAAGTTGCTCTATATATAGGTCTTAGAAGGGTATAAAGATGTATTTTAGGAAAGGGATCCAAAAGTTTATCCAGTATTCAAGCAGCAAGATTTGGTGCTTGTTCACCAGACATTTTTAATGCAAAGCCTTTGCACTGTTTTCTCTGTGGTGAAGAAATGAGACTTTATGCATCTGTGGCAACTTTGCTGCCGGTCATTGAGGGGTTGGCTCTCATAGGAGCCTACCTAGTAAACAGCTTTATTTATTACTTGTCTTTTTTTAGGATTGGGGGGTCTGTGTGTAATATATTTGTTCAGAAGCAAAACTGTGGTATGGCAGTGCAGCTGAGATGGGCAATAACACCAGAACTCTCCAAATTAAGGTCTTCCTTGATTGACAATGCTGTACTTAAACCGCTGCTTTTATAGCAGGACACTGTTAAATTTGTATAGATCTTCTCATGCAGCTTTATTTATAATAAAGTCTTGTACAAAATCTAAATAAGTGTGAAGTCCCTTTTGTTTCCTGCTCCCCCAGAAATGCTTCCAAGCGAGCAGAAGGATAGAGTGGAGGTATTTCCAGTGTGATACTAGCACAGTGAGCCAGCATCAAGAATCCCTGGGATTCCTGACCAGCTGCAGAAGTAGCCCCAGAATAAACTGCAATGTGAATATAAAGTGGAATAGCTATTCCAGAATAATGCCAGGGTTGTCAGTCTTCTTGAGAATATGAATCCACAGGAATGCAAAATAATTATTCTGAATACATCTGCACAAAAATACCCTTTCATGGCAAGCTCTAAATAACACTGGTAGATGTTGCCCTTTTTGGCTGAACCAGAAATCTGCTGAGTTTCCAGTTTAGCTAGAGGAATCCTTTTTACCTGCTTGTTTTACGGGTATGCACAGCCAAACTGCAGCAACCACCCACCACCACTTAATCTCCTACTTAAAACCTCCTGCCTAAAGGAATGGCACGTCCTTGTTAATATTCCAGTGTGCTCTGGCTCTGGAAGCAAACCCAAAGCTAGTTATTAATTCATATAATTAAAAACACCACTATTTCCTTGGCAACATGTCTCCTAGCCCCACAGAATGCTCTGCATACCTTTAATAACTCTGCCTTCCAGTGACCACTGAGGCTGAATTAGCACTGAGCGGCTCTGAGAAGCAGCTGGCTTAAAAGCTGCAGCACAAATCTACCTAGACAGGAGTTACAATTTCCCAGGGTCAACCACACACACTGAGGTAAAGGGAATTCTGTAGTCCAGGATCACAAGCAGTCTTGGTTGTTTTAGTCCACCTTCGTTATTGAAAAAAACAAAACCAAAACAAAATAAAAATAAACCTACCATGCTTCAAAGCTGTCTGACAAGCTCAGCAACATTTTCTCCACTGAGCTGTTGATTTCTTTTACAGCATTTTTTTTCTTTGTCTCATTTACTGCTTCTTGTTGCCAACAGAAGAGGTAACATCACTACAAAATCCATTTTCAGAAGGACAATTAGCAGATCTTTGGGCCATGCCATGACTTATTATAGTATTAACTGCCATAGAGTAGGCAGAGCAGAGAGAGCCAGCCACTAGAGAATGTTTTTAGGCCTCCTAGTAGTACAACGGTTTTATTCTAGGCTTCTGTGTTTTCCTTCTTTCCAGGCTTTTTTAAAAGCCCTCTTTGCAATGTGTTGGCTTTCATCAGAAGTCTAGCAGCCTTGAGCTTTGTCATACAATTATGTCTATACTGCAGTCCAGAAATGTGGAAATGTGCTTCCTACACATGCAGAAAATATTCTTAGAGATGGACAAAAGCTCCTGAGGTAACAACCACCCTGCAGCTCAAACCTTAAATGTGTGCGTTATGGATGCAGGTTTAGCTCACACACTTAGACATGCTTGGTTGGTGTGTAAAGTCACTGTTCTGGGATGTCCTTCACTCCTTGAGCAAAGGGACAGATCATCCCAAACTTGGCTAATGAGCACGTGAATTACAACTGAGAGCAAACCTCTCGTCCTTGTCCTCTCAGTCACTTCTATATGTAATTACCTTTCACTTGCAACTGTTTTTATTTTTAAAAAAAAAAGAGCTGCCTTTTATTAATGACTGTACACCAACAGCACAGTATAGGGATTTTTGCACTGAACACTCTGTGTCACAGACCTGGAAACTGCACGTACCAGCCGTTCCCTCCAGCTGCTGCATGGCTAATTGCTCTGTGACCCATTCCTGGTATCTCCCTCTCTCCTTCAACATTCCATTTCATCTAAAATCAAAACTGCCAGAAGAAATTTCAGGGAAAAAAAGCTGCTTTTCACTTAGCTTTAGGAAAACAGCACTCACTATTCCAGCTAGAGGCATCTCTAATCTCAGTTTTTATTACCACTTAAAAAAAGATCCTTGAGAAGAGAGATGATGTGATGTTTCTGATGGTGGACTTGACATTTTTTCAGCACACTGACAATAACGAGCTGAACATGAGGATTTTAGACAAAGCAAATCAAGTCTGCCACATGCAGAAAACTTCCAGTAGCTCTTGCTTTCTGATGTTGCCAGGCCTGTGTAGGACGGTAAGTTCAAGGTTACAACAAATAACACACAGCAGAGTGAGTATTTCTGCTGCCCTAGTCAGTAGATGATCAGACCTTAAACATCTGGGCATTTTTGCTTCCAATAGCCGGATGTTGTTTAAATGTTTTAGCTGGCAGGAGTTGACTCAATAACTACAGGGAGAGGTCTTAGTCATTTACAATATTTATTAAGGGTCAAGAATTCAAGTAACATTTACCTCCTTCTCCCTTGTTTTCCAGTAAAACTCCTCTTTGATGATTAAAAGCTTCATATAAAGTCTCCTTGTAACACATAATTCATTGGTCTGCATTTGTGTACCCAAGCCATAAACTCAGAAATCACAGTAATTGTCTATTATTCCATGTTCGGTCTCCAGACTGTCCTTGTGAAGTTGACATTGGGCACTGACTGCCACTTCATTTGAAAACTTCAAAACAGCATATTAAATGCTGAAAATTTGAAAATAGATAAAATAATACAAAAATGGCAGGTATAATATCAGCTGTGAAACTTCTCATTTTAATGAAGTTTTTCAAACACTGTTCTTTCAGTGTCCCAAGACTCCCAAACTGCGAGTTTGGTGAAGTCCATCATTACAACCCTCTCCAAACTCCCTGAGAGGTACACACTGGTCTCAGATTAGTTCCTTCAGGCTGGGGTTGTTTCCTCTCTCAGGCAGTCTGTCCTGCCAGCAAGGCCAAGTTGAGTCACATCAGCCTGTAGATGAAATTACTAACACAGCTGTCTGTAGCACATCTCTCCAGAGTGGTGAGCTGCTGAACTTGCTACAGCCTGGTCCTCCTCACTCTACACAAGTTTCCCCGTGACATATAAGGCTGAAAACAAGTTATCCCTGTGTGGTACCAAAAGGTCATGAACAGCTGGTGATGCAGGTCCAGTCTGCCTCCCTGGTTCTCAGCACAGTAACAAATTCCAGTGGACAGGTAACACTTCCAAATGCAATAAGCAGTCTTTTCCACAAGCACAAGAAGATCTCATGTGCTGCCTAGCACTGCAATTGTCATATTGGGTAGTTCTCATAGATTTGACATGAAATACCCCCGTATCACACATCCTTTATGGTAATCAGATACATAATTCTGATGTATGGCTAATACTAAGGAGCTGCAGACCTCTGAAAATTTGGGGGGTTTCTCCACACAGGAATGCATTGCTTTTTCCTAACTCTGCACAATGTTGTTTTGCTACTATGCAAATCAGGATGTTTATGTTGATAAAAATTAGCACTTGTCAAGTGTGAAGTCATCCAGGAGGCAGGCAGGACAGTAAAGCCAGGAGAATAATTTGCACCTTAAAAATTTATCCAATGACTTTTTACCACTCGTAGAATAGCTGCAAGCAAAGACAAAAATCTCCTTTATTTCAAGTAGGCAGAAACATCTGTGCTATAAAAAAGCAAAACCAAGCTCAGATGATACAGTGACTCACAATCATGCTAACATTAATTTGGTCAGGTACCACTAGCACCCAAACTGGTAACGCTGGTCTCAGAATGGAGAACTGCTCAGGATTTGCCCACCTCTTGAGCATGTTCTATCCTCTCTGATCAATTTTCCATTATGGTTTGTTGCTTGCAGGACTAAAAGCTAACTCAGGTCTGTCCCCAAGTGCCACTGGCACAGGATCAAATAGGTGCCTTTTATTTAACTGGATCGTATTTGGGGAAAAGACTTCTCAAGGTACTGCCTCAGTGTGTCCAACCAAACATGTGAACTGTTGTATCCCTTCCAGGTAAAATTCCAGGCAGTCCTGTCTTTTTCTAAAATGATAAATTCCTTATGGAAACATAAACTATGTTATTTTTAGCCAGTTTCCTATGCAGTGAGTGTGTTCACATATATGGGGCGAGGGGAAGGAGGGTTTACCCCTCCATCTCCTGCCAAGTAACTTTTGAATCCATCAAACAACTTTCACCAAATTTGATAGATCTGTAGAGGTCACCTCCAATATATTTTAAGCAAGCAGGCAGATAGGTAGAAGACAGAGACTCTCATAATGCTGTGAAACCACACAAGAGGTCGTTTAAATGTCTCCAGTGCAATTAATTAAAGACAATTGGTACTCATGTCTTCTTAGACCTGAAGAAACAAGCTCTAAGGAAACGGAGTTGTGTTACTCCTTCTGCTACTCTCAAAATAATCCACCCAACTTTGCACGAGAGCCTTGAGGGAAGATGGAGGAAAACAGATATTCCCATCATATCTATTGGACAAGTCTGGTCTCAAAACAGAAATATGAACAAGCCCCTGCTGTGGATCAATTAATGTTACAGTGTTCTTCAAAAGAAACTTCACTTTCCAGCTATGTCATATTTGGGAGTGTCATCTTGGACTCCTCAGCTGCTACAGCAAAATCTCTGGGTACAGAGGGTTGAGGGACTCTATAAAGCAAAGCTTCTCAGTAACTGTTTGCAAAGGTGCTGCCTTTCAATAAAGGCACTGAGCATAAAACTGTCTAGCTAAAACCAGAGCTCAGTGTTACAGGAGGAAAAAAGAAAGGATTAGCAATTTCTGCTTTGGAGGTGGGTATCTCAGCTTTATTGATCTGCTCTGAAGGGAAAGTGCAGAGGGTGCCGAGGTAAAACATTTAAATACATCCCTCATTGTTCAGGCATTTGAGCACTTGTAAAATGTCTGACTGTGGCACTGTTTTAAAAATGGTGCCCAAAAATAAAAAAATAAAACCCACTGAAGTTCTTAAAAGTGTCTTAAGTGCTCTGCAGGAAAAGGAGCCTATTTTAAATGTGAAACTCTTTTCAAATCCACACATGGACTCACAGCCATTAACAGTCTCAACTCAGCAAAGACTTAATCATGTGTAAGGAACCAAGATTCAATTTACTGTGCTACTTTCAGAAGAGTCATGACACTTATAATGCCATTGGAAATCCAATTAGGCATATTTTTGCAGACCATCTAACATTCAGGATCCCACACAGTACAATACAGGCCCAAGGGGCAGAGCTAGGCAGAACTGGGAACAGTAATCATGCTATTCACAGGCTGACTCATCAGTCACTTCACCTCCCCAGGTGCACCAAGGCAGAAACTCGTTCTATGACTCCTAACATTCAGTCTTGCTCTCTAGCCCTCTGCTGGGAATCAAACAGCACACAGGGATTCCCCAGATCCTCGGGGAGGTGGTATTTAGCTTGCTGAGATGTTCCAGGTCTCATCCCTGCCAGCTTACACCAGGCAGGGCAAAGCAGGGCAGCCCTGGGTGGGTCTTGTGCCTGTAAGCACAGAGCCCTGCCTGGGCTCCGTCAGAGGGGCGTTCCCACAGAACACAGGTGAGCAGGATAATCCTGCCAGTTCAGTTCACCTTCAGGGGTATCACATCACGTCAGTACTACAAAGCTCCTGTACGCAAAACTAGAGAAAAAGCAAGGCTTGTCCACATGCAGCTTTCTACCAATGGTCCCACACTGACTGTCCTGCCAAAGCCACACCTGGCAGAGCTTTAGGGGTGGAAAGTTTGATCCAGAGCAGAGATACACCAGCACAGAACAGCCAAGATGCATAAAGCAAATGGAGAGGAACTGAGAGGCACCAAATCTGTGGGTTTGAATACACAGGTCATATCAGAGATGTCTTCCCACAAAGAACAGCTGATTAATCACCGTGCCTTTATCATTAGAAGGAAGAGGGGACAAACTCTGCCTCCAAGCCTAAACAGGCACAGAAAAGAGCTATGTGACGAACATATAGGGGAAAAAAAATAGCCACACTCCAACCTGTGAACTGGCCTAGAACGCTTTCTTGTTGAAAGCTCCCTTCTGAGGCTGGTTTGAGCGACAGAAGGAAAGGCACAAAAGCACCCTTTGGGGTAATGGGAATGCTGCAGAGACCTGTGAGAAGGACAGTATTAAGCCATAACATCGCTGTTGGTCCTCACTGATTCTTCAGGCAGCCTGAAGCTGACAGCTTTTTTCCCCCATTTTCCTCAGCCCTCCGGTGCATTTGCTGTGCAGCCACATAGGTGACTCATGCAAATGGTTTGCAGCTTACAGGAAACACTGTCTGCTCCCTACCCAGCCTGTGGCTATTCAGTGCCCCTATTCTTGGCTCCCTTTCCCCTGGAGATATGGCTTTTTCCATCATCTTTGCCAAGCGTGGTGTTTCTAAGATGCAAACCTGCAGCACGTGCTGTAATTCTCACAATCTGCCTCCTGTGCACCAGAAGATGCTGTGAGAGGCACAAAACAGGCTCAGTACATCAGTCCCTTAATACCAGCTGCATTCTCTCTCCCTCCTGGACTCAGATACAGTGCTATTGCAGACTGCTGAACAGATGTCACACACCACCCCAAACACAGCTGCATCTCACTGACAAGTTTTAAAACTCATGTTTCAGTAAATCAAAGGGGTTGAGTATCTAACAACATCACATGGCATCATTAATTTACTCAGATAATGCAGAAACCGCCATCCCTGTTGGCTTTGGACCAGCAGTAGGAAATACTGTTTCCCTCTTATAGAAATTGGGGATGATTTAGTAAAAATTGCACTTGACCTCATGACTGTAGAGAGACTGCATTTGCATCAGCCATTCCCACGTGAAATCCATGTCCCAGGAACAGAGTGGTGAAATAATTGAGCTATAAAGAACTGAGAGAGGATAAGAAACAGACAGTTCTCCAAACATGCTAATGCAGGGGAAACATCACAGATGCCACGACAGAGGAAAACTGGGGAGAGCAGGCCCAGGACATCTAACACTGTGCCAACACCACACGCCCAACATGCGCTCGCACACAGCCAGGCACCTCTGGTGAAATGGACAGACAGATGTTAAATGAGGTATGGCAAGGAGCTGAGATTTCCTTTTCTCTTCCTTTTTAATTGATTAGAAAAAGCAACAAATCCACAGGCACCCATATAGAATTCACACAAGTGCTTCAGGTGTCCCCAGTATGTGACATTTGAGATGTTTCAAACCACTATCTCCAGTTACTACCACTTCAAGTACAAGAAACACAGAGCTTTCTAACACCTCCCTGGACAGAAGCTTCTCAACAGTTTCCCCAAGCAAGAACCCTCTGGCATAGCCACAGTCCTATTCACCCAAGTCCCCACTCAGCTTACCTAAAACTGCAAAATTTCCCAGATGATCCCCATTCCTCTCTCCCTTCATCTTGGTTCCCTTCTACCTTGCTCTTAGCTTCAATATAGGGGCTCCTAAAATTATAATGAAAAAAGAAAGTCTGGACCATGTCTTCCATAATGGTACCAAAAACCATCTCAGGGCTATCAGTAAAGATATAAAGACATGTTATAAATGTAGAACAGAACAAGGCGCAATGCCTTGCTAATCTGAAGTATCTGTTATCCATCATGCTACTAAACTCACTATTTTTACAAGACAGACTGTCCTTTTTTGCTTGACAGTGAATTTATCTCTAACCTGTGCTGAGAGCAGTTATATTTGGTGACTCTATAACAGGAAACAAAAAAAACAAATAAACAAAACCCTGACAAAAACAAACAAACAAAAACCCAGCCAAACAAAAAAACCCAACCAAACAAAACCAAAGATCTTTTCAAAAGCAATAGAACCACTAATTTTTAAGGGCAAAATATGGAGTAGACAGTGAGTAAAGACTGTACTTGCTGTACAATCTGATCAACAGAAGATTTTAAGGAGAGCAAAGGACACAGCTGTTCATCTGCTTGATCCTTTCCTTGTTGACTTCCATCTTTCTCTTCTGTTGATCAAAACTGAAGATTTGCATTTCTTTTTTTGGCCTCTTCAAATTAATACAGTGTCTGCTTTACACCCATCCACTAAAAGGAGAGAGCCAGTCCATTCCACATAACTTGTGTTTTCCTTTGAAGACCGGGCCAAAGTGTTGCATATTCATTACCACATTAAAAACACTTTGCCTGAGGCCTGCATTTCTTGATGGGCTGTAATGAGTTCAAGACCCCAGCTGTCTGCCTGGGGGTTTAGAACACAGATATTTAATAGCAAATTATACGGCAGAATATTTCATTTTACTTTTTTTTTTGCTGAAGTAGCACATTTATAATGGTGCCCTACAGCCGCTAAATAAAGATGGGAAGAGCACAGCTTTCTGTTTGGACAACAGAGTCTTTGGGTTACCACGGTCTGGCCCTAGTCAGTTCAGTTTTTGGATGCCAGTTTCTGCTTTTAACCTATTATTGGGTCTCCCTAACATCACATCTCACACTAGAATCCAATAACGCACTGGAGCAAACAACATATTTCTAGCACTTCACTAAGAGGTCTTAAGCCCTACATAAAGCAGAGCAGCTAATAAAACCAAAATGTTCTGCAGTTAATCCTTGGAAGTTTGCCACTGAGATACCACCACCAGTACTTCAGAGACAGTGGTTTTATAAAGCTCAGACCCTGCTTTCATCTAATGAAAAGGCCCAGATCCACATCCTGACAAGACACTTCACAGCTTTATGCTTCCTCTGGGTTCTCTAATGACAATCTACAAAACACATAATAGCATCACATCCCAACTGGGAAACTTTTTAGAAGACATTGGCATTCTGGAAGGAATAGCAGAGTGATAATTATTTCTCTAAGTAGTGCCAGATGTGCTTAAAAGCCACAAAGATAAACAGGAGAGGAAAACCCACACAGTTTGAATTAAAGCTAATAAGAGCATAAACAAGCCCCTCAAATAGCTGCAGGCTGACAAACCAAGCTCCTACTGTTTTTTTTTCCTCATCAAATCGGCCTTTCATATCTGCTTTCCTACTTGGAGTTACACAAGCATGGACCTCCTTAGTGTGTTGGGCTAGAACATGTTAATGGCAAAAAAAAAGATTAGTCCATGTTTTCTCCAGAAACGCTCCAAGACTCCCAGTGCCTAAACTACCATGAAATCCACGAACCACTACCTTCTGTTATGCTACCTTACCTCACTGCAATGGGAGACAGATAGGAACAGTCTTGGGTATCTCAGCACCACAGGAACCCCAGCCCTGCCCCTGGACACGCTGCTTTGCCTTATTTCTTTCTGCATGCTTATTCCCTGGAACTTTGGCTAGTTTGGGTTGCTAGCAGTCTGACAGACATACACAGCTGAGCAACATCAGAAGGGGTAACAGATCTTTTAATCCCCTACGTGGACAGGAAAAAAGTAAAAAAGGCGGAAAAAAAGGAGCAGAAGTTTTTCCTGTGACTGCTTGTGATTCAAACAATCTTGTCCTCACTCAGCTATGTTAGTATAGAGGATACCTTCAAAAGATGTTCACCTGAAAAGCTCTGATCCTGCAGTTTACCTGATGGAACAGAATGTATTCATTTCCTCACCAGCAGCAAGACTCCACCAGTACATAATTCTCTGACTGAACTCCTTCTACTTCTGTTCTCTGATTTCATCTACACCTTGGCAAACACAGCAATGCTTTGAGTTCTGGAGCAGAAAAGAAAATAAATGTCCTTCTGCTCAGGATATGGTTTCTGTTGGCTTTACTCCCTACTCCAGCCCTTTGGTTAGAACCTAGAATAAACACTACCCTACTTCAGAAGGACAGAGAAGGGTTACAACCATACACTCTCCCTTAGCATAGCTGCCTAAAAAGAGGAAGGAAAAACTGTTTAAAGACATTGTTTGCTTTTTATTCATTTTTATTCATTTTCAGGACACCAGTATTAAAATTTTTAAATCACGTAACAACACCAGTTCAGGGACTGCCCACCAGCAATGCCTACAAAAAGGCCAGAGATTAGAGACCATCACCTCTGAGTAAGGACATTTTCCTTTATGCAATATATATGGCCAGCAATGACTTTCCATCTCCTGCTTCAAGCAAGCACATCCTTGTCATGACAGGAAGAAGTGGAATTCACAGAAGGTTTCTCAGCCCTTCAGCACAGATTTATTCCCAATCATGAAATGCAACCACAGAAGAGCCCACATCAAATTACACTAAGTCCCCACACTGAAAAACAACACTGACACTTCAGCAAGCTCATGCCTACTGGCACCTCAGAGCCCATAATCACATGCCTCAGGGCTGTTCACCAAATACAGCTGGAGGTAGTTTTTGAATGTCTGTGGGTCAGTCATGGTAGCCTTGACAGCAGGGTCCTCCTTCATGGCCTCCACCCAGCGTTGGAGCTTTGGTGCGTGATTCAAAGTGCTACAGGAAAAGGAAAGAGACTGAGTTACACAAATCGAAAATTTGGAGGGCATCAAGGAAGCAAAACAGCTTCACCAGTTCTATTTTACTACTTTCTCCCTCCCAGTACAATGTTCAGCTTAGAGCAAGTGACAGAAATAAATATCAGGCTGTAGAAGACAAACCAGCATCCAGAATGTGCAAGAGTTCTCAAAGAGTTTGTGGGCTCTGTAAAGCCCAGCAAAACCACAAATGAGCCCTTATTGTGCAAGATATCACCATGTTTTTGCTTACTGTTATCCCTGCTGCAAAACACACAGCTCTTATTTATCATCTGCCCTGAGCTGAGGGCAGAGGCTTGTGCTCCACTGCCTCCCTCTGGAATGCTTTGTTCACAGTGCCTCTGGAGCCAAATGCTGTGTGCAGTGGTTGAATTCTACCCCACAACCCATGAACCTCTTAGCCTTCTTTAATACCAAGGCAACCTGTGCAATTTGTACAACCCTGCAACCCAGCAGCTCAAAACAGACAGCCTATTGAAGAAATTCAGGATTTGACTAACAGACTAAATCCACAAACCCACAGATACTAAAAACAAACTAAAACCAACAACAACAAAAAAAACCCACCTCATGTGGCAAACAAAGCTTAACAGTGTAAATTGTTGTCTTCATTCTTTGGCAGATTGACACAAGTACTTTATATTACAATTTCCAACTCCCAAGGTTGGGAAACTTCTCCAGGTAATTCCTAACCCTCATCCAAAAAGTATCTTAACATACAATGGCTCAGATTCTCAGTCAAATACCTTACTGACTCTGGACCTATCCTCCTGTATTGCTTGAAATATTTCCCCTTCCAAAAGAACCACACAAGAAACAAAGCAGGTCAGCAATCCATCAGGGAAGCCCTCATTTTACAATGCCAAAAGTTTTGATGCTAAGGATTCCCTCCCTGCATCTTTCTTGTTCTTCAAAAATGGTTCAGGCATGAGGACGAGACTGTTCTATACTCATCTTCCACTTCTATCACTCACACAAGTTGACTTTTCAGTCTTGTTCTAAGCCAGCTATAAAAGAGTTTTATTTTGATACCATTACCCTGCATATTAACGCAATACCATGGTAACTGGAGCTGTTTTAAGATTATTACAGACCAAGAAATTCATTCACATATTAAAAAAATGCTATTACAACAGGGACAGATCTATAACCTATAACAAGGTAAGATACAGTTTATCCATCTGAAAACAAAATCACTTTCTGTTGTCAAACTAGTGTTTCCAAAGAAGGGCAGATGACTGCATAGCCTGAGATTTTAGATAATGAAATTTTAACTTAGGCTGCCATATCTCCACCCCTTTCAAATGAAGACCATTTTTATCTATCATACTAGGGATGGAGATAAAGTCCTGTATTTCAACCACTTCTTCCAGGTCTGTCACAATTATTTGGTAGGAAAGTAGACCTGGTGAAAGAAAGCCTGTTTATAGAAGATCCTTGAACAACTCATCTTTTTTTTTTATGTAAGGTGCTTCCCCCCCAGCTGCAACACAATACAAGCCTTCTTCAGCAGCCCCCATAAGTGTCTCATTGCTGCATGAATGCAAACAATATGTACACTGAGGCACTTCAGAACTCACTAGAAGCTAGGCAAGGTACTCACTCTTTGAGCTGGAATGGTTCCAGGCGTTCAAACCACGGCCAGATCATGTAGTCAAGCATAGAGATTGAGTTGCCACCAAAAAACACGGTGTTGCGTTTGGACAGAATCTGTGAAGGGCCAGAGATGTCAATTGTCCCCAGAAGAAAAAAGTACAATAGAACAATACCAAAAAGCCCACTTCATAGTGAGATGCAGGGAGACTGCAGGGATCAGACAGCAAATAAAAGATACACTCGATTTCTCTTGTGGATGCAATATTGGCAGAGTCAGAGCTAGTCCATACAGTTAAGCTTAATACTTCAGCTGCTATTTCATAAACTGTCAGTCCAACTCTTCTCCAGAGATTCAAAAACTGTCACAAAATATGAATCACTAGCAATCTGTTGCATGTGCACAAATAGAGGAACTCGGAGCTCAGAATTTGTCAGTTTGTGATTTCTTACTCGTCAAAAATCATTAATGGCACAGACTAATCAAATATAACACACATGCATTTCCTGAGCAATAAATCCGGCTAAATTTAACATCCAGGTAAGAAAGAGTACCATTTTAGAGGGGACTCTTTTCCCATGGCAGTTGTGGCCAAGTGGTGTCAGGGAAACATTTCTAGCATTACATATCGAAGTGAATTTCATTCCAGGTGCAAAGGCAACAGGAAGCAAGTGTAAGTTACACCAGAAAGAGATGCTCACAGCTCAGCACAGAAAGCAGAGGCACAAAGAATGCAGCAAGTTCTCCTGTTACATTGGCAATTCTGACGCATTTTTAAGTAGCATGGTCATCCAAGTTTAATATGCTTTAAGGACCCTGCAGAGCTTGGCCTCCTCTTTCATTAGACTAGTCCCTCTGTTTTCAGGCATTTTAAAAGTGGGACTCAAGAGACCTTACAAATCTTTGTCCTTTTGGATATTCACCACTAGTCTATACTCGTATGGCATTTATTCCTTGTCCTCTAACCCCCGTGATCTAGTAAAAATGTCACAGCAGCCCATCAGGAAGCATCGAGCTGCTTGATTTCCCAGGTGTCCAGCAAAGCACAACCAGCCACTGCACAGGTGCAGAGATGGGAACACAGCTCCCTCTGTCGGGCAGCAGAAATCGAAATACAGAACTGTTTAGAAACACTTCCCCTCTGGAACAACATTTGCAATAGGCTGAGGGAAGTCTGCATGGCTCTGTTCCCACCTCCCACCCTCAGCTGACCGTCAGCTGCTGCTGCAAAATCCTTCAGGGCATAGTAAAATAGAGACATTGAAGGAACAGCAAGTATTTCACAGCATTGATCAAGCAGGAAGATTAATCTTTCCGTAATGTTTAATAGAGTTGTATTTCAGGGAAGTGAAACACACATGACTTCCCTCAAGAAGTCATTTGTCATGTGCACTGCTCCAAGCTTAGGCTGATCAAACAAGACTACCCTGAAAACAACTCAGCATGTTCTATGAGTCTATGAACTCTTCTTAATTGATCCAGACAGGCATTACTTGTGGCTGCTAAAGAAACAGAAGGAATGGATTCATGACAAAGGCAAGTCCAACAGCTGTTCAGACTAGCCAAGAACCACTACTGACATGGACTGTCAAGTGATTAATACAGCATCAAAGCCACCCGACACTTGCTGAGCTCTGCTGAAGTTGCATTACACCTTGAGTGGCAGAACATGGTCCAGGGCTGGATTTCTACAAGGCACGGACTACATTCTGCTTCCTCCCTGCTCTCCCCCACCCCCCCCCACCAAAGGTAATCTGTAGAATGAAAAAGACTTTATATCATCACCAGTGTGTCTGCACTGATTTCAGCAGAGCTACAGAACAGATGCCCTTCAGCAGCTCAGACTCCTCAGCCCTTGCTCTTAGTACATCCTGCAACGTGTCCTTACATTTAAAGCAGAACAAAGATAGCCAAGGCAACAGCAGTCAGCTAGAATTCAAAAATCTCCACAAGTCCACACAGTCTTCATCATCAGATAAAGTTTAGTTCAGCTACTTGACATTTACTCTAATGGGGCTAGTTATGCATTCTAGGCTGGGAGTAGTAAACTGAAAGATTGTTCCTTGTAGCTACCAACTAAATGAGAAGAGATCTACCTCCAAAGACCACAGCATGAAAGGAAAAAAGTGATCATACAAAGGCTGACAACCCGCTCATTATCATGAAACACTCTTACCTCTTCAAATTTGAGAAGCTTTTCAGTAATCTCTGCTTTCAGTGCTGTGGTGTCCTGTCCATCTTTGACTGCCACAACATGCTTGAAAACTAAGGATGTTATCTATAAAAGGAAAGTATAAAGTTTGTAATGTTCCTATTACAGTAATACAAGTCAGTCACTTGGAACTTAAAATGTTAACTTAGATGTTAAGATATTAAATGCAAGTTGAATCTTAAAGATTTGACTTTAAAGAGCTAAGTAAAGTCCATTAATAAAAAACTTCTATACTTCAAAAAAGGTAAGCAAAGGCTTACAGGAAAAATTAATACAAATACTAATGAATTTTAGTATTGTAATAAGACGAGAATAGTGAAAAGAAAGGTATGTTTCCCATCTGCACATTTTCTTTCTTGCAACATGATTCCATGTAACCCTCTTCCCATCAGGTCTATCCAGAAAGGCCTGTTGCAAATATATCCTCCCTTCTATCCCCCTTCTTTGTCCACATCTCTTTGCATCTTTTGTTGCTTCCTCTCCTGTCTCATATCCAAGCTGACTTCTTTCACTTCCTAGACTCCTCAAAGCATATGCTTGTACAGAGAGGTTAACTGCAGTCAATCTCCTCCAAAGCAAAATGAGAGCCAAACCCAGGTTCCTTATACATGTCTCATGTCTACAGCCATGTACCATCCCTTGTCCACGATTGTAGGCTCTCTCCATCAGGCACTCCTCGCATTCTGCATTCACACTGTACTTCCAACACAAATACTTGGGTTAAGTACAGCAATTGCCACTGCCTAGGTCTCAAATATTCAGCTGGTTTGGTCTACTGATCTCTATCGTACAATGCTCAAAATCCTACCTCTTCCTGCATCCATCCCCACCCATAAGTGCTGGAAGCAATTCAGAGACATAGTGGTTTGTATGTGTTCACATCCAGAGACCCCACATACCCCCTCTGGTTATTTAAATGGTCTTCCCAGACAAAAAACCTATCTTAAAAGATGGAAACAGCCTCAGCAAGAGAGCTGCAGCTTTTGGTGAGATGGTAAAGTAAAAAACATAACCCTACACTGATCGGGCACTACCTCTGAGAAGTCTTCCAAGACCATCTTCTGACGGGCTCGCTCATACGGGTCTGAAGGCATCAGCTTCTTCTCCGGAAATGCCTCATCCAGATATTCACAAGTGATTGGGGACTCCCAAATCAGCTGGCCCTTGCTGGTCTCCAGAACGGGGACCAGCCCAGATGGGTTCTTCTCAAAGAACCAGTCAGGTTTGTTCTTCAGATTGATGTTGATTACTTCATGGCTAAAACAGCAAAAGAAACAAGACCCAGACAGGCTCAGTTCTGCTACAGTCCACTCCATACCATGGTGGAACACAAGCCAAAAGTTCAGTATTGAGAGGCTGACTCCTCATTCCCCTGCATTCCCCCATTTTCCCTGAAGTCTTTTGCAGGACTAATCCTTTGATACAGAAATACTGCCATAGTTTGCTGAAGAAAGTCAGCACTGACTTAAAATGTTTGTTGAACTAATAAAGGACACATGCACAGTGTGCAAGCACACAGCAGAGGCAGCCCTTATTGTCATGCTAAAATCAAAGGTCAGAACTCAGCACACATACCACATGTGGGTTCAAGGGCATTCTAAAAAAGAAACACTTAATTGCCAATAAGCTACACCCCAATTAAGAAATGCAGCTGAACTTTAACCTGTCCTTACACCAAAGAGCAAATCAAGAGAGAATTCTACCTACTTATCTTCCCAACCTATGGCCATAAAACTGGTATTTAGGGTAAAAGCAAATAGATATTAATAAAAAAAGAAACACAGGAAATATGTCTATATTAACAAACCATAAGTTAAATGCTGTGCTTTATGTGTGACCCCAGAAAATTCCCAGTAAACCCAAAGGTCTGCTAAACACAGCTGAACCTTCAAAACCACTGAAAGGTTACCAGAAGGCAACTACCACATCTAGACATAAACCCCCTCCAGAATCACTACAACAAACCTCCAAACTCCAAAATCAGTGCAAAGACACTAAATAAAGACAGACTTATACTGGCCTGGAAGTTGTACTGCATCTGCTCTTTCAAAAAAAGAGCCATGGAAAAACAAAAACTCAACTCTCACCTTGCTACCAGGAGTACTGAAGGGTAAGCATTCCCTATGTTACATGAAGTCCCAGCCCTGTGTTGGTTAACAAACCATGGGTAGGCCTGAGACTTGGCAGAATCAGAAAAATATGTAAAAACCTGTTACTTTCAAGTTGTAGACTGAGGGAAACATTGGACTCCATTTAAGAACACTGAAATGACATGGCTATCTTGAAAAAGAAATAAACACAACTACTGAAAGCCAGTAACTCACTATAGCACAGGAATGAAACAATGTTATAGAACGCAGTGCGTTTCCTCTTTTCAAAAGGCCACTTGCTATTGTGTTTTGCTGGGCACTAATACAACAGAAACACTGAATATTCGTAGCTCCCAGAACTTTCACTGCCGCTCTCATCAAAACCAAACAAAAGTGTATGTTATGTCTCTACTCACATTTACCCATGATAAGCTCCAGTGCTATTACTGTAAACATTCAGGATGACCAGTGAGAAAAAAACCAAAAAAACAACAAACCAGCTTGGGGGTTTTCCCTATAAATATGGGCAATTTCCCTATGGATTTGGGCAATGCTTGTAGGCACAGGGTGTGCCTTTAGCGATGTCCTGCACAGGGCTGAATTGGACTCGATCACCCTTGTGGGTCCCTTCCAACTCAGCATATTCTGTGGTTTACTTTGGGTCTTTACGTAATTAATTTCATACGTGTGGTTCAGAAAAGTTCCCCCCCAAAACAAACAAACAAACAAACGCGTTCAGTACAAACTTTAGAGCAAAACCACTCCCAGAGACCTCTTTTCAGTCGGTTCTTCCTGGATTTTTTTTTAACGAGAGCCATTCAGGAGAGAAGGGAAGGCTGGGCCGCCCCTGCCCCGTGGGCTCACCTGATGCCCTTGGCGCGGAGAACCAGGCGCGTCCTCTGCGCGTAGGGGCAGAACCTCATGCTGTACAGCCGCAGCAGCCCCGCGGGCACGGGCCCCGGCGCCGCGCTACCTGCGGGGAGACAGGTGTTACGGCCGGCACTCGCCCCGCGCCCCCCGCGGCCCCGGCACCGCGCCGCTCACCCTTGCCCAGGCTGCGGGAGCGATCGCCCGACATCCCGACGCGATGCGATGTGTCGCGACCGGCCCCGCCGCGCCGCCCTCCGCCCAGCGCCGCCGGCCCCGCCCGCAGGGGGGGCGGCCACGGGGCGGGCCGGAGCCACCGCCCTCAGCGGGGCGGGGGGCAGCGCCGCTTCCCTCCTCCCGTCCCTTCCGCGGGGGTCACCCGCCCTGGGTCGCCCGCCCGGCCCCCGCTTGCCCAGCGGCCTCTCCGTGATGTGACTCCCCTCCCCATCCAGCTGGAACAGGCACTGCCGAGCTGCTCTCCGTGCCCCCTCTCTCCGGTTATACCCTCAGCGCAACCACCCCGCTGGCGCTCCCGTGTCAGTGGGACACCCGCGGCCGAAGCCCACCCCGCAGGCCAGGTGTTTGCTCATAAGCAGTGCCCCCAGCGAGGCGCCAGGCTCCCCTCGCTGCCTCCTCCCGCTAGGGCTGCGCCGCATCACCTACTGCCGTGCAAAACCCGCAGTAACAAGGGGGGGTTTCTCTGTCCTGCAGCTATTCTGCTTCATGGTGAAAACACGAGAAAACAGACAACCCAACGGACAAGGGGGCACAGCAAAAATTAGTTTAACTTCATTACTCCCTTGCAGTTACAGAGGGCTTCACGCCTCATTCCGCAAACAGGGCATTTTGGGAGCATCAGTGTGTGCATAGAGCAAGAGAAAGAAAGCACAGGCTGGAGTGCTCACTATCCCTTTTGCTCCCCCTTCGGCTGAGATGAGGGCACCAGGGCCTTCCATATACCACCTCTTCCTGGGGTATAACAGTGGAAATGTTGTAAGAGGACCTTTCCCCTTAATCTGTTTTACACACGGTGTGCAAATTGATATATAACAAGAGAAGTAAAGCGATTACTTTGCCAGGGCTCCACACCCTTCCACCTTATCTTCAGGTCAGAATTCTTTGTTATTAGGAAACAGCATGTCTGCAGGGACCAGAAGGCTGGGGCAGCCCTTGCCAAAGGGAGGGTAAGTCCTAGCCATCCTGGCAATATACACATCTCTGTCAAACCCCCAGGGCTAATAGAGGGACTGGGGATTCTCCTGTCTCATCAGTGCATCTGTACTTGTACAGCTGGGGAAGTTTTGCCTTTTGGTTCCTCTGAGTACCTATCCTTAGGAAAGATTCAGCAAAACTGAGTGACAAAAAAGAGGGAAAATTAATTTGAAATTTCTCATAGCAATTAAGAAATACACAAGGAGTCTGTTGACTCACAACCCAGACATAGGCACATGGGAACCCAGAGCAGCATTAGAACACCCACATGCTACAACAGGCCCTCAGAGGCACCAGAGTAAATAAACCTACTTCTTCATTCTCTCCTGGTTCTGTGTGGCACACAAAGCAGTTGTGGAGACAAAAGGTAAGGAACAGGCTTGTCCTGCTGCCTCTGGGCACGAATGTCATGCTCCAATGTTGCTCTACAGCACTGTGAGTGCACAGCAGTATTACAAAACTGCATGCTGCCACTGTACAGCTAAGTAACAGCAAGCTAACACAAGCAAGACACTATAAGTTACATTCCTCCCTTTAGGAAAGGGAAAAGGGGATCTTTCTAAAACTGCTTTTTAAATGTTTGGAGGTTCTTACAGTGCTCCCAGGCTAAAAGCCACAGTTACACAGGGAAAGACCACAGCTGTACTTCCTCTTTTTTTTTTTTCCCAGCAGACTTCTCAGCTTTCTGAAGCTTCAGGAGCCCCATCTTACAGAGCCCAAGAAGAACCATAGTACCTTATAGAATCATTAAGGTTGGAGAAAATATCTAAGATCATCAAGCCCAACTGTTCACCCAGCACTACCACTGCAGCCCCTAAACCTCGAAACCCAGCACCAGATCCAGATGCCTCGTAAACGACTCCACCAGGAAAGACACAAGAGGTGACAGAAGAACAGTTCAACTGTCCCACTAGCAGAAGGGCAGATGACACCGGCCCAGGAGCAGGGACACGCAGGGTGACCCACACTAGTAACTAACAATCACCGAGCCAGAAGTGCCTCCTAGTGCCCTTCTGGCCCTTTAAATAGCCGCCCGCGCTCAGTGATTGGCTGGCGCACGATGGCGGGCCAATCAGGTGTGCGCTCCGAGCCTGGCCAATGGCAGCCGCCGTTGCTGTTGCCAAGGCACGGTCGGCAGCGGCGCCGGGGGCGATGGCGGCGGGGCCGGGCCCTGCCCGGGAGCTCCCGGCCGAGGAGGCCGCGCTGGAAGTGAGGTGGGGGCGGCCGGCACAGCCTCCACACGGGCCCCGCGGTGGTGGGGGTCTCTCAGGGCAGCGTGGGGGGAGAGGGGAAGAAAACACGTGCTCCCGTTCCCTTCTGGCTACGCTAGATTCCTCTTGCGTGTAGCAAAAGAGGCCAAGGGCAGAAGCTCCTCAGAAAAGATAACAATAAGTTGTTGCTGGTCGTAAATATCTCAAGACTAGTAATTTTAATATGTTAGTAAGTACGAGAGTGTTGAGGCTGTAGTTCCATCTTCTAAGTACAAAGGGTTAGCAGCTGAGCTCATCTTATGGCCGACTTATGTTCGTGAAAGGAGCATAAAAGTGCTTCTGGCGATTGCAGAGAACAAAGGTCTCTCCCTATTGGAAGAAGAGCAGAGATGAGACGTTTCTGAATGGAAATTAGAAGAGAAGGTGGTAACAGCAGCGTTGTGCAGCGGGAGTGCCTGTTACACTGCTGCAACTTGCCTGCCATGGTACTGGCAGGTTAAACTGGCATCCTCAATTAGTGATAAATGCCTTTGATGAGAGTACCCTGATATTTATCCACACGACTTCTGAAAGGTAAAAACATCTGCAGGCAGTTATGAGTTTGTTGGCATGTTGTAGGTTCATAAGCTGTCTCTGCTTCAGTAATTTATTTCAGTCCTTGTGTAACACATCCTGTTTACATTCCAGAGTTTTGCCATGTTAAAGTACTAGTGTCTTTAAAGCTGAACAGTCCTCCTGGTTGGTTCGTATCAACACAAGCTGTGCCTTTGGATTTTTTTATTTTAGGGGGATGAGATGAACTACGGAAGTGTAAAACGGTTAAGCAAACACAACGGAGTCCTAACTATGGATTGTAGCTCT
The DNA here is from genome assembly GCA_035584735.1 of Pseudotriccus pelzelni. Lineage (NCBI taxonomy): Eukaryota > Metazoa > Chordata > Aves > Passeriformes > Tyrannidae > Pseudotriccus > Pseudotriccus pelzelni. Next base: position 24,477,631 of record JAWMRA010000162.1, on the reverse strand, counting down.
GCAATTCTTTCAGAATAGGGGTATATCCTTTACTGTGATATAAGAGTATGAAACCAGAGTCTGTGGACTAATTTTATTTTTAGTGAAAACTGAAAGAAATACAAGCGTTTCTCCATATTCTTACACCAGTCTGTTGTGCTCCAGCAGGGCAAGATTGGCCCTATGTTTTTGAAAACACTGAACTGATGACTCTTAAAACAAGATCATGAAGTTATTGTGGTTTTACAACATTGTGAGGATGAGTCTAACAAATCCCAAGCACGGGTTCAATGTAACTTAGGCTACAACATTGCCTTTATTTTGAGAAATGTGTGTCGTTGATTAATGTTTTAATGTTCGGTTGCTGTATTTTCAGTTGGGTTCAGGGATTCTCAAACAAGAACTTTGGCTTTATCAACAACCAGACTGTCTGCTACCCTTGTGGTAATTACATCCTCTTCCTGGACCTGGAAACAAAGAAGACAACAGCGCTACAGTGTCAGACAGGCCCGGTGGGAGCCTTTGCAGCAAACGCCAGCAGTGGAGTGGTGGCCTTTTCCGACCGGAAGCTGAATCCTGTCATATATATCCACCATTTTCCAGAACTGAATAAACTGACAGAGTTAAAAGGTAGTGATGTGGTAACCTTCCTCGTCACCATTTCATTAAAACAATACTTTAATAATCCAGTTCCTGAAGTTTGTGGTTTTTTATAAGACTTCAAAAACAGTCTGACAGGGAACTGTCTCAGGATGAGATTCATGAAAAGCGGTGGAAGGAGTTTTCCACTGCGCCACTTTTACTTAGGTTCAAGCTGTGGAGGAATATGACAATACATGATGAAGCTGATCTGAAAGGAAAACAAAAGGAATTAAGTGGAACTAGTTTTAGGAAAGTATAGTTATAATGAGCGAAAAAACCCCATACTGCAGTAGGCTCCCAAGCTGACTGCTGAAAGCCACACGAGAAGCCCAAGATGTGAAAGCAATGAGGGATCTTGCAGTTCAACTTTGGAGTCTGAGATCTAATGTAGATTTTTGACTGCCTCGTAACATTTCTCTCCTCAGTTAAGTTGCTTACCCTGTCCATGTTTCAGTTCCCTTGTAATTTAAATAAAGATCATACTACTTGCGCTTGTAGCAAGCGTGGGTAGAGCCCTTCTCAAATCTTCATTCGCGATGAGTGAAATTTTGACTGTAAAGGATTTCAGGGTACTTGGGGAAGAATACAGTTTCAAGGTATTACTGAAAAAAAAATTGAAACAATTCCAAGAAGTGATACGTAGGGAACATTTTTGTGATCAAATCAAAAGAATAGTCTGGAGTGAGGCAGAAAAATCAAGGGCCTGAAGAATATCTTTGAAGAATTAAAGTGGATATAAGGGAAGTGAGAAGAGTATTTGTGATAATGTACAATAAAGTCTGGGGCAATAAAAGACCATGTGCTTTATTTTTACATTTCAGGTAGTGCTCAGCTGGACTACACCTTACTTGCGTTTAGTTTCACAGGCCCGTATCTAGCCAGTTACTCTTCCATCCCAGAATTTGTTCTTTCAGTATGGTAAGAGTTTTTTTAAAAAAAAATCTCTAATACCATTTGCATTTAATTCGTATTTGTGTGTGTGCTTTTTTAGCATATATTAATAAATGTAGAACACATACTGGTTGCCTTCATCTCTTTCTTTTTCTTCCTGATTGATTGTTGTCTGCAAACTTTCTGTAACCAAAATTGCTGTTTATTTTCTAGCATTAGTAGCCACTAGTCAAAATGACTGTTAATTTTACCAGAGCTATCTTCTACCTTCTTCCAAATTTTGTGGTTTGGAGTATTTCCAAACTCTTCAGCATCATAACTGTCTGTTCACTGTTGGAAGTTGAGCACCATGCTGTTTGTGGAAGAAAGTTGCCTGCTGAAGAGAGGAAGGATTCTAAAGCCGGTTTGTGCTGGTTTGTCCCCCTGGACTGTTCAGTGGTTCTCTTAATTACTTTTGCTTGATCTTAGTTCTGGCTTATAAATTTGCTCAGTGATTACAGTAACATGGATCACTGGATTAGAACATAATTTTCTGCTCATTGTCATTAAAAAATATTATATAATATGGTGCAAATACAAAAGGTTGGAATATTTAATATTTTAATGGTACTGTAAAAATACAGTCCTGCTCTTGCCTCCATTGCCAGCAAGCTCCCTTTGACGGTGGAGTGGGAGGGTGGAGTAGAAGGAAGACGAGCAAGGATATGTAAGGAATAGTTTCTATAGTCCCATTTTTATGATTTTCTCTTGTACAATGATTAGTGAAGCTGCAGAAACTCCTGTAACTTCAGAATTTTAGTAATGATAGTAAATACCATTACAGATACCTCTTCTTTATCCCTTATGAAGAATAATGTTTGCTGTTCAGGAAGGACGTCTGTGTGTATATCACACTAGAAACCAGCAAGACAGCCTCACTGGCCTCAAGAGCTGACACACTGGTCACTCATGGCATGGTCCAATGTGTTCATTGTGGGCACTTAAACTAAAATCCACCATCTTGACAGACTTCTCTAGATTATTCTTAAAAACAGACATACCTAGAAATGTTTAAATGCTTCAAAGTAGTGACAATTTCCAAGGTGAAACAATTTTAACCAGTTTGAATCAGTTTGTTACAACTATCAGCATCTAATTGTATAAAAAACCACCCTACATTCCAGTCAGAATTTAGTAACCAAATATTATTACTTTACAATATTAACTTAGAATTTATAACTTGAACAGAGGTATGTGAATTTACTGTGAAATCAGGACCTTCGTTTTTGTAATTGGATTATATAGTGCTTTCATTGTAGATATGTGTGTATACAGATGATAGAAACCTCAGTGTTTAGCATTCTTAAGGTGTCATTACAGTATGATGATTGCACAGCTCCTGAATTTGAAGGAGCTAGTTTGGAATCAGAGATATAAGAGATGTTTTGAAAGTTATGTCAGTCTCAAAATATAGAAAGCTTATGGATAGCTAAAAGCTGCCTTTCATCTGAGATATTTTATCCCTAGATCTTTATTCTTGTCTATTTAGAGGCTTAATGCCAATTCTTTTTCAGATACATACACCATATGGTTTCGGATCTTAGTAAATTATCTACTATAAAAGAGTATTGACATTATCTGTTAGGTATGAGAGGAGAACATGTTGACAGACTTTTAGAAAGAAATCTACACTGATATCTTTAAAATTCAGAATTGCAGCCTATAAGATTCCTGTAATTTTAATGAGGGATACTGTGTATGTGTGAATACTTCTTGTTTTTTGCACATGCTGTCAATATTAACCATTGTCTTGCATCCTGATCTGTTTCTGTGAGTGAAATTATTGCAGGCCAGAATAATAGGATTATACTAAATCCATTTACAGCAGAGTATGCATTTTAAGCTTTTTCCTCTTACCAATAATGACAAATACTAAAGCTATAAATGGTATTTAGATTAACAGTCAGATATATTGTCCAAGAAATTAAGGAACAGTTTTAACTGTTTTCTTCAAATTATGTTAATCAGTTCTTAGCACCTAAAAATGCAAATGCAATCAAGAATTAATCTGGATAATGGAAAAACATGCAAATTACTTGAGGAGGACATAAAATAGTTGTGGACAAAACATAAAATATACTGGACAAAGGAAAAGTCAGAGGAAAGCAGATTCCCAGGCTTCTGTCAGCCATACATAACAGCTCCACACAAATTCTACCATGGTTTCTGCCCAAGTTAGTTCATGCAGCCATGGCTTGTAGGTCTGCATTCACAACACAATTACTGTATTAACTAAGTAATTAATCCATAGGTAATCACAGGCTAACTGTTTTATTTCTTAATTATAATACCTTCCTGCTGCAGCCATTACAGTCATTATGTTATGGATTGTAAACCAAGGCTGGGGCGCTGAAGAGTTAATTGTTTAGGCCCATTTGAGTAGTCACTGATGGAACTGTTGGAAAAAAAAATCCATTTCTCTTGACTCTGTTGTTTTTTCCACAAGAGGAAGTGCATGATAATGCTTCTAAAATGTTATTCATTTTCTAGCGGTAATAATTTTGTGTGTGGATAATTAACCACATCCTTTTCATTCTCAAGAGGACTTAACTTGTTTGGCAGCAGAAATTTTTTGTCAGTGACAAGGTATTTGTTTTCCAAACTGGATCTTGAACACCAGTCATAATCACATCCAAATCTTTGGCTTGAATGTTTTTACTTATTTAATTGATTTGATTTTCTTTTACTCTCCTTAATGAAGGAACTGGCAAGAAAATATCCTCCTGTGCAGTGAGTCTCAGCCAGGGATAACAGCAACCTCTCTAAGTTTTAACCCTATAAACTGGCAACAACTGTGTTTTGTTGGTGAGAGCTCCGTTACCATCTGGCACATTGAAAGGATTAAGGATGAGCATCTCCTTAAGAGAAAGTAAGTGGAACACCCTTTAGGTTGAGAGTAAAATATAGAAGTATATTTTAATAACTAAGACTAGCAACACATCTGTTTGCAAAGGATTTAGTCCAATTCAGTTCATCTAGCAATTGCAATCAGTAATTGCTAAATCACAAGCACTATGAATCCATCTAGTCAATCAAGTGAATTGAGTTTATGATTTCATTTCTTACCACTCACATGACCAGATCATGCACACCATGAAGCTCATAGTAATCAGCTGCTCTGGCAGCCTCCATGAAAAGCCGTGTGACTGAATTAAGGTAGTGCCTGCTCTGCTTTTATATAAGTAGCTATGTTGAGCATTGCTTTTGTGGCTATGAAACCATCAAATTTGGATCTGTTTCTTCCCTGTAAGTATAAAGTTAAACAATACGTTGTTGTGATCAAAAATTGTTCCAAAAGCAGTATCGGTTTTCTGTGTAATTTCCAACTTGTGTGGCTAATTTACAGGTCCAGAGAGGGTGGCTCTGTCAATGCAATTCACTGAGCACACTAAACTAGTATTTCTGTATGCTAAAATGTTTTTTGAGGTTGGTATAAAAGCAGTATGTATCATTCAAGTTGGAGCCTTCGAAGTATAGCACCTTTTCAGTGGCATTCCCATACTCTGCCATTCCCAACTGTGTTTGATCTTGTTAACTATTAATACGAGCATATTCCACTGACACAGTTATACTAATGGAAGTATAGACAAGGCCTGAATTTGCAGTCTGAAAAGAACACCCAAGAGTTCTGTGCCCTTTCTCATTGCAGAATACATGTGTATATATATGTATTAACTTTTTCTCCATTACTTTTGCAGAAATAAAGCCCATTTTGAAAATACGTTTCTCCATTTTGTATCAGCATTTATTATACGTATTTCTTCTGCTCAGACTGTGTCTTTTACTTTTTCACAGCCCTGTGGAACTCCCCAATGAAAAAGGATCCATAAGTCCTCATAAGGATTTGTTTTTCCCAGTTTCTCGTAGTGATGATCCATACCATGGCCCTGATTTGCCAGTTTCAGCCATTGCTGGACTTGTAGGAGACGAAGCAGAAACGTTCGTGGTAGTTATTGAATTTTTTCCTTTTTACTGTTTCAAGTCATTATACTTTCTATGCAAATAGGTGTTAATAAATTAATAATTTTAATGTTTGATAAATAGGTACAACCCAGTAAATAGATCTGTTATCTCAACAATATTTTTGAAATCCATTATGACAGGAGATGGAGAAGGCACAATGCTGCTGCCTAGTGCAGTGCAATGTTGAGATTTCTGACACAGGCCCTAGCACAGTAAAATATCTGCAGTGGAGGTACAAATCTATATCCCAGAAGCATGAAGTGTGTCAGTATTTAACTGTGCCCAAGCTAAGACAACCTGCTGAAACCTTGAAAACCTATTCTTATGCTAAACTATTAGTAATCCTCAGGTATCCTTATTACCCTTTGGGATTGCTTTCCTTTTGACTTTCAAAATGTCTCAAGATATAGAAACACTAAAAGCTTTTTTCCAGACAGCAAACCCTGCTTCTGAAATACCTTTCCATACCACTATCGGTGTTGGACCTGGCCATTTGTCTCACTTGTATTACATCATTAACTTTTTAGCCTCCCTTGAAATGCCTCTTTTGAGAGGCTTCAGAGCTGTTCTCATTTTGTTTGAAATTTACTTTCACCTGACTACCAAGTAGAAGTGTGAAAACATTTAACTTACAAGTTTGGGATTCTCTCCTAAGATTAAGACCACTGATTGCTGAGTTCCTCTGATATCTTCAGACTACAGTTGCTGTAATGGAATAGGCTGTCCAAAATAGAGGTGCTATAACCAGCATTCTTCACTGTCTTTATAAAATGACAGGCTGCTGTGGCAGATTTATCAATGGTTACTGTCACTGATGGTTTGCATACCAATACAAATGTCCATGAGCAGTTATCTGGCTCTGGCCCAAAATCTGTTCCTCAGCTTTTGGAAATACCTTGGAGTTATTTTCTTCTCTACTATCATCAGTGCTTCTTCAATTAGTAGAAGGCAACCAATGCTTCTCCTGTGTTGGTTAATGAGGTGTGTTCAGTTGAATGTAGTGGGGTAGTATCATGACATGAAGAATCTCTCCCTGTCTCCACAGAATTCAACAGAAGGATTTTTGTTCTTTATCACTAAATCCGAGTCAGTGGAGATCAGCGTTTTTCACATTATATAAGTGTAGAACCATTTATTCAGACTATTATTTAGAGAAGTAACCTGTATTCCCTGGCCCTTGGAGGCTGTATCCCGCTCCTAAGGAATGTGTGAGAGGCAAGCAAGAAAGGGAAGCTCGTTGTGTGATTGTTTGCTTCTTGGAAATGTCTCAGTGTTCCATACTCTACAGCCACATGCTGAGGTTGGATATGTACCCAAGTGTAACCACAACGGGGCAGCAGAGGGAAAGAAATTGAAATATCCTACAGCTTTCCATCCTTTTGTTTCTTGCATTAGGTTGATTTAGTTTTGTTTTCTCTATTTCTTAAAGCTGGGATCTGAGTTTTCTTAGTTTACTGGTCCATGACAAGACCACTTGAATCCACTTCATCTCTACCACCAGTTTTATTCCAATGTCTTTTCATTAAACTTTTTGATGGCAAGAAGCCATCTTGGATTTTTTTTTTCCCCTGAAGAGGTGCTACTCAAAAGGGAGAGAAGTTCAAAAAAAGACAGCATTATGATTATGATTATGATTATTATTATGCACCACCTTATCAATGCACAGTTCAAGAAGCAACCTGGTTTGGGATTTACATAATCTCATCCTAGGATTAGCATATTTTACCTAGTTAATGTGTAAAGACAGTCATGACAGCAGCTAGTATAAAAGGAATATTACAGGAGTTGTGTTTACATGGGAAACTTCTGTTTTGCAGAAGCTCAGTTACAACCTTCCTGAAGATTTGTGATGTTCAAGCCTCATAAAATCAGTGAAAATGTCTGTACTAAATGTTTCCCTGGGTGATGTAAAGCCCTTTTTGCTATAGATTTATTACTGTTAGTCTTATTTGATTTATAACATAAATATTAATATACTTTATTTCTGTAATATTTTTCCCCTGAGAAATTAAAAATGCTTTGAAAGCATAAATAGTAAGTTACTTACCCAGAATCGTATAGCAAATCCTTGGCATATTTTGCTAATGCAATCTAGGTACTTGTGAATCTCTATCCTATGTTTTCATCACAAGTCCATCCATATTTTCTCTTTCTATAGAACCTTTAGTGAGACAGCAGGTGCTTTATCAAATTATAGAATCTTCTTTTTTTTCATTCATCCTATTGTTTAGTGCTCCTCACGAGTTTGGCACACATGCATGGTGCTTGGAATCATCTCTTTTAAATATTCTCCCAAGGCTTTCCTGTTTTTTGTTCCCCTGTTCCCCTCCTTGAATTCTCTTTAATCTGGTTCTTTCTATCCTGGTATTTTTATGAGCAGATCACACTCTGTGTTTGATAATATTTAGTGGAGAAGTTCTGTTCTTCCTGTTTTGAGGTTGACAGATTTATGAGAGTTTTTTTAGCAAAATGAAACTCAAGGCGCATAGGAAGTCTGGGTCAGGGGTATTTCTAGCGCTGACTTGCAGATGACACAAAGGATGAAAGAGCTGTTTTACAGAGCAATTTGGGTTATACAAGAAGATAAGCTATTCAAACAAAGTGTGTTTTAGTAGTGCCAGGTATACAAGAACCACATGTTTATGTGGTCAGACTTTATGAGGTAATGACCTTTTTTTATTTTGCCTTGAAATGAATGTAACTGCTTGTGAAGGTATTTGTCAGCTGTTGATTGAACTTGTCTATTTTCATGCTGAAGCCTAGAAATAGTATTAAGACTTCCGTGCATCCCACTGCCCACTGCTGGACTGCAACCTCAGAAATATACATGGGCTGTAAAGAAGGATATATTTTGGCAATTGATGCTGACAAACACAGGGTTTCTATTCTTCAGCCAAAACCCCCACCTGGTAAGAAATAGCTCTGTGTGTTTTATTCAAGTAGGGAAGAAAGTGAATATGTGAAAGCTTTTTGTGCTTTCTTCTGTTGTCCTATTGTGTACCTTATGGAAATGATAAAGCTGTATTGCAGGACCCTTCTCTTTTCTTAGTATGGTAAACATTTGAGAATGCATTTTGAGCTTCTGTGCGTGTTTCTTTAGTCAGTTTTTTCCCAATAGTTGGCTTTCGTTTTAGTTTGGCCAAAAAAATTTTAAAAAGAGAAAAAAAAAAAAAGAAGAGAGAAAAGAAAAAAACCCTCTAAATACATCAAAATTGATAAAATAAACTGTATTTCCAGGAGCCCAGATTGTATTAACCGGCCATACTAGATTAACATTAAACCATTCACATACCAGCTAGACGCAGTCTTTTTACTATTAGTTAAATACCAATAATTTATTTTATTTTACATGAAATATTGGATAATCTTCATTTGCTACGTTAGATGTTGCCAGAAGCGATCTCTGAGGACTCATTATGAGTCTTCAAATGACAAAACTGAAGTACTGTTGCTTAATAGCATTCCTTAATGTCAGCTCTTACACAGACTATTTTAGAATGAGAACAAGGCTGTAAAGACCACCAGCCTTTACTGCAGAACATACGAACACAGAGAGTGAAGAGAAGATGTCTTTGGCTTCAAACTAAGAAATCTGGTTTTAATTTATTCTAGAACGGGAGGACCTCTGACTGACTGCAACTCACTAAGGCGATTTGTCTGCCCTATATGTATTCCCCATTTTATTTTCTTCTTTTTTTAATGTAATTTTTTTCTTTTTTTGAGCTGTAGAAAGTATCCCTGACTTTCATTTTTGATAGTTATCACCAAAATGGAAGGCTGCTTTAAAAAAAAACCCAAACAAACAACTAACCAGCATTATTACTCTTTCTGAAACTATCAGTTTATATTTAGCAAATCAAGAGTTGAAAATCATGAAAAAATAAAAAGCTGAGGTGTGACCAGAACTGGGTTTTGCCAGCTGAGCAGAAAGCAACAAGAATATTTGCCATTTGGGCTTTTTCTTGGCCTGTATAGTCTTTAAGTCCTTTCCTAAAACTGTATAAAAATATGGTCTGTATTTATATTATACTGAAGTTTCTGCTTAATTTAAAACAGACTGCAATCTGTATCTATTTAGCAGAATGCTTAAGTGGATGTCCATCTTTAAGCACATGCTGAATTCCCGTTAGGGTGTTGCAAACAGAATCATAAGCGGCCCCAACATTTCACTTGGGCATTTTTTTTGAGACTGGCTGAAGTCTCCTTTGTAAATATATCTTTTTTTTTTAATAAATCATTGTTAGAAATAGCAATGCCATAACTCAGCACCAGAAGAAAGATAAATCTGCATCTGTACCACTCTCCATGGCAAGTATTGCTATCTCCCTTTCACAGCTGTAAGCTGAATCACAGAACTGTACTTGCTCAGTTGCACAGATGGCAGAAATGGAAGAAATTGGGGAAGAATGCACATTTTTAATATAGTATACTGAACCTGACCTTTTGTTCAGTAGAGTGGAATACAAGTGACTTTGACTGCAATATTGACATAAAAGCAAGGTTGACATTATAAATTGTTTTCTTTTGTGCAGAGTACATGCAGAAAATATCGGATGTGGTGTCATATGTTCGTAGAGAAGTACAGAAAAAGAAAGGTATTTCCATGTTCAAATCAAGCTAATAGATTTTTGGGCAGCACCACTGATGTCTAGGAGTAATAATATGTGAGTACAGCTGGTTAGAAAAGCTCATCTCACTGGTTTCTGTAAGACACACTGTTGGCAATCTTACGTGTGTTTACGTGACAAAAGATTAATAGCTTTTGTGCTAATAGGCAGCCAAATTAAAACCTCAGGAGAAACAGCAGCACTGGAATAATCTCTGTTCTTTCTCATTTCAGTTGGAATAAGTGATGCTAGAATAGGTTCCCTACTGCTTTGTTTTAGCAACTTTGCTTTTGGAACTGCAATCACTTGTAATTTATTGGAGTTAGGGTTTGTCTCAGACACTTTGTTTTGAGCTCCACAGCACAAAAAAAAATTAAATTTGGTATTTTTTGTTGGGTTTGTGCCTTCAGGTGGCAAACTAAATGATCTGCAGAAACCAGTATTTTCCATGGCATTTTGTAATGAGGGACTATACGCAGCTGGAAGGGTAAGGCAGCCTTTGTGCTTTTAACTTACTCTTATTGTGTGAAGATCAAAGAACATTCAAATGGAGTATATTTGCAGAGTTCACCACAAAAACAGGAGCTAGAAAAAAGTGAAGGGCTGCAGGATTATAAAGATCTGGTGTTGTCTGTATTTTCTTTGTTAAAGACTTGAGACAGGGGAGTAGGGTGTGAAAAGATTCTGTTTTTGTAGTCAAAGAAGCAACAAAAGAGGACAATCCTGTTTTTAACAAAAGACTAAGAATATTGTAGGGGAACCAGATAGAAGGATGAACGAAATATAGAAAAGGAGAGAAAATGGCCAAGAGAACTGCCGAATTCTTTTGTGCAAAATGTAACTCGATATCTAACCCAATGTGACAATGTCGTTGTACATTCCTGCTTAAGAGTGGGACAAATTCTTATACTGTCTCAAAAAGAACAATATGAGATTTTAAGCATTAGCTGATGAGAGAGTCTGTTGTTATCAAACATGTGGTGTTACTAAGAACTGTATTAAAGAACACCTTCGTTTTCAATAGATTTATTATCCAGGGCAAGAGTCCTTTGGATTTATAGATACTAAAGACAAATGGGAGTGCTAGTGATGGGATTCAGTTAAACACTGCTACTTTAGAGATTTTCAGAAATTCTTGCACTTCAGTTTGCCAGATAGTAGAAGTGACATAGACCTCATGTGGATTTGTACTTTTCTGCACAGGATGGCATTTTATTGTTTTATCACATCAAAGATCTGCAGTATGAGATGAAAGTCTGTGCTGATATCTCACAACCCATATCCAGCCTCATATTTTCTCCTGATTACGCCAGTCTTCTGCTTGTCACTGACCAGGTATAGCGTTTGAGATAATAGCACTGCATAATGGGATGTTCCTGTGATTATGTGTATGCTGATACTATTAGTCAACAAATTATATCAGAGGTGGACATAGTCCATTCTGTGTTTTTACTGAAAATTGGAAAGACTTTTAATGAAGCACAGAACAATTGCCTCCTGCAGATGGTAGAATATAAGGTGCCTAATGCTGGGATTTCCCAACAGAAATAAATACTTGTGTGTGCACAGTGGAGTACATGTTCAGAGTCTCCCGTGTGTCCAGGTCATAGGGGACCTACTGAGCTTGAACTCTAGGGTTGATGTGCCTGCATAGGAAGAAAAGTGTAGCTGGGGTGTATCAGACCTACTGTGCCTGCAGTAGTTGTTCTCCATATGTATATGAAGTTGTCTGGCAACCCAGTCCAAGATCCTTCTTTAACCAGCCTGATGTCCAGAAATCTTACACAAGGGTCCCAAATACTCAAATTCTAACCTCTTTTCCCAGACCATAAATAACTTAAATTGTAATTTTTAAAACTCTTTGGCTGTTTCTGTAGTGTGTGTGTGAGTCAGGAGGTTTTGTGTACAGAACAGCAGTGCAATGGTAACTTTGCTCACGCTCTCTCTGAAATCTTTTGAAGCTAAAGATTTATGATTTTTGTTTTGTATTGATTTAGAAGATTTATTAATTTCTGGAGTAACATGAAATTGGGTGTGTTTAAATCATTTTGTTAAAGCAGTTTTGAGAAACAAACTTGAAAATGTGACTAGCTGGAGATCACTCTAAAATGAACTAATCTCATCTTCAGCTAGCATAAATTAATATAATTCACTAAATTCAGAAGAATCCTACTGAACACTTTTTACCTCAGTTTAGAGTCAAATATAAAACTTCAAAGAGTGAAGCTCAGAAAGATGGGTATTTTTTGTTGAAGTCTTTGAAAGCTTTTAGTGAAAAGTTTCACAGTCCAGTGATGGACCATTTCTCTTTATTTGTCAGGGGCCAGTCTATAGTTACAAACCTGCCCATAGTGGAGAAGCTGTCAAACTTCTGGACACATGCAGCAGTTGTTTTCTGGCAGCTGATTTTCTTACTCCAGGAAACAAGTACTGTGTGGTAAGAAATTGTATTGGTTTTTGTGTAGAATAGTGGCTCTTTCAAGGTAACCAATATGGGGAAAGGCACAAAATTAAAGGCCTTGCAGAAATTGGGATGGTTCTGATATTTGTTACAGTTGTATAATTTCTCATTAAGGAAGTAAATGGCATTTATTCAGGTATAGCCTATAAAAGGGTCAGCATTTGCCCTGGAATGGAGCTTGGATAATTTATGCGTTGCTAAAATGTATATGTTCTGCTGCAGATTTGTGTGATTTACTATTGTTTGGGAAGATAGCTGAGCAAAAGGTGGATTCAATTCAAAAAGTTGATGTTGGAAAAAGAAATTTCTACTGGTCTTTTCAGCCTTCTGCACAAATTGGAACATCCTGAGAGATACCTCTGTCCTGGGTCCAGGGTCAAAGAAGGCCTTACTCATGGATCTGTCCATTCTGAGAAATTCTTTGCTTTCCTCCTGTGTCTTTTACTCCTGCAAGAGACATATTTTTTTTTACTCCTGCGAGAGTCATGAATTCTTCAAGTGGCCAGCCTAGGAGACCTGGGGTCTTAGTCAATTGAGTTGGCTGAATCTCTTTGTTGCCATAAGCATGGGAACAGTAAATTTTACCTGATTCTGTATGAGTCATGTGAGGGTTGAGTGATCTTACTTTAGCCTTACTTTACTGTGGAATTAAAAAATTTCCTGCATATAAGAACTCAAGTACCGTTATATGCATGAATTTTCTGGTGAGAAAACAAGACCTTTCCTCAAGTCCTTTCCTAGGAAAAGAAAATTTTAAGCAGGTTGTTCTATTGCTGGCAGAAAGGTAGGAATGCTAATACTGATCTAGCTTCCATGTTTTGTCCTAAATTGTCTCATTCTGCTAAAGACCATTCCTGTAGTTGCAACAGTTAGCAGAAATTACTAAATGTTTTCCTTAGGCAGGTGTACCTTGCAGCAACTGGACTTACAGGAAAAACTAGATAATCTCAAGTGAAAATAGTCACCCTTGATCTGCTATGCTCAGGGATCAGTTGAATTTATATTCTATAGAAGATCACGAGTTACTTCCAGACTATTTGGTTATTTCATCCTCTTTTGACTATGTTTTTCTCTGTTCAACAGTCTGTAAGAATTTCAGGTGAAGTACAAGTTTGGTTCCTGGAAGATGGAACTTGCCTTGGCAAGCTAAACCTTGATATTGAGGTACACATAACCAGGAGCTTATATAGTGACTGACACTTAATTTTTTAAAAATATTTTTCAGTTGATAGCATAATATGCCTCAGATTTGGATCAATAAGTGGTGAAAGCTCAGTAATGTCCTTGAACAATCCATGAATGAGATTTTAAAAATATTATATTTCAGAATGTTTCCTTGAACTAATCATGTGTTTAACTTGACCATAAAGCAGAGGAAACATTTCAACCAAATGTCCTAGTGATGTATCTTTAATCACAAATTTGGAAATAACATCTAAATTTTTATGATATTTATACTTTATTTTTTATTTTTAATGAGTAACAGAAAAGTTTCAAGAGTATAAAAACTAAATACCTTGACCGATGTGAAAAACAGGGTTTAAGAATTGAGTTGATAAAAGTATTTCAAACTGTTAATGCTTTTTCCTGATATAAGGTGCATTTAAACCCTGAAATATGACATAGTAAGGAAAAAATCGCTTTCTGTAACAGGTGTACACATAACAGTGCACTCACTGTTTTATTTAGGTGAAACTTCTTTCACTTAAAATATGGATAGTGGATATAACTATGGGGTTCTTTTTCCTGAAAAGAACAGAATTAGCTTTTGATGTGTAGCTACAGAGCATAAGTAAAATTCCTATGATGTCTCTAAAATACTTCCTTTGTTTAAAAAAAATGGTTTTCAGATAAACCACTTGGGGTTTCTTCTTCAAATTTTCGGGACTTTTAAATAGCAAAAGAAATTGCATGCTAACACATAGCATAATATATAAAAATATATGGAACTGTTAAATGTCTTTTACTTCTCAACTAGGCAACTGCTATGGCTTGCTGTCCCTCCTCCAACAGTGTTGCTGTAGGGACCAAAAGAGGTCAGATCTATTTCCTTGATGTTAGCAAAGCTGAAGCTCCACGGGTTGTTCACAGAATTTTTCTTTCCAACTTTCCAGTGCTGTCTTTGCAGTAAGTATGGAGTAACGAGGGTATGAATATTGTCGGTCTATTGCTTGAGTAATGATATTAGTCTTTATTCTAAGAACAACAAATTAAAATATTTTAACAGCTTCTAGTTTTTTTCCCAACATATTCTGAACTGCTTGCAAGAGGAGTAGTAGCTGAATTTATATGAGAGAAATATAAGAAACCTGTATTTTAAGAACATTTAATTGAGCACCAAAGATACTGATGTATAAAATACTTTTCTGAAAGATCACCATATGCAGTAATTATGGACAATTCCATGTACTGACTTTAGAGGGCTGTTTCTCACTGAATATAAATTCGAGGTTTTGTGAAGTTAAGTTTAAGCCTTTTGGTAATTTCTTCTTATATGGTGGATTTTTGTTACCATTGTAACTTATTCATTTGCTTAAAGTTATGGACTTCAGTTGTGTCTGCTCTCAATGAAGGCAGCAAATTATGGGAGTGAAATTATTTGGCTCTTTATTGACTGTATTGAACTGATTTCTATTTGGCTTTGTATTTTACCTAGTTATGATCAGAGTGGCCAGTTCCTCATTGCAAGAACTACAGAAGGACATGTCTTTATTCTGGATGCTCGGCCATCAAAATTATTCCAGGTTCTGGGGTATACAGGTAATATATGTAACAGTATTAATTTTCTTTTCACTATTACCTGTAATTTAACTATACTTGCTGATCAGAGTAAGCCATTCTCCTTCATTCTACTTATTTTCTTGGAGGACTAAAGATATTCTTCCCACCTGTCTTGTCCAGGCCAGTTTTTTTTGGTTGGTTTTTTTTTTCTTTCTTTCTCTGTAATTTTAGATAGCAAATGTACCAATATTACCCTTCTTGCAGAGCATGTATGAGTCACAGGGAAAAGAATGGATTAGCTGACCAACTGATGACAGCTCCAGCACAAAAGTAATAGTGATGTCAAAGAACTAAATACCTTTGTGAGAATTTAGACTAAGAAACTGTGGGCTGAGGTAGCTGTGTGCAGTCTTCTGTTACAAATTTCCACCACAGACATCTTCAATGCGGGGACTGCTGAATTTGTCAGCTTTGCTTTTTGATAGTGAAGAATAAAATATGATGAAATTTTAACTAAGGAAAAAAAATGTGAAATTTGTGAATTTGCTTTTCAAATAACTTTATTCTTACAGATCACATCTGTGTTTATAGATCGTTAGTATAATTTTAGGTATAAAGGACATTATATCATAATAGGTTTAACAAACAGAATTATATCTCCTTAAATAATTTTCATAATTTTCCTGATCATATTCTCATTGTCTGTCTGGTTTCTTAGAGAAGAATTTGTCTGTGCTTTATCTGGCAGTTATCAGCAGCCTCCAAATTGCTACAGTTCAAGCTGGATGTAAACTCAGATTTGAATGTTTAATGTAATAATAACACTGTGGTGCTTAGGGATTCTCAGCAGCCAATGCCTCAAGTGTAGCTGTGTGCGTGCAGCACTTCCTGAAACCAGGTTGCAGTGGTTGGGCTGAGGTGTATTGAGAGGAGGGATCTCATTTTGTTTCACTTGATATCTTAGTAAAAACAATCTTACCATGCCTCAGTAACAATTTCCATTGGTGTTCCTTACCTGCTTCAGTGTTGGCAGATGAAGTGCTCGATCTTTCTGTAGTTTCTGACTTTAAGAATGACTTAGTTGAAGTGATGGTCCTTCTTAATGTAGCAGAGGTCCAACGAGCAAGACTGGAAATTTTTTTTCTCTCTTCAGCAATCACAACAGGTAAGAATTGAAATAAAAACTATGTGATCTTTTTCTAAGGCAAAAAGCCTAGTGTCAGATTTTCTAGTTATTTACGTTTGATTTTTAAAAGGCCTTCCAGCTTACAAACTTTTCAAAAAGTAGTTTTCAACAAAGTTAGTATTTTCTTTAAATATTCACTAATGTTGGGCTTCTTCTTGTGCCTATTTTTAGACATATAAAAATGGAGCTTCATTTTCAAAGGTGCTGAAAATCTACAATGTTTGTATTAATATCAGTCTTAGTTTCAGGTGTCCCTTTAAAGTTCAAATTAAGGAACCAAAAGAATAAAATGCCCTTTTGAAGATGTGAATGTCAGTGTTTTAACCTGTACCACCCAAGCTGTTTGTTCCTCGTGGCAGAGATGCCTAAAACAAGTTCTAGATGAAGGCAACGATGACACGAGCCTGCATACAAACTAATTAGCACTGCTGATGTAGTACTCAAGATGCAGGGTGAATTAGTGTATGCAAATTGTCACATCACTGTGGATAAACTGTTTCTAGTACTTCTTTAGAACCACTATAGCAATTGCTCTGCTTCACTTCACTGTGCTTCATCAACACAACAGACAGAGTTACTGTTAAATCTATCTTAATTCCCAATCTCCTCCCTGAAAACTCACATCATGCTCACTTCTTGCTGAGAATCATTTTCATAATTATGTGATAGGCAAATCACCTGCATTAGCGGTAGTGATGCCATTTCCTTTCTCTTTCTTTTTTCAATCTTTTAGATAATGATAAGTGTGTGAATGACCAAGGAATGCTTAATGCTAGTGCCCTTAAAAAGAAACGGTATGAGCTGGATTACCCTTTGAGCTCAGCAGTCAAACTGAAGGATAACACTGTGTATGGCTACTGTACCTGTGCACCTTTCATCTGTAAATACCATCTCTCTGAAGAGGTAATTCTCTAGTGTTGCTTTGTTTTGGGTGGTGGTTAAATACCAGCAAACAAGGGATGTAGATGAAGTGAATATAGCAGAATATTATCTGCTCAGGTCTCCTGCAGTGTAAGAGGCAAGTCAAGTAAGAAGGTGAATTCCAAAGGTCAGCATTTTACTCCCTGACGTGTCCCATCCTTTCTGAGCCAAGAAACTTCAGGCCCAAACATACTGAATATAGACCCTTTTGAAGACATGAGAAGCAAATCAGCAGCACGGCAATAGCGCTGCTTCCTGAGCTCAGTAATCCAACAGCAGCTTAAGTTGCAGTGCGTGTGGTAACCCACAAAGCCCTTGCTGGTCTTCTCAAAATGGCAGAGAGATTTCCATCATCTGAGCTGCTGCTAACATTTTGTTTGTTTGGCAGAATATGTTGGAAGATCCACCAGTATTTTTATCAGAAAAGAGGATTCCTAGCAATCAGTTTGGATCAGGTTTCCTCTGTGTATCACCCAACAGCCAGTGGCTGGCAGCAGCAGCAAAAGATGGTGTTTTGTTTATCTACAATACTTCTACTATGGTAGGTGGGTGTCTGGTCACAGTTTTTGTTTGGTTTACAGAGATAAAGAGGTATAAAAATTACTTTCCTTCACTGTAAACTTGTCTTTACTTGAATATAAGGTGTTCCAGAAAAAATTATGTTGAACATGAACTGATGTAGCATTATACAGGACAATTGTTTTTATAATGAATGTGTATACGTTCATACAAACTACTTACTTTCTTCTTCAGCAAATCTTAAAGGAGATAATTTTTCTACTCTTTTTTATCTCCTGCAAAATCAGTGTATTACAAACTAGCTGCGTCTGTAATCAAACCTTTTAAACTTATAAATCCTAGAATTTTATGTACTTTGTATTGCCATTTTGCTGACTTTTATTTAAAAATAAAGAAATATTAAAATATTTTTAAATTAAATATTAAAAGTAATTTGCATACATATCCCACTATAAAGACTGATTTGCTGATATTGCTTATATGACTTTTCTAGGATATACTTGCTCAAAAGCATTGTCACTCGTATCAAGGAGGGGGAATCAGATCCATGATATTTTCACTGGATGGCAATTTCATCCTCACTAATGATGAAAATGATGGTGCTCTGGTGTGTCTGAAATGGAAGTATGTATAAAGACGCAGACCAGTGTTGATGGTGTCAATTCCTGTATCCTAACAGACAAATTTCTGTGTCCATTTGTGTTCCAGACTTCCTTTTTCTTGTCTCCAAGTAAGGAGAAGAATTAGATAGAAATAAAATCACTCCTCTCATCTTTAGAGGTGGTCTGGTCTTCCTAGCTCAGGAAAAGCCTTGCACTTTGGGTATGGTTGCAGCACAAGATGTAGGAATATCTTCTGAGAAGTCTCACCCATAGTGAAATTTACCACTCTCAAACCATCTGGAAGGGGTTCTCTGGGAATGAAAGGACTATAATCTTCTAAAATACTGTTTTAACTCAGCGATGAGGATATATCACAGCTTTAATGGGAATTCAACTGTGGCTGTAGGGAGCTCTTAGCAGACATCAGGAGTAAGAGGCACTTGAAACCACGGTTTTTCTGTGGTAAAACAAATGTCCACGTAGATGCATAGATTAAAGATGACTCCATTGGAGCAATATTTCTAATCTGGGTAATCCATCTTTCAGAATTTTTACTTCTGTGGAGATTTCACTTAATTGTGCAGTTCTAGAACTCGAACGATAAGGAATCATATGTAAAAATATTAAGTAGGCATTTTTAAACAACTTAGTAATTGAGTTATAAAGAATATTTAATATTTTGTCCTCCATAATACACAAAGAATACATCAGTTCCCTTTTTGTTCTCTAGGAAGATAAAGAAAACTGAACTTGAGGAAGCTGCTTTTTACTGGCAATCTCTTCTTGATACACTGAATAAGTCTACTTCAAATGAAAATGCTGTTTTAAAATCTATGGCAGAATGGCAGTTTGACCCAGGATCCACATCAAAATCACTTGCAGAAGAGAAATTTAAGGTGTTTTCTTTATTTTTAGGGGGAAAAATGTTTGATAATTATCATAAAACTGCACATAATAAAAATTGTCCTTGAAACAAACACTGATCCTTTTGTTAAAGTGGAATAATACCCCTGAGGATAGGCTGTATATGCTTGATTAGTAATTTGTGGAAGAGTACTATCAAAGAAATGAAATAATTATGGGAAGATGACATTCACATCTTCAGTGTCACTTGGTTTCATGAGCCACAGAAAACTCTGTGAGGGTCAGTTTCCCCTCATGTGATGTTAGTGTTGTTCCCAGGGTGATGTTACTGTGACACATTGTGTTACGAGCTGTATCTTTTTCTGTTGAAATAATTAAATTGAAAAAAAAAACGATTACAGAGATTAGTACAATCAGCCTATTTGAGTCAAAAGGCTTTGCATAATGGCAAGAATTTGCAGGATCAAATATGGAGACTGGTTAGGGAACAAAAATGTAACATTGTAATTTGGTGCTGGTGGTGGTGTTTGTAATGTGAGCCCAGTTTTTATTTCATTTCTGTCTCTCTCTCATGTTCCCTAAGTACCTGAGCTAGATGCTTCAATCCTTAATTTCAGGAGGCATCACTGAAATCTCCTGGTCTAGAAGTGACAGAAGAAGGTGGAAACATCACAAATACCAATGACATGACATGGATGGGTCAGAAAATACAGAAGGTATTTTCACAGAACAAGTATTAATCAAAGAGTTTTCAAGAGTCATTAGTGATTTGGGGTGCTAAATTATGTGCTGTAAAAGAATCTCATTTCTAAAGCTTTTATCAGATTTGGACCTTTCTTTAAGGCATTGTGATCTAGACTTTTAGAAATCCTAGGTCAAGGTTATAAACACATCAGAGAAGATGCCCAGCACAACAGGAGCTCTAAAGACCAAAAGACCATTTCTACAGATGGAGTAAACTTAAAAAAAAAAAAAAAAAAAAAGAAAAAAAGCCTGAGAAATTGACTATTTTTAGAAACTTATAAAGACTTTTTTATTCTAAATGTCAAAAAGTAGCGCAGATTATTACCAGAAACCAAGCAGGTGCTCTCTTCTTCTCAAGGGCCAGAATAACAAATACTACAGCAGCAATAAATCAATACTCAGCAGTAACACATTAACTGCAAAACCCCTGAGGTTTATTTCAGATTAAGTTGAGGTGAATATGTTATATAGCCAAAGTTTTTATAAGAGTGCAAAGAGAAGTCTACAGAGAGGGGATTTAGCATTTTGTGAGCGTAGAAAATACGATGTTAATGTTAGTATAGATTGAATTTTTTCCCAGAAATATGGATTTGTAGATTCTAGGATATTCTTTCTGATATGAGCCAGTTTGTCCAACTTTTGAGGTTCAGTAATAGGACAAAGGCAAAATATCTTTGCTTTCTGGGTGATCTCAGGAGTGACTTTCCAAATTATGACACAGCCTCGGAAGTGGTGCGGGTCCATCTAAGACATTACTGCCAGTGAAAGTGAAGTCTTCTCCATCACTCTCTCAGACATGTTTTCCTGTTTCTGCTTTGGTGCTGGCACTCATTCTTTGGTGTCTACTCAGATTTTTGACAAATATATGTGACTGTGAATACACGAATACCACATGACTGTTAGTATCAGCCAAGGGACAGGTGATGAGAGGCAAAGGGTGATGATGTATCCTAGGTTGTTTTAGACCGCTCATTAATGACCTAAGAGTCTTGCATCTAACTTTTAGAGGGTGCAGTCCATCCAATGTCAGAATGATACACAAATTCCAGATGTGTAGACTAATCCCAAAATTTTCCCTAAGAGACGAATTGTTGAGGCTGTAGAGGCAAAGAAAGTATCACAGCTTCCAGAATGAGTAACAGATGTCAGTTTACTTGTGCCTTTAAATATTTCACTGAAAATGCTTAGGAAAATGAAAAATATAAGGATTAAAAAATCTGGCAGTAGGCTTTATGCAGTTCAATGTGTCTGTAATCACTGCACTTGTAATTATTTCTTTCTTTAATATTTTCTTTCTTTCATGCTCTATTGCTGTACAGTTTACAATGTGACCTGGTTGTACAATTTTTTTTCTCTTGTGGCAATCCTAAGAATCATCCTATTGACTTAGGATTATGTCTGTTTCAGTTATTAATACCTTTGGAGTTTTACTTTCTGTACAAGTAATGTTCTTTTAGATTATTTTAATATTTTTTTCTCTTGTATCTTTTTGTCTTTCATCAACACATTTGTTATACGTCAGGTCATTAGAGAAGAGACTCAGAGGTTTGCTAACCAGAAGGAAGAGCTGCAAATGGGAATTAAAAAGCTGCGTAAAACTGTGAGTTTCTTACAAGGATAATGGCTCAGCTTCCCAGTTTTGTTTACAAGGACACTTTCCTTTATGCCTCCTCTAGTTCTCAGTTACATTTTTGTCATAAACCCTGAGCAGACAGGTAATAGAGAGATGTGCTTCTTCAGGGACTACTACCAGACAGGCTGAAACTGCCTGTCTAGTTCTCAGTTTCCTTTGCTCCAAATAAATATTTTGGGCCACCCTTATACCTTGAGCAATCTGTCCCCTCAGCAAGCTGATTTCTGCCTTCCTAACAACCTCCCATGACAGAAAATACTGTCCTCTCCTCTTTCTTCTGTTTCTTTCCTCCAATCTGCAAGAGCATAAGGCAGGGGGTCACCTAGAACAGTCTGCTGAGGACCATGTCCAGATAGATTTTGATTATCTCCAGGAGTGGAGATTCCATGACCTCTGGACAACCCATTCAAGTACTCAGTCACCTTCTCAGTAAAAAAGTGTTTCCTGATGTTTGTGCAGAATCTCCTGTGTTTCCATTTGTGCCCGTTGCCTCTGGTCCTGTCACGGGGCACCACTGAAAAGAGCCTGGCTCCACCCTCTTAGCACCTCCCTTTTGGTATTTGTATACATTGATTAGATTCTCCCCAAGCTGTTTCTTTTTTCAGGCTGAACAGTCCTTGTTTTCTCAGCCTTTTCTCATGTGAGATGCGCTCCAGTCCCATATCCCACTGGACTCTCTCCAGTGTGTCTCTGCCTCTCACCTCCCTCATCCTGCTAGCAACACTCAGTACAGCCCAGGATACTGTGAGATTTCTTTGCCACAAGGGCACGTTTCTGGCTCGTGGTCACCTTGGTGCACCAGAACCCCCAGCTACTATCTTCAAAGTTGTTTTCCAGTTGGCCAGCACCCAGCATGTCCTGGTGCATGGCACTGCTCCTACCCAGGTGCAGGATTTTGTATTGCCCTTTGTTGAACTGCATGAGATAGATAATGATCTAATAAAGTGATAACACCTTAATTCAATTCTCAAATCAAAGAACAAAGAAATGTGTACTACAGGTTCTTAGGAATTATACACAACTTCACATATAACATTCAAATCAACTTTCTTAAAGATTAAATATACTCACATAGTGCTGTCTGTCAGTATGGACAGGCAGCAGATTCTAACAATTACCATGAAGCAGTTAAAAGGGAAAGTAATTAAAATAATTTTCTCTGATAAGAAGTTCTGTAGTGTTAAAAATAGCATTTCTTCTATTCACATTCAAATTACTTTTTACTCCTTATGCTTATTTTTTTAAAAACAGATTCAGAAAATGATGCATGAAAATGAGCAGGTGCCAGACATTGAGAAACTGGAGCACCAGGAGTTCAATCTGGATATGGAAGAGCAGGAAAGACTGCAAGCAGAGGCTGAACAAGAAGTGGCCAGGGTATGATAGAATGGGGGAACATTTTAAAACTATCAGTGGAAAGGAGAAAAATGATTGAAGAACAGAGGATTGTCTCAAAGTTGCTGTTGACTACTGAGAGGCAGGAAAACCGAAAAGTATTTAAAGTCACTTTTTGAAGCAGGCGAAAGTGCTGATGCAGACATTGCAAACTGGAATGTGATCTATGCCAGAAACTATAAAATCTGACACTGTGGCCTTGGGCACGTTGCTTACGTTCTAAAATGCTTTTGTTCATATATAAAATTATGCCTTTCAATACTATGCAATATAGTTTTTGGAGAAGATACCTGTGATTCTCTACGATGATTAAATATTGGTAATTCATTTCATCTGTTAATTTTCTTTCAATAATTTCACACACATTGTCCATATCTTGTTATTTTGAACTACATCTTGTTGTTTTCTTTTCTGTATCTTGAAAGGCGAGGAAGGAGATTGAGATGGAGAATTTGGCCAACTGCTATTTGCAGGATTTCATCAAATACGAGTGCTGGGACACTCTGTGTGTAAAAGGGCGTGCAGTTAAGGTAGCTTGTGCCTTCTAAGTCATTTTCTGCAGTGTTTATTCCTTAAGGTACAGGTTCTGATTTGCTTGTGGTATGGGAAAAACTTTACTTCTTCCTGTGGCTCATGCTAATCTTTCATTCTGCTCATTTTGTCTGAGCCTGGTGGATTTTAGCTTCCAAGCTGGAAAAGAGTGCTGATAAGCAAATAAGCAACTCCCTAATTTCTTGATCTCAGGCAATGTATTTACACAGTATTGCTAAAAGGAGAGCTAAATCCTATTTTTCTGTGTGCAGTCAGTGTGATTTCTGCTACACAGAACATAAAGGCAAAATTTAACCCTGATTTTTCCTGTTTTAAACAGAGGGAGATGAGTAAAACTAATGATACTGGATTACCTCAAGAGCACAGAAAAACCAAGTCATTTTACCAAAAATCTAGTTTTGGTTTAGTTCTGTGAATAGAGGGGCCATATCCATAGATAATTTGGAAAAAAAAATCTATTTTTACTTCACTGCCTATATTAATTGCTCCTCAATTTTATTCCTGATTTTAAGAAGTCTTAGTAACTGTTTAACATTCAGGTATTGAACAAATAAACTATAAATAGAGGCATTCTGAATACCTTTTTACTTTGGGTTTTTGGGTTTTAAATTTGCACAGTGTTTCCATATGGATTGTGAAGTGAAGAATTATCCACTGGAGGAACGTAGTAAGGAAGAGCTGGAAACTCTGGAGAAAGTTCTCCGGTTAAAGGATGCTGAAACAGCTGATCTTAAGGTACAACCTGTTTGAAGTACTGCATAAAGGTATTTCAAATCAGGATGTTCTGAAATGGCATGCTAACAGTTCTTTATCTAGTTACATTCCTAAGGTCCATTTTCTTGCTGTAGAAATTGTCAAGAAATTTTAAAAATATAAATAAAGGTGAAGCATTGTGGGTTTACATAGAAAAAAATGTATTAGTCTTAAGTAATCATAGAGTAGCTGAGGTTAGAAAAGCCCTTTGAAAGTTATCTAGTCCAACACTCCTAGAGCAATTTACTTAGGGCCATGTCCAGTCAGGTTTGGAATATCTTCAAGATGAAAGATTCCATAATCTCTATGGGCTATCTCTTCCCATGTAAAAGGGTTCCCATGCTGTTTGACAATCCTTTCAGGAAAAAGAATCCCTCAAGCCTTCTCCTTCTTGATGACAAACAATTCCAGTTCTTTCAGCCTGTCCATGCATGTTAGATATTTCAACTCCTTAGTTGTGTTAATGGCCTATCACTTGGCTTGTATCAGTATGTATTGCCCATGTGTTGTACTGGAGAACATACAAATGGACCCAGTATTCCAAATATGATCATTTCAACTTGTATTATTTTGATCACTGAACTTAATTGAAGAATATAGTAGCCTTCAGAATTTTTTTCATACATTTGTACACAGTCCAGTGGAACATGTAACGCAGTGATTATGTTTGTGAAATGCAGGTTCAGAAGGAAGATCTTGAGACTGAGTCTGAGACTGTATTAGCTGAGGAAGAAGGAGAGAAGGAAGCAAAAGCTATGGCTGATGATGGTGAATCCTTCTGCCTGATTGGAAGTCTGAGCTCTCAGTATGGTGGAGACACATCTATCCTGTATCACCAATGTGACTTGCACACCAAGGAGCAGAGAGTCAATCAGATAGTATTACTGAAGGTGACATCTTCTGAAATTTATCTTACTGCAGTGACACTGCCATATCTGTTTGTTTTCACAGCAGTCACAGCCACTGTTAGATTTTGGGCATAGTTAGATTTGTTCACTAAACAGTGGTGAGTTGCACAGGTCACTGAGTAATTTAGACAAAAGCTGACAAATGTACACAGTGCAGTAGAGAACCATGTGGATCTGCCACCTCGGGGCTGGAAGAACATTTTTATGAAATTGGTTACCCAATTTGAGGGTGTCTGTGTGCTTCAGTTTGAGTTTTCGTAGCCAAAGATAGCTTGCACATCTCAGCATGCCCTGTGACAACATGACCTCTTTCTCTGTTACCTCTTTCCCTCTTATTTGCAGCTGAATGAAAGATCAGCTGAATCTTCACACCATTTCCTTACCCTGCAGTCTTACCAACCTTTTATTTGGAGTCCTTAATGTTTCTGTTAATTAGTACTCATTAGTATCAGACTCTCTTACTTTTCTTATCCTGGCCAGTTTATAAAGCCATTTATAAAGTCATAAACGTGCTTCCTGAGGGCTAGATGGTTGCCAAGGCATTAAACCCAGCCTTTTTCCTCCCAGCAACATGGTACCTTATCTACCATCCTGCCTGACTACATCCTAACTTATTATTACACTATAAATCGGTGAAATAATCCTCAGACACAAATATTTATTGTAATACAAATTGCAAACAGATAAGCATCTTAAAATATGAAGTTTAATGATAGAACTGAAATCCTTTTCATGGTGCATTTTAGTAAATTGACACAGTAAGAGAGGCACTCTCTTAATGTTCTAATTTTCCTTGTTGAGATCAGTTATTTATACTAAAAGAAGAATTTATCCACTGAGAATATGTACTTTTAAAAATCACTGTAAGGTCTCAGGTGTTTTAAAAAAACAGTTTCCAATGTTTGTTTGTTTAGTGGGCACATTTTACTTACATATGTAAGAGAAATTACGTGAAAGCCTATTGAAACTGCAGGTTGCACCAGGAAAGTATGTCCTTTGCTCTGCCTCCCTGCACCTGGGATTTACAATTTCTGGATTTACAGGTCGCAGGTTGTCTTCCTTGAACCACCTTCTTCTTCTTCCAGCTGAAGAGGCCAAAAAACAGCAAATAGAGGGCAGCCTATTTTTTTATCTAGCTTTGGCAGCATTATGTTTCTTTCAAAATCCTTGTCAAATGGCAAATATGTAGAAGAAAATAAATACAAATTTCTAGGGGGAAAAAAAATATAATTTGCCCAACTCCGTTTGACGAAGCCTGAGCTCTGCCCTTATGATTTTCACAAAAGGGCTTTACCAGTTTATCTCCCTGTCACACACACAAAAACACACATTTATGATTCTGTTGGCTTGTGGAATAGTATATAAACATGGATGGATGTGACCTGTGCCGTGCTGCTGCTTCCTTTTTTGGTGTTTCAGGACATCATTTACAAAGTGAAAACTGCTTTTAATAAGGAATTTGACATTGTTGCACAACAAAAGGAGCAGGAGATAGCACGAGTGAAGGAAAGAAACCTGAGGATCCGAGAAATCTTGGAACAACTTGCCCTCCAGGTGGAAGTGTGGGAGCCAGCTCTTACAGATGATGAGATGCCAGAGCGAGCACTCACTGTTCAAGATTCAGAGGTGTCTGAAAAACACATCTTTCTACTTCACCCACTCAGTTACAGTTCTCTAATTCCTCTCACTTGCAGATATTGTGTCAGTACTGAAAAACCCTTAAAACAGATGTGTCTGTGTACTTAAGGTCATCTTTTTGGCTCATTTCCTTCCCTTTTCTTTTTGGGGAGAAAACTCCTTGTAAGTCAACCTGAAATGAATGAAATGTATACAAACTTAATTTATTGCTGTTAAAAGTTTATAAACACCCATAAATTAGGTAGAAATTACCCTTGTTCCTAAGACTCAAACCAAGCTTTCAGAAATTGCTTCCATAGAGAAGGGTTTCTCTGTTTTCTCTGAGCAGCATTTTGAAACTAAGCATCTAAGTACTAAAGCATAATTTATGCTGTACTTATACATCCAAATGATAATTTATAAAGAAATGCCATATATCTAATACAATGACCCACTGATCTTATCTACTCTTTTGGTCAGTCTTTTCCAGCTTCTCTCTGCTCTCTCACCAGTCCATGTTATTCCACTGTCAGAAAAGACATTCATAAAAAAAACAATTAATATCAACAAAAAGGATGGTATAGTTTGTATTTTTAGGATATTTAAATATAGTTCTTGGATCTGTTCAAAAGGAGAATTTTCATCTTGAGGAATATTATCACAGAGTAGAGATACAAAAAGCATTAAGATTTAGTATTACACCATTGTTATGGTTTAACTCCAGCCAGCAACTAAGCACCACACAGCTGCTTTCTCAATTCCCAACCCACTAGGGTGGGGGAAGAGAATTGAAAGGGTGAAAGTAAGAAGACTCATAGGTTGGGATTAGACTAGTTTAATAATTTAAATATAATATCATAATAACAACAATAATAATCAAAATTGTAATAATAGATGTGATTAAATCATAATAATAAATGTAATTAAAAGGAAAATAACAAAAATATGAAGACAGAAAACCCAGGAAAAACAACTGATGCAGATGAAAAACAGTTGCTCACCACCAACACACTGATGCCAGGGATGTACTTTAGCAGCTACTTGGAAATAAATTATCCCAGCCCAAACCAGGACCACCATATTTCCAAAGGTTCTTAGGATACATGTGATCAAATTTGAAGAAAAGAACCCTTATACAAACCTCATCTTCTTCCTTCAGATTAAAGCTGAGAAATACTTGACTCAGGAGGAGAAAGAGAAAGCAGAAATGCTGGCTAAGCTGGAAATGGAAAAACGCCTTGCAGCTACGGTAATTAAAGTAGTGTCCTTTCACTGAATAGGCCTTTGTCTCTGGTTGGGCTTATTTAATTAATGCCACACTGGAATATTCCAGTAACACAGTATGGGAAAATAAATTTGAAATGGCAGGTAATGATGATGTGTGCCTTTTCCCTCTTGTTACTATTTACAGTCAGAACTACATAGACCAGCTGGGGGGAGAAAAGACCAAGTGTTAGGCTCACAGTTTTTAAGAAGGGGCTTAGTGGCAATTTAAAATACCATATCAGGTTGCTGGGGACGAGATACATTTCCAAATTCATGCTACTGCTCAGTCAAGAGCTTGTACTTGATATGTGTTTGTTGATTGAGCAGCCTCTGTTCTTCAGGGATCAGACTAGAAGATCATAATGCTTTCCTCTGGCTTTAAAATGCATCTGTGAGAAACCTGAGATGGTTCTGGCCCCTAAATTGAGGCACAATAAGACAATGACACTACAACTTCCTTCGTCATAACTTGCCAACTGGCCAGGAGTAGTCTATGCCCACGTGTTTTTCACAAAACTGCCAGAATGGCAGTTTTAGTAAGTGATATGGTATGTGCACATCTGTCCACCGGAAGAAACTGTGTGACTTTTGGCATATTCCACACACATTGCCAAAGAGCATTATTGCATTATTAGTTGACAAGGTGGTATTTGGTCATATGCTGGACTCGATGATCTCAGAGTTCTTTTCCAACCTAGTTGATTCTGTGACTCTGAAGTAATTTAGCGACACACTGAATAATCACAGGGGGAATCTAGAGGTGAACACTAGGATTGCCCCCACAACTTGCAATTGCTACACTTCTTTTTGTACCTGAAACTATTTTTTTGTGCTCATTGCCAGGATGATGACAGGCTGCGTGCTCTTGATGACATGATGGGTGGAGTGCTGGAAGTCAGAAAGGAAGACATCCTGAAAATGGTGAGATATGTTTCTGTCATGCCATTTGGTAGCTTGTGGGTTCTTATGGTAATGTGAAATTCAACTAGCAAATGTTTCCAGCCTAAGTGACAGAAGAAAGCTGGAGAATTGTAGAATTGCATTGTGACTAGACAGACTCCATAAGAGACTGTACATTGGATTCAAAGGATACCACAAGATCCTACTGCCTGGATATCATTTACCCGTCAACACCTGTCCCTATCACAGTGGAATACTGTAGGAACATAATCTACAATTAACATTACAACAACTATATTCCTGGGGGAAGGGTTTATTATCCATGTCTTTGGACTTACAGAAAAACACTGTGTTCCATTTAACTCAGCAAATACAGACAGTACAGTAGTAGAGGAAGAAAAGGATGGGAAGAAGTGTGGCAGAAAAAGGCTAGGGCAGACCCAACCACTCCCGCTGGAACTGCTCTATTTTGGAAAATTAGGACTCCACTTAGAAGTCAGCATGGAGTTAGATTTGGGGTTCTGAAACAGAAAATGTGGTATATCTTGTTTGGATAGTAGTATATTTGAGTACAAAATACTTGTACTTTACAAAATTCAGTAGTGAATACCTGTAAGCAAGTGAAAATAGCACAGCCTATATACAGTAAAGCTACTGGTGCAAGTAACAGACCAGAGCGACAGAATATACGTGTTACTTTTGACTTAAGGCTTGTACCTTACTAAGAAATACCTTTCTTTGAATTTGATGCATTCTCTAGTTTGTTAGTGTGCTGACATAGACTTAATATTGCTTTTTAAGTATATTTTTCTTTAATACTTCCAGGAAATTCCTCCACCTCCTTTTATATCCAAGCCTGAAGATCTTTGGAATGATGAAGAAAAGAAACTGTTTGGAGAATATGAGAAAAAAGTCAAGGAACTGAATGAAGAGAAAGAAGAGTATAAACAAGTAAATTAAAATGAGGGAAGAAGTGGTTTTGTTCACAGTGCTCATGAGCAAAGCTTCTGATCTTTCTCAGGAGCAAGTTCTAAAAATGAATACTAATACATAGGATAAATAAAGAACAAATGAAGATAAAAAATCATGTGACATATTAAATAAATCCTACCTTAGACAGTAGAATAAGTCAATCTCCACGTATACCAATTAATATATGCCAAAATTTGGGGTACCTGAAAAAGGTAACTTTCCTTCACAAATAGAATATTTGTATTTCTAGAATGTGTTTTTTAGGTTCCATTCCCAGAGTTGCTGATGCCATACACAAATAATACAATTATATTTATTCTTCAAAGTGGTATTTGAACTACATGACTTGGTAGCCTGGCACTCTCTTTCCAAACAAATAATTTCTAGAGCCTTTTGGCTGAAGTATACAGTTCCATATTGTGCATTCTCCAGCATCTCATATATATATATGTAGGTACAAATATAGATATATCAGAGATTTTTTGTTCCTCCAGGTGTAATATTGCTGTTCTTTTCCTTCCCTTCCCCAGACACTGGAAAATGAATGGAAGAAACTTGAAGCTTCCATCCAGGAAACAACACGAAATTTTGATGAGACTGTCTGCAAACTCTCTGAAAGGAAAGTGAAATCAGAGATGGCCATCTACCAGGTATTGCAAAAAATATTAATTTTTCATCTCTGCCTCTGTGCAGCTGGCGTGTTAAACTTTTTTTTTTACAATAATTTCACAGGAAGAACTCAAAATAGTGAGTCTCACTTGTGCTTTACTGTTGGATGAAGAGCTGGACACTAGAGAAGCTGGACTTCATAACTGCCTTACAAAAAAGAAGAAAGAAAAAGTAAGTTCTCATTTAGAATGCTGTTCTTAGGAGAGGTCTAATATTGACAGTACAGTTGCTTGTGAAGTCTGCTGTTTCCAAATCAAAATCTTGCCATAAAGGACTTTCTGACAATTTACAGGGTCACTGATTTTTTTACAAGTTGTACAGGTGACATCCATTATAAGTAGACCTATTTTTTTCAATAAGTATTCAGCTTGGTTCATCTGCAGTTCTCTGTTAAAACTCCATGCATTCAGAAGGATATGTTGCTATTTGCTTGCTACATAGAATATTTTTTAGTGTCCAGTATCAAGCTGGAAGTACCAGTTATGATGTATGTATGATAGGAAGATGCACAAAACAATGTGTAATGCCATCACATTTTTCACTGAGCTGACAATGCCTGCCAAGGCCATGCTGAGTTGTGTTTGCCAGTGTGTCTGCATAGACAGAGGGAGCATGTGAGTAGCTGACCATGGAAGCAGAACATACCATGGACTACAAAGTGTTTATAGTTTTATCAACCACTTTAATCTCCTAAAGAGTTTACCCATCCCAAATCATATAGAATTCAACAAAAGCCGGAGAACACAAGCAGTAAGTCTGGGTTTCACTACAAGTGCTTACTGTGGTAGTCTGCAGGTTAGTTCTGGCTCTTGGAACAATATTATCCCATTTTCCTACTTTATCTTCGTGGAGCTGTTCATGAGTCCACAGATAACCCACTAATGCCTCCCCCTGTCAGATCTCCTACTCAGCCTGCACAGAGCACTCTGCATGGAGTTGCAGGCAGACAGGAAGGGATTCCAAAGCAGGCATTTATCCCCTACCACTGAATAGGGTGACTTAGTTTTAAAATCATCTGAGGCCAAGTCTATACCAGTCTATACATTTTTCAAAATACGTCCTTTTTTAAATTTCCTAAGTGGTTCCATTGATATATCTTTTGGTCCCTGCAAACTGTCAAATACAACAAAATGGTCTCCCCAGCAAAGTATTAGCATTTAACAGCCTCAATAAAACAGATGACCTTAGTCCTGACACAGAGCAGAACTGTGCCATGACAATGGGGAAATAGCATTTTAAAATGAAGAACTCTCAACTGAACAACACTGGGGATTTTTTGACTGTTCTTACCTGGGATGACATGAAAGGAAAAGGAAACCTCTATGGCAAGCAAAAAAAAGTATCAACATATGTCTTTATATTCAGTGTTTAAAAAGACTTGTAAGCATTTCTAACACAAATTTCTTACATTCTTGAGCAGTGGGCTAGTTTAATTTCACACCTGATCATCTTTTAGCAGTGTCTATAAGTGAACCCTGAAGAAGGCACTATACTGTTAGTAAAACCAGCTCACAAGATTTTCTCTGGAAATAAGGAAGTGTCAGCTTCATTGCTGTATAGGAATAGCCATTCAGTGCTTCTGCTGGCTGAGTTTCATTCCTGAAATCTTTTGGTTTTGCTATAGGTCAAGAAGGCACAAACAATCCTGACTGCAAAAAATAAAGTTGATGCTTACACAGCCACCTATAAAGATGCAGTAGATGAAGAGAAGGTGAGACTTTTGAGAAACACAAGGAGGTACAGAAGTTAAAAGTTAATGTTGTGTCTCGATAATGAGAAGAACACACTTCTCTGTAAGCAAGAATTCTGATCAGCTTGCTGATTATTAAAGTTAATAATGCTGAAATAAAGCAGTAGAGGACAGTGTGTGCACAGAAGAATTTATGGAGTCCAGATTCTCATGATGCTTGGGAGTGCTGGTATTTCTAAGATATGGGCAGGTGGGTGCTTTTTTAAAAAAACAATACTGTGGTAACAAGAAAGTTTTCTTCTCCCTCTCTCCACTCCAGAGTCTGGAACGTCGTTTTCCAAAGCAGTTTGCTGATTTACCTGACGATCTCCTTGATGAACTTTTCCAACTTTACACGCGTCGACCGAAGTAAAATCCCCTCTGATTCCATTGTTTAAACACTCATATTTCTTGTGAGCCAAGAAGGAGAATGCAATTTATTTCAATAGTCTAAATTATTTTTCCTGCTTTTTATTGGATAGTTAACAATGGGTGATTTCTCGTCACATTAACAATTGCTCTTTTGAGTATTTACATTTCCTTATTCACTCCACAAAATCTATTTTAAATGCAATCTAAATAATCATCAGGTTTCAGAACCATATATTCTTATTTTGTGTAAGATATAGTGTTACCTATTTACTTTGTGCAAGAGATTATGAAACATTCTTTGTTGTTTGTGACCTTCATTTATGCAAGAGAAAATAAAAAGTAAATCCTGCCTGTGCTGTGTGTGTGCACTAGGAGCCCAAGGACAGAAGTACTCCTTGACACAGCTAATCCATATGGGAACTGTTCAGGCTTTGAGGATTACAAGGATGCACTTACCCTTTTAATGAAAGCCATGGATGAACTGGATAGTCCTGAGCACATGCCTGAAGGCTTAGACCAGACTATCTGGAAAAATTTTTGTCTAGCTAGACGAAATAAAGTGAAGAGTGAGGAGCTGGTATGTAAAATTCTTTATTTTGCCAGTATACTTCTTGATATTTTTGATTCTTAAACTTCAGTGGAGTTCTTGTGTAGGGTCAAGCTAGTTGATGAAATAGCAATGAAGAATATCTAAATTCTGTTTGACTTTGAAGGTTTCTTCTGGCCACATTCAACTCAGAATAACAGGGAAACCTGTTCTCTAGTTCTAGGTGTAGTTGTTCTTCAGAGGAAAAATTAGCATATTAATATGGACAGATTTGATCAGAATAATTGTGACCCCGATTTTGTTTCATTACAAATAAAAAGACAATTTTCCTTTTCTCTATCCATACCAAAAAAATTATAATGTATTTTGATTCCCATCATCTGGAGTCGTTCTCTCCCATTAGCATTCTACATTTACACCAATGCATTCTCATGTTTTTCTAGAATATGAAGAGCAATTCTTAACAAAGGGTGTTTCTGGAAATTTCTAGCAATCTATTCAGTATAAAAGCAGAAGGTGTAAATCTGAATTATCCAGAAAAGAGATATGTGAAATTTGACCAAAAGAGAAGGAAATATAATTTCTGTTCATGGGAATAAACCATGCATGTAAGAACAACTAATTTTCTGAGCAGAGTGTAAGGATTGTAGCCTCTGTGTCTCATTCTGGGATTCTCAAAATACCAGCCTGAATATTTATATATACATATATTTTGTTAAGAATATGTCTTCTTTTGAAGACATGTTCTTGAAGAGGCTTGTCCTGACATACTGACAAAGCTGAAAAAGTTCAGACTGTCACAATGTTGCTTGCTTAGGTGAAATGGAAGGCCCTTACACTGGCAGAGATGCAGGCCTTTTTCCAGAGAAGAATGGATGAAAATGAGAAGATGAAGTCACAAATAGAGAACATTTTCAAGGAACTCACTTGGTAATTTTGTACCTTTTCTGAAGTTCAGCTACACTTTAATGCTCTACCAATAGAGAACTAAAAGTTACAAAGAGTATTACACATCTGTTTTCTTAACACTCTTTTATCGAGGTTTCATTGCTGCTTGGACCTGCAATATTCTATTTTTCATGTACATAACATAATTTTCACGTTCATTATCATTCAAGAACAAGCCCCAGAATAAATTATACAAGGAAAGCGGTTCTGGCTGGAAGTCTCTTCTGTTTTCTTTTCAATTGGTGTTAAGATTTATTTTCAGTAGCAACACTTTCTCTCAGAACAGCTGCTGGAGTATGGTAAACTGAATCCAGTGGTTGCAAACTTGGTGTGTATATATATACCAGAATCTGCATATTTTGTAGTTGCTCTGGGAGCAATCAGAAGACAGGCTGTCAAGGACTAACCCCTATGTGAACATACCACTTACCAGTAATTATATAAATATTTATATAATCCTGTTGAAATCACTAAATGCTGGTTTTGTTTTCTGCCATTTTAGGCTGCAGGAGAAGAAGATGAAACTTCAGCAGAATTTGACTGTCCAGTTTGTGCTAAAACAAGGACAGGTGGAATTGAAAAGTACTGAGATCCCAGACTACTCTGATGCTATTCTCATTAAAAAGAGTGTTGTTGAAGAACTGAATTCCTCTATCTCGGTAATTATGTGAAGCAAATTTAAGCTTTTTAAACAACTGCATTGTCCTTCAGGGGCTCTGCTTTTTCTCCAGTTTGATGTCTACTTTCAGTTCATTACAACACAGCAGCAGGCTCACTTGTAATCTAGAAGCTATTAAGAATTCTCTAAGGTCTCTTATCATGATGAAAAGACTGCAATGCAAACTGCTTTCTTGGTGTTTGATCGATACACTTCAAATCAAAGAAATGGCAACAGTTTCTGGACACATCATCACTTACACATATATTGTAAATAGAAATTGCTAATATCCTGGGTACCAGTCCAAAAATTCCCCCAAGGCAAACTTATAGTCATGTTAAAAAGCATTTGAACAATAGATTACATTAAGATTTTAAAAATTAATACCATTTTTTTTAGGTAAGGTGAAAGTGGTGATGATATTTAAACCGTCTGTCACACCCTTTTTTAGACATTCTTTTTTTAGACATTCTAGCTGTACAAAAATTGTCTTCTATTGCTCCTGCTTCAGTAACAACAGCAAAATACCTATATTTTGTAGACCTAAAATGCCTTCCTATTCTTATATAAGATAGAAAGATGGAGATAGAAAGATGGAGAGAGAGGTTAGTTGTGATTTTCTTCATCTATTTCTATGATCCAAGGCTGTGACACAGAGCATAAAAGGGAACAGATTTCCATGAAAGATAACCATCTGGAGTAAAGTCTGGGAAGAAACTGCAGTAAAGCATGTTTAACTGACTAAAATTATAACTTTGGGAGCTTGCCCATCTTGTTGCAAACAATTATTCCATAATCTGTAAAATGTGTTAATTGAGATTGATCTACTTTTTCAGACTCAAGGAGAAAAAAAAATTGCTGCTATAATAGAATTCAAAGACTTCTCTAGAGGGATACGTCGGCTGGAATGGGAGCACAAGAAAATGAGAATGCAGATAGAAGATCTGAAAGAGAAGGCTCGGGACATTGTAATACTACCTATTTCAAAAGATTGCCAGCTAGTGAGTTGCTTTCTCTAATTTATATTTTGACTGCAGAAAATTATGCTGCCTGGTAAGAAAGATCATTTATATTTCATAAGTCTCTTACTACAACAGAGAAATGTGAGGCCTAATAGGTCAACAATTCAGCTTTCAAAGGGAAGCTTTATTCATGCATTTGATCAGTGATGAAATTCTTTGGGATGTTCAGGTGTAAATTAAGGCAAAATTAGCCTTAACTCTTAGTGTTTTAAAATTGGCAAGAGTAAGGATTTAGGATTTTGCAGCCACAAGGCACAGATGTTTTAAAATCGAGCAGCATCCTTTTTAAATGAAAGGTCTGAGGTGCCCCCATCTGGTATCGCACAGAAATACCGTAACTTTTGCTCAGTAAACAGAGATCGATCCTTCCCACAGGAGCCTCACTGAGTCCCACCCGCTCACGGCCATTCGCTGGCCCAGCAGCGGAACGACAGGGAATTGTTTGCCATCCCTGGCAGGTGAAAGGGGGCAGCCAGCCAGCAAGGCAGCACCCACACAGCTTTGAGCAAGCCCAGCTGGCAGGCCAGGAAAATGGGTAAAGTCTGTGGGAGAGAGCCAAGGGAGAAGAAGGGAGGAAGAAGAAAGGTTGTAGGGAAAGCCTGAGGGTATCACAGTATGGGGCGTAGAGGAATGCAGGGAAATCTGAGGGTCTTGAGGCGATGTGGGAGGGGCATAAGGTTTGAACTAAGGAATGTTGGAGCATGGAAAGGCTGGAGATATTGCATGGGGAGAGCTGTAAAACACAGAGAAAAAGAAGTGTTGGACAGCAGGTAAGGGTATTATAATTCAATCAAAAGATTAAAAGAAAGTCCAAACCACATGTTTTGCTCAGTCTTCATTTGTTTTGCTGCTCTCCACAATGCTCGTTCTGAATCACAACCAAGGGACTTCCACAATTAGCACAGCAGAACAGTTTTCCAAAGAGGTGATGTGACAACCCACTGAAAAGTTCTTGTGGCACATTTATCTCCAGTGTTGCTGTTAGCTCATTTAAACCGATGAGCAGAACTATTGCCCTTCAGAGAGAGTTAAACTGTCCATAGCAAAGGCATTTACCGGTTTAATCAGAATTCGAATGCTCTGAAAGGCTTGACTTCACTTCACTTTTGAGTAGAAATATGGGGTTAGTGGGAAAGACAAGGCAACAGAGACCCCAACAATAGAAAGAGAAAGAAAGATGGCTAAGATAAACGTGTGTGGGCAAGGACCTCAGACCATCTGGAGTGAGGGCTGTTAATAAAGGAGTGAATGAAAGAAGTTTAGTGCTGTAGGCAAAGGAGCCTGTTGGGTCTTTCATCTTTCCCCTCCCCTAACTAGAACAGTCCACAAAATTCTACCTGTCACTCTGGGGGGACAGTACCCAGAAAGGATGAATCTACAAGTACAGAAACCTGTCTACTGTCCATTATAAGTCCATAAAACATTATGGGGTTTACCATTTGACATTTGATAAAGAGATATTTTAGTAACAGTGTGCTCAAGGAAAAAAAAACACAATAAAGTCTCTGAAATATCAATTTCTATGCAGATAAAACAATAAAAGAAGTAAGAATTACTAGGAAGCAGAGAAACAGAAGATAATCCTTTTCCTCTGTAGCCTAAAGACACACTGTAAAGCACTTTGGCCTCCAGCTGTGTAAGCTTAGATTGCCTTATAAGCAAAGGTATAGCCTGGGTTTTTTGACAATCTCAACAAATTTGTTTGGTCTTTGTTTCCATTAACATATGACAGATAACATTCTTTTTAACAGCTGCACGGTCTGTATTCACAGAGTGTCCAAGAATATCTTTACGACATCCATTTATGATCACTAGTAAACCTTTCCATTGCAGAACTGTAGGGTTTTTGCTTTTCACGTACTATGATTGCCTTTATAGAAGTGTGGAATTGTTGAGCATAATGAGATCGTTTCTTTCTGGTTTTACTTCTTCAGTTCCTAACTGTGCTGAACTACGACAGCCACATCGCCCAGCACATTGCAGGGATGGAGGAGACTCTTCGCTTCATGGATAAGGTAAATCCTAAGGGAATCACCACATTTGAGAGACACATCCTTACTTTAAATGCA
Source organism: Pseudotriccus pelzelni (assembly GCA_035584735.1). Taxonomy (NCBI): domain Eukaryota; kingdom Metazoa; phylum Chordata; class Aves; order Passeriformes; family Tyrannidae; genus Pseudotriccus; species Pseudotriccus pelzelni. The sequence goes on along the minus strand of JAWMRA010000162.1, from coordinate 24,439,482 downwards.
ACTCCTTGCCTTCATTAGCAAGAGGTGTTTGTAAGGAATAAGGAGTAAGTGCAAATAATATAGGTGTGCTAACTCAAGGAATGTTGGAGTACAGCCGCAACAGCACACGCAGATGAATAAATACATAGTCATGTATTTGTCCATCTGGCTTTCAATAGTTTCTTCAACCTGAGCTGTGCTGGCTACAGCAGCAGTTCTCTAAATTTAGTCTTTGGAAGCAGTCATCATACATGAATAGCTGCAGAGATCAACCCTATGGAGAGAAATCTACTTGCTCTGTTACTGCAGTTAAATGCTTTGCTATCCTGAGCATCTAAATGCAGATCTGCTAATCACTTCTTGCACAGCACTGCTTATAAAAGTCACTCTTCCATTTCTAATGAAGCATTCTTTCAGTACTCATGCTAAATGTTTCTCTCCAGGAGCACCAGCCTATTCATAATATCCCTACCCAGCTGCGTTCAAAAGAACAGGCACAACAATCCGATTTGCTGGCTCCCTCATCTATTTCATCCCTCAAATTATGATTATCCTTGTTTTTAAGAGTTTCCACTGAATTTTCTCCAAGTTGCACTAGCTGGCGTGAGCCTCCTCTTCCTCTTCAACCTTTAGTATTTATCTTGTCTCTTTAGAGCCCATTCATCAGCTTCAGCACAACAACCTTTACTTCAGCAGCTCCCAGCAACAGAGAGGGTGCCCTTAACTCACTGATTCCACTGACTTCCTTTCCTCCCTTTTCCTTTCAAGTTTTATCTTTGCTATCCCTCTCTCCTTGACCTTTACCTGTTGGTTCCTTGGCTGGTCCTTATATTAGAACTCCATAAACATACTGAGATACAGCATGTGAAAGACACTATACAAAGTCAAGCTTAGAATGTGCTACTGGGCAAATCAAAATACATGAAGTTTATTGAGCTACAACACAGTGCTTAAAATTATAAGTTTACATTATGTTTGTCTGAACAGCTTTTTTATCACCTCATATATTTGCTTTATTGATTTCAAAATGGGCAGTTGCATAAGAAGAATGTGAGGAACCATCAGAAAAAAATTAGAGAGCTGAAGAAGTGCATCCATTTAAAAGAGGAAGCCAACTACGAGCTGAGCCTGCAGCTGAAGGAGATGCTTGTCTCTGTTTCAGAAAGGAGGCATATCTTTGAGGCAGCTGGTGAGTCCAGTAAAGCTTTTAAAGTCACAAGCAAAGAACAACATTCAGAAAATAACTCCAAGGCTATGCAGTCCTGTTCCCCACCATCAGCTAAAAGATAAGGTGTGCCTGTGTATTCCTGTACGTGCACAATTAGCAGCATCCTTCCTACCAAAACCTAACAGTGCTCACTGAAGGGTGCACCTGGAGATCGTGCCTCTTGTAACCAAAGCTAGTCGACTAAATTCCTGAAACTAGTCAAGTAAAAATATTCTAGTCAGTAACTCGGTTATGCAACGTGCTTTCGTTCTTTCAGAGAGCTGTTCAATACGCTTCTTTCCACCTTTCCAAGGGAACAGAGGAAGTAGTGTGGAGCTGAGAATGGTATTCACTATTAGAAAAACTGTAGAGATCTTTCCACTAGAGGAAAACAGTTAGAGATTTTCAGAACAGTGGGTACTTGCTAGAAATCAAAGCAAGCATGCTCAGTGCCTTTTTCAAATATTTTCCTTTATTCAGTACTATAAAGGCTTTTAGGCCCAACTGTGAGCCTTCTTCAAAATTCTTGCCTATTTTATGCAGAATTCGGACTAACCCCAGGACAGATCCAATATAAATAGAGGCTACACATCCCCTATGAGTACAGGCTAACCCTTATATTTTGTTTTATTCAGACACACGGGATATTTCTGAAGAGATTGCAAGGCAGCGTTACCAAGAGATTTTGAAGCAGAAAAACCTACGGGATCTTATAAAGGAACAGAAAGAAGAGTTTGAAAGTCTTCAGTCAGAACTTGAAATACTGAGAACAAGAACACCCCCTCATATATAAAAATCAGTCCAGACAGATCTATAATACCATTGTCTTAAGTAAAAGAGCTCTGACAGCTAATTTTTCTCCCTGAACTTTTCTTTCCACAAAAGATTTCTTCTGTAATTTCTTTAAAAACAACTGCAGTTTGAAAGATGCATGTTTTTCTGGTTTGTATATTTTACAGCTGGTCTTATCCCCATTATACTTCAGTTGATGAGATTTGTTTCTGCTGGTTTTGTTATATGAACTATACAGCTCATTACAGAAAACAAAAGGTACAAGAAATTGTAGACTGAGAAGAACAGGTGTATTTGTATGTCCACTGTCTGCAACATGCAATTGTAAAACATTTTAAAGTGCTGCAAGCAATCTACGAATTTGCATCTGCCAAAATTCATGCCTGTGGCTTTAACTTAATATATTTACACCTGCGATGGCACAGGTGTCGGTTGCTGAGATGTAGATGTGCTTCGTCAGGGCCATGTGTGCTACCTGGCCCAGTCCCAAAAGCTGCTGTGCCTTCACAGCATAATTACCCACAGCCAGCAGTAGCTGTGGCTGCTGCCACTGGCAGAATCACAGGAAAGCCAGGTTTGGAAGCATCTGGCCTCCTGAAATAGTTTCTGGCATCTCCCACCACTTTGCACTGATGCAGTCTATTCTCCTGCCAGATCCTTCAAAGACACTTAAGAAAAATAGAGAACTTGGGATAAAATTAACTACTGCTAGAGCCTGATCTATCTACTCAGGCATACTCACTGCTTTTTATTTCCCATAGTGTGAAATAATTCTTCTCCTTTCATAAATTCACATAATGTCTAAACTCATTCCATTGTGAGAGCAGCAATAGCTTTGATACCTTAACAAAATTCTACACTCTTAAGAAAAAACTACTGCTGTGATCCTGTACAGCACCTCCTTTTTTGTTTTACCATCTCTAATTGGGATCTGTAAGGATGCTAATTACATCTTGCTTCTTGCAGGACTTTTTCTTCCTGCTGAAACATTCCTAGAAGTAGCAGAGTTGCAAGGATCTTACGGAAGATAACTGGCCCCTGAACCAGGCCATCATCTTTTTTTACAAACCTAAAGAAGCAGAAGAAATAGTGCTTCAATAACTCAAAACGTGATTAGCAATAAAGGTTGTTCTGCATTAATTCTCTGTGGACGGCAACAGTCAGTATTCTTAAGAGCAAGGTCTAGGGACAGATTGAAGTCTAATGAGCCATATCAATGTTAAAAGGGTCTGTATGATCTTTGATTTTCTTTCCCTTGAGATGTCCAAGGAATTGTTTCCTTATTAAGGAAACAGGATATGTCACCTGTAAACAAAACTGTTAAGGTATAATCAATACAGAACATGATCCAATAGAAAACAAGATTCATAGAGGGGAGAGTTGCAGAGTAGTTTAGATTTATGTATTGTTACACTTGACAAGCAGTGATTTTAAGGAATATAAAAGCAGACAGAAGTCACCTCACCACGCTCTCTGCTCAGGCCACGATGAGAAAACAAGCAATTTCAAGTTAAGATTAAAAAAAAAACTTTTAAAAAATATATTTACTGGAGATTAAATGGTGAAGTTTTATTCAGCTTTATGATGCTGTGTTTGAAGCAATCCCATTAGACAAGGCCTTGTTTAACTTATTTATTTGAAGAGAGAAAACCCCTTGGCTCTCAGGCGTAGTAGTAGAGTAGAAAGCTGGTTGCCATTTTCTTGCCTTCCCTTCTATTACCTCAGGCTGGGGCAGAATGATTCTGAGACAGTGGCCCTGCAGGTGACTGTCTGCACCAGTACCCAAAAGCAACTGCATTGTGGCACATTTCCATTAGTAACAATTAAAGCCAGTGAGAATATCTTATCACATCCTCAGGTTATTAACATCACGAAAACTAGTTACCTTAACTCACAAAATCCTGTCATTGACCTTCATTAGCTGACTGGTAGCAAGAAGACATTTGTAAAATGGGGATGTATTTATGAATAAAAAACTGAACTCCTCCCCATCTGAACATGAACAGAAATGACAATTTGAGTTATTTCAATACAAGTAACTATACAAAGACTAATTAAAGAATGGACTGCTTTCTACCTGTTGAAATATTACCTCGTTTTATTTTTATTAAATAAAAATTCACTGACAAAGTCATTAAGCCAGGTTCTCCAAAACACCAAAAGTTTGATCTTTTCCAATCAGTAATGCCTTTTACAGTGTCTACTGTATCCAAGTACAAAGCTTTACATGTTTCTTTGGAGAAAACCTCCTAACCCCAAAGCATCAAGTCCACTGCCTGATCAACAGTTCCGACGTGATCAGAATTCATTCCGTCTTTTCTGCTTTTGTGTCTGTGTAATGAAAGCTTTGCAACTGCAGATTATGCATCTACAAAATCTTCTTCTGTTCTGCTGTAGTGCAATAACTGGTCTTCTAACCCGAAAGTATCGATCAGCTGAGTGAGACTCACTTTCTTGCCATCTGCAGAAAAGGCCGACTGTAGCTCATACAGCATCAGCTGGGTGCTGCTCCTCCACTTCGCTATCAAAGCCTGTAGTTCACACAGGTTGTTCTGCAGTTGGGACAAAACAAAACAAAAAAATTGTCATTTGCTGACACGTGGGGGTTTTGATACCCTGCAGATATTTTTATAAAATGCCTTAAACTGAGGCAATACACAAACACCACAGATCCCAAAAGGCCAGCGAGTCAGTATTGCCTCACCTTAGATCGATACATCTTCACCAGTTTGAGCCTACGAAGTAATTCTTCCTTCTCTTGCACTTGTTTCACCAGCCTTACTTTTTCTTCCAGGGGCTGCTGCTGACCAAGATCAACCGGTAGCACATCTGAATTCTCTACTGATCCACTGGGATCACTCTCCTGTGAGGGACTTTTGAAACCTGTATGTGTGGTGCTGTTTCTTTCAAGGTCTTCAGGACCATCTTGTAATCTGGAACAATCTGTACTTGTCGTTGGCAGGCACCCTGTGTCAGCATCAGCAGAGTCTTTTGCTTCAGTGTCTATTTTGAGCCGCTTTGCCACTGTAAAATTGGCATTGAAGGAACGCCTTGTTTTCCGTAATCGCTCCCGCAGAGCTGCACTCATTTGCTAAGAAACAAACAAACAAAAACAGGTGGTCAGAATAACCTTAAATTCTGATCAAATCTCAAACAACTGTTTACCTGGTAATTATTTATATGGAATATGTAATATATTTAACAATCAATCCTTGTAAAGCCAGACTTACTGATTCTCTCTATAGCCTTGACAAACTTGAACAAAGCTAACTTCTTCTTTCCACCTGTTATTTGCACGCACAGCTGCAAGATATGGAAAGATGTAGCCCCACATTTTCTAGGACCAAATCTATTGAGGCAAACCTACTCATCTGGTCTTTGTGTAGAAGTAATATGGCATATTTCAACTTGGCTAACTCTATTCTACCAAGTTCAATTCCCCCATCACCATAACAAATGCCAGGGTGAAGACCAAAGCAGAGCTCAGCACTACGGAGAACACACAAACTGAAAGCAGCCTACTTTGTTCGAGTACAGGCAGAAGTTACAGAAAGTCATCCTGCACGCACAGCAACACAGAAAACCAGGATTTGAGAAAGCTGAAGCTGTCAGGTTATAAAAAAACCCACCACAAACCCTAAAGAGTATTTAAGTGTATTAGTATGGCATTTGGGTTATGTTGCTCCATCACTTTATACCCACAGGAAACATCTGCATATTCAGAGCAAAGTGTATCAAGCACATTCCTTACCTGAACCTTGTAGCTCCAGGTATAAGGTACCTGTCTTTAGCCGTCCAGCAAACAGTACCTCAGTGACCTGTGACTCCTTGATTATTTCACAAGCATTTTTTAACTATGAAGAACCACATTACTGGAAAAGCAAAGTTTCCATACCTGTTTCCCTGAACTAGTCCCCTGTGGAGGTGCTGCTCCAGAATCCTTTGGAGTATGACACAAAGATGGCAATTTATCCAGCACTGGTTCTTCCATCTTGAAATGGATAGCAGTCTCTGTTAAACAACAGAAGGAATTATGGTGTCATTTTCACCTGATCATAATGAGCCATGTGGCTGCAGAAGTGAGTAAAAAGCTCCAGCAGGACATTCTAATGCTTATTTTCTAATTAGCATGTTCAAAAAAGACATCTGTATCAGTTTTACAACTGTTTCATGTGCTGAGGAGCATCTTGCTTTGAGAATAGCTTTTCTTCAAGAGGATGCAAGACACTAATAACTGCCACGAAGTATCTTACCATGAATTTTATACATTATTTTCCCCTCACTCCTAAAGCTCTATGGAATGTTTTCTTTAGAAGATGAAAAATATTTATCCATTGTAAATTTTTTCCTATTTGGCATCTTCTTTTAAGTGTCTGCCCATAACTCCAAGGTCAGATCCTGACATGTTGATCCTGAGTGACCCTTACTGCTTGTCTAACTCAAAGAAATAGTGCTTCCTAAGTCAGTTGTTAAGAAACAGTCCTTTTATTTAATGCAACTTGCATCCTAATTAGCAATAACACGCTTGTTCGGAGCCAGGATGATTTTTGTTGTCCACATGTATAAACAATTAATCTTTTCTGTAGAACAAAATAATTGGGTATCCAGGTCTGTGAAAATAATCCACGGTGTTATTTGATCCGTCTAGGGACTGCTGCTTAAAAAAGTAATTACTTACATAAGTAGAACTTTTGATTAACAGGAAACATCCCCCTTTCGCTGAGAAAGGCACCTGAATTAAATTGGTAAGTCACCCCTCCCAGCACGAACCAAGCGCAGATCGATTTGGCAATGTTTTAACTTAGTTTAGCGCTTGTGAAACACCTGCTAATGACCAGAATGCAGCTGGAAAATCGACAGCTGCACCTCTGCTCACCTGCAAATTGCAATTAGGAGTTTTGGAACAGAGGCCTCTCAGGAATAAAATCCCACAAACACGTGACTGGGCAACACAAGACTGGCACGAGGGGGGCTTCGCCTTCAGAGGTGAAAAATGCCAAAGGTTCAGTATGCCAAAGCCTTAATAACCCAGCAACCTTGGTCTTCCTGGCTCTCTACCAAAGGACGCAGATCATCATTTGTCTTCCAAGTCAACGTTCCCCCCCCAGCTGTTCAAAACCGAACATATGGTACTCCATTAAAAAGCCCCAGACCTCAGTAAAGAATCCAGTTAACTGGGTATTTTAGCAATCCATCAATTAAACAGAAAGCCCACAGCATCCATTAAATATAAAAGAAGTTTATCAATATTATTTCTTAATATAAGCAAGAGCCTAAAAAAAGCTACATCATGCCTATGTATACAGTATGTCACAAACACGTAATTCAGTAAACATAATGTCAAACCAGAGCTACCTTAAATAGATGCCTTTAAAAAAAAAACACCTCAAAACCTATGCCTCTCTTCCCTTACTTTCTAATGCACATTCATCTTCCAATGACCATAAGTACAGCAAATACTTCGTGAATGCTTTTCTTTGACAGCAGGTTCACACAGATCTCCTGCGCTCTTAAAATCCTTCCCCAGCATCACCACCTAAGAACCACTGGCATTTTCAAGCAGTGATGCTCTTCACCACCCAGAAAAATAATTCTGTCCATCAAGTAAAGAAAACTTGTGTTAGAAGGGGAAAAGACAATTTTCCACTTCAGTACTTACTTGATTTTTCACTCTGGGTAAGTCTATGAAACTACGTCCTCAGTTTTCCTGCTTATAACTACGTTATATAACAGCACTCACTCCTTTCACTTTCTCAACTGAAGGCCCTACTAACACTCAACACGACTTTTCCCCAGTCACCTTTCCAGCCCCGGTGACGCGGGACGAAGGCTGGGCAGTCCACACACAGAGACACACAGGCCCGAGGGGCCCGTTCTGAGGGGAGGCGCCCCGGGGGGGCCCTGAGGCACCCCCGAAACGGAGGCACAGCACAGAGCCGCAGCGGCTGCGGAGCGAGGGGAGAACCCTCGGGGAGCACGAGGCGCCGGTGCGGGGGCGAAGCGAGGAGAATCCCGGTGGGCCGGGCCGGGCCCGTCCCGTCCCGTCCCGTCCCGTCCCGGCGGGAGCGGCGCCCGCTCCAACCTCCCGCCGCTGCGGCAGGGGCGGGGCGCGCATTGCGCCTGCGCGCCGTGGGAGGCGCTGTGGGGCTGTGGGGGCGGGGCCGTGAGGCCTCGTCTCTGTCCCGGTCCGCGTCTCCATCCCAGTGCCGATCCCGGTCCCGATCCCGATCCCCATCCCCATCCCGATCCCCATCCCCATCCCGATCCCCATCCCGATCCCGATGCTGCGGGCGGGCAGCAAACGCGGGGTTGGGCCCTCGTACGCTGTTGCATCTGGGCGTGCAGGGAGGTGCTGTGTCCCTCAGGCCCCCTACCCCATGGCTGGGGTCTGGGCCAGGTGTCCTCTTACAGAATTACAGAATCAGCTGGGTCGGAAAAGACCTCTCAGATCATTCAGTGCAACGTGTGACCCAACACTACCATTCAGTCAGCCCATGGCACTAAGTGCCGTGTCCAGTCTTTCCTTAAACACCTCCCGGGATGGGGACTCCAGCATCTCCCTGGGCAGCCCACTCCAACGTCTAAATCGCCCTTTCTGTGGAGAAATTCCTCCTGATGTTCAACTGAAACTTCCCCTGGTACAGTTTAAGACTCTAAGACAGTGTTTCTGTGAGTGTCCCTGTGCCAGGGAGAGGGGCTCCTGCCTCAGCATGGAGCGCTCCCCACCTTTGATGGCATGGCAGGCACAGCCAAGGGAACCACAACACTCCACCTCAAGTTGTCAGTGCCTTTAACACATCACTGTCTCCTCACAGAAGGGGAAAAACTGTACCTGAGGAGCAGGACCTGAGCAGTGCTGTCTTGGTTGTGAGGAAGGACAAGTGAAAATGAAGAAACTTGACCGGAGAAACAGGCAAGGAGATTGGGACAGTGACAAGGAGCAGCTCCAGCTGTGGCTGCATCCTGCAGTTCAGGATTGCAGAGTGCCCTGGCGCTCGAAGGCGCTGCTGAATCAAACATGATTTTCCTGCCTCTATCGGCAAACATCCCTTCCATGCTTCACACCTGGCTTCCCCACATGGATTTACATTTCTCAAAACTGGTTTGTACACAATGTTTTTCCAACGTAACTGTCAGGACTGACGAAATGAGCTGTGGAAGCCGTAACAGGGACAGCTCCCAACCCGCAGGGATGAGGTACCAGTGGTTCCTCTGGCACTGCCCCCAGCCAGACTGCCCCGAGCTGCCCATGGACACCTCACCCAGCTGTGCTGGGAGCTGCACGTGGGGTACAGGCACCCACACGCCCTCGCTGGATCCCGCCCTTAGCCTGTGTGTCAGAAATGCATTACTTTCCTGCCTGGTTCCTCCTCGCAGCTACAGATGAGGATGCTCAATTTTCTCTTCACCTTGTGTAACTCCCATCTGTATTGAGACCAGAGACAGTCTTGAACTGTGTGGTGAGTAAGCAGTAAATGTAGGTGTAACATGTTAGCAGTTTATGCTTTTGACCATAAGTATACATAGATTCGCTCACTTCAAGTAGAATTTGATAGGGATGATAGCAACCTTTTACTCTCCCGCAGTAGAAAGTATCAAAACATTCAAAGCCCACCTAGACCAAGGTGTTTTGGGAAATCTGAGAACTTGAGGCCCTAGGTCACTCCTTGTACAAGATTTTATCTGTCAGCGAAATTGATTTAGAAAGAATATTTTCCGTAGCCATGTGGTAATTTAGATTATATGACTTAGTTATACAATATTTTGTAACCATTTAGCAAAAAAACCTGGCATGATAACTCATGTTGAGGCAGTTTAGAGGCATTTTTTAAACCTGCACCTTTTTTGGTTTTTTAAGACCTGCAGCTAATTTAATGTCATTAATATTTTAATTTTTGATGTGTTAAAAATGGACTTCTGAGTGCAACACTAAAAGTGCTAATAGAACTTCTGCTGCAGATTTATCAAGTGTGTTGGATCTCAGATACCCTTGAGCTTTGAGACAGCATATCTCCAAGTTCACAGGGTATTTCCTTCAGCCTCAAGGATGGTCCCTGCTTTAAATTACTCATGCTCTGTTGTACAGACATGTTAACAGATGAGTTGCACAAGAACAACAGAAAGTTTGAAATTTTAGATCATTTGCCAGGCAAGATTCCAGTAAGATTTTACAGGAACATAGCACATGAAAAAGTCATCCTGTGCATTATCATGGCTCTTAATTAGAGCAACACCCATGTGCCCCACCCCAAGTAGGATTACAGTTGTTTGGGACTGTGAATATGGAAAGATGGTGCCACACATTGGATTTATGAGTTTAGTGTACTACAAAAAGAGTAGAGGAAAGAAAATATTACCATCAGTATTCACTGATGGCTAATCACTCATAAATCATGAGATATAAATAAATAAAAGATACTGTTCAGGTTGGTATTTTGTGTTTAGCTGTGTTTATCACATTTACTTATGAATTTACTTGGTATTAACACATAGTAGTACAAGAATGTGACTTGCCCAAGATCTTTCTGGAAGCCCCTGACGGAGCTGGGAATTAAAGTGTCATCAGGCACTATCCAGTGACTATCCAGTACTTTTATTACAGAAACCCACTAGTGATGGATATTATATTATCCTCAACTTAATGATGGCAAACCAGAGTCAGACTAAAACTTTCCTCTCAAAAATTGCACATCTGCTCCCCTTGAGGAAAACTGATAATCCATGTCTGATTGATATGGGATGTTTATGGCACACTGTAAAGTCTCTCTCATGCTGTTTAGTTAAGTTCACCAGTACGTGCAACAGTAGCATATTCATTGCAATACAGTCTTTATTAAGGCCTATAATGCCATTGTTTTATTTCTTTTATTCCTTCTGTGATCAGAATAGTTTGAGGTAAGCAAAACACAAGAAAAAATGCATAGGAAATTGTGCACTGGGCAATAAAATTATTGAGCTCTGTTTGCTGAACATGCTGCTTTCCTTCAGAGAAACTTGTTTTCCCAAGGAACCAGACGGAAAATGTGCTTCCTGGTTTTATTTTCTTTGGTATTTCTGTGATGACATTTTAGTGATCAGATAATTTTCTTTTTCCGAGTGTACTCCAGTTTGTCTGCACAGTTGAGAGATATTTTCGATGTATTAACTCCAGAAGAGCACTAGTGCTGACACAGCAGCACTGATGGGACAAGGACAAAATTCCCCTATGGGCATCATCTGTAGTAGAAAAGCCAAAGTGGAAAGTAATATTAAAGGATACTGGCTTTGGGTTTAGAGACTCCAGTTTGACCTTTATGGGTTCTTCTCTTCCAGAAGGAGCATTCCAAAACTTCCACGTAACAGTTTGCTGGGTGCAATAGTTTAGACCTTTTCTCCCTAAGCATTGCCACTCAGTCACTGGGATGTTAGTCAGCATATTGCATCTTAGGGCACATCTGCATTATCCCCTTCTCCCGTTCCCCTGAAATCTGTTGATCTTGTTTAAAGCCAAGTGGTGGATCCTGACGCATGAAGTACACTCTGCACTGTCTGCATATTCTGTCTCGCCTGGGGCAGGAGGGTGGGGTGTTTTTGTGTGCCTAACCACTAACTGCTGCAGAAATGTTTAAATCCTGCCCACTTCAGAATGGGCCTAGGGCTGTGTTTTTGCTGGCTGCTATTCACTCCTCAGAAAAATGTTCTGACTTGCTTATAGCCATGTAAATATATCAAGGGAAGGGCTTTATAGACCAGATTCCTGGAGTAAAACCAGTTTACTGCAACCTGTCCTTGGGAGATGGATTTTACTCTCATGATGGTGCAGATGTCCAGTCTCTGGAATGACAGTGCAGTCTCTGGAATGACATCAGCATAAAGCCAAAGCAAAAGTAAATTTTTTTTGCCTTTCTGCTTTACATCTGGGACTTGCTTAGCCTTATTTTTCACTTCAATTTTCAAGGTGCCTGTCTTGAAAAAAAAACCTGCCTGGTTTTGTTGTAGGTGAGAGACACTGTGATTTGCCATTACAAAAGATAATGTAAGAGGCAGGTGAGATGGGTGTCCTAGTGCTCACTGCTACATGTGTAAAAAAACAAGTGGGTGAGGCACAGTGCTCATAAAAGGGAGCAGCACACGGTTGCCTCTTATTTTAGTGTCTGTTTGTGGGATTTTCTCCGACATAGCAAGCCAAAGATTACAGTTTGAAGTCATTACAAGACTGTAGCAGACAAAGGAAGCAATAAACAGACCTTCAGTGTTCTTATTGTTGCTGGAGAACTGATTGATCGTTGTTTTAAGAAAATCCAAGCCTTGCCCAAACTAGTCCCAGGTACAGCCTTTTGTCATCTGTGATGGTCTAAGCATTTTTGGTCAAAATTATTTGAATTGTAGTTGAGCTTCAGGATTTGGTTTGTTTTCTCACATACTTAAACTAACAGTTCACTCTGTGCTGTGCACATATAACTCTTTGATTGCTCATATTTATCTGTGCTACTGAAATCAGTGAAGTTGAAAAAGTGGACGTGGTTTATTTGCAAGTGCAGATGAGCTGGTCTGAGGGCAGTTACCCATAGTCTGGAGGCCATGTGTGGACCCAGTGGATAAAACTGGTGTATCAAATAAGTCATCCAGTGAGCAGGTAAGCACAGACAAAGATGCACATCTCTCCTTCTTCCTGGTTCTCTGGGGGTTTCATTGTTGCTCTGAATGCAGACACGAGAGATTAGTGTCCATCATCACTTCAGGATCACCACTGGTTATTGTTTTGTTTTAGAACAAATAACCATTCTACTAAGCACACCTCCTTCCCTACCAAACTGCATCATCAGCAGGCAGGATTTAAACACACGCTTCCTCTCTGTTATTAAGAAACAAATTAGGTCATTTACCTGGGGCTAGATAAAGCTTTATAAAGTAAAAATTTAAAAGTCTTTTCCTAAGGATGAAATATGAAAGTGTTCATGGGAGATTTCCATCTCTGGATACTGCTGAGAATAAAGTCATGTCTAGAGGGCTGAGATTTCAATGTGGTAATGTTGTCAGACACTGAGCCTCCCTCCCTGTGTTGCAGATCTGTTAGTACACTGATGTGAGAGCTGGCTTAAAGCTCTCTCCTGTTTTCCATACTGTTGGTAACATACCTAACATTTTAAGTGTGCACAATTGTTGTGATATGGGAGATATGACTCTGTATTATCCATGCAAACAAATCACATGTCTAAAGGACAGCTGCATCAGGTTGGCAATTCACCAAAAATGGCAAACAGATATGAAATTTGGCACTTTGTACTGTAGAGGTTGAAGTAAGTTCTTTAAAGGTCAGAATACTTAAGGTACTCATATACAATAGGGACTCAGTAAATACTGGCCTATCACCCCTCCTTCCAAAATGCTTAGCTGTAGGGAAGCCAATGTCTTCTGTGACATTCCCTTAGCAAATAAAATGTGCAGTGAAATTTTTTTGACTTCTCCTTTCTTGAGTAAAATATGCTCTTTAGGCCAGATATAGCTTATTTAAAAGAAAACTTTTCCATGTTTATGAGCTGTATTGCTTTTGTTCCAATTATTTCCAAAGTAATTTCCATGCAAATTTTCTATTCGTGTTCCTGTCTAAAATAACTGTATTTTGAGTCCCTCTCTCTACACCGGCATACAGAAAGAGCCGTACGGATGAATGATTTTCTTACAATCTCAGAGGGTTCAAGTGATTACTCTCACATTATTTTTACTGTTGCTGCGTTGTCTTCCTGCAGAAGGGCAGCTTAGCCCTTGTGACATTTGAAGTCACTGAGAAAGTTCCTCCTGAACTAAGGGAAGTAGAACTATTCTATCCTGATGGAAGTTAGTGGAAGTGTGGCATATGGAGTGAGCTAATGGTATGATTTCATGTGGTGCCGAGATGCTGGAATTGCAGCTGGCTGCGTTAGTGTAAGTGTTTCACACTGTGTGAGGGGGCAACTATCCTCCTCTGAACACATTAAGGAAACTTTATTTTAGGTGAAGAACATTTGTCTTGAGTGGAGTGCAGCAGTGCTGAGCTGATGCCAAGTGAACCAAGTTAACAAATGCCACCTGCTTTAGCAGGGGACGTTTTCCCATCAGTAGCATACGTAACTTTGAGTCTGTGTCCTGGCCACAGCGACCTCCATCACACATATCAGTAGTCACTGAACAAGCTTTCTTTGTCATCAACCTCTTGGGTGACAGCCATGCCATACCATGTTACTCCTGTAACTGGAAAACTCTCAGTTCATTCACAGCTGAAAGACTAGTTAGTCTCAGTTTGATGTTTTAAAGTTTAGTGCATTTTTTCCTTGAGTTAATTACAAGCATTTCATGGGTAACATATGCCAGAATAAGCTATTTCATCACTGTTAAATGCATGGTGGTAACTCAACACATGGGTATGCACTGACAAGTATTCTCTTGAAAGACTCCTCAGGAGTTAGATCAGCAGATAGATCACCCTGAAATTTTAGATAGCATGTACCCTGCCTCTTCTTGAGATCTGAAACAGGGCATGAATAGACTTAAAATTGTCAACACTGATGTCTGGATAGAAAGTCCTATGCAGGATTCATTTTTCTAGGATCAACAGTGCACGTATGGGTGTATTGCACTTAATCATGGTGTTTTGCTGTTGCCTTCTCAAGGAGTTTCAGTTTCCACTCAGAACAAATAAATAGCTCTCCTCACCCATCTTCAGCTCCTCAGGTACACGATGAGCACATCTTGCAGGTGAAAAATAGAAATACGTCTCAAAAGCCAACACTGGTGAGATGCTGAAAGCTGATGCTGGCGGAGTCCCTGCATAGCACTGCCAGGAAAACTGCAAATTAAGATATTGCCCTTTCTGCTCAGTATTATAGGAAGATCTTATCAGCTCTGCCAGTCTCATTATTCCAGATTTTTAACAGTCAAGCCTGGAGTCTAATATTGACACCAGACAACCAGCCTGAGGTACAGCTCTCTGAAGAGTCCACCAGGCAATGAAGAAGTTGAGACAGCCTCAAAAAACTAAGGAATTCGTAATTTTTCCTTTTATTATAAAGTCAAGTCCACCAAAGATCAGTTGCTATGCATATTGCCAAACCTCAGAAGCTGCCAGAGGCATGAAGTTATACCGTGATGCACTTTTAAGACTTGGGTGTGTCACCAGAAGCTCAGCAGCAGTACCACTGAGGAGGAACAAAATAGCAAGGACATGGCTCATATATATATACCTTACACAAAGTATTTACTTTTCCTTTTCTAAGTAAACCTAGGTGCAAGAGGCATCCCCACTGATATGGTGGAGAAGCTGCAATGATTTGTCATCCAAATGTGGAGGATCAAACCCCACACCCCGAAGTTACCATGATAAACTCAGCTAACAATTATTGCAGAGAAGAATTATTGCAGCAAAACTACATGGCCCAATTTCATCTTTAGCTTATCTGAATTGATGATTTTATATCAACAACTAATTTAATCTAATTGATTTGTAAGAATTTTGTTCATCTGCATAATTTGGGTAGAAGAAAGGTAGGAAAAGTGGGATAAGATTGGATGCTCAATTGCTTTCTTTGTGAGAAGCAGCTGTCTGGGAAATGCAGCCTCTTAAGCCATTACTGCAATGAATGCAACTGCACTCTAAGGCTCCCTTTACATTTATGTCCCACAGATGCAGCCGTGTTCAAACTGATGCTGTATGTGAGTAAACTTTGACCTCATGTTCATCAGCTGAGGTGGAGGAATCCCAAGAGGGTGTCACCAAATTAGGAAGCTCTTTCGTGAAGAGATTGGTTTGTGTTCAGACCATCTTTAGATTATATTCCACAAATGAATGTTGAGTGTGTTTTCCCACTGATGTTTTGAAAATGTGGATCCTAGGTCAAATATTAAAAAATGCACTAAAGGGACCCTCTCAGCACATTCTTCCTATTTCTTTTAAATACTGTTCCCATTTGTCCCTAACAGTTCCTGAGTATTTGACACAGACATATCCTGTGAATATTGCACATTCACATAAGTACATAACAAACAATTCTCTTGTATTTGTTTATTTTTAAGTTGTTTATGTGTTGGGAACTGTACATCCCAATTTTTTTATTGTACACTTATCTTGTACAGCTTCTAGATGCTGGTCTTTTTTTCACTAGTTTGTTATTGTTCAGTTGTGCAAACACCGTTCATTTGTTTTAGGAAAAGCTGAAGGATTCCACTGACGCTGCAAATAGCTACAGTAAAGTAAACAGAACAGAAGTAGGAGCATGTAATTCTAATAGCCCCTTTAACCCCAACCCAACCATGGGTCACTGCCCTCCCTCCTGTGAGCTGCTTGCTCTTGACTCTGGCAATTGCTTAGTCTCTGTTTCCATTCTGTCTTCTTCCCACTCGGTCTGTCTTCCTAATTTTTCATTATAATATTCTAAGCACATGTGTTGGCTTGTTGGTTTCTTTGTGCTTTGCTTGACTGCACACATTTGGCATGCCTTAGCTACCACAGATGCTCTTCTGTCTGCTGCATTTTGTGTGCTCAAATGGAGGAGATCAAACCTCTTTATTGATGAGAATGGGGATATATGTCTGTCTCAGTGTGCATAAAGTATTGGGCAGGGCTGTTTATTGGCAAAATAATTTGCTTCTAGACATATTAAGAACACCAGTTTCCGATACACACCGTTCATGCCTACACTGTTAAGGAAATATCTTATGAAACTCTAAGTTAAACACTCTCTCCTGGCCAGGTAGATGAGGTTCACAACAGTTTGGCACTGGTTTGAGCAAAATATAGTAGTTTTTACCTGAAGTTACAAGGTGAAAGGCATTTGCAAAGCTGCCAGATTTATTATCAAAACAGTAATTAACTGAAGTGTCATGCAATTAAACTAGACCAGCATGTGTTTGACAGCCTTGGGCAGCACTAGGAAGGAAGTCCCTGGCTCAGCACAGTACTTAAAACTGTGTGTAGCTTTAAGCATGTAGGTACTCCCTGTGAAGGCTAGAGGTAGATCCCAGCAATCAGAGAAACTCAAGGTCTGAGGAAAGCTGCAGGAACAAGAAAAGCTTAGTCTGGTGTTGGAAACCTTAATGGTGTATGTGACAACAGCATTCAAATACATAAAAGGTGATGGCAAGAAAGGAGATAAGTTACACTGAGAGTGGGAGAGGAGAAGTGATGGTCAGCAGAAGCAGGAATTACTTGTTTGGAACTTAAGGACATTTTCTAACAGCAAGTATGGTGAGAAAATATAGACCAGACCACCCTGAGAGGCTCTGAATCCCTATGGGAAAGTTTTAAAAGTCTTCTCAAGAAAATCCTATGAAGAATGATGAAGATGAAGCTGGGCTTCAAACAGAAAGATGGATAGGATACGTAACTGAAGGCCTTTTCAGCCCTATTTTCTACAGTTGTATCATTTTATCTGCTTAAAATTACACATGTGCACCAAAATAAATGTGTAAGACTCTTCTTTGTAGGCTTCAGCAAATGTTATTCTGACAGAAGTGGGAGCGGTGGATCAGTGCTCTTATTTGGCCTCATCTTTCAAAAACAATGGATTCAGTGAACTCAGTGTGCCAAACTCCAGAAAATACACGCAGTTGTTTGTGAGAGTTTGTCACTTCATATCACCACTTATACTGTGTTTTATCCATTATTTTTATCTCGTCATTCTGCTTAACAGAATGATTTTCTTAGTGCAGATTTTTAATATTTGTGGGAGGAGGTGTAAATATTTTGTTCTAAATTCTTTAATTTATGCTGGAAAACTAAAAACATCTGTAGGTGTTACGGAAACTAAAAACATCTTTAGGTGTTGCGGTTACAAAGCCTTCAGCTGACAACTTTAATCGTGGATGTTATTAAAGTAGAATCCAAAGAGCAGTTCCTTTGCAGGCACTGGATAAGAAAGGCAGCCATCGTATCATGCATCTGGCAACCCTCTGATAACAATAAATACACCCCAAAGGATCCATGCCAGCAGGAACATCTGAAATACGTAAGATATGAAGTGAGGATGAGCCCAGAGTGCCTTGATTTTAATAAGAGAAAGCTGTGTGTTATCACAGGTCTCACAAAATGAACTTCTGATGGAAGCAAATTAATGAGAATCTGAATGGCTGCGAAATGAAAAGTTTGAGTAACAACTAAATTTCCAGCCAGTCATCATGCTGAGAAGAAGTGACACACAACAGACCTGGCTTTTGGAAAAGGCAGAGCTTTTGAGCTTTAGGTAAGGAACAGGATTTTTCAAGCAGAGGCATGAAAATAGAGATGGGCACAGTCAGAAGATTCAGAGCCAAGTCAGAAAACCTGCCAGAAAGTATAAGCAGAGGGAACTTAAATAGCTTGGATCCAAGTTTTGAGCGTTCGCTTGCAAATGTTTTCTTCAGAACTATTTAAAAAATAATCTGCTCATCTGAAGTCAGTGATCAAGCTTTGAAAAGAAAAGCTTCCTTTTCCATCAGCCCTACCTGCTGAGCAGCTGGAGCACAGTGTACTTGCCATCATGCCACCTCTTCTCCCTTTAATTTTGATTATAAATACCTCCTTGGCACTGGAGAAAAGCTGGTTTGCAAAATGAGATCCGCTTGCAGGCAACATTGTGTGAAGGACTGACAGAATCACTGACAGCCGTTACTGGGGAGCAAAAGAGTCACTTGGAGCCTGGGAACCAGATTATGTAGAGGCTTTCCTGGTAAAGCTAGTTACTGCTCATTATCTTTCTCTGAATATTCCTTGTTTATTTTATTGTTTTGCTCATTACAACTGAAATTGTAATATTCACCTTTGGCATAAACCCAGGAAAAGCCTGATTGTGCAAGGCAGTGTGACCCTCAGCCACCTTGGGATCATCTTTTCCTTGTACCCATCAGGAGAAATGAGTGAAAGAAGCCACCAGGTAAAATGAAGAAGTGTCCCTACCTAGCTCCACAGAAATACGAGTCCTGCTGAAAAGAGAAAACATCCCCATCAGCTTTGGCATCTTGAAGAGCTGGTTGTCATCTTAGCATTGCCATTTTGATCACAACAATGAGTGACAGATCAATTAAATGAGTTGTGATAGATGCAGCAGCTTCTAACTACACAGGAACTAATATAAGACTGCTATGCATGAAAGAGCTGCATGATTTCTATAATAATAATAATATTAACATTATTACCATAGTTATTATTATTTTTGTTATTACTACTGTTTTTACTAGTGTTACTCCAGCAGTCATGGGTAGATATTCCAGAAACTGCCCAATAGCGAAGGCTTTGAGATGACTTAATTGCAGCTTTCCAATACTTGAAGGCAGACTACAGGAAACCTGAAGAAAACTTTTTGGCAAGGGCATGTATGGACAGGACAAAGGGGAATGGCTTCAAACTGAGAAAAGGAAGGTTTAGATCAGATGTTAGGAAGAAACTCTTTACTGCGAGGGTGGTGAGGCACAGGCACTGGTTGCTCATAGAAGTTGTGGATGTCTCATCCCTGGAAGTGTTCAAGGCCAGGTTGGACAGGGCCCTGAGTAAGCTGGTCTAGTAGAAGGTGCCCCTGCCCATGGCGGGGAGTGGAACTGGATGGTCTTTGAGGTCCCTTTCAACCCAAACCATTCTCTGATTCTGTGATTCTACTCTGTGTTCTTACAAGGCAGAAATAAATAATATGAATGGAGCGCTGCTCTGTTCTGTTCTCTTCTGGGTCACAAATCTTCTCTTTGTTTTTCCTTCAACACAGTTTTTGGTTGGAATTAGCATATCATTTGTGGATTGTATGGCAAAGGTGTGTCTGGCTAGAGATTTGCTTGCAGAAGCATGATCTCTAATGACAAGTGAGAAACTTGGAGAGTTGTGAGAAGCATAAACAAAATAACCATGAATGGTGCTGAAAACGGCTTTAAACACACATGAGAAGAAAGCTGCAAACTAAAAGAAGTTCTAGATTAAAGAAAAGTGAGAGATCATAAAAAAAAGATTGAAAAACACTTGTTAGTGAGCTGTGAGCCATGGCTTTTTGCTTCTATAATATTGCCCAAATATTTATTCG
Source organism: Pseudotriccus pelzelni (assembly GCA_035584735.1). Lineage (NCBI taxonomy): Eukaryota > Metazoa > Chordata > Aves > Passeriformes > Tyrannidae > Pseudotriccus > Pseudotriccus pelzelni. Next base: position 24,419,511 of record JAWMRA010000162.1, on the reverse strand, counting down.
TATTCTAACTATTGATAAATGGTGTGTCTCTAACTACTCTGTAACTCCAGCCACAGTTTCCAGCTTTTACATATGTCTGTTCATAACTGACTCAGAGTCAAGGCAAAAAAAGAAAGTGTGAGGTTTGGTTTATTTTAACCCTTATATCTGTTTTTTGTAATGGATGGTTTCTGAAGGGAAGTGTTGCATCTGTGTTGGGACAGTTTTCTGTGGATCTGGTCTGTTTTTCTATATCTGTGGGAGCATTTGTACGTTCAGGAATTCTATGCTGGGGTATATGTGAAACTTGGTCAAGATTACTGAAGTGCTGCATATCAAAATAGAAGGATGTTCACAAATGCTATAATTTTGACACAACAAGGTACATGTGAAAGGCACTATGAAATAGATAAATAATTAGTATTTATAAAATATTTTATATGGATTAAAATTTCCATTATATGGATTAAAAACACATAATTAGGAGGTGCAAGATTCCATACTGGTGGTACACAAGTGATTTAGAACCAGTGACCAAATCCATCACAGCCTTATTTGGTGTCTTCCACTGTGAGCCTCACATTCCTCTGTTGAGGACAAAAGCCTTTGCAGATCTGTGGATCCAGTATTGACATGGAGCTTCTGGATCCAATCACTTGAAAGAACTTTGATCAGAGTTCTCTTTTAATCAAGGTGCAATCAAAATGAAGTACTTTTCTTACCCTCTCACATATTGTCTCTGCATCCTTGCCGTGGGCCCAATGTGCAGTCTAGAAACAGCAGCTTTGGAGTTCACAGCTTCTTTGCTTACTGAAAATAGCATTAAAAAAAAACCCACAAAACTTCAGAACTGTTGTATCAGTCTTCTATTCCGGACTCAGCTGTTTATTGATGCTATAAACTACTTCTTATTTGCAATAATCCAGTTCTTCATTTTCTCAGTGTTTTCTGGGATGAAAGAATTAGAGGACAGTTAATATCTCTGTCTTGAGGAGGATGCCTAGCAATTCTTGAAGAAGGGGAGAGAGAAAAAAGTGTTGGAGACATAATTTTGGTAATGCAGAGAAGAAACAACTGAAGAAGTGAGAGCCAGTATCTAATGAGATTGAATCATCCTTTACATCAGTAATTTTTGCAGTATGAGAGAGAAGGGTTTCCAAGGCAGCCTCCAACCTCAGTACTGAGAACACAAAGGAAGCTTCCAGCTGCCACGTGAGATGTGTTCTGGAGAACCATTTTACCAGGAGTATCATGTCCCATCTTGTGCTTGCAGTCCTGCAGGAGATCAGCAGACTTCTAGTCATGTGTATCGGATAATAATATTTTATGCCTGTGGAATGTATCCTCTAATAAAGGAGTGCCATTTAAATTGGGGCTTTGCAAGCCTGCACACGGCAGGTTGAGCCTGTGTGCCCCAGGAAAAGCAGGTGCAGCATGACAGCAGCCAAGAAGGGTTCAAGCCTTTCTGAGGACCAGTTCAGCAAATAAATAACACTAGAAATAGGAATAGAAACAGTTTCACACACCTTCTTGCCACAAGCAGTGATAGCAAGTGGTTTGTCACCTTCAGAACCAAAATAAAATCCAGGTTGCTCCTTTGTTAAACAAATGCATCAGAAACATGCACAATCTGAATTTATACTATTGGAAGCCAGTCTCTTGATTTAAAACTGTTTTGCAATACTCAGATAAGCATAAGATTGGAAATTGATTTATGGCTGTGAAGCACCCAGGAGAATGAAAACATGGTGTGAGCTGAAATGCCCATCCCTAATTATACCACCAATCCAGTCTGTGCTGTGATAAATCCGTAGTGATCAGTGGCAATAAACAGGGCTCAGAGCATGTTCCCTTAGAGGGAACACCTTAGTCGCCCAGCAGGGAGTTTTCATTCTTTGTTTGCTTTGGCAGTGAAAAGTGGGCACCACCCTGAAATGCTTGAGAGCCTAATCACAGGAAGCACCTTCCTAACAAAGAAAAAGGATCACGTTGACAGGGACCATCTCTGGGCAGAAATCTTGTAAAACTCTGCAGTCTTCTATTCAAAATCTGACTCAGGAAATTTGCTGAATGGCCTCAGTCTTTGTTATTCATGGTCCTTGGGAATAGTCAGAACTTCCCAGGATATACAGAGCACAGCTGTTCTAACATGTTTGTACAAACCCACTTTTTTCCCCCCTCAGAAACTTTGCTACCTAAGCTTGACAATGCCCTCAGAAACCTTATTATTTTAAAGGAAACATTTTCTCAAGGCCCCTTCAGCCCAGGACAGACTGTCTAATCACAGGGTTGGATTGACATGGACTTCAGACTGGAGGGTGTTAATACCCCATCGGTATTAATGTAGTGCCAGACAGTATCTGCTACATCATTTGGTCTCAGGGAAGTTCAAACATAGAGGCAGAAACTCAGAGGGGTGAGTTACTGTTCTTGAATCTTAGGTATGTAAACATGGCAGAATTGAGTGAAAAATCAAGCCTCATGGTGGTATATGAAATATGTGTTTGAAAAATGCTTCTATTTGCCTGCTAAAGGAGGGAAATATAGTTTTGTGCTTTCACATACACACATACAAACACAAACACACCCTTTACTATAAGGAGTGATCCCAGAAGACTGTTGTGTGGAACTATGTCCAGGTGTTACCACCATTCATATGTGGAAAATCAACTCTCTTATCATTTCTTTAGATTGTAGCAGTCTCACTTAGGAGTAACTTTCTTCAAGTTCTGCCTAAAGCCGGACTACAACTTGAAAAGATTACCATAGAGGGTCCAAAAATGTGATCTATCTAGGCACATATTTTTTTGAGAAATGCATAGTTTTCTGTGTTTAAATCTTAGCGGGAAACATACCACCCAGGCACTGCAAAACCCTGTTGTGTGCAAACATAAACACTGAAAAGCTCAAAAACTTGATTTGGCTATTTTTTCTTTATTTTAAGTTTTATGTTTCCCATGGTGGCAGACTGGCACGACATATTGGTGGGCACAGGAAAGATCTGTGTTAATAAAGTAGGCTGAGCTTGAATCATCATTTACTCTCTATCCTGAACCCAAAATTGCTAATTGCTACTTTCCATGTGCTAGGAAAGATTCCTGCAGAAGGGATCAACCATGGTATACCTGATGTATGTATAGATATGTGTGTCTGTTTATATATATATATATATATATATACACTCCCACATACCAAACATGGCATACTTGTCCTGTTCCATGCTTTTGACATCTTTTCTCTGATCAAATACAAGAGTTTTCAGCCTTTTTCAACTTGCAGACTTCTCAATATTTTTAAAGGTGGGGAATATCCCTCTATTGTAGATGAAAATCATTTGGCAATATACTTATTTTACTTACCACAAGTTCCTCAGAAAATCTGAGGCTGAAAACAGTGGCTGAAATGTACTTCATCCCCGATGGGCCTTATGTGGTTGAGTTACAAACCAGAAAATTAACATACTGAATACATATTTAAGATGTCCTTATCCCTTAATTCTTTTTCCTTGGGTGGTAATTTGCTTCCACACTAAATCAGAACCCCTGAAAATTGAAGCATGTTCTCTTAATGATCTGCAAAGCTTGATAAATTTGTTACAAGATGTGCTCATTGTACTTGCTTCTGGTGCTGGGGATCTCCTGCCCAGAACTGGGAGCGCTGCTGTCTGAGAAGCTGCACATGCCACTCCACACTCTCAGGCTCACACACTCTTTTCCTCTTGCACTTGGGAGTGCCATAGAGGGTCTGTGTACAGTGCAAACACCACAACAAGAGTACTCAGTATAAACCTGCCACATGCATGAAGTCATTGACTTTTGCTCCACGCACTCAGTTTTGTCTTGGTCTAGGGAACTGGTAGTCTGAGTTCATTGTATCGATGCAGCATTTAGGACAAACCAAGTTCTGGAGAAAATGCACTGCAAAATCCCTTGCATACTGGTTAGAAAACCTAAGGATGGCTACTAAACCTTTTGGGATATGTGAAAACTAGTGACACCTGCTTGTATTTAACTGGGCATGCTGTATCAAACTGGACTGCTTGAGCAAAGGAGTGTTGGACTCTGCTTGTGCTCTGGGCCTGCCCCCAAGCTGCTCTGGAGTTCAGGATAATGCTCTCTTTTAGGACAATCTTGTGTGTAAACAATGTGGATCATGAAAGAATCTATTTTGGAAGCAAATTTAGATCCTGACAATATAGATAAGGCTAGTGAGGTTGAGGATGGGATACAGATGTACCACAAACAGTACACACTCGGTTGCAGCAACAGGTCTGGTAATTTCTTCTCTTATTCCCCAGCAGTGATCCCCAGAGCTTGGCCAGGTTCCTTGGACTGGGTATGAACTGTGGGCTCTATGCACAGTCTTGTGTTTATTTTCATTTTGAGTGCCCAGGAACTTTTAGGAGATGTTGTTCTGCGTTCTTGTTCTGTGCACAAACTCACCTAAGTGACACAGCAACATCAGTGGCACTTCTGTTCCTAAAGGCTCCTGAAAATCCTCTCTGGGTGGTAAAATAACCCTTGATCCAAAAATGACCCTTTGAAACTTAGCAGGGAAAATGATTTGCAGGGCAGGAATGTGTAGGTAAAGGAGAAGGCAAAAGAAAACTCAAGGACCCTTCAGGCACCCTCCCTTGCATTTCTCATCCTGCTAACGAGAATCCTTCTCTCTGTATAGGAGGTGAGTTGCTGTGAGCTGTAGTTGAGCCCAGCAAAGATTTTTCATCAGGATTTTTTTGTCAATATGTGTTTTAAATTTTCTGTCAGGATTGCAGACAGAAATCAGGCTTATTTGCCAACACCCATCATTTTCTGAGGCAGATCTCCAGGGTAAGTATTGTCTCAAGCTTTTGTCCTGTATGCAGTGTTGCACTGCAATTCTGCCTGTGTTTCTTTTTGTAATGGTGCTTAAGCTGCAGGCTTTGGACTGGTACAGGTAGAACTGGTTGAATTGTTTGTTTGGAATAGTAATTGATTGGAATTTCAACCATGGATATGCTGGTGAGCTAGTCACAAATCATACCTTGTTTTCTTTAGGGCTGCCAGAAAAGCATCGTTCTTTTTTTTTTCCACATTACCAGTTTTTTGTAAACATCTTGCTGTGACTTCTCTCCACTGTGTATATTGGCAGCACCACAGCCAGGTCACCTGGCACTGCTTGTGTCCCTTTGCTGCCTGCATGCCTGAAACATTTGATGTGTGGGATTAGCATGCATAGTTTTTGTCTAAAAGCCACTGGTGCTAAAACTGGTTTAAGGGGTCACAGGTGAGCTTGCAAACAGGCAATAATTTTCTAAAAGCCAGGGGATAGGAAATTATTTGATTCTGTGAATCAAACTTGCACTCTGTGATAAGTAAAATACTCAAGGACTGGTTCCCTTTGTCTTTGATGAAGCAGACTGGGCAGTGGGCTGATTGTCAATAACTGTCAGCATCAAACAAGAGACTCAGTCCAGCTCATAGCTGTGCTGCCGTATGCAGCATGTGTTGCAGGCAACTCTCACCCAGAGGACAAAGTGAAAGGGGTTATTCATCATGCCAGCACTGGAAGGAGAGGAGTCTTATGGATGAAAATTACTTTATTTAAACTCACAGCAAAGCCCCTCAGAGTGGTAGTGATCAGGATCATCTGCTTCACAGCCCTGTTCCCTGGCAGATGCTGTGGTGTGCTGGACAGCTGGAGTAGCTTCCTAATTTCTATGGGGACAGGGACGTGGGGTGTGGAGAGAGGGAGAGATGACAGCAGGTCACCTTTGCACACAGTTCTGTTAACATACCAGCCTTGATGCCATTAGAGGTGATAACTTCTGACTCTGACAGCCATCTCCTGCTGTACAGCCTTGACGTGTACGGAGATGTAAAACGTGTCCAAGCACCAATGCACATAAAAACCTGTGTGGAAGACAGGGGACTTTAAGAGGTCACAGGTGTGTTTTGTTTGGATCTGTCTGTCACCACAATTACCTCATCAGGAGCAGTCCCAGACACAGAAGACAATGCAGATGTCCATCCCCAGCCCTTGGACTGAGCTGCTTGCTGCTGCTAATAGTAACTATTACGCAGTTACATTGCAGAGCACCATGACAGCACCAGGGCCCGAGTATCTGTACAGATTTGTCTCTGAGCAGAGGTAGACAACTGGCTACAGCTGCTGAAAAGACCCTCCTGTCTACATGGTTAACAGTAAGAGCAGCAAGCCCACGTCTTCAGCCGCATCCTCCCAGCTGGCTGATCCCTACCAGAACAGCCCAGCCCCTCCTCTCTGGGCTACTCCAATTCAGTTTGTCCTGCACTGTGGAGGATCAGTATTTTATAATACTCCACATGCAGATATAGATTTATTAGAATTATTGCTATTTATTATTTGTACTGTGTTTAACATTATAAGCTGTGTGGAATGTTATATAAAGCCAGGAGCAGAGAGGAAAGGCAGTCCTTGGCTGTACAAACTTCGTATTAGTGGGTACAAACAACCAAGACCTCTTGATCACTGAAGTCTCTTGGGACCTGGGAGATTGAGTTAGCAATGGTTTTTTGCATCCTGACATTACTCACCTCCCTGCAGCCCAAGAGCAATGATCAGTTCCCCACAAGGTTTTTATTCATGCCCAAGGTTACTCACGGTGAGTTTCCCAAGTGATGTGCAATTCGTGGACTTGGGGCACTGAGTCAAGGGGTGACTCAACAGTCTCTGGTTGGTTCAGTGGCTGCCTGGCTCAGTTGTGTAAAACCAAGGCATGGAGGGAACTGCAGTTGCTACACAGAAATAGGTGTGGCTTCTCCTTGCCTGTGCGAACCATCCTTGTGTGGGCCTGCACTGTTCCAATCAGTTTCTTGGCTGATTCACTAGTTGTGTAATTTATGTGTCAATCACGACAGAATTATCAGACCAATAGACACTTTATTCTGTGCTCTAGAGCTCCCTTTCAAGTTGAAGATGACAAGTTGTCATAATTTGGCTGTTTCTAAACCATGAACACAACTTAAGCTCTTAGATAATGGGCAGAACAGGCTGATCTAGCTTTGAGACTCTTTATCTTCAGGCTCCCCTTGCAGAGTAAGAAGTGATTCAGATGGGTCATGGCACAGGCCCCCTCCAGGAGCAGCGAATGGGCAGGGTAGAGTTCTGCCTCAACTTCTCAACTTCTTCAGAGCCAGCATCAGGTGCTGGAAACTGTTACAGCATCTTTCACTGGAAAGATGGTGCTGTCCTCAACTGTGATTTGATCTCTCTAACTGCCAGACTGAGGCATTGAGGCTTCTTTGTGTGCTGGGAGCAGGGAAAGCAGCAAACTCTGCATCTGGTGGAACATCCCCAGGTACATCCAGCAGCAATGTGACTCTGCCTCTACAGACTTCACCTTCTACAGGCAAAACTGAGCAGGACAAATGGGGGATGGAATGATGGGGATTGTTACATCCAAGAGAAGCTCAAGGTGCCTCCCCTGCCCTAACCACCTGTCCACACACCACTGTAATTGCAGGAGTGGCAGCTGATGATGACCTGAAGCAAGGTCTGCTGCAGTTAATTGATTGTGCCAGCTGGACACCTGACTTGCAGTGACTCTGAGTATCTGAGATAATCACTGACTCCAGTGACAGGTGAAGCAGCTCAGGACCTTGATTATGTCCTTGATGTTGACACTTGCCCAGTAGGAGCCTGAGTGAACTAATAATGTTTCAGGAGGCAGCAGCCTCAACTCCATCTTCTCCTAAATTGACCCTTTAAAATGTGGAGTCAGTGGTTCTCAAGATGTGATTGATTTTCAGTTTCCTCTTAAGTCACCTCTATATCATACTCCACCTCCACCTTCTTTTCCTTTCCAGTAATACACTGGCAAAATGACTCCTGAAGAGATACTCCATGAGCACTTTGTTCTCAATAAACGTTAAACCAGTATCTTTGTCCTGACAACATTGCAGGCATTAAAAACCTGTGATTTTCACGTTTGATCAAAATTTTTGATGGCTCCCTTTTGTTTATATACAGAGAAAAAGAACTGGTAGACAAAGGTAAAGGAAGGAGGAAATTCCTCCAGTCCTGAGAGCATTATCTGAAAATGTGAGGTCCCACCTCTTGCTTTAGTGAAGTCTGTGTGCTATTCCTCATAGAGGTGCGTCTTACAGAGCCCAGCGCATTCAGTGCTGTCACTTCTCAAACACCTTCTGTCTGTGAGCAGTCAGGCTGTGTCTGAAGCACACACTGTGGGTTGTGCTAGAAACAGATGTCAGATGAGTTGAACAAAGTGCAGGTTTTAAGTGCAGTTGATAATAAGAGGGCAGTTATTTATGTGTCATGTTCAAAGAGCACAAAGTTTAAAAAGCTAGAGCCACTTTTATCCTTTTGGTCAAGGCTTAAGCCAGGTGCAGTTGGGCTGAGTCCCAGGATGAGCTCTACGCCTCTTAATGACTTAATTACCACATGCAGCTTGTTTAGACAATAAATTTCCCTTGATTAATGTTCTGAAAGCAGAGTAATGGATGCTTCCTCTATGCAGGGAGGAGATTATGCTGCATAAATATCTGCTTGCTGAAGATACATATAATTACAAGTTGTGGGATTTAGGAGATTAATTCTGAAGAAGTCTTGATCGTCATCAACAAACACAGGGCAGAGCCTTTGGAGTGGAGTGCAGTGCTGTAGAGCAGCCATGTCCCTTCACACCTTTGGAAATTTTCAACTTAAAAGAACAGAGTACTATCTTGACAGCACACAGCTGCAGCCCCTCAAAAGATCTGTGCAAAAATCCACATGAAGTGTTAAGTTCTTTCAGGGGAACAAGTCTTTCAAAATCTGTGTAGGGTGGTAAAAGCCAAGGTGGATTCTGAGTCTTGTAAGGAAGTATGGGACACTGAATAGCACTGTCATGTTCAGCAGGAGGAAAAACCTTTATGCAAGGTATAGTTAAACTTTGAAAATCTTTGCTGTAGGACACTGTACATACTAAAATGTACAGATTCAAAAATTAACTGGACATATTAATGGAAAATATCTGTCAAATAATGACTGCAATGCTGCTGCATTCGACTCTGTACACCAGGAAAATATCTATTTTTCCTGTTCACATGGTCTTCCCAGGGCTGTCACAATGAGACATGGTTAGAGGGCAGGATCATGAGCTAGATGAGTATTGCTTTGAGCCACAGTGGCTGCTCTTCTGCTTCAGTTCCTATTCAGCGAGAAGTTTGCAGGTAGTATTCACGGAAGACATTTTGTTCCTTACTCGGTTTGGTGTATTTTTATTTATTAATATTGCTGTCTTCTGAATAGAGCACAGATATCTGTGGGGTTGGTCAGGCACCTCAGACCAATGACTTGAGAGTTTTTCAGCCAATTTGTAGTAGCTGATAGTTCAGCCTCTTATATTTGCAAGCTTGCAAAATACGCTTAGCTTGCAGCCAGCTGTGCAGTGGCATCAGCAGGTGCTTATAATTTCCTATAAGAAAATGCCAAAACAGATCTCAGGTCATGTATCAGGAAGTACTGACACAACTGTTCATGTGCCCTGACTTAAGCCTTCGCTCCTCTGTCTGGGATCTAAATAGTTAATCTACCTAAGCAAATAGGTAGGAGCCTTTCTTATTTCAATAAAGTTTGATTCCTGGAGGCAGATCTTTTTTTCCAGTGAGTGTCAGATAATTGGAAGGGTAGGGTGAGGCAGGAAACCACGACACGCCTTTGTTGGGACTTGTTAAAGAGCACGGGAATAGAAGAGCAGAAGAAGGGTGAGAATAAACCAGGTTAAATAAAGAAGAGGTGAGCATTTTTGGATGATCACTCAGATTCCACACACCTTTGGAAGGACAGGATATAAAGTGAAGGTGGCAAATTTTTGGTAGAAAAGAAGCGGTTGAGGAGAAAAACAGATTTTCAGTTCTGTAATCAAAGCACTCCAGGTAAGTTATGTTACTAATTAAAAAAGCAAAAAAGCAGAGAAAGTTATCTTTTTCTTTTTTTTTTTCCCTGTCTTGCAGACTCTTTTAAGAACAAGGCAAAGTAAAGGAGGTGTTCTTTTTTTCTGTGGGGAACGCAATATAAAAATAAGATTGTGTAAGGGCTGGGTCATTTTGATTTTCTGTTTGTCAGTGAATACTACTCTTTTAAAGTGAGTATCCAGTGAAAGGAGTTACCTGCTGGGAGATAAGAAATGTGAAGCCAACCTATGAGTACATTTTTAATGCATTTTGTGAAGCTATTGTAAAATAGATACAGTTTAGCTGAATGTTCTCTGTTCCATGAGGGTATCAGCATGGTGAAAAACAGATCATCTGTTGGCTGTTTTTAAAACTGAGCAGATCTGGAATGTGCTGGAAGAGTAATGATTGTAAATTTGAGCTTCAGATGGTGGGTACAGGATGTAATACTAAGTAACTTGTTCTCTAATCTTGAGAATACTTTTGAGTGAAGGTTTGTGCTGCCATGGAGAAACTTTGCTTTGTCTCAAACAGGTGGGTTTATTTATCAGCAGTGACTCATTTACTATGGACTTTGTGCCATATTTTTGTCATAGAAGATTGTGAAGCACTGTAAGGTGTTTTTGTCACAATAAGTCAGAGAAGTCTGATTTGAGAATCAGTTTGAATCCTTCTTACAGCAGGTCTAGCAATTTGAACATAGTTGCATAAAGTGAAAGACTTGTCTTCTTCTGTCTTTAGACTGACTTGTAGAGTGACTTTGGGAAAGTTACTTGTCCTTCTGTGAGTAGCTGCTTCATCTGTGAAATGGTGACAGCAGCACTTTCCTGTTCTGCAAACACTTTCTTGATTAATACCAGGTTGTTTGTCTTCCTTTCTGTTCCAGAGCCAGTAAGTTGTGCAGGTCAGAATGGCCTTGCTTTGGCCCATTTCTCTTTGAGTAGCTCAATTAAGTAGGGACGGCGAGGACGCGTTTTTGGAAGGAAGGCACCTGGCAGAGCAGAGTGAAGTCTGGGCAGTGCTTGTTTCTTGTGCTCTGGGATATGAGCACATACTGCTGTCAAAGAAGACAAGAGAGGTTGTGGGCAGAGCAGAATTTGGTTCTGCTTTGATTGGACATCTAACCAGCTTCCCTGGCATTAACATCATCTAGTGAGTCTACAAAATGAGCAGATTTTGGAAGCATGATTTGGTTGATTCAATTCTAACTGTGTTGGTTTTGGTAAAATAACTCAAAAGGAACAGCTTTTAGAGGAGAATTAGAAAGTCTGATAAAGGGCCATTTTTTAACCAGCTCTATTAGTTCCAGGACAGTGGCACCTGAAAGGCTTGGTTAAGGCACCCTAAAAGATATTTGACATCATGGGAGACATAGTCAGTGGCATTGTTTGGAGGTGTCTACTGAGTCTTAGAGTATCATGATCAAAGGGTTCCACTGATATTAAATATTATTAATCTCAACACTTGCTGGTGCCTCTTTCTCCTAATAGAGTGTCTCACAGCAGGAGCCTTATTAATGGAGAGAGGAGAGAGCTGAAAGTATAGGCTGAGTGCAACAGCATTCTGACATGAAAACTGGGAGGACATTGTGGAGGGATAAAAGAATCTGAAACATGCCTACTTTTAACTTTACACTAAAATATATCCTTGTGGCTATTCACCTACCCTTTGAAAAATGTTTATTATAAACTTTATTACCATTTCACCCAATACCTAAATTCTAAAATAATAAGAGGTGTTCGAATGTCCAATTTCAGACTGGCTCAGTGCCCTTGCCAGTGTGTTGCACTCCAGGCAAGTGGCACAGGGGGTGCAGGAGGCACCCTGCAGTGTCAGGCTTTTGTGGAAAGCACAGACCTGAGCCTGCCTTGCAATACTGGGCAGCTGTTGCTGTCCTGCTGTCAGTGCTCTCCAGAGAGGAAGCAGCATGCACAAGTGTGGCAGTGCCAGACCTCTCCTGCTTCCTAGTGCCAATAATGTCTGCAAGTTCCCTGTTTCTGTGGGTGCCTCAAGTATACTATGACCACTGAGCTTGTGGTAAAGTAACTGTGGGGTTGCCCTGTCTTATTCTTATGCCTGGCCTGTTTGAGAGTGATCCCACTTCACAAGTTCCAGCTTGTTGCTCAAGGATGATTGCAGTTGGCTTCTCTGATTCAACGGCAGTGTTGCTTTGCACAGACATAGCCCACAGCTATGTCTTTGTGAATCCGGGTAGGAGCTGGTGGGATGAGTCAGTCCTGGCAGATAATGGAAATCCAGCTCAGTCACCCTGCTGGAGCCTGGGCTGGCTTTTGCATCCATGTGGCAAACACACGTGCAATGTGGATCAAAGTGCACTGTGTGCTGGGGCAGGGCTGTGACATGCATGGCCCCAAAGATGTGCTTTAATCTCTTGTTATTCTTTTTTAAATTGCTGTCACAGCAAGATATTCCCCTCTCTCAAGGGAAGGCAATTATGCAGAAGATGCAATCCCTCCATGGTAGTGCTGGCCTTTTTCAGCATCCATAACCAAAACCACTTCCCAATAGCAGAGAGGAAGTGGAGTTCTGGGGCTACAAAGCAGTAGAAAAGCAGTTTCCAAATACAAAATGTGTTCCTTGCCAAAAACACTGACAAAGCCAACAGTGCTGACATCTAGACCACAGCTTCCAGCATCTGTTTTCATGGAGAGAACTTGAAAGATGCTTCCACTGTTGATGCAGAAAGGAAGAGTAGCAAAGATATTGCCTTTCCTTGGAGAAACCCTCACCTTTCAGGGGACTGTCATCCTGCTGGAGGAGGAACTCTCCTAATGCATGTAATCTGCAGTCTTGCATATGCCTTGGAGTCAGCACCCTGGATCATCCCCTGGAAGTCCACACTGCTAGCACTGTGAGGATTAAGCAGCATCCTGCTGCCGCCAAGGTTGTGTAAGGACTTGGAAGTGTCCTCAGGAACCCCATGTACAGGGCTGTTTAGACAAGCTCGGGGTCAGCAGTGCAGAGTGAGGGCTGTGGGCACTGTGTTGTTCTCGGCAAAGTTCAGCTGAGTCTGTCATAGGAGGCTAAACTGGCTTGGCTGGCAGTTTGTCTTCCACACTCAAACTGTTCCTGTCCTCCTCTGGGAACAGCAGGAGCTGCTCAGAGACAGAATTGAGTCTGAACATTCGATATTCCTGCGGATTCTCTGCTGCATCCTGCCTTGTGTCATTATTCATACATGGGCAGTACAAGCATAACATCCAGGGGGCTGCACTTTTCCAGGAGAGTTAAGTGAGGATCAGACTCAAATGGTAGCTGTACTGGGGGCACAGTCTTGGGTTCTGCCTCAAGCTGAGCTTTAAAACTTGGAAGGAATTTCGCCCAAAGCTTTTTTTTTTTAAGACTCAACCTTTTAAATGTGTAGGTCTTGGTACAGCTGGGCCTTTAAAGGGGAGACTTCAAATGTCGTGAAGGGTTTTAGCCTATTGTGAGCTTGTGTGTAAATTAGAACCTCTTCTCATGGTTTGTGGCTGCACAAAATGAAATGTTATCTTAGAGAGACTAGGAGTGAGCAATTGTGTGGTTCCTTCTGACAGAAGTGTTTTCTCTCTAGATGATGTTTCTTTTCCACAATCACGTTTTTTTGTGGTATTTCTGCCTTGGCAGACAGTCATACCTCTACTAGAGATCATAATTTTGACTAGAAAGGGAACCAAGTCATGAGAAAGAGTGTACACAGTATTCACAGCATTGAGTCCAACAGTGTGTAGACTGACCTGAGCTGGCATTAAATTAGATCAGATCCCAAAGCCACAGGCAGGGTCCCCAAACTGTCACTGCTCTGCCTGTAAAGCAAGATAAAGCACTTCCTGCCCACGTTCCTTGCTGCCAAAAATGGCTAGTTTAAAGGTACATCCAATCAGTGCTGTGGCTTTAGGATCAAAGTACCCTGAGAATGCAGTATTGCTATTGACAGATCAACAGTATCTCTGTTTTTCTGACAGTACTGGAAGAGTGCAGGTAACTTACTCCTGCAACTGCCTGCACAGCTAACCCTGTACTGTTGAGTCCTGCTCAGAGCAGATGTGTGGGAGTAGTGTTTGGATCCTGTGGTTTTCATCAAACCTTTATAGGGACACAGCTGGACACTAAAATGTAGTGCCACAAAGTCTGGGTATAAATCCAGGTCTAAACTGGAGTTTACACTGAGTAAATTTGCTTCAATTGCCCCTGTCTCACCTCTTGGCTTTACAATCCCTCCTGGTGTTTCAGTATCCAGTGTTGTAGGTGCTGGTCTATTAGTAATAATCATATGGCTCTGGAAGGGCACTGTATGGCACAGATGTCTTCCAGGCAGTCTAGTTTTCAGCTGAAGGAAGCAAGTGGAACTTGTGGGGAGCTGTTGTTATTTCCTACTATTCACAGAGCTCTGTAGTCTCTCTATTTTCCTTGCAGGTGGCAATGATATGGATTCTGTAACAAAGAAAACAAGGCAAGATGGATCAGAAGTTACTGAAAGACGTAAGGAGGAGATTTTTTGGTTTTGTATCACACCCCAGACAACCCAGAAGTGGATGGCCAATTTTGTAAGGGGTTAAATGCTGATGAGAGGATCAGAACTAAATTCTTCTCCTGACTCTGATCTCTCTGTTAAGTCAGAATAAGGAATAGAATGGACCAAGATCAGACATTTAGAAATGTACATCATAGCCTAATTGTTTAACCAGATGATTGCCCTGTGGTAGCATTTCTAGCCATGAGTGTTGACATTTGGATGCTGCTTCTACCTCTGATATTAATGCCCCGTGTAGCCTAGAAAATGTTCTTTAGATATCTCTTTGGGGCTTTGTATAAAACAGAGGCTAATTTCCTGCTGGCCATATAGGAATTAACTAGGAAGCTAGTAAGGGGTCTGGTCATGGGCTTTGCACTTACAGCAATGGCTGTGGTTGAGAAGTGCCCAGAAATAATAACAGTTCCTTGTTTTACAGGGATCTTGTAAAGACGAAAATCTTTCATGACATTGGTGTTCTTAGAGATAGAAAGACCTGCAAAGAAACACACAGCATTGTGTGCTAATGCAACCACAACCCCCAGGCAGTGTGGTCTTAAGGGACTTTTATTTAAATGAGTTGATCTTCTTTGACTGAGTCATGCTCTTGCATGGCAAATAAGTAGAACATTGATCTAGCTTGGCTATATTAATATGCCATTACATCTGCACCCTTTTCTTCCCTCAGTTATTACAGAGACTGTAACCACAAGACTGACGTCCTTGCCACCCAGTAAGTAATTTTCAGTCATTGCATTACTTCAGTGTTCTGTGCCTCTCCATGCTATTTGTCTGCATTATTACCATTATTTCCATAAATCCCTGGATACAGCAGGTCTGAGTGCATAAAAATTTGCACTCAAAGAAAAGCAATTTTCAGAAAAGCCTTTCCCAAAATACTGGTTACTGGGCAAAAGGAAGAGTATGTGGGAAGCCATCTGGGCACTGTCGGTAGCAAAGCCATGTACTGCACTGAGACTGGTAGACCACACTCTCCAGGGATTGAAGTCCAGATATAGGGTCTCCAGTGGTGACTGTATTTTGGGAAGAAGGCTGAAATTAGGAATCAAAAGTGACAGGACTGCAGCTTCCTCTGCAGTGTATTATTCTCCTGTCATCTTACCCATTTGACAGCAGTGAGTGAATCTTTTTGGGTAATATCAGAGGTCACAGGTCATTTCTACCTCTGTAGGGGAGTACAAGTACCAAGTAGGGAAGAATCCTCCATACTCTTTATCCCACCATGTTCTTTTTTGCCTTGCTGCAGCTGAGTTGGAAAGGAATTGCACCATCGCCCTATTTATGGTGAGGGTTAACAGAAGTATCCTTCAGTCTGCATAGGGAGCAAAACTTTACTACAATTTTTTTTTGCTTTTCCCACTCCACTGCATGTGGAGTGTGAATGCTTGTCTGCTCTGCCAAGACGCTTCCCTGCAGCTCTGACCTCTCACCAGACATGAAGCTGTACATGTAATTGAGTGTGTGGACAACTTTGGGTCCCTCCTGACTTGTCTTGCAGTGTCTTTGCCATTCTTATCTTCTGCCTTGAGAGAATGTCTCATTTTGTGCTCATCTCTTTCAGAAGGAGGGAGCAGCAGTGGGCTCAAAACATCATCCCATGCTGGAGGGAGTGGAGTGGAAAAGAGGTCTTACACCCATGGCAGCAGCTACGTGACCTCAAGTAAGGAATGAAATCATTGCACAGTGAGGAAACAGAGGGCAAAGGCAGCATAAATGGGCTGAGGAGAGATGCAGAGCAGGGAAGTGGGATGGGCCAGGGGTAAGGAAGACAAGATTTGTGAAAGTAGAAGTGGCAAATACATATGCAAAGCAGAGGTATTCCTTCCCTAAAGTTGAGTTTGAGGATGGGTGAGTAAATGATAAAATTCCCATTTTTCACAGAGCAAAACCTGATTTCAGGAGAACAACAAAAGGAAATGCCATTCCCGCTGTTTCTAGGAAGTCCTTCGGAAACAGAATTTTCCTTCTGACATCTTTTCCAAATCACAGTCTTTTTGACCATTTTTGTTCTAAGGACAGTTTTGATTAATCTTTTTGTTGGTCTTGCTGAGGATAGAATATTATTAAAGAATTTCCTAGAAAATGTATTCTTGTTTTTTGTGTTTGTGTGTCCATGGCTTTAGCACTTTGAAGAGTCTGCCAGATTTTCTAGACATGCTAAATCATTATATGCTGCCTACTCCATAAAAACAGGGTTCTTCTCTGATAGCATTCTATGCCCAGCTATTAAATTGTCATAGCAAAGGTCTCTAAATAATGAGGTTCCTGGCCAGGTATCTGACACACCTCTCTGTCCCCCGTGACTATATAGAAAAACATATAAAAGACATTCTCTGTGCTCCAAGGGAGCTGGCAAACCCAAGGGAGTGGAGTGCAGTGTGGAGGTTCAAGAGGAGAGTTAGCCATACCAAACAGATCTGACAGACACCTGCATGCCAGTTAAAGGCCAGATATTGTGGGATCACTTTGCCTCAGGGCAGAAGTGAATTGATTCCAGTGAAAATGTCAGTCTGATTGTCTAGACTGACATCAGTGTGAGAACTGAACCCAGTCCTGCAGACACAGAGGATCATGCAGGTTGCCATCTTCCTTTTCTTTTCAGTGTGTGGAGAAAGAGAGAAGAACCTAAACTTTAGAGATACTGAAATCTTGCTGTTTCACAGAGCATTCTGTAATCTCTTCTTTCCTACTGTCTTGCAGAATGCCTCTAACAGAGGCCTCCTTGTCACAGTATTTCTTTCTGCTGAATTAAATGAAAAAATTACAGAACAAAGCGGGTCCTTGTAGAGGGGAAAGTTGGCAAGAAAACACTGTTGGATACACTCTTTTTGTAGGGATGGGTAAAAAATATCCAGTCTGATCCTGCTGATCAGCATGGATGAGTTGCCCGTTATCGCAGGGTTCCCTTTTTGCTGCACTCCAGCATTAGATTTCATACAAGAGTATGAACACAGTTATGGCTGCTCAGTTCTTTCTCCACAACACTGATGTCAATTAGTATAAACATAACAGCTACTAATGACCTTGGGCCTGATGCACACATCAATCACTTTTCCAGAAAATGGGCATGACTAAATGCGAGTGTGGATAGTTGCTTTGGAAGGGAAATGGACTCATCTCTGCTTTCTCTTATCTTTTGAACTACATCCCTCAGCACTTTGAGTTTGGCTTAGCAGCCAAACCACTTACCACTTATCTTCCAGTTTTTGTGGCCTGTGTCATGTACCACTTTTGTTTACAGGTGGATCTATATCCAAACCCAAACCTACCACCATTCAGAACTAGATTTGTTCGTGCTCAAGGAAAATGGCTCACTCATTCCCCTAGGCCAAAACCTGTTGTATATATCATTGACAAGGTCTGTTTTGAAACCACAAAGATAACCAACACTTCTCTCTGCACTGAATGCTGGGGACAGCCAGAGTTAGACCCAAATGTTGTTCTTGCCCGCCTCTAGTTGAGAGGTGCCAATGCAGACCTGTTCAGCTCAGAGACTCAGGGCATCCAGAGTGTACAGCCAGGGCTTATCTTCAGTTTGCTGAGGGCATTTTGTTTTAACTGTAGGTGGAAGTGGTAGACTGAATTCGACATCATCATCCTCTGGCTACAGACAAGCCCAGTCTCCCAGCTCTACTCTCACCAAATCACCTGGCTCAACATTTGAAAGGAAAACCTATGTTAACCGCCATGCAACTTATGAAGGTACCAAAGGAGTTGTGGTATATATTGTTGAAAGACATTAGCAGCTCTTTCATGTGATCCTGAATAGCTCTTTTTTTTAAATGGAAATGTTTCCTCCCCACTGGGGTTAGACAGTTGCCAGGAAGATGTGTTTTGAAAGCTTTTAATGACCTTGTGCAAAGTACTAATGAACCATTTCTGTTCTTTGCAGGGAGCTCCAGTGCCAACTCTTCTCCTGAGTTTCCCAGGAAAGATTTTGGTATGTTCCTTTTAGAGCTGTTGCTCTGAATGTTGTGGCAAGGTCGTGTGAGTTGGTTATTACAAAGGCTTTTTGCACATTGCTCTGTCTTGCTGTACCCGTGCTGTCTCTGTACTGAGCAGCCAGTGCAGCTCCATGAGTTTGGAGGAGTTATTTGGGACTTCCATTAACAGCTGACAGCCGGGTCTGTAGCTGACACATATTCGAACAGAGGGTCCATACTGTGTATCTGCTACTCTCAACTGCTTTTGTGATGCTCCCCATATGACACAGGACATGGACAGGAGAACACAGTCATGGAATACTTCACGGTATTCCCTCCATCCCTGGGAGAACAGCTGCAAGCAAGACCAGACTTTTAGAATTTTGAGCCATTGCTGGATATGCTTTTCCAGTTGTTCTTTTCTAGACTTCAGCAAATATAATATATGGAAATATGAACTGGCTGTCAAGTACATACAGTTACACTGAACATTGGTGGCAGGTATGAACTTGCCCTGTCCAAACTCTGAGCTGCCAGTTTTACTCAGTAAAGGTAGTGAAATATTATGATCAGGCTGTCTTTCTGGCTCAGAGAGGAGGCAGGGTTTCACAGTATACAGTGTTGGTCAGTGGGGTAAACAGGCCTATTAGCTTCCTTTTGTCGTTTGGAATTAGAGATCACCATCTATGAACAACATTTCTGTGTAGAAAAAGAAACAGCAGCTAGTGCAGAAAGGCTAAAGGTGCTGCTGATTCTTTAAGATATCTTATGGTCTAAAAGGGGGCCTGGTAAAAACTGTAAGGGTTCAATTCCCCCCAGCTGTGCCCCAAGAAAAGTTACTGTCTGAATCTGAGCACTCTGAGCAAGATTGGTGTGTTGTCTTTCAGAGATGTCACAAGCAGTAAGGACTAACATTGCTTTTTCCTCATTGCTGTTCACAGCATCTGCCTCCACAAGAGGGAGGAGCCAAAGTCGAGGTGAGTGATACTGTTCTTTGAGAAAGCTCCTTTTTTTCTTCAGTGTAATTCAGGTGTGTTAAATGGGCCTATTCTTTATCTGGAATCTATCAGTCTACACGCAGAGCAGTCAGATGAGGTACGTGGATTTACACCACTGCAGATGTGAGCCATTTATCTGTAAGCAGTTGTTTTAACAAGCCTGGTGTAAAGATTGACCTTATTGAAGGTCATGGTGGTTTGGACTGTGTCAGAAAGGAGGATCTACCTGGGAACCTGGACATCTGAAGGCACAGGACATAGTCTTCCATCTTATCTGTTCACTACAATAAACTTGGTCCACCTGTGCTCTGGGACCTGCCTCTGACACATTTACAGTAATTGCATTCATGTTTCTCCCACTGCAATCTGTCTTGCAAACCATAAAGCCATACCCTGAAATGATATCATGCTGCTGGTAAGGAGATGGGGAGGGAACTGGGGACTTGAGCTGTGGTCTGTGTAGCCAGCTCACTGTAAAACTCTACATTGTTTAAATCATTCAGTGCTTCTAATAATTTATTAACAGTGTTGGGGAAAGAAGGATTATTTTAGTTTGTAAGAGTGTAATATCTGTTCCCAGTTGGTCGAAGAGGAAACTATAATGTTACTTTATCCAAGTTAATTTTAGCAGTGGATATAAATCAAAGCATTCTCTTGCACACTGCTGCTGCAGACTGTCACAGTTCCCAATTATTCTGCTTCAGATTGTCACAGTCTCTTCTAGCACACTACATACCTGAGCTCCCATCAGAAATAGGCCATACATAATAGAGCAGACAGCAGAGACTCAGGTCCAGCTTCTCATATTACTTCAGAAAATAATTCTAATCCATCAGCTTCTCCACATGAATGCCAAGATAGTGCTTCTTTTATAGTGCATGCACTGTCAGATTTCATCTTGAGGAGCATGTATCACGTGTCCTGGCTGGCTACTTTGCTTGTGGGAAGCAAGCTTAAAGGGTTGCCCCAACCAAATCACATTGACTTTGTAGTCTTTTCTGCTGGACAGAAAAGGTCAGTAATAATGTTGAGCACCTGGCGATAATGTTGGCTTAAAACTGGCCTGGTTACATTCAGTGAGCCAAAAGAGAAATCAGCATATGGTAAGAGACTAAACCATACAGCCCATTGCAGAGATGGCAGTGTGAATTTCACCCAGGAAGTAATAGAGAATTTGTGTATTTAATAAACTTCTTTTGGCTCAATAGATTTTTCTTCAGAAGGACAATAAAAATAATATTTATGATGAGTGAGAATATCAGTGTGATTAAGAACCGCATAATTAGGCCTTCTCTATGTCTGGTGGTAACAGCAGTATTGACTTGAACAGAGGCCCTCAGTGAGTAAAATATAGCTCAGCCCCCTGGAATTTTAAGTAACAAACTGTGACCCCAAAACAAAAAGTCACCCAAACCAATTTACAATCAATTCACATAGGCCATGAGCAGTGCTCAGATCAAGCAGCAAGACAGCACTATAGATCATAAACAGCAAGAAGGAAGGAATTCATTTCAGCCTGAAGATTCATTCCCAGCCCAGGGCACAAATATATCTCAGTCCATATTCATGATCTGCTCTTTATTTTCCCAGAGAGTGAGATACGAGTCCGGCTGCAGAGTGCATCTCCCTCTGGCAGATGTAAGTGCCATGACTTTTATTCCAGGGGTATCAGGGATAAGATAGAGGATGTTGCTGCTCGGGGTATGTCTGCAGTGTCTC
Organism: Pseudotriccus pelzelni; assembly: GCA_035584735.1. Classification (NCBI taxonomy): domain Eukaryota; kingdom Metazoa; phylum Chordata; class Aves; order Passeriformes; family Tyrannidae; genus Pseudotriccus; species Pseudotriccus pelzelni. The sequence continues at coordinate 24,398,444 of JAWMRA010000162.1, read as the reverse complement.
TGGAACCCAGTCTTCATGATGACAGATAGCAGCATGTCATTCCCTTTTTTCTGTCAAGAACATTATTTTTTCCTCCCCTCTTTGAGCAATGAAGCATGCTGTGGATTAGGTGGTGGTCTTGCAAACATGTAATGGTACTTAGTCCCAGAAGCAAGGCTGTAATAGCACTTAGTCCCAGAAATAAACCTCTGTTATTTAGTGGCACGCCCAGAAAGTAACAATTTCATAGCTACTCAGGTAAATTCCACCAAATGATTTATCCAGAGCAAGATTAGAGATCAGTGAAACAATGGCTTTTGGGTGACTCCGGACCCTTGCTTTTCCTACCAGGGACAGAGTTGGATGACGTGAAACGTTTGCTGAAAGGAAGTCGATCAGCCAGCTGCAGCCCCACGCGCTCACCATCAAGTACACTCCCAATCCCAAAAAAGGCTGTGGTGGAGACAAAGATGGTCACTGAGAGCTCTCAGTCAGGTACTTGGCTATTACCAATGTTGCAGCCATTACAAAGAGTATTTACCTTAAAAAATACTCAGTTGCTAAGAGCATTCAGGTAAGAATACATGGTCTCTGTTGCAGACAGTGGTGGCAATACAGGAAAAGGGTCAGAATGCTGGAAGACTGTCCAGATGCTGCCATAACAAGATGGGGTAGCTTTCTAGTGACTAGTCTAAGTTCCATAAATATAAGCCCATTCCTGCTGCCACCAGCTTTAATTTAGAGGTATTTCTGGCAGAGGTAAGAGCTCTAAGCAAATATATCTGAGAGCAATCTGATCTCTTATCTCCAAGCGAGATGGAGATAGCACAGAAGACAAAAGTTCAGTGAGTATTGGATTTATTTGCTATAACACTTTATAATAATTCATCAGGAACTGTACTGTCAGGACAACGGGGAATGACTTCAAACTGCAAAAGAGTAGGTTTAGATTAGATGTTAGGAAGAAATTTTTTACTGTGAGATTGGTGAGGCACTGGGACAGATTGCCCAGAGAATGGATGTGGATGCCCCAGTGTTCAAATCCAGGTTGGATGAAGCTTTGAGCAACTTAATCTAGTGGAAGTTGTCCCTGCCAATGGAAGGGGGGTTGGAACTAGATGGTCTTTAAGATCCCTTCCAACCCAAACCATTCTGTGATTCTATGATTCCATAATTAAAGTGGTACTTAATATACTACAACCATCTTTTGTTACTCATAAGCCCCACCACAGGGCTTGAGGCAGTGGTCTTCACACCCACTCCATTGTCTTCCACCAGTATCTAAGAACAAGCAATACATTTTGTCTTACTCATGGCTCCAATCCTGTCTAAAACTGGGAATTTTAGTCCAATATACTAGTGAGCCAACCAGAGACGTATGTGGGAAGCAAGTCATCCATCCCATGGCCCAGGCTGATTTACTAACAGAATGGCAGACGTAAGTGTTATATTCTGGTATCACAGCGTCTACAAGCAATGAAATCTCTTAAAGACATTTTGCGCATGATCATGCTACTAGGTCAATCTTTATTGCATTGGTTAAAATTTGGGTGGGCTGTAATCAGCTGGCATTTGAGGTCACTTACACCACATTAACCTGGAGTCATTGTGTTGATTCCATGAGGGTGATTCAAATTTAAGGCAGATGAAATTGTTTGCCATATAAATCTGCAATGCATGCTAAGCCAAAAGCCTGGTTTCATTGAAAACACTTCTGTTGGTTTGTTTATTTACAGTGTCAGGGACATATGACACAACTATACTGAATACTGCCCTCCCTTCATACATGTGGTCCTCCACTCTGCCTGCTGGGTCTTCCCTTGGTGGATACCATAACAGCTCCTCCTTGATCAACGCCATGTCTCACTCCACAGGATCAGGTATGGATAATCCCAATCTGGACTGACCAGGTTTGAAGGATGTAACTCTATCCTGAAACTGGGTCAAAACCAGTGCTTTTTTTTTTTTTTGCACTGGAAGAACTGAAATGATGGAAGAATCAAGATGGCAAGGGATATGCTTGATTTTTTTCTGATTTTTTTGTAATTTGGTGCTCTCTGCTTTTACGCTGACTGTACTGAAAATCCTTCTTTGTGAGGATCTATTGTCCTGACTGTTGACTGTTGCTAAACTTTGACAGCTTTATCAATGAGGTCAAACTCACATTCCCCTTAAAAACTAGTTTTAGACTCTAATTAAATTGGATTACCTGGCCCATTGTAAGAGTGACTCATACACTAAAAATGTTATCAGTAGAACTTCAGTGTCCTTATACCTGGTAAGGCCCACTTCTCAATGCTACATTTCTCAGCTCCAGAGAAAAACCACACAAACCTTTATCATGGCATACTGTTAAAAGTTTTGCTTTCTGTCACTGTTACATGATTGCAACTTATCTGAGGTAGGAGTTTTTTCCCTTTGTCAGTTCAGTAAAATGATGGTTTGTTGTCACAGTTTTCAAGATTTTTCCTCTGTGCAATTATTGTGCTTTTACAGTAATTGCATTTCCAAGCTGACTCTTAATTTCTGTGACTGTGCCACTGACCTTTGGGTACTGGATTTCTTATTTCAGGGAAGTAATAACATTTCACTTCCTCTTTTTGCAGTTTTTGGTGTTCCAAATAACCTGGCTCCCAGCAATCATACTCTGAATGCAGGCCTGAGCTCTTCCTCTACAGGTCAGACTTTTTTTTCTTCTCTTCAGACTTTGACAGCAACACATTTCTGGCAGACATGTGCAGTGAATTCATGCCTGTATCCCAGTTTCTCTCCTGTTTCTCATCTCAGTGTCAGCAGCTTGTCTGCACACACAGTTATTCAGTTATGGTGGGTTTATTCTGAGTTGGCCCAGTCCCTTAGTCAGTCCAAGCCTGAATTTGGACTTAGTCAGTCCAAGTTTGCTGAATTTTCCTTTTTCCCAACTGCCTCACCTGCAAAAATGTCCATGCAGCCATGAGATAGCCTTGCAATATAACTCAAGATAAGGTTTTAAAATGGTCACCATTATTGTCCTGGGCCAACAATATCAATACAACAACTTGATCCAAGGAAGAAATGGTTTGGCCTGTGATGCCTCCAAATGGCTGGTGAAATTTCTTGGGAGAGGTCATTATTATCACTGGTTTTGGTTTGGTTTTAGCCAGAATACCACCTGCACTGCAGGATTCCTATAACCTCCATTGCAATGTTTTTCTTTGCAGTGTTTGGAGTCCAAAATAACCTGTCTCCAAGCTCTTCAGCCGTGACCCAGAATGCTACTGCAGCCTCTGCAGGTCAGCAACAAAGTAAGCCTGGAGAAAGTGTGAGGGTCAGCAATGTGTGCTGCCTTCTCTCACCTTTTCTGTAGTTACTAGCAAGTTCTTATTGACAGAAGATCCCTCATTACCATCTTAGTGCAATATGAAGGAATACCAAGGAACATTTTCTCTGCTTTGCATGTGCAGGAACAGCTCCCAGTGCCTATGCACTAGAGATTTGCTGGCTGGGGAAGCCCTTAATTGTTTGAGTTGTCCTAGGTATGCTGAATGAGAAAAGATTGTTGAAATGGTTTGCAGCCCAAGGTTGGTGTGTGTAGATCCCTTGACATCATTCATCTTTGTCATTCTTGAATTTCTTCATTGCAGCATACGGGATGAAGAACACTTCTCAGAGCAACACCACGGCGAGTACTGGTGTGTCTGCCTCAGCAGGTGAGTGTGTCATAAAAACGACTTAGAGATTCAGCCAGCTGAGTGACACTCCAGTGCTTAACTTGTCAGTAGCCAAGTCTCCTACGAGTACCTTGCTGAAAATAAAGTGAGTCAAAAGTTGAGAATGAACAAATGAGCTGGTCTGATTCAGATCTCCCCCATCCTGTGATAATTTGGATTATTCAATTGCAGCTATTTCTGCTCAGCAGGCAGGAAACTGGATAGAACAGTACACATCTGAATCCTACTTCTTTTGAAGCCAAAACATTTTCAAGGTTGCTCTTGAACGTAATTTTGCAGTAGTACCAGCTTCAACTACTCAAAAGCAAAGGAACTGACTTACACGTTATCAGATTAGGGTTTTTTTTAATGAGAGAAGTTGAAGTCTTTCTACTGCCCTTTGTCCTTGAACAATTGAAATTCATCCTTTCCAGCTCTTTTCTGCAACTCTGAGAGTTATAAATTACTTCTTCTTTTTTTTTTTTTTTTTTTTTTTTGTAAGAAAAGCCAAGTTTGCTTTGTAACCCAAGGACTCCCAAATATGAGGCTTAAAAATAGGTGTAAAGACCACAGAAATTATCATAACATTTCTAACAAAGGTTTACTCCAGATTTCTGCTAGAGTAATGGAATAATACCGTTCTGGTTACTTTGGCTTTCAATGTTGTGTCAATTTGTGTGCAAATTCACATTTGTACACCACGCCAAGCATACTTGATAATGCCTAGTGGCACAAGTGACCACAGTAATGGCTTTGAACCTTGTACCTCAGTAAACTGTAGTTCAGTGTCTCTCAACCCTGCCTGGCTCCCAGGTGTGTGGAGTGCTTTGTGCTTGACAGAGTAGCTCCTCAGCTTGGGCTGTGCTGGCCCTGCTGACCCCTGAATGTCTCTCTCAGGCTGGGTTTCTATGACTCCATAGTAAGTGTGTTTGAGAAGTGGAGAGGTCATTCAACAAATCACTCCCATACGTGATTGAATTCCTGATGTTCTCCATTCCTGGTAGCAGTTGCTTCCCTGCTAGTGAAATACACATCTCTAAAGAAACCCAGTGACATGCACGGCTCTCAGCTTCAGTGACCAGTGTGTGTCTCTCAGAGGCTGCTCATAGTAGTGGCAACCCCAATCACAATGTGGCTACCTATTTTAATGAAATGGTGTGGTGTGGCATGTAGTTATGGACTCGCACTCATCTCCTCTTCTTTATCACCTTTTACCAATATTCCAGGAGGAACGGTCTTGAGCTCCCAGGGAGATGACGTTCTGCGCAAAGACTGCAAGTTCCTGCTGCTGGAGAAGGACAGTGCCCCTGCAAAGGAGATGGAGCTCTTGGTCATGACAAAGGACAGTGGCAAAGTCTTTAATGCCTCCACCACTGGGCTTAATGGAGGTAACTTCCTTCTTTTGGGATGTGTATATTCTGAGGGCAGAGAAGTGGAGGGAAGTTCAGGGTTCAGGACACTACACCTGACTTGTAAATCAAACAAGAAGCTGTGTCAGGCAGTTCACCTTTGACCATGCCAACTGCAATCTGGGTATAGCTTTTGCATTTGAAGCACAAGAGCATGCCATGGGATATTTCACAAAGCTCAGGAGCTCTGAGAGCAAAAAACTATATCTGGTTTTAACAGGCAGAGCTGTTGTGTCTTCCCAATAAAAATATGCATTTTACCAATGAAAGAAGATTGGCTTGGTTCAGCTTCTGATGTAATGTTTTTAATTATACTTGATTCCTATTCAGGATCCTTTGCAGATGATACCTTGAAGAAGGAGAAGCAAGGATTTTCCTCCTCTTATGCTACAGATACTGGCCTAAAATCAGATGCAAATGGTAAGAATTTATTCCTGTGGAAATGCAATAGAATTTTTTCCTTTTGTCTCCATTACTACCATTCACTTTCAAGCCCCTGCCCTAAGTTTTGTCATGTACAGAAAGATTAGTAAAATCTCTTTTACTGTTGTTAAAACAGGAGGACTGAAATCCATGTCAAAAAGGGACAAAGAAACTTATGCAGGTAAGTGACACAACTCAGACTTTCATTGAAAAAATCACCAAAGCACAATATACAAAAAGCAGTTGTTGCTGAGAGACATGGGTGATCTCTGTGCAATGACGTCGGAGGGAGGGAATATTCAGGAGCTACCAGAGAAATTGGTACCAGTGATTTGATTCTAGATGGGGCAGTTGGGATGTTTTTTTATTGCTAGAGAAGATCAGATAGCTAACAGTCCAGCTGCATCCTGCTACTAGGGCAGATTTCTGGGAAAGAGAAGGCTCAGACAGACCATGTTGGCTATTGCTGTCCTTTTTGCCTCAAATCTGTCCAAAAAATTGACCCCTGAGTGGATAATTTTTTTCAGCTGTTATTTTAAAATGCACTGTTGTGTTCTGTTGGAATTCCCTTTGGAAATACCGCTTTTGGCTTCCACAGGGATTAGAGTTACACGCACCATGTGCAGAGTATGGTGTAAAGATTTTTCTCCCTAGTCCTTTGTATAATGGATTAGAACTTGGTATCCCTATTGTAAGAGATTCTTAACTCTGAAGTCAAGGAACTCTTCATTAACCATTAATCCTTCTCTCTTCCAGAAATACGAGGTGGTGATGTCGGGGGTGCAATTGGATCAGCACCATCCTGGTGTCCCTGTGGTTCCTGCTGTACCTGGTGGAAATGGCTCCTGGGTTTGCTTCTAGCCTGGTTGTTTCTACTTGGATTGCTCTTTGGACTCATTGCTCTGGGTAAGAAATAACTGAGGAACAAAATGTTGAATGGGAGAGAAGGACAGAGGGTGAAGCTGGCAAAGAGGCCAAGCACTAGAGATACCAAGGCAGAGAACTGAGGAGCACATTCAGTTTGATGGTGACTGCCACTAAGATATTACAAATGAACAGAAAGAATGGATGTGGAATATAAGCCTTTGATTAGGGGTTATCTAGTCTTGAGGTGCGCAGGATTAGAAAGCTCCTCAGATCTGAGGTCTTACAGCTCTTGGACTAAACTGCCTTTTAAACTTCAGATGTCCCTTCTAGGAAAAAGAAAAAAAAAAAGGATACAAAGAACTCTCGGTGGCCATAGCAATCTGACACAGTGTTGCCATGTCCCTGCTGATAGCAGAAGGTATTTCAGGCCTGCATATGTGGCAGAATATTCCATAGCATTTTCCTTTGACCTTCCAGCTGAAGAAATAAGAAAGCTGAAATCTCGTGTGGAAGACCTGGAAAAAATCAATGGTGGCCTCCTGGCAATTAACCAAGGGAATTCAAAAATAGAAAAGGATGCTAGAATAGACTTTCTTCATGGTATCTCACCCTCCTCGACTTTCCCTTATGAAAATGAAGAGTCTGTCTGGCTGATGGTAAAGAGCAGACTGAACAAGGAAATGGAACGAGGTGAGCAAAGTCAATACCTGTGATGTTGCATGAGACCAAATTATTTCAGGGGGAAAGGGAGAATTTGCTTGCCCATGGGCTTGAAGACTGGAGCTTTTTGAGTTCAGTGAAGTCTGACAAAAGTAGTGCCCTCACCTGTCCTCAGAGACAGGCTGTGATGGAGCTCAGCGTGCTGCCTCTAACATTGGTAGTGCATTCCTTAAATCATCCATCAGAAAAGAGAGAAGAAAGAAAGTTGTAGACGTGCCATCCTGGGCCAGGATATATCATGTTTGCTGTAGCAAGTATGTTTTCCATTTTGGAAAACCTATACAGAAAAATGAACCCACACTTTGTTCCTCATGCTACTTTTGTTAGCAAGGGAAAGATGATTTGCTTCCATTTAGCAGGGGACGGAAAGAGGTTAACGAAAGAGAAGCCTACATTCTCTCATCTTCAGAAATTTCATGGATTTGTGAAAACAGATTTACTGAGGAAACTCACAGAGCCATACTGTGCTGCCTGTAGCCTCAAAATTCAAATAGGTGGATCCTTGTACATGAAATGTGTATCTACTCTATCTTGTAATGCACTCTAACAGACCCTTCACTCCCTGTTACAGGCTACTTCCGAGGGGAGAAAGGAGAACGTGGTGAGAAAGGTACAGCCATATAGTCCTTCTCTTCCCCTGTCCAATTCCTTGGTTCTGGCAATGAGCAAGTTTGGGGGGGAATGTTGCCACAAGGGTCAAGCAGCAGAGAGGAAGATGAAGATGGTTTATACTTAAAAGGAATCATAGAATTGTTTACTTTGGAGAAGACCTCTCATGGAGTCCAACCATAAACCTAACACTGCCAAGCCCACCAGTAGATCATCTCCCTAAATGCCACATCTACATGCCTCCGGGGACAGTGACTCAACCACTTCCCTGGGCAGCCTGTTCCAAGGCTCCCTCCATAAGCCTTTTGGTGAAGAATTTTTTCATAATATCCAGTCTAAACCTCCCCTGGTGCAGCTTGAGGCCATTCCCTCTTGTCCTATTGCTTGTTACCTGGGAGAAGAGACCAACCCCCACTTCACTACAACATCCCTTCAGGGAGTTGTAGAGAGTGATAAAGTCTCTACAGAGACTCATTTTCTCCGATCTAAACACCCCCAGGTCCCTGAGCTGCTCCTCACAGGATCAGTGCTCCAAGCCCTTCAGCAGCTCTGTTGCCCTTGTCTGGACTCACCCCAGCACATCAGTGTCCTTCAGACATTGGGGCCCAGAACTGGACACAGCACTCGAGGTGCCTCACCACTGCCAAGTACAGAGAGATGATCTCTTCCCTGGTCCTGATGAACTAAAGCCAGTTTTCCGTGTAAACTGTAGAGTCTCTGATCCCATGCAAAACAATACAGGAGGCCAAATCTTGCATTGTGCCAGTGTGAAAGGCCAGGTTATGGTTGCTGCTAATGGGATGGGTTTGATCCTGCACTATTCAATTATGAAGTGTCCCTGTTCACCCTTAAGTCCTTCATGTTTCACTGAAGGTGGGAAAGCAACTAGAAAGCCAAAATGAATGAGTAATTACAGGAGATATCTCCAGGATGTCTCCTGATTCAACTTTTTTTGCACTTTTCTCAGGTGACATGGGAGTGCAAGGTCCCAAAGGTGAGTCTGGAGTTGCATGCTTTCTCAGGTAGATTGGCAGCCTGCCATAGAGTCTGAGTAGCAAATGGATTTTTGCTAATCCAGAAGTTGGAGAAGCTGATGTTAGTTATCTGTTATTTCAGATATTGTTGTGATGGTTGGGGTTTTTTTCTCTTCTTCTGGGCAAAGAAAATTTTAGAGTTCATAGTAAAAGAGAGAACAGATCTCACTTTGAATTTAGAAAATTCTTTCACCTGGGTGAAAGTCATTCCTGAAGCCAGACTCTACCTGATGTAATCACGGATCCTGAAACACGGATTTTGCATGGTGTGAATGATTCCGTTCTTTATGTAAATACAAGGGAGACAAAATGGCATTGCTGGACACAGTAAAACTTGTAAGCATCCCAGGAACATAAACTTCTTTTCATGGAGGTGAGGGTGAGCCAAAGTGACAAACAGGGAACACAGTATTTCACACTGACTCTTTATTTCTTTCTCTCTACAGGAGACCGAGGACTTCCTGGTGTCCCAGGTGAGCTGTAGTACAATTCCCCTTTGAGGGAGGACATTTAGTGACACTACTGTAGGCAAGAACAAATTTGCACTGCAGATCTGGCTCAGGGTGGTTCTCTAAAGAGTCAATATTTAGCATAGACTGTATCACTTCATTAATATCTTGGTGCTGAGAGTCAGACACAGCTTAGAGACCTGGTTACAAGCAAGGCCTTGGCCAGACTTCCACTCAGTTGAATTAGGAGTTGTGAAGATCCCAGTTTACCGCTGAAAGAATCCTACACCTCCATAAGTGCTTCACCTGGTTTCCTTGTGCTTATACGTATTGTGTTCTTCCAAAGACATCCCTGTTCAAGTGCCCACCTTCTGAGTAATATATTCTTTACCTCAGCTGAAGGTAGCCCTCCAGGCTTCAGGTTCTAATTTGCTTGTTATTCTTTCATGGTGCAGAGTCAAGAACTCTGAACATTTATTGTGTTTTTCTTTCCAGGCATTCCTGGTCCAATTGGGCACCAAGGGCCAGAAGGGCCAAAAGGACAGAAAGGCAGCATGGGTAAGGCTCTCTGTCAATGCTGTGAGCCTTTCACAACTGATTGACAGGAGTACAGGCACCGGGTTGGTGCAGCCATTGCCTTCCCTAATGGAGGTGGCCATGAATCCTTTTGCCCAAGGCCTCCTGTAGATATCTTGTTTTACTTGGCATTTGTTTCCTGTAGGTGAGCCTGGAATGGAAGGTCCAATGGGGCAGAGAGGTCGAGAGGGTCTACCAGGGCCTCGAGGGGAGCCAGGACCACCTGGATTGGGAGAAAAAGGAGACAGAGGTAGGAATCATTGTTGGATAAAGCAGAGATGGACAAAAGCTAGAGTTTGCTGCTGAAGTGTTTTATAAACTGGGAGCAGAATTTAATTTCGTTATTCCATTCCAGATTTCATGTCAGACATTTCCGAGCATCGACAAATATGGCCTGAAGAGTTCTTTTTGTCAAACTTATAATGGGTAAACAAGGGTTGTTTTGGTTTGCCAGGTCTGACAGTCAAGTTTGAGTTCGACAGAACCAAAAGCTCTTTACTATCAAGATTGCCTTCTTCTCTGTTATCCCAGTCACCAGAGTTGGCTTGCTGAAGCCCAGGGAACTCGTATCTTTTTCTTGGGCAATGAATGCCTATTTGAGTGTTTTGAACCAACCAGCAGATTATTCATGACACTTGCCAGAGAAAGAATAACAGGAGATGGGATAAGGGAAAAATGGGAGTACAATTATATTCTATTGTGACTGTTCATGCTTTTATTTTGCAGGTACTATTGGTGAGCCAGGTCCTCCTGGGCCACCTGGACCCCCAGGTGCTGCTGGCCTAAAAGGTAAATAAGAAGATGGAGAGAGAGGACCTAGCAGAGTGGTTAGGAGTAAACGAGCACCCCAAACTTTCCTGCTTCACTTGTCTTGCTCTGCAGTAACCAGAAAAGTGAACTAATGGTCTCAGTTTAGATAAAATTTGCTTTGGTAGTTACACATAACCTTTAGAGCAATAAATTCTTGGACATTTTTAGTGAGAATTGGGGAGTGGCAGGGAGGTTTCTCAAAACACCAGTCTTTAAGATGTGTGATGTTTCCAGCTGTTTTTATTTTGCTTTCAGAAATAATAAGGTAAACTCCATTTCCCTAACAAGCTTCTAATAGAGTTACAGCTTTACAGTCCCTGTAACTGAGATAAAAATTGTACTATAAAAAAATAGGTCCCACCTGAAGCACAGATACCAGCATCTCAGCCCAGATGGAGGGCTTGTGTCTCTTTACTTTAGGGAAAAACACTTCTTCAGTGTCACAGAGGACTAACTTCTGTAAATTTGTCCTCGTTCTGAGGATGCCAGTGATGCAAATTCTTCCAGTGTTTGGGGAAATTCCAATCCGCTAAACACCTATTGGGCTGTGGATGTTCTTGGGCAAACTGAAATAGTTTTGTTCATTTTCTAATTGTGGTGTTACTGAAAGAAAATCCATGTTCCTTGTTCACAGGTCTGATGGGTTCTCCAGGCCCACAAGGTCCTCCAGGTGAGTGCTGCATTCGTTTGCTATGACCTCTAGAGACTAGGGAAAACAAAACCAGCGTGACAGCTTCTCACAGCTTTTTCTGCTTCAGTGATGCATTGTGGTGAGTGGGATGAATTGAAACCCCCATCTCATTTTTGTGCAGGTCCTCCTGGCCTACAAGGATTTAGAGGAGAAGCAGGTCTCCCAGGTGCTAAAGGTAGGCTTCTCTTCCCCCTGCCACTTACAGCAGCACTGGCTGATGTGCTTTTCTGGCACTGCTCTGAGGAGAAGACTTGGTCTGATTGTGTAAGATTTTGATGCTATGGACGAAGAAAAGTATAAGACTGAGGAAAAGGCAGGGGATACCAAACTTAGTCATTGCGAACAAATAACTGAGAAATAAAGGAGACACAGAGATAACGAAGTAGTCTAGGTGAGGAAACACATTTGTTGGGTGGAGCTGTATTGATGAAAAGGAATTTCAGTTTGAGTTTGTCTGCTATCAGAGAGTCTGTATTCCCCCTGCGATTTTCCTTGATGCATGAAATTTCTTTCCCTTATGACTTATGATTACTTTTTTTAATCCTCAATGTATCTTTCAGGTGAGAAAGGAGCCAGTGGACCTCCTGGACCCAAAGGTCAGTTGATCAATTATTTATCTTTTCTGGTTATTTTCTTTAGATTCCTTTAGATATGGGTACTGTCCATGGGTACTAAACCTATCCCTCTCTGGCTTTTTCTTCTGTGCTCTTGTCAGAAAGCAGACTTTATTGTCTCTGATGGAAACATTTTACAATGAAACAGTATCACATAATCCTCCCCTTTTTCATATCACAGGTGATCAGGGTGAGAAGGGTTCTCGTGGACTGACAGGTCAGTAGATTGGAACTATCTAATCTATCTATCTAATATGCATGTGCATTATTTGAGTTTCCAAAAAAAAGTATAGTCCAGCCAATCCCACCTAACTTTCTAAAAAAGTTTAATTATGTTATTGGTTGTAGGAGTTTTATTTTTGCACCCAAGTTATAAACAAATAGATCCCATTCTTGATTCCAGTAATCTTGGTACCAATCTTTGTATTTAGCTTTAGGGAAATCCTCCCTCACATGCCCTGTATTCACTTCTCTTGAGCTTTTCTAATGTCCAGAGACAGTCATGAATCAAGAGTTCTGAACATCCCGTCAATGCTGGTTTTCAGTTGCAAAGCAGCAAATATATCTGACAGTCATAAATTGTATCTTCACCAAGATCTATTTGATTCATTTTCATACTGTTTTGCTACAGGTGAACAAGGCTCAAGAGGAATGCCTGGACCTCCAGGAGAGCCAGGGGCTAAAGGACCTGCAGGTGGGTAACAGAAAGCAGCTATTTGTATATGTGAGGCAATGCCACTGCCACCCAGAGTGTTTCTGTGAGCACAGACAAGGAAACAACACAGGTGTGGAATAATACTGGTTTCTCTAGACAGCTCCCATTAGTCTGTGCACTCAGAAAAGGTGTCCTATAGGTAAGTTTTGCTTGAGTATTTCCCAGATCTTCAGTAACTGCAGCCAAGGTTTCTTTCAGATGCAACATGATGAGAAGCCATTCTTACGTTTAGGGCTGTGCTCCACTTAGTAGGACAGGACAACTGTGGTGCTTTTTCAGTAGTCCCTGACAATCTCTTTCCTTTGGACAGGACAAGCTGGCCGTGATGGACAGCCAGGTGAAAAAGGTAAGGGATTCCTTTGAGGTAGAAGTGCAGGTATTTTCTGACTTGGCAGGACGTGGATTTGTAAAAGGAGTGGGAGAAAGATGACAGCAGATTCACATTCTGGGATCTTGCTATCTCAGATCTGTAGAGTCAACCATGTAAGCATGGAACTGAGACATAAAATGGATTGGCCTGTGAACTTGTGACAGAGTTCTTCTTACTACAGAACTCTTCTGTCATTGATGTTCCCCTCTCAGACACTGCTGCTGGAAACGGCCAGGTGGCTGTGAGGATGCAATAGGTGGAAAGTGCTGCAGCACAGCTGGTGGCCAAGCTTGAATAGATTGGTAGATTGTAAGTCAGTGACTTCTGTCTTGTTAATGATAATTATATCTGTAGGTGAACCGGGTCTTATGGGAATGCCAGGTGTCCGAGGCCCTCCAGGACCCTCTGGAGATGCAGGAGAGCCAGGTAAAACACACAGAGAACAAAAATGCTTTTTGCTCAGTCAGGAACACAGATGTCTTAGTCAACAATTTCCAGTCTTAATTTGAATTTAAGGCTGGCAGAGGATCTCTGTACTGTAAGATGGTTATGAAAGGAAAATACATGGGAATCTAGACCCTTCATGATCCCAGGATTATACACGCTGCAGACATCAGCTGCCATGAGCCAGCCTTCAATTTACATACCAGTTGCTCAGCTGGTTTACAACGCTTGTGAATTGTGTGCTATAATTTCATGTAAACGTATTCTTTTTTCCCCTATCTTTTTCACACCTGAAATTTGTTTAGACACCTTAGAATTTTTGCCTTTTTCTGACAGGTCTCACAGGACCCCAAGGACCACCAGGTAGGCTTTTCCACTGTATTCCAATTTATCAATATTTACTCATATCATTTTGATATGGGATCAAAAAACTTGTCGTTTTCCCTCTGGGCTGCTCAGGGTTTCCAAAGTGACATCTCAAGGTTTCTGTATCTTCTTTGGCTTTTGAGAAAGGTTTTGTGGTTGGTGTATAGATACTGAGCAATGTAGGGCCTTGGAGTGTTGAAAATTTGCCTCTCCCCAAAATGTAGTTTTCAGTGAATAACATGTTCCCTGTGCATCACTGAAAGGCCCTTCTAATTAGCTGCAGAAACAGAAGGGAGAGGATGTAGCACTAGAGGTGGAAACAGAGGATGTGACATCTGTAGCAGTGGTGGTTTGGGGGAGTTCACCAGGGAGTTAATCCAAGAGCCTCAGGACAAGTAGCAGTACCTGGAAGAAGCTACAGGTAAATCTGGGGAGCAATGTCATCATCCAGGCAGCAGTGGGAGCAGGGAAACACAGGGACAGCACCACCCCAATCTGTTCTTCCACATGCTGTCAGGAACGTGCTCATAATGCTGAAAGCCAAGGTCTGGAGTAAGGAGCTCCTATAAACCTCCACTGGGGCACCTGGAAGAAGTACAGCAAACAGTATTTGCACTAACCATTTTAAATTGTTTGTCTACCTCATATCAGGACTTCCAGGCAACCCAGGCCGACCAGGGGCTAAAGGTGAGTTTTGTTTCTTCCCTAATACTCCTTTTCACTTATTTTAGCGAGGATTAGCTGCTCTGCTGACCGGTGCCTGGATCAACAGTGGCATCTAGTGGCTTTGAGAAGGGGAAGTTTGAGAAACACAGTAGCCATGGCTTTCCTGAGCATAAAGGAAAGGCAGGGAAGGCGTCTGCTGAGGGAGGCAGCACGACAGGTCTTCCCTGAGAAAACCTTAGCACGCCTTGTTCTGCCCTGAGCATGTGAGTGTGATGCCTCGTGCCTGCAAGGGAAGCTGTGTGCCTGTCCTGGATAAATCAAGGCCTGTTGCCTGTGCTGGCAGATGTAGTGGTTGGAAAGCTGATCAGAGGATATCTCTGGATTAGCTGAGCTCTCTTGCTTCCCCCTAGTGCTATAACTTCTCAGGCAAGAGATCAGGGGCAAAGAGAACAGAAATTACATGTTTAATAACATAATGTCATTGAGCTAGTTACAGATCTTCCCAAAAAAAGAAGCTCATCTTTTGTCTCTGTTTTCCTAGGGGAACCTGGAGCTCCAGGAAAAGTCATAAGTGCTGGTATGTAGTGCTGTGAGAGTTCAAACACTTCTGCTTTTGGAGATTTTCTCTCGTTTTTGTTATGCATCCTCAGTTCCTCTCAACCGTGTGTCAGACTTGTACTGAGGCTCCCTGTGTTGGGAGAATACGTATGTGATAGATGTGGGATTCCTGAAGTGTAGATCTGTTACACATTCACTGGATGTGTGCGTGTAACTGTATATGTGCAAGTGTGTGTGTTTGTTTTTCAGAGGGCTCATCGACTATTACCCTGCCAGGCCCACCAGGTCCCCCCGGCCCACCTGGCCCCACTGGACCTCCAGGTGTTCCAGGTGAGGAAGCTGTTCCCCTGCTGTGGTTTTTGCAGGCAGCTTACATTGCTGTGCATCCAGTTCTTATTTGAATGCGTAACGTTCATGTCTTTGCCAGACTGCCCTGTCTGGGAGGTAAGATGGCTCATGCAAGGCTCATGGTCCTCAGCCTTCCCTGCAGAAAGACCAGGGTCAGGATGAGTTAGGAAGGCAGCAGCCTCAAGGGAGAAATGGAGTAAGATCACAGTGAAGAAGGACTGCAGGGAGGGACAAGAAGATGAAGAAACTGGGCACACTGTTGTTATCCTTTGATCTAATGAGTACAAAGTAGTGATAGGTCAAATCCAGTGAGCACTCTTTTGGTGCTTAGGAAAGCAGGCTTGTGGCTGATCCCTTTCCTGGCACTGTTACTGAAGTGGGGAAATGCCTGTTTTTCAGTCTTAGCTTTCAGCTCTAGACAGCAGAATTCCCTCATGAGCATCATACACAGACACATACACACACATACTCTGGTCATGCATGAGCTCAGTTCTCAGATTCCTCTGTCCCTGGTCAGACACTGCCCTCTATGTGCTGGTGTCAGGCAGCAGAGTTTCTTAGCCCTGGTTCTCAGGGCACTTCTGTGCCTCTTCCAGCTCTGTAGCTGGAGCTAATCCTGATTTGGCAGAGCCAGTCTCAATTTGCAGCAGAGAATGCAAGAGGAGGCCTGTTGCATCTCTATTGTGGTCAGTGGCATTCTGCTTATTTCCCCAGTCTGAGAGGCACCAAGCACTTTAATTGCCAAATGATGGAAAGTAAGTGTCTTCTCCAGAGCTTCAAGTAATACATGGAACATTGATTCGTTCATACCCCATAGCAATTCCATTTAGTTGTATAGAAAAGTACATTATTTGATAGTCTTAGTTCTTATAAAAGGCCTATTGATTCTTTCCTGCTAGTGTAAAATGCAACCAGGGAAATCTAATGAAACCTGTTGTTTTTTAACTTTGAAACCAGGTCCTGTTGGCCCAGCTGGTCTCCCTGGACAGCAAGGTATCGTTCTCCATCAGCTTTGATTATGCTTCTTAAGAAAATGGAATTCATTAGTTTTCCTTTGTTTCTAATTCTCTCAGCCCTTGGCACGTTCTCTCTCCCTTTTGTTTGCAGATTTCTTCCTTTCAGTTCATTTTGCCGCATTATTTGGCTTAATTAATCTTGTAAAGAATTTCTATTATTTTTTGTTTTCCCAGGGGAAGAAGGAAGGGGGTAAGAGGGTGGGAAGAGCCAGAGTATTGTGGATGCTGCAAATGTCTGTTTTTCCTTATGTTGTTTTTTCTGAGGGCTGATATTTCTAAGGCACTTCTCAAGTGCAATTGCCTCTCTGTGATAGGGGATATAGCCCAGCTGGATATCTCCTTCCATTTTGAAAGGCAGGAGAACAACCTAGAGCCCAATTGGGAATAATGTCACTGTGAAACCACCGCCAATTGGACAGACATCTGTTTGGAAGAGCCTGAATAGAGCTGACCCCTTAGAACCTCTCTTAGCTGTTTTTCTGTGATTCTGTTAGAGCAAATTGTGCAGTAATTTCCACATTGGAATGCAGTATCCCTCAGAGCTGGGGGCTGCTCCCAGTTCATATAAGAAAAGTCTGAACCTGTTGACAGGGAGTTGAGGAGTGGGTAAAATATTACCCTCTCTCAGTTACATAATTCACTTTCTCTTGTTTATTTGGGTTTTTTTCCTGAAATAGGTCCACGGGGTGAGAAGGGATCCCCAGGTGAAGCTGTGGTAGAAACTATCAGAACAGAAGTCTCATCATTAGCATCTCAAAGTAAGTGGCTCTGCTTTTCCAGTCCTCTGTTTGGAGACATGTCAGAGCCTCAAGGCCTGCTCTCAGCTACCAGGAGACGCCCCGACCTCTTTCCCCTCAACATGACACAGGGCAAGTGTGTGCCTGTGCTTGGTGGTGGGACTGCCTTTCTGCCCTCCTTCTCATTTTTGCATCCCAAAGTCATTCCAGGAGATAGATAGCACCAGTCCCATGTCACAGAGAGGGAAGCTGAGGAATGGTGAGTGGTGGACAGCTGCTAACAGCAGAGATGGTCGCAGAGCTGAGAGGTTTCAACCTGGCCTTTCAGCCACTGTATTCACACAGGGCAGTTCCCTGTGCAGTATGAACCTGAAGCCCACCTGCAAGAGGAGAACCAATTTGAAAAGACACGTTAATCTGAGCAACAGAAATAATCTCTCTGCAAATTAGAGGATGAATTCACAGGGGAGCAAATGCTATTTTAAGATGAAAATAAATGAGCAGAACAGAATGGTTTAGCAACATCCCAAGAAAATTGCTTGCTCTGTGCAATACTAGATGTGTGATGTGCTTTCAGTCAGTATTCCTAGGGTCTGGGGCCTCTGCAAATGTGCATCAGAGGCAAGGTAGAAGAGGGCATACAATTATGTGATCCTTTCCTGATCACTGTCTGAATGGGGCCATGTAGATTCAGACCATGCTGGAGTACTGTCCTGTTCTCTACTCAGGAGTCTTGGTTCTCAGCATCACTAAACTTTGAGTCTGTGCCTTAACTTGGAGGTGAGGGTACATCTCAGAGTACAATCGAGATAACACAGTGCAGCTATTTGTTAAATGATGTCTGCATTATGTTCTCCTTCCAAAACTTGCCTCTCTTTTAAATAGTCTTTCTTCTCATTGAAAGTTCTTTCCCTCCTTCTCTGTCCTTTGAGTCCTTTGCTATCTCCCTCAGCAACCATTACTTTCCTCCCTGTGTGCAATATGCTACCAGCCTGCTCAGCACTCCGTTTTGCTTCATATCCCAACCTGCAGGCTGGCAACCAAACATAAATATCCTCTGTCTTCCCTTCCTCAGCTTTCGCTTAGGTCACCCAGGTCCTGCCTAGTCCACCTTTGATTATAAGAGCTTCTAACAGCAATGTTTCAATAGAGTTTCCATAGCAGCAGTAGCTCCATAGCAACAATTTTCCCTTGTTTGTGTGTGTTTCTTTTGTACAGTGCTGGGAGATTTTCAAGGGCGAGCAGGACCACCAGGTCCCCCTGGACCACCAGGTAGGTAATACAGCAGAGCTCAGTACTTAAGCAGGGTGGTGCTCACACACATGGCACATTTTTGGCCATGCAGTTTGCTGGGTAAATATTCTATAATACCCCTGTTTCTTTTGTCATCAGGTGAATCTGTGCGGGGACCCCCTGGACCTCATGGTCCACCAGGTAAAAACTTGTTCCTCTGAAACAAAACAGGAAAGTGGGAGGTTTTTCCAGTGCATCTATTCTGTGCCTTTCACTATCCCAGATCTTGTACCTGGTGAAATTTAGGAGGCCTGAATTTACTGGAAGCGATATGTTCCATAGCGAGTTCCTACTAACACAATTTCACTGCAGCAAGATGCCACCCAACAGAGGACATTTGCTTTGGCAGAGGTTTCCAGCCAGATTAGTAATTCATAAAAGCCATACTTTTTGGAAAGACACCTAAAGTTTTCAAGTTCCCAAAGGAAGTAACTGCAATCAATTCTACATTTATTTCTTACTTGTCCAGCCTTAACTTCCAGCTGTGGATAGATGAGGAGGTTCTTATCATGAGGAACATATCCCCACTCCCCCTCCTGCATAGGTTTTCCTTCAACAGCCAGGGGAGGTGCAGGAGGACATGAGAGAGGAGCATAACCCCATTCCTTGTTCTCTGCTCAGTAGGAAAAGGGGGCAGGTGAGGTGTAAGAACATTCCCTTTCACTGTAGTGAAGGCCAGCTGCGATAGGCACCCTGTACCACAGACAAGAATCTCTCTGTCTTTTGTCTGCTACGGTGGCAAATTATAATGAAAATCAACTAACAGGGATAGATGTGTGTGGAGAAAATGGTGATGTGAGCATCCACTGGGAAATACCTGAGCTAAGGCCGTGGCTGGAGACGTAGCAGCTCTGACATGCATTTACATACATTGCTGATGCTCATCTTTCCTGAAGCCTTTTTGTGTCCCTTTTGCCTAGGATTGCCAGGACCTCCAGGTCCACCAGGATCTTCCATGTCCACCTCAGGTAGGTTCTTACCACTCATTCCCTGACCTGTGCCCTGGGAATGTCTTGTTGGGGTTCCAGAGAGCACATACTCGGCTGGCACCAGGTGGAGCCAGAGAAACCTTGTGTCGTGTTCTGTTGGGTGTCGTGTTCTGTTGGATATCATGAAGAAATCTTTTTGTTTTAATTACAGAAGCATTCTTCACAGGCCCACCAGGTCCACCAGGACCACCAGGCCCGAAGGGAGACCAAGGTGGGTATATCCTGCTGCCTCACCAAGGTGCTAGATAGATCTCATCACCTTAGGCTGAAAAGAAGGAAGGATGGGCTTGAGAGCAGGAAGCATCCTGCCTTTCTGTGGCTGTAAGAAAGCTTGGTGCAGTTGTCACTAAGTAGGGACTCCTGTCTGCCATAAAACAAGTCAGTCTTTGTCAGAGAAATTTATTGGCCTCCTGTACTGGTGGGAAGGCAATCACTGTATTCCTATCCCAACTTTTCAACCCCATTAGATTCAAGAGCGTTCAGAGCTTCAAATTTGCCACTGAAGGGGACCAGTCTTTTTGCAAAATGCGGTGTGGACTAAGTCAGTGGAAGGAGGGGGCCCTGTGAATTGTAGCTCAGCTCTCAGCTGGCAAGAAACTGTGGCATCTGCTACCTTTACCCATTTCTCTCCTGCAAATTGAAGGCCAAGATAATATGCTGCAGTGTGGGCTGGGATGTTGCAGATGAGAGTAGAGCAACTAATAACACTGTTCCTCTGCTCCCATGTTTGCAGGTGAACGAGGTCCACGAGGACTCACGGGTAAGGATGCTTCCAGAAGGTGTCAGTGGGGTTCAGGGTAGGTTTCCTGTGTGTATAACTGCTCCTCCGTTTCTGTGTCCCGCACAGGAGAACCAGGTGAACCCGGCCTTTCAGCATTCTCTTCCCATGGTCAGTCTGTGCTCCCTTTCCCCTTTCGAATTCATTGTCCCTAGGCTTGAAACCAGGGGCAAAATTCTGCTCTATTAATTCTAGCTTGGTTTTAGTGGAGCCAGGATTTTGTCCACACACTTTACTCCTGTGAATCTCTGACTCTCCTTCTGCAATTTCCAGGTGAAAGAGTCACCATACAGGGACCCCCAGGCCCGCCAGGCCCACCTGGACCAAAAGGTGAAATTTAAAATCTTCTTTCTTTCTTTCTTTTTTTCTTTCTTTCTTTCTCTCTTTGCTGGTGGCCTCGCACAGCCAAGGAAGGTTGAGACCTTGACAGAACCTGGTCCTTTGGTAACTACAGCTGTGCTCACCTTGCCTTTTCAGGCAGAGCAGGCCTATGGCATAGAATTGCTCCAAGCACAAGGCACTTGAGTAGATCACAGACGGCTCAGGAAAGCTGCTGTGGCCTCTTCCTTATTCCCAACAAGCTTTTAAATCAGGACAGTCATTACAAGGGCTGGGTAGCTGTTTCTCTGACAACATTTAGCTCAACTGTTTTACATGACCAAACTATGTAACATGCAGTGACCCCCATTACAACTGTCTGTCTCCCTTCCCTCACTGTTTTTCAGGTGATGCAGGTGTCCCAGGCGCTCCTGGCATCCCAGGAGCATCTCGAGGTAAGAGGACAGCTGATCACTGCTCTGATATTAACAAGGAATGCTGACATCCTGGTAGAGACTTTGAAAAAGCTCCTTTAACTTTTACCAGTGAGGTTACCAATATAATGCTGATGGGATTTGTGTTCAGAACCTCTTTTTGCACAGCTTTCCTTTAATCATAAAATTCAAGAACTGTTAGTTTGCCTTTTTCCAGCTTACTGGGAATCCTTTGAGCCAGAGTTTTTCCTCTGTGTGAGTAGGTTCTTGAACTGGTGCTGCTGAGGGTGACTGGGATTGGGAGCAGCAGGGCAGTGAGGTTAGACTAATGAGCTTGAGTGCTTTACAATCTCCATCTGTATTCTGCACAGCACTGCACTCTGATGCACAAACTGACCAGGTCTGCCCATCTGAAGGTCTCTGGACTCAGCCCTGCAGAGCTGCATGGGCAGAGTTATAAGATGCTGGATTAACTGAAGACATTACACTTCCAAATAGCCTATGCACAGACTGTGTTTAGAGATGGATGGGGAGCCCCTCCCTAGTCCATTTCCAAAGGTCTTTTCAGACGTGTGGGAAGGGCTTGATGCAAGTACAATATTTATCACTTGGTCTAATGCAACTATGCCAAAACCACTCCTTTTCCTTACAATGCTTTCTGTAGGTGGATCCAGACAAATTCAGGGGCCCCCAGGACCTCCTGGGCCACCTGGTCCTCCCGGCCCAAGTGGAAGTTCATCTCAAGAGATTCAGCAGTATGTCACTGACTACCTGAAGAGTGAGTACAATGAGATTTCTGCTGTGGGTCAGCAATGCATGCCTATCACCCTTTTGCTCCATGAGCCCTTGCCCCGCCTTTAGAAACAGCAGCCCTATTACTCTGGACTTAATTCTCTTGAGCACTGTGAAGTGCTGTTGCCCACTGTGGCCTCTGCAGAACCGTGCTTCTGTTTCCCTGTTCTTTGCCAGGTCCGGTAATTGTGCAAGTGGTCAGTCTTCCCTCTAACTGATGTGGGCATATCTTGGGCTTCCTACCTAGGTGACAACGTAAGACATTATTTGACTGGTGCCCAGGGCCCACCAGGCCCTCCGGGCCCACCTGGAGTTATCACCACTGCAGATGGGGTGACCCTGGATTATGCGGAGCTGGCTACCCGTGTTATGAGCTATATGACAAGTAAGCACCGTGTTGGTAAGCTCTGCACTGAGCCACACTCTCAGCCAAGCTTGTACAGCATCTGGGAGGTGAGAAGCAACAGTCTTTAAATAGCAGCACCTCAACCATACTCACCTTCAGCGGTCTTGGCCCAGGACTGCACAGAGCTGAGGTTGCCCTCTGAGCCTGGTCCTATTTTAATGGTTAGATTAAGTAGCAGTTTCTGCTGTTTAAAATGTCTCACATTAAACATTTGCTGTTAGACCCTTTAACACCCCCAAGGCACAAACAGAGGTGCCTTTATTTCGTATATGTGGTCTCAGGTATTCTGGGGTTGTCTTGTAGGCTTGGGGCCCTAGTAAAGTAGATGAAATTCCCAGAGATTTTGGAAGTAGCCTGGAAACTCTGTCAGAAGAGCACAGACCACACAGCTGTGGAGACAACCAGGGTGTATGAGATAGCAACTGATTCATAGCTGGGGGCATGAGAAGCCCATTCTACCAGATAAACTGGATTACTTCAGCTTTCCTTTGTCCCCTCCTGACCCCTCTTCAACTTCTGTCTCATCCTGATGTAAAACCTTTTCATTCCGACAGGCTCTTCAGGTCGCTATGAATCATTTGCCAGCTCAGTATCAACTACATCCATTTTGTACCAAGAACTTCTGGACCTGCTGCAGAGTAAGTGACTCTCAAGTGACATGAGAGTGGGGGTAAAGCATCCCATCATCCTGGAGATCTGTCTTTCCCTTCCAGACTCCTGCCTTCAGATGGAGTTACCTGCAGCTGCTTCAGAAGGCAAAGTGCTGCTGTAGGTGCTGCTGAGTGACCTGTGATCTCTCCTTCCATGTTCTTTTGAGACAGACTTGTGTGTCTTGTACTGGAGAGTTCAGCTGCTTTCCAGAAGCTCCCTTACCTTTGTTACCCTTTTGCTTTTCATGCCCACAGTTGGAACTCTACAGTTTCTTACTCTTACTCTCTCTGCTCCTGTCTCCTCCTTGTCTATTTAAGTGGCATCTGCCTATGTTCTTCCTTTTCAGGAACTCCCCACAATTTTTCCCAGTCTCCCTCCCACTAAACTTTGGTCACCCACTAAACCTTTCCAGATCCCCCACTCTCACAAAGTCTTGCTATGTCATTGTCCTTAAGGTGAGGAAGATCCCCAGCTCTCTGTTCTTTTCTATACACACTGTTACTGTGGGCTGATAGATAATCCTCTAGGATGTCATTTTGCTGGGCCTGAGGGTGTTGATGGCCAGCACTGTGCGCCAAATGGCTACTGAAATGCCACAGAACCTCAGCATGGTCTTTTCCCAATTGAGCTGCTTTTTATTCCCTTTACCCAGGATGTTGTCCAGGGTGTCCCAAAGAAATAGAGCACAAGGCAGTCTCTTTAGCAATCCAAATTCTCATCTGCCTCAAACCTTTGTTGTAGGAGATTCCCAGCTCTGCCACAAGTGTTTCTGGCACCATACACCAGACAGTTCACACTCAGAAAAGAGTGGGGAAAAGGGCTTTGCATCCACAGGTTTTGATGCTCTCCCCAGTGGTTGGGGCTCAGCTCACGGGCTGGGAACTCCTGACACCGGGTGTCTGTGCAGCAGCTGGATGGCCTTAAAAAGCGCATTTTTTCATTTCTAGGAGAAGAAATTCGTCAGTATCTCATTGGACCTCGGGGCCCACCAGGACCTCCTGGACCAGGGGGAGATGGCACATCTCTGTCACTGGATTATGATGAGCTGACCAGGCGATTTATCAGCTACTTGACAAGTAATGGTCTTCATTAGTGTGTGTTTCCCTCTGTTCCTTTGGGAGCTCAGCAGAAAGCTCCTGCTGTCAGCCAGTGAAAACAATTCCAGTGTTGACTGCATGAATCTCTGTGTACAGAGACCTCCTCATAGGGACTGTGAGAGACTTGGAAGAGAGCAAAGGTACCCTGTAGCTAAGATACTACCCACAGTCTCTAAGAATGAGTTCTTGCTTTGTTAAATATTGAGCTTAGGAACATAATTTCACCTTAGCCATCTTAGAAGTACCATCAACACCTTTAAGTGCCTTTTATAACCCTTTTCTGACTGGCTCTGTGGCCAGGATATATCTCCCTGTGAAAGATTTGGTCTGTGCCATTCAGGCAGTTCAGGCAACAAACTCTTAGAAGTTTAGTCAAAACAAATTCCATGTCTCTGTGTCATTTTCCCATCTGTAGGGGGTGATATAGTATGTAAGAACTGTTGGACAGAGAGGACCTGGAGCGTCCCCAGCAGCAGTGCTGAAATGCCTAATCCTGGTAGCTGCAACTATCTGCTTAGGAGCACAGACTGGGCTCAGTCTCTCTGAACTGCCCTTGGATACCAGCTCTCACTAGTGGACTGCTTCTAAAATGGAGGGAATTTCCTATTTGGGTCTGGAAGCAGGAAACTGCAGTTTAATGGCTCAAGCAGGACAGCTGCATTTTGTCAGCATGAACACTGCATTAAAGCAAATCACAAAGTGCGGAGTGTTGCCCCAGAGCTGCCAACACATGGAGAGCAGGACATGCATCAGCCTGTAGGTCAGAGCTGAGCTGCAAGTCTGGGGGCGCCCCTACCGTGTCATGGGTTCATGAGGTGCAGAGCTTCTGCCAAGAATAGAGGCCTAAGCCCTGCCTGTCTGCCGGTGTCCTTGTGTTGGGGTTGAAGGGGCAAGCTCTAAGTCCAAGTCCAGAACAAGGCTTGATCTCTGATTCTCAGCACAACCTGTTGATGAGAACACTCTGTGCTGCAGGAGTCCCTCCTGCATTGCCTGTGAACGAGCTCTGTCTGCTTAAAGTGTTCTGATAACGTGGAGCTGTTTGATTTTGCAGGTTCTGGGATGAGCATTGGACTTCCTGGACCACCTGGGCCTCCAGGGACTCCTGGTATATCCTACAGTGACCTGACAGCATACCTGAGAAGTAAGTGAACTTCTTTGCTCCCCTGCTGTGGGTCCCTACAAAGCCCTGAGATCTTTTTTTCACAATCCTAGGCACAGAATTTCCCCCCTTTGCCCATCATGACCAATATAATCCTGTATGAATAAACTCTGATGGCCCCTCATCCTTAGCAGCACTGCAGACCTCTGGGCTCTGCCAGGACCTGCACACACCACAAGGGGCTGCAGCTGGATCATTGTGATCCTGTAGGGAGCAGCAGAGACGATGTCTCAGGAACGGACACAGAGGAGCCCTTGGTTGTATCCACACTCGGCAGCATAAAGGCATAATTTCTTATGCCACTCTTTAACAGTATATTTAAAAAATGGGGACTTCTACTCTCTCTGGAATCTCCTGACTTTCCAATGTGATGTCTACACACAGGGAGGTGAGGTGCCCCAGGAAGGCTGCACCAGAAGGTGCTGCAGAGAAAAAAGTTCCTTGGCTGTATTTGGCATTACCTTTATAGTCAAGGAACATTCATCAGGGTTGTGGTTGTTTGGCTGACTTCTTTTCTTACCTTGTGTCTTACAGACTCTGAATTCAGTGGATTGGTCGGGCCCCCTGGTCCTGCAGGGCCCCCAGGACCTCCAGGGATCCCTGGAACACCAGGCACCTCTTTGGAGGACGTCTCTGCCTACCTACAAAGTAAAGCACTTGTGTTTCTCAGAGATTCTGTTTGTAGGTGCTGGGGGGGGCTGAGGCTGCAATTTAGCTTACAAGGGGTGTGACTACCTACTGAGAAAAAGATCACTTTAAAGAAAAAAATCTCATCATTATCATCTGTAAAGAGATGGAAGTTGGGGTTGGAGACTTTCAAGATCCCCAGATGTGCAATTTCTTTATCTTCTTGCTGATGAAAAATAATTCTTTCTCTCTTTCAAGATGTGGGATACTCTTCCCTTTCTGGAGTCCGGGGCCCACCTGGCCCTCCTGGCCCTCCAGGACCACCAGGCTTCTCAGGAACTGGCCTGTTGTCCTATGCTGACATCACCCACAGTGATGAGTTCAGGAGCGAGCTGATCCAGTACCTGAAGAGTAAGGAGACATCATCCATCCTCCCTGCACACATTCCAAGCCATGCTTTGCTCCGTGTAGGCTGCTCTCTGCCACAGCTGAGGCATTCCTGTAGGAGCCTTCCCTGAACTGGGGCTGCAGAATCATCTTAGCTTCTACAGCCAGGTCTGTGCAGGACTGTGCTGCATCCTGCAGGCTTGTCTGCTCTCAGTCCAGCTGCCCGTCCAAGCTCCGTGTTGTGACACAACAGAGACAGGCGCTGGGCACTTAAAATTGGCCTGTGCTGAACAGCGAGTCTCCAGTAAGGACACTGGCAGAGTTTTGCCATGGGAAAAGCATTTTCTTTGGCAAGCACCTGCCCCCAGAGCAATGGATGATGCAGGGGTTGGAAGGCAGTACTGAGGCAGCCGTGAAGGAGCTTTGGTCTCAGCTCATCCTGCCAAGTCTTGCAGGGCAGTCTTTCAAAAACATGGGGTTCCCCTCACTTTTGGGAGACTGGTCACAGAATGGCTATTTTGTCAGAGGTGCTGAAACTGGCCTGAGGAGTGCACCCTTCTGCAAAGTCAGTGGGTGTGTTCCCAAGACTGGGCACACAAAACTGGGAGAGGTGGGAAGGAGGAAGGTGCCACCTATAGAGATCAAGACTGAAGTGCCTGCCTGCTGCCTGAGAAATGGCACTGGATGAGGGTTGGTGGGACAGAATTTCACTCAGGGTGTAGCACAGGACCTTTGCAAAGTCCAGTGTTCCTGAAGTTCTCCCCTTGTATTTTGCAGGTGATGAAGTTCGAAGCTACATCTCAGGGCCCCCTGGGCCCCCCGGGCCACGGGGACCACCAGGACCCAAAGGAGACAGTGGCTTCGTGTCTGGGTCTATGTCTTCATCCTACCAAGGGTTACGGACGTCCGAGCGCTCGCATGGAGGATCCCTTGGTGCTGAGGGTTCCCATGGGGGGTCACTGGGCACAGGCAGCTCCTATGGCAGCTCCATGAGCAGGATGTCCTCTTACCACACCTCAGTGGGCAGCGATGGCACTTACGGTGCCTCCACCGGTGGTGAGGGGACTTTCGATGGGTTGTTGGCAGAGGAGGAATCCCACAGCAGATCAGCAGGTTCGAGCAGATCCTACAGCAACTCCTTCGCTGGTTCCCTGGATTACAATGAGCTGGCACTCCGTGTGTCAGAGAGCCTACAGAGTGAGTGAAAAGCCTGCTTGTCCTGACCCTCCCTGTCACAGCCTACCACTCCTAACCCCCTGTGCCTGCTGTCACACTGGTCACTTCCCTCCCCTTCCTGGTGCCTACAGCTCTCCCTTACACCTTCCTGCCTCAGCATCCAGACACGGTTCTCCCAGAGCTCCTTTCAAATGACATTTTTAATTCCTCAGGCCAAGGTATTCTCCAGGACCTGATGTCTTACACTGCACAGGGACCCGCAGGTCCCCCAGGCCCTCCTGGTCCCCCTGGCATCAGCAAGGTCTTTGCAGCCTATGGCAATGTCACTGCGGACCTCATGGACTTCTTTAGAAGTAAGTGAAGTTGACTTGCCGTTTCTGGCTCATGCATGTGACATCTCCCCACTCTTTACAGACCTAGGGAATCTTTTCACCTTTGCACATTGCAAAAGTCAAGGTATACCACTGGAGGTGGATGGTCTTTTAAAGTCCTTCCTCCCTTGCTGGGGAGGTGCAATCTTACCATTAGGAAAGACATCAATTTGTCTCGCTATTTGTAAGAAACTCATCCGAAACCCTGAAGGCCTCTATGCTTACAACCTGTGTGGCCCATTTTAACATGGCTGGACTGGCACACGTACAAAAACATGAGTCAATTGCTCGCTCTGCTCTCAGATTCCTTGCCCTGAGCACAGGCCAGCTCCAGCCCTGGTGACAGCCAGGACGCCCAGAGGGGGTGGCAGAGCAGGGCTGGTGAAATGCCATCACAGCCTATCCCTGGAACTTTGCTGGGACCAAAACTGTTTTTGAAAAACTTTGTCGGTCTCACCCCATCTAACTGAGAGAAATGTCCTTCCAGGGTGACCCACTGCTTCTCTGAGTAAGCACAGTGGTTTGTCCCTCTTATTCATCCTCTCCTTCATTTCCCTCTCCAGCATATGGTACCATCCAGGGGCCACCCGGTGAAAAGGGAGAGAGGGGATATCCTGGACCCAAAGGTAAGACTTGCCATCCTTTGCCTCTTTAGCCCTGTGAGGCCCAGGAAGCAGCACTGTGACCACAGAGGTACTTCGCACAGCAGTGCTCAAGGTCACACCTTCTGACAGTGAAGGTGGCACCTTCAGGATCTCAGCCAAAACATTGTCCTGCCTTGGTCTCCCTTACCCTGGTCTGTCCCTGTCCATGAACCACTTGTGCTCAAAGGCAAACTTGGTTTTCTCATCCCTTCAGGTGACCCTGGGCCAATGGGCCCACCAGGACGACAAGGGCACAGGGGACCGAAAGGAGAGAAGGGAGAGAAAGGTACGAACACCTGCCTGTCAGGGAGTGGAAGATTCCCCAGGCACCAGCCCATCACTGGGAATGGCTGGAAAACACTGTTTTGGATCTTTTGTCTTCCTACATGAACTTTTTAAATTACTCCTTTTTCCTTTATTGTCTCCAGGTGAACAAGTGTATGTTGGCAGAAGAAAAAGAAGAAGTGTTGGGGTTTAAGGAAAGAGGCAGCTCAGTTCTGCACAGGGCAGCAATCCCAGCAGCCTGTAGAGAATTAGCCTGAGTCTTCACTGCCTTAATGTAGAAAGTCCTCACCACTCAGCTGACCCCTTAGACTTGATAGTTCAGTGTTGCTGCAGAGATCTTATTGTCTCCTGTACGTGTCCAGCATGGCCCCAGTGTGGGTGTTTGCTCCTGTTACTGATGTTTGGTCCATGATGAGCTCCCAGCTCATGTCTCTGGGCTGACAAGGGTTTCCTGTCTCACCTACTCCAGGCTTCTTGTTTTACTCCCAGCTATATAAAAACCTCTTTTTTTTTTTTTTTAACAAGTAGCCAACTATCCAGCAAAAAGAAAAAAAGAAAGCAAACCCAGCCCCCTCAAATGCTGTGCTTTGTCAGGGATCAGGTGTAGGATCAGCCCACAGGATACAAGACCCCACAAGATACCCGGGGACTGACCTTGGACCGCACTGGGATTCCCTCTCCACAAACCCTGCTGGCCCTAAGTGGGAGGCAGAGCACAGCGAGGCAGGACATGGAAAGGGACCAAACAGAAGCACTTTTAAAAGTAATTTGTTTATATTTTAAAAAATATTTTTGTATTTTTTCCTGGTTTTCTAAACATTGGGGAAACATAATTTTAATGTAAACAGCCCAATTAAAGTGTGTTTTTAAGCCAATCCCTGAACTACTCAGGACCACCTTTCTGTGCTTGCAGGTTGTGTTGTGGGGCAGGGTGAGGCACCTGAGAGGGGTCTGAGGTACAGTGGTAAAATACAATGGCACAAGGTTAAATACTTTTTACACAGTTATTTTAAAAATTCTAAATTGTCCCCTTCACTCCAACATCACTTGTATTTCATGCAAGTTTTCCATCAACAAAACACAGGCCATCTCAGCAAACTGTGATTTTTTTATTGTATTTACAGCAGAATTATTACAATATTCTACAGAAAGCCATGAAATCAATTGCTTTTAAAAACAAGACCAAAAAAACCCCAAACCAAAATTGCTGTATGGCTGCTACTGCAAGTTCACTTCCACGAGCTGTACAGAAACCCTTAGCCAATTACTCATCCATCGCATGATTTTTGGTTGCTTTCTGTAAGGCAAAAGTAACTTGTTTTGCAGTTAACACAAAACATTCAACAAACTGCTGGGAGAACACGAGGCCGGTGCTGCCTCAGTCGCATGTGCTTTGTCACAGGACTGTGACAGGGTTCCCGCTCTGCTTGGCTTGCTGACAGAACATGGGGGTGACAGCTCAACGTTACATTTCACTCAGTGTCCCTTTCTGCTTTCTGTTCTTTCCACCACTGTAGGACTGATACTGTAAAAGAAGCCTTACCACTTAGTTTGGTAATTGGAAGAGATTTTGGAAAATCAGGGTGACTTTGGGCTCAGCCCATCCCTTCTGCTTTCAGTACAGTGGAAGCACATGAGCCCTTAGTGATGAGTTGTATATTCAAGTGGTTTGTATTCACGGGGTTGTTCTTCTCTGGCATCACTGACTGCCCCAATGCCACACGTGCAAAGGAGTTACAGAAATGAAGCACAAGAACTGAGGAGGGAGAAAGGAGGTAGAAAACAACTAAAAGTTCTGTAAAAGAGAAACACTGTAGTTTTCTTTTTTCTCCCCTTTATCTGTTCTCATCTTCTGTAAGACTGAGAAACAACAGGGCATCCTGGCCTTGGCTTGCCTGTGAACAAGGAAGGTTAATTCTCTCTGACCTTATTTCAACTGCTGTGAAGATGGGAGAAATAGTCTGAGAATGGGAAATGTGCACGGAAACATCAGTGCAAGGAAGTTTCAGAGATCCAAAGTACAGGTTTCGACATAAAATGACAAGAATCGAAATGTTAACATAGAAGGCAGAGAACTTATCTACACAGTGACTGTCCTAAACATTCCTCCCTTCCCTTCCTCCAACAACCACAGTCACTGTCCTCAAAAGCTTGCCCCACTTCCCCAGATGAACCAAGAAACAGGAGTTCAGTGGAAGGAGCTAGCACTGAGCTTTATCTGTTTGCACATTTCAGTTTCCAGCAGGATGAGTGTCTGAGGCCCTGGGAGCTGCAGCTGCACAGCAGCTCTGAAAATCAGGCTGCCTAAAAGTGGACTTAAGTGCCTGAATTTAAAACACCTGATTCATATCTTTCCTATACCAAAGCATCCTTAAAATACTTGCAAGACAGATACTGTTCCAGCTGGAGAATCAACTTAAACTTCCTGTGTGATTTTGCTGTCACATGGTGTGATGAAAGAAATTTAACTGCTGCTTTGCTTGGCTGTGTCTGAGTTAAGGTGCTACATTTCTTATTTACTAAGAAAAATAATTCAGTAGCATGGAGTTATCATAAAGTCCTCTGGGACAGAAGAATAATTTTTTTAACTGTATGATTGATTAGATATTGAACACCTACGAATGTAATTTTAAAAAGGTATGAGCTGAAAAGATTACCTGGAAAAAAGGATGCAGCTCAACAGGAATTTAACTGTATTTTAACTGATGTGAAAAATCACTGCGAGTAAATGCCACCAGTCAGGACAGCAGCCTTGCCACCTCAGAACTGGAATTCAGGTGTCAATTCAAATAAAGGTTTTCCTTCAGAAGGTGTTTATAAATCAGGATCCATCTAATCAATCATAACAACCTCAATATCGTATCTTTACATACCATACACGCTTCTCGTGCATTCAGCAGAGACAGCAGAGCGCTTGGAGAAGGAAAATTTGTTTTATGGGAATCAGAGAGGATCACATGTTGGAATATTTCTCTCTCACTGAAGTAAACAGCAAAGTTCCCCTGGGACTCCAGGAGGCCAAGGCCTGAGCCAGACCATTCCCCCGCTGGGGCTGGTAACCCTTCCTCAGCCAGTCCCACTCAGGAGGGATGTGGAGTCTCCTCAAATCCGGGGTACAGGAGCCCCCAGAGAGCTCGCTGGGTACTGGCAGCTGCATTAGTGGAGGACTGGAGAGCCTGCACACAGCTGAGTTCTCGGAACTCAGGATGTGAGCAGAGCCAGGGGCTCTGTCCTTACAAGGCCCTTTCCCATAAAAGCTGACTTAGCAGGTGCCCAAATCTGCTTTCAGAGCTCAGGAAGCACATGTAAAGTCCGCCCCTGTCAGAGGCCAGGGGCCTGCAGGCAGGTTTTCTGTGAGGATCAGCTGTAAATACAGGAGGACAACCCATCCGCTGACTGCAATCCAGGCACTTACTGCCTTTGCTCGTTTCCCTGCAGACAGTATTTATGATGCAGTAAAACACAAAGGTGAGAAAATACTGATTTGTGGTCAGCTTTGCAAGAGCACGTGGGGACAACGAGATCTGCCAAACAGTAAGAAAGCACATTGTTTTGGCTGTGGAAAACACATCTAAACCACTCTGGAGATGGAGCTGCTAACATTCATTAAAGGGAGGTGACATGAGACAGTAAAGAGATTGGATTTTGTATCTCATGAGATCTCTTTTGGGCCTACATGAGACTAAATTAATTTGAATTGAATTTTTCAACACTGATATAATATTGTAACACCTCTTTCATGTTCTGCAACACTTACATCCAATTTTATCAGTCTAAGTGTGTAAATACCCATGCTAGTTCCTGTTATCACACACAAAACATATTGTCAAGATTCATATCAATTCTCAGCATGGCTGCAACTCCTTCACAGTGCTCCCCACCTGACTAGCTGGGCAAGGCTTCCATCACCACACCTGATCTCTCCCTTCATCACGCAGCTCAGTTACAGTTATTTGTGCAATTTACAAAGAGATCAGATTGCAGGGGCCAGTGTGAAGAGGATCTTCAAATAAAAGATGTAAGAGATTTAGACAGAGGTAAACAGAATGCCAATATACATTAGCAAGTGATCAGTGAAACTACCGAAAACGTAAGGAGAAGATTATTAATGTAGTGCAGTGATAGGACAAAGAGAACGGGGTACAAATTGAAAGAGGGGAAATTTAGGATAGATATTAGGAAGAAATTTTTTACTGTGAGAGTGATGAGGCCCTGGAACAGGTTGCCCAGAGAGGTTGTGGATGCCCCAGCCCTGGAAGTGTTCAAGGCCAGGCTGGCCGTGAGCAACCTGGTCTAGTGGATGTGGGGGAGTTGGGACTAGATGATCTTTAGGGTCCATTCCAACCCCTAAACATTCTGTGATTCTGTGATTTCCCTCTGAGGAAAATCTGCCTGCCCTGCCTGCTCCCTGAGTAAAGCACTGAGCCTACATCATACGGAACTGCAAACAAATTCTGATAAATAGAAATTAAGAATATTCAATTTTATCTAAGTAACAGTCAATTGATGAAGGTGGAGCTTAAAAAGCAAAAGATCTTCAAAGACTTTTTTCTCCCTAATGAACAAACAATTCAAAGAACTTTGCACTTAGCAACAGAGAACATTCTAGAGATAGGGAGTGTGAATTTACAACCGTACACAATACACATTTATAATAATAAAATGCCAGAAATTAAGGCTAGCTATTAAAGTAATTATGCTATCAAAAAGTTACAAAATTTAAATTAAACATGCATTTTCCAATTAATTGTTTTTCTGTGCTGTAAATTAAGTGTCTTCATTGAGAAGGTATCGGTTCAACGTCCAAGGATTTCAACATCCCAGGTTTCAACCACAGCTGATTATGAAGTCCCATGTTAATTTATGAGCTCATTGACATGCAGCAACACAGTTCCCATGAAATGAACGTCGTGTAACGGTCACCAGCCGCACGTTCAGTGCAAGGGAGCAAAACAAAACGGTCGCAGTTGATGCCCAAAGAGACGTGAGAAAGTCAGGCCTCAAACAACAGAAAGCAAACACTATTTTACAAATGGAACTCCAGCATACCCAAGTACAGCCTTTAATACTGTGTCTTGATATGACTCAACCTCTAACCCCCAAAAGGAGTGCAGCAAAAATTGACCTAACACAGCTGTATTTCCCTACCTGCTACATGAGAGACATTTCAGATTTTCCACTGCAGATCAGTCAGGTAAATAACTTATTGTACATCTATGAACTTGAAAAATAAAACCTGCCTATGTTAGTAGGTGACAACACAAAAGCAAAACACCCAGCTTCATAAAGGAGTTTGTCTATATTATTTAACTTAAATCTTTCCACAAAATAAAATGACTAAAATAAAAAAAAAAAAAAATTGAATCTAACACTTCTAATGAAATCAGACTTTAGCCATGATTATTTATAAATATGACCATCTGCCTCCACTTTTCCAATGGAGTTTAAATGAACAGGCTTTGGTAAGAACAGAACAATGGCTCTACCCATTCCAGGTACAGTTAGAGAAACCACGTGCATTTTGCACCCTGCTTTCTAAAAAATACATTCTACAGCTTTTCAATTTGTAGAACTAACCACCTGTAATAGCAAAAGAAAATAATAAACTGTGCATTTTAAAGTTAGCATTTCTTTCACCTTTACATATTTTAGTGCAAAATATTTTAGGGTGAGGATTTACAACCAAAATGGCAGTAGCAGCAAGAAATCTTGTTTTGTACAGTAACAACAATGCTAAGGAGTTTTGTTTTTTTAAGTGACAAAACAGTATCCTGTTACCAGGATCAGCATATCTAAGTGTTTCAGGCACTGTATTAATTAAACTAGCACCCCATTTCATTATGGAACTAATGGACAAAACATGTCATGGAGATCAGCTCAGTTTAATTTATGCCAGAGGTTTCTTTTGAAAGAAATTACAAAGGCTTTTGCTTTTGCCAGTTGTGTTTAAACATAAGGGTTTGTTTCTCCGATTACTGGCATGTTCTCAGCAATTAGTTTCAGTCCTTGCCATGAAGACACTGCTCAACATTATGAAACTTTAAACCTCTCATGGCATTTTCAATTGTGGAATTCTCTCGTGGAGAGATCTGATGCTTAAAAACACAGTAGCAGAACTAATATTACATGGTTTAAATGCTCACATGAGAAACCTTTTTTTTTTGTGATTAGAAGGAGCACAACTAATATTTCAGGCTTAAAGTCAAAACCATAGGTAACATACTTTTAGAGACCGAGATAAAAAGCCCACTTAGTCTTGAAACATTTGAAGGACGTAACATTACCATTGTACACCAACACTGGGTTCGTTTCTTCTGCTCAGAGAAGTGAAGAAACTGATGTGACACTGATTGTCTCCACGGAAAACAAAAAGCGCGGGGTCCTCGGATGTACACACGGGGCAGGTAAGTCAGGTTAGATGGGTAAGGATGGAGAATTCCAGACAGGAAAAAACCTAATGCAGTTCCCAGAGTTACGACCCAGTAGAGTGAAGGCTGGGGATTGGATAGAATTTGGAAATCCGGCTTTGTGTCGAAGGATTAAGGCATTCGGATTCTCCAGTCATTTTAAAGAAAACTTCCTGTTCCTGCAGTTTTCTGGCAAATTCTTCTTCCAGCGTCTAAAACCAAAATCAGATTGTTACAGAATTAACAAGGCGAAGTACAAGAAACCCATTATTGTGGTGATAGACTGTCTGATATAACACTGTAACTTCATATACATCATCAAAAAAAGTCACCCAGCAAACATGAAATTGCAAGACAGCCAAGACACTGCAAGCCAAGAGCATCATCTGCCTGTAGGACACTCTGAACTGTGTGAAAATCTATCACTTTCCATTTTGAAATAAAATATAAACCCCAAAACTAACCTCCACCACCCTCTATCTGTTATTTAGCACTCAATTTTTGGAGAAACCCATCGGCTTCTGAAAGAAATCTGGGTTTAGGAACGCATCTCCAGCTAAGTTTTCCATGCAAACACACACACAGGTGCTGCAGGAGGGAGCTGGTAACACACAGACTGTTTTGTTGCACCTGCCCTTTGCTCAGCTTTTGCACTTTAACATCTTTTATTATTCAGTGAACTATAACAGCTTTGTACAGCAGTTTGATTCTCCTCTGCAATGCTTTTGTACTGTCTGTATTTGCTTGATCAAGGCCTTGTTTATTTCCTGATTCAAGAACTGCTCCGATTTACCTTTTTTCTTGGCCTCAATTTCTCTCTCCATTCCTTCAGTTCTTGGCTGTGCTCTTCATCCAGCTCCTTTAGTTTCTGAGTCTCATGCTCAACCAGTAGATGGCATTTTTCATTCTGAAAACAAGATACAGATAATCCTTATGTAAAACTAATTCAGATTAGGCAACTCAACATTTGTACAGTGACATATGTTGTCCTAATTCTTTTTAATTAGCTTATTCTGTGTAAATAGTGACGTGAATAATTACAAGATAAAAGTATGTTACCCGGCTGCATTTTCAAAAGCTGATCATTCCATCAGAGCCAATTGAGATAAGAAACACTCACAAACCCAAACACTGCTGAGTGTCATTAAGGCAGAAGCTGAGAGTGTTACTCAAAACTGTGTTTCACTGACTAATAATGCTTTTCAGGGTCAGACAGCATTTCTGCTTTGCTTTCTAAAGACAGTCTGTACAATTTATTAAAATCAATTACATTAAAGACAAAGCTGTTTTTTGGAAATATTTCAACTCTTGGTGCCAAGAACTGAGATGAACAAATGGGGTTTAGAGAGGGGAGAAATGTGGTTGCAGAAGCAGCCTAGGAAAAGGATAATCAAACCACACTTAGCTCCACTTTTCTCTCAGTAAGGTACCCAGGTAACTGCCTCCCTTTCAGAGGACTTTCGAAGCATAGCAAAACAAAAATTAAGTATTTAGGTACATCAAATCTTTGCTTTTTTATTAAGAGCAGCTGGCAATGGTCATGTGGCTGGAGCCCCAGGGCCAAACGGGTCCGATGCAGAGCACAGAAGCACAGCAACAGAAAAGACAAGCTCTTGGCTAGACCCGAGTGCAGCAAGGGGCCAGTTTTCCTTGTGAAGCTCAGAGCAGCCCTAATCTGCTCAATTTTACTTGAGCTGAAACTCTCACAAGACTCCCACGGTACTTGGGGATTTACTGAGGCATATTAATGGCACAGCCAGCGACTGTTTCTGCAGCATGTAAGAAAGGGAACTGAGCAGAATGAGCTTCATTGGTTGTCGCATGATTTCTCTAAGCAAAGGTTATCAGCAGGTGATCATTTAATGCTTTAAAACTTGTGTCCCTGAAACAGGGAAAAGCTGATTTAATGGGAAAGGAGATCTGGCCTCTGGTATACAGCAGAAACTTTTACTAAATGCATACCAAAACGGACAGAACAGAGTTCCTTATGGCAAGAAAAGAATTCCTTTTAAGTACCTTCCAGAAGGTCATGTACAAGTGGCAGCACTTTGTAAAAACCTCCTCATTCATGCATTGC
Source organism: Pseudotriccus pelzelni (assembly GCA_035584735.1). Lineage (NCBI taxonomy): Eukaryota > Metazoa > Chordata > Aves > Passeriformes > Tyrannidae > Pseudotriccus > Pseudotriccus pelzelni. The sequence continues at coordinate 24,361,463 of JAWMRA010000162.1, read as the reverse complement.
TGTGAACATCTTGTTGGTAATGTCTGGTGCTGCCTGCCTCTGTTCTGATTAATGACATTTCAGTAAAACCAGGTTACAGGAAATGTTGCCTACAGAAAATAGCCCTGGGAGCTTGACAGATATTCCAGAAGTGATCATCTGTTTCTGGTTCATGCTCTTCTTGCATTTGAAATGATTTCTCATTAACTGATGGAAGCATACGAATGTGGTTAAGCAGTGAGCTGCAGGCCTTGGAAAGCAAGGTTGAAACTCTACACTGATCAGTAAAAATGAAGGAAAAGATGTTTCTGCTTTGCCTGCATCCATTATGAACCCCAGTCTTCCCACTGAATGGTCATTTAATATCATCTATTTTTAACCTGTAACTGATGCAGTTCCCTGATGTTTGCTTCACACTGCAGCTGAAGGTCCCGCATTTGGTTTTCGTGTTTCTGATGCTGAGCCAGTCTCTCGTTCTTCTGTCTCTTTTCTTCTTGAACAGCAAACTAAAATTAAAAATAAAAACATTATTTATATTGTGCCTCTGAATACAACAGTTTACACGAGCCAAAGAACTGCATGTAACAGAATGAACACATACTGAGAATGGTTTCAGAAGATTTTAGCAATAATTTTCTCTACTCTTTCTTTTTAAAAATCCTTACAAAGCAAGTGCCCCCACAGTTCTAATTCCATTTCTCTGTCTGCACTATGATTTTTCCGTAAAACACAGCACATTTCACTACCAGACTCCTCCAATTATCTCCCTCTGAAGGTAAGTGACACAGTAGTGTTGCTGCAGGTGTCGGTCAAGGTTGGTGTTACACAGCTACAGGACACCTTATTTTCCAGATTTTTCATCCTTTCAGTGCTCACCCTACGAAACCATGACTTGGGACTTTGGCGCATCTGTAGAAAGCAAACCTCTCAACACCTTCACAGCATTCCCTTTTAAAGAACGAGTGAATACCTACAGTTTTAGTTCATAATCTCACAGAAATCAAGCATCCTCAAAAATATTTCACAGGATCAGAGAACGGCTGAGGTTGGAAGAGACCTGCAAAGATCAACCTCCCTACTCAAGGCAGGGTTGACAGGAACAGGTTGACAGGTTTGTATCCAGTTGGGTTCCTGACATGTCTGTAACCTCTCTGGGCAACCTGTTCCAGCGTCTGACCACCCACACACTAAAGAAGTGTTTTCTTATGTTTAAGTTGGGCTTTCTGTATTTCAGTTGTGTCTGCTCCCTCTCACACTGTCACCGGGCACCCTGGGAGGAGTCAGGCTCCCCCTTCTTCAGGTACTTATACCCATGGGTAAGACCCTCCTGAGCCCACTCTCCTGCAGGCTGAGGCATCCCGGGTATTCCAGGTGGCTCCTCATGTAACAAGACCCACGAGTCCCCGGGTCAGCTTCAAGGCCCTTTGCAGGACTTGCTCCAGTTAATTCATGTCTGTGTTGTTTAGGGAAGCCCAGGACTGGACCCAGTGCCCCAGAAGAGTCTCACCAGTGCAACAGGGAAGGATGATTTGCTCTGACCTCATCCAGTGCATCAGCTCAGCTTGGTACCATCTGTGAACCTGTGAGAGTGCACTCTGTGCCATTCTCACATTTGGCATTTACGCTATTAAAACTAAATATTCATTTAATAATTACCTGCTTAATTTTTTCACGATCTTGGTCTGGAGAGGCTAACGAATTGATTCTTAAACTTTTCTTAAACATAGCCATGCGAGTCTTTGCTTCACTTCGCTGGATTTTAGGCAGTCTGGCTCTTTCCTGAGTTTGCTTGTTCTTTAACTCCTCAATAAGGCGTTGATTGTACCTCTGCATCTGTTCTGTTTCCTGCAATGTTAACCACGTGGAAATGTTACAGAGTAACCATCAGTGTTACACTATTTGTATCTCAACTCCTCACTAAGCACCCGGTGTGAGTCGGTGCCTCTCAGCAGAAAAACCAACCCCAGCCCCAGCAGCACCAGTGGGCAGGAGGGGCTTCCTCCCGAGAGCTCTGGATCATCCCTGATGAGATTCTCCAGTTAATGTGAATACACGTATTTTACCAGTGGTTGTTCAGCTCCTGAACTGCCTTTTAAAAAGTCTGTTGTTCAAAGGGAGAAACTTCTGTGCTGCAGCTGTGAAGGGGCAGTTTGCTGCAAAAGCTCTGAAAACAACAGCCAGTATGGGATGAACCCGACTGGAGAGGAATAGGCCTTCATTGGAGGCTGTTCATGTTCTGATCACTGAGGAGATCCCCTAACACCTCCCTGCTGGTTTACATTTTCAGAAGTTGAACTATTTTCTTTAGTGCATTCTATAAAAAACCAAATGCCCCGTGGAAAATAAGGATTTTACAGGATTTAGCTATAAAGAGACAGTTGTCAGCTACTTGCCCGAAAGCTAAGCCAGTTTATTCCGCTCATTTAATTCCGTGATGATTTACTTCTGAGTAGATTTATTTAAGCACAAGTCAAAACTGATTTGGTATCCAAGCAGAATTCAGTATTGCTAATAGAAACAGGTTGATGTTGTGATTGGTTGGGGGTTTTTTTAAGAATCAAAAGAGAAAAATATTACTACTGATACTTTTACATACTACTAAGGTATTTGAGTAAAACAATTAAGATTTTTTAGTTTCAACATAAGCTTCAAAATACTTGTGTGGGTCTTGCCTGTGCAAACAAACAACTACCAGAAGAGATCATAAGACTATTGATCAAAAAAATGGACATCATAATACACAAGAGAACATGTCAAAATCAACACTAACCTTTTCATGCCTCTTAAGCAGCTGGTGTCTCTGCATGAAGTACTGATCTTTGAGCTGCTGTTTGAGGAGCTGGTGTTTCTCCTGCAGATGCCGCTCCTCCAGTTCCCAGATTGCAGCTTCACGAGCTGGAAAAAAGAGGAAGCTGGTTCAGAAAGTGTAACAACCACACAGTGCTTCCCAATCTACCTGCTGGTGCAGGTTTAGAAGTGGCCTACAAGTGCATTTTGAAAACAGTGCTATTCCACAGAAAATGCTTTCATTACCACTGTAAATTAGTCATGAAGGTCTTAGAGTAAAGACAGAATATTGTTTTAGGAAAACACAAGGGCCTGTTTTTAGAGAGAGCCTGATGCTGGATACCTCTCATGAGCTGCTGTTTGTTGTTGAGGCAATCTCGTTCAATAGTGGCCAGTTCCGTCTTCTGCTGCTGAATAATTTTCTTCAGAGATGCATCCAGTTCTTGTTGCTGCTTCTGCACAAACTCCTGCTCCTGGTAAAAACCAATAAAAGTAAATTAAATTTTGTTCTTCTAACCACATTACATATTAATGAAACTCCCAGTTCTCTCAGCATTAGCTATATATGAAAACAAATGCATCTATGAAATTGTGAGCTAGCATGCTGTGACTATCAAATTATCCATCTATTGTATTTTCCATATACAGAGTAGGTAAGAGCATATTTAATATTTAAATAATACCTTCAGAAGTAAGACCAAAGGCAACAAACTAGCCAGCAATCTGCAATTCATTCCATCTCTTGTCTCTCCTCAGAACAAGTTGCACGTTCAGAGCTAGCAAAGACAAGTGCTCAGTATAAAGCTGATCTCATTCTATCAAGGGTTAATTATTCATGTAGGTAAGAAAATAAAAGTATGCATGGTTATTTTGCTTTTGGTGATTAGTTAAAGCCTATTTATTTACACAGATGGGTTTCAGATTTGTGTGGTTTATCTTGTCCTGAAGGCAGAGGTATTGGGTTCTGTAGGTCCACTATGCAGACACTCCATGGCTCTGCAGGGCTGTAACCCTCAGCTGGCTCCTTGCAAACTGATTTACCACCTGGCTGATGCAGTCCCCATATCACCTGCATCTTCCCATTATCCAGGTGTATCACTGTTGCATCCCACCATGAAAAGCAGAAGGAATCCCCCTCCCATTACCTCCCCAAGCAACCTTACTATTGCCTTTCTTCTTGCAACTATTAAAAACCACAGCCACAAGCATGTGAGCATGCACACACACACCCCCTCTGTAAGAACAAGGAGTTAAATCAGATGCTTCTATCACACGATATCAAGGGCAAAAAAAGGACAATTCAGGGTCCTGTCAGAGCCAAGGGGAGCTGCTGAAGCACCTGCTGCTCTACATAACAAAGCAACACTAAAGATGGTCTGTTGGAAGGGAGATGGGAAAACTGGGCTGCAGCTGATCAGTGGAAAGGTGTCCTGGGCTATTCTTATTTTTTTTGAAAAACCTAGGGGACTTGCTAAAAAGAGTTGTCAGGTGGAATTAAATGTTCATTTAATAACTTTTTATCATGACCACAAGAATCCTGGTTTTCATCTTCACGGAAAGTTATTAATAGATGAGGCTTTCATCTCTCTCAGTGGACAGCAGAGTTACACTGAGAAAGGTAACACAAAACCGGAGGTGACAGTGACAGACCTGAGGGTACAAAAAGAACTGGAAGGTGACGTCTGTAAATTAAGTCAGACAAACTAATCAAATATATGAAATGATGAAAAATACTGTTGTTTCCCTTTCTAGATGAAAACGATAAGGAGACTACAAGTTTATTATTCTGAGGGTGCAGACATATAATTAACACAGTGTTTAATTTGCTGGGAGTTTTTGATTCGAAGGGAGTAGGGGAAAGCTGTTCTGGTGTAGTTGTGGTCAAAAAGTGATTAGGCTTGAGCTTTACACAATCATTTAAATATCGTTGCTCTTCTCTCTAAATCTTAAGAAGTTTTATACCTGCTAGCACTATAAGATAAACCAGGCAATCTCAGGAAACACTCTGGCCTTTCCACTTCCCACATCTACCCAAGTACCACACAAAATAAAGGTCACCGAGTTTACCAAAGAACGTGTAGGTTGTTTCAAAGGCAGACAGAGCAAGACAGCTCACCTTTTTCAAGCTCCCGCTTGGTTTTGCCCAATAAGTATCTTAAAATAAACTAAGATATCTTTAACATACATAGTTTCACTGCACACACAGCATACAAGTCACACAATGTTTCTCACATGTGCTGAACAAATAATAAACACCAGAGAACAGTATCACATTGCACGTGTGAAACCTCAGTGTCTTGCCCAGACTAAACAACTAATGTAATTTTGACCTTTTGACTACGAAAAGTGCATCATTACAAATTTGTGCTAATCAGTTTGGAGACTGAACATTGATCAGCACATATGATCAGAAGAGAGGAGAAAACACGCATCTGGAAAGTCAGGAAAATAAAACTTTCATTGCTTTGCATTTTAAGACTTACATCCTGCATTTGTGCGTTGAAAAGCGTACACGAAGACAACTGAAAAGACTGAATCATAACCTGAGCAACGCCCTGTGGGACACAATGTACTTCCTATGTCATGATATAATGAAATATATTTTTATTCTTAAAAAAAGGAAGAAATTATATCTGCTGTGTGTTAGTAATAAAGCATTTAAAATGTCAAGGCTCATCACAGAAGTAGATGCTGACAATATTCTAAATTTAAACATCTGCACCTTGTCTAGTACTTATCACTCCAAGTAAGGATATTTCACATTTAAAATTTTCTCTTTCACCTCTCTTCATCAAAGAGAAATCATCAAACGAAATAAACCAAGTCACTACAAACACTATGAAAAACTAGGGTTTTGTTTCCTTAAAAAGTTTAGAGACAGGTATCTTTGGTATGGGGAGAGCACTGCAACTCCATCACATTCTATCCTGGGAAATGCCCTCTTAAACATGTAATCAAATAAAGTTGCTATTATTTTCCACTAGGCCACTCAAATAAACATTTAATCTTTAAATTACTCAATCCAAACCTGCTCTGCTGTGCTTGAAACTCACTCTGTACAAGCTGTGGCCAACACAAAGCCAATATTTTTCTAAAATACTTGCCCTCTTTTTAGCTGGGTCATAAAAAAGCAGCAAGTCTGAAGGCATGAAATTGTAGATGATGTCTTGCAAAGTTTCCGTACACCTACACTTTGACATTTAGGTAACATTTTACCTAATCTGTTCTGCTTCTATAAACAAGATGCCTCGTGCTTACATATTATATACGTTCTCCTCCCCTGCACTTGTGTTGTTCAAAACTCGCTTCTGATTGTAACCTTTAAAGGCCCAGGAACCTGTGGGGTACTTACCACTCGCAAAAGCACTGTAAATAAACCTGCTGCAGAAAATGACCCTTCTTGTTCGGCACAGCACACAAAACACTGCACCGGACAGTACGAACCTGGGAACCGCTGCTCCTACATGTCTACCCAGTTTAGTCTATGAGATGTGACATGGGAGCACTCGAAGGAAGAGAGCAGTACGGAGGGTTAGTTTGAGTTAAGTTCCATATTCACTCAACAACAACAAGAAGTGAAATCATCAAGCTGTGTGAATACTGCTGCCTTTTGTATTTTAGTAGCTTGAAGCTGCCGTTGTTACCTGAGCATGCTGGCTTTGTGCAAGCTCCTCTTTCTTGCGTTTCATGAGCTCTTTTCTCAGCTCTTTTGGTGCTTTCTCCACTTCACATAAAACCTACAGTGTATATAAGCATGCAGAAGGTGGCAAAAAGAACACTTTTTCTCCACAGCAAGCATTACTGTGAACACAGGACATGCAGGTCAAGCACTAGAGGTACTGGGAAGCATGCATTACTTCAGTGGCAGGGATGTTAGTTTAGTGAAAAGAGCTTAATGAAAAGAGAAGGAACAGTAGGTGCTTTATGCATGCCAGCAGTGCAGAAAGGAGGGATGTGCCAGCCGCTTTTTGCATGCAAATGCTGCCCAGTGCTCTCAGAAATGGAGTCCCTCGCTTGTGTTTCCATGCAGCAGCCAGAAGAGTCGATAGTTAAGAGAATCACCACCTGCAAAAGTGGTATTTTCTCGAAGCACTGTGGCAAAAGGACTACAGAGTATGTTTGCCTCGCGGTAAAACTGTGAAAAACAGTTGGAAGTTTAAAAAACTTCCACTGAAAACCAGCTATTTCTGACACTGTCACTGTAACTTGAATTTACAAGATGCCATTATTAGTGTCTCCAACCATAAAGACATAACACAGGTTATGTCTTTAAAATAGTAATACAAGCAAACAAAGTGTTATTTGGTTGCAAGTGTTTGGTTCTGAAGAATTTAAAGCAAAACCCACCAATAACTACATTTTCAAGAAACTATCCGTGACATCTGCTGGGATGGAACGTGTTTCAGTTCAAGGTGAATTAGACTAGATTAGCTGAAAGATTCTAAATATAACCTGGCTAAATCAACTGACTATTAATCTGTTAATTTGCTAATGTGTTTTATTTGGTTTTGAGACTCATAAAAATGTAGCATTGCATACACTCCAGTGTAGCATGGACAGTTTTAGAGCACCAGCTGCATTTTCCTTCGAACTGTACATCGCCTTTTTAAGCTTTAAACACAAAACTACGCACCCAGAAACAAATGCCTGTTTGTTTAACAGTGGAAGCATCATAAGAAAACAGAGTCCAAATCACCACATGCTACTCCTGTTTCCATGAAAGAACTGCTTTTAGCTCAGAGCAATAAGTAAAATTCTCCCCGCTTTCCCATGTAGGACCCAATCACCAGTAAATAGAGAGAGACTCAAAAATGCAAGAGGTACCACAAAAGAAGAAAAATTGTTATTTACATTTGAGCATACGGTTCAAACTGAATACAACTTATTTCTTTAATGCAGTTTTGTGCTACAGGATCATTCTATGCAAAAGCAAGGACACTACAGCTTTCTAAAGAAATCTCTGAGTCTAGTAACTATGAGAGCAAACACTAGAGCCATTCATATATAAATGGGCACTATACAATTGATCCAAAAATGAAATAAAACAGCTTTTAAGATACAAAATCCACATGGAACCACACACCTTCTCTTACTCTAATGAAAGCAAATTAATAGCACAAGCTGTCAGTGTCAACTGTCATTCATTTTGCCTTAACTGTATGACATGGATGAGATTAACTGTAAAAGATCTTAGGTTATCCACACTTCTCTCTCCTGGCTTTCTTTTTTGAGCTAAAAAGCCAAATCCATGTTACTGCTCTCACTTCATATAAAGAAATTCTAAAAAGTAACAGCACATGCTCAATGAAAATCTAACAAATTACTCTTACAAAAAAGAAACGCATCTGAAATTAAAGTAGTTCTCAGTAATAATCAAGACCGTATTGTCTTTGAAATTCTAATCTGGTAAGTGCCCATAGCTGGATTTGCTTAAAGTAGAAAACTCAAATATTTTTCACAATCTTTAAGAAAATACTTTTTCTTGATTTAATATGAGAGAAAGTACTTTATTAAATATTCTGTGAAAAATAAAGTCTTCTAACATGGTGATGTTTTCTAGATTAAGTCAATACCTCAGTCTTCCTGTTAGCTGTTTGTATTTCACTTGAGGCAGTAAAACAAAAGAAACAATACTGACTGCTAGTAACACTTCCACAGGTCAGTTGACAAGGCTTCTGGGAGACCCAATCTCAACTGTTTACTACGCCCATACTGCTTATTTTCTATATTGTCATTGTCTCTTACCTCTTTTTTCTTGTTTTTCAGCACGTTCTGGAATTTGGACAGTTCCTTCTCCTGTTCTGCTTTGATGCGTTTTGCCTCATCCCGCAAGCGGTTCGTGTGCTCCTGTTCCAGGCGCTCTATCGTCTGTTTCTGCTGCTTCTCCAGATTTTCTATTTCTTGATCATACTGTCGCTTCTTACTCTGTGAAAATAATTTGGCAGCTTTTTTTGGGGGGGGGAAACTAAGTCCTGTTCAATGAAGTGCTGTACCACAGCAGGAATGGCCCTGATGAACTGTTCTGGCAGGCAAGTTCCAACATACAAACTGGGCACCCCACAATGCAAAACACTGTTTTTTATTAACAACAATGAAGGTTAAGCTGCAGCCATCATAAAAAGAAACACCTGATTGCTGCTAGCAGTGTTCTGCCGACTCCATCAAGATGTTGTATTTTAAGAGAACCAAAATCCAGAAACTCACTGTCATTTCCTGTTCAAAACGTCTGAACATCTGTTCTCGCTGTTGCAAAAGCTTATTACTGAGTTGCTGTTGGGCTCTCTGCTCCTCTTTCTGAAGAAGTCTTAGCTCTCTTAGCTCTTGACGTCTAATAAGGAAAAATAATCACTTAATGTCGATGGGAAAGCAAAAGAAGAGGAAAATTACAAAAGACAAAAACGACCATCTATAACTGAGGTCCAGTAAAACTAGTTTTGAACTGATTGTCTTATGAAGAAACACTTTACATTCCTTTCTACTTAAAAAATACCGTAAATCAATCCCTAAGTATTTCTGGAATAAGATCACTAGCTCCCTTTTTTTATTCAAAAAGAAAAAAAAATTAGCTGCTAACCTCTTGAAAACTTTACTTCTAGAAAGACTTACCGTAGGAATCGCATTTCTTCACTTTTCGAGTCATTTTCAGTAACTATTTTTGATGTGGTTACACTCACTTCTACTCCATCAACGACAAACTTCCGAGTTTTCTTTAACGTTTTCTTCTGTCTTCTAGTTTCCTAAATAAAGCATTGGTAAGTTATTATGTACTTATTTAAGTTAAATTATTTTTCCTCCTTTTTCTTAATATCAAATCTTAAGATCAAATATTTCTGTGAATGCCTACTATATAGTAATCAGGAGATCTTCTCACTTAGGTATCTCAAGTGAGAACTTGAAAAATTCTAATGAACTGAAACTTTCTCTAGTCAGCAAAGGAAAACTGTAATTATTTATTATCCAAATGGCCAGAAGAAAAAAATTAATGTAGATAAACTCTGAAGAAAACTGATGCAGTTTTATTTTCATGAGCTGAAGACAGCTACATTTCCTGTTTGCTTTTGACCATGATTTTCCCAGTCACCAAAAAAAGATACTTAATTCTGAAAACCAGTTCCGAAATGGAATAATAATTTACTCTCCTACTTACTTCTGCTTTGGAAACAAATGAGCTAGTCTAATTTTTTAATTCATATATATTAGCCAAAAATCATGTAATGAGTCTGCTGACAACTGCGGAAATCTCAATTCTCAAAGCTGCTGTTGCTCCGTTATAAGAGAAGAGACACCTTGACTGAAACTGCATCTCCACTGTGTCAGGGCTACTGCAGACACCCTGAAATCATGTTTAGCACAGCTATGCCAAGCTGTGGGGTTTTTGGTTGGTTTTCTAGGTTTATTTTTCTTCCATTCAAACCCATGTTACACAGTTACTACCTCAGTATGGCTGTAATCATATTAGTATAAAGACATAAATAAAGTTCATAGTCTGGAATGTGCTTCCTCTGAAAAAGCTCATTCATGCTTACATCGCTGCACTGACACAGCACAACCACAGGAGCAGTGTTTGGAATAAACAAACCCAACAGAGTATCTGCCTTGGATGTCCCAAATCTAAACAGAAAGGCAGAAGATGGAAGTGACAGGAATGCAATATAAGATTAGATGTCACAGGAGATTTTTCCCATTAAACAGGGATTCTGTGCTGAGTAAGGCATTGAACTGGTCTTCTTGGATATCGGCTCTGAACTACAACCATTCACAATTCTTCACATTTAATATTGTTAGAATTCCTGTTATAAGCTAGTCCACATTTTTAAAATACCATTATGCAATAAATTAAGAAAATAATTAGCATAAACGCGCAAAATCCAGACATTGTTATGCCGCGCAATTTAGAATACTTTGGTTTCTACAAAATTAGTTCTGTATGTACGTGCCATACTAGTTTCTCGCTCAACACTTTTCTCTGTTGCACAAATCAAACTTGGGAGAAAATTTTAGGGTCACACTCACATGAGATTTTATATTAAAAAAAAATATGATTGCTTACACTTACCTGTAAAGATATTGATCCTGTCTCTTTGTTCTTACTAAGGAAACTAGAAATGGACAAGTTCAAATCAATGCTGCTGTTATCAGCTGTAGAACCAGTGCCTGAATCAGCATCATTTTCCTTCAAATTCTCCGACTCTACATGCTGGGAAGTTTCAGTATTGCCTTGATTACCCGTTTTGACTTTCTCATTTTCTTCAGTGCTAATACTAATACTGGGGACTGGAGTGACTTCAGAGTGATCAGCTTGTTCACTGACAGTATTTTGAAGCTTATCCTTCACTGCTTCATCAGAAGAAACTTCCAAACGTTCTTTGTCTGTCTGAAGGTTGTTTTCCTGGATATTCTCAGGTCTGCGCTCTCCTGAATTTTGGTCCATATCAGTCAGGTTATCCACCACTTTATTAGAAATATCCTCAGGCTTGCTCTGTATTGCCTTCTGGTCTACGATGTCTTTTCCAGAGTCTTTGATCTTTGCTTCCTCCGTGCTGCTTATATTACTAATATCCTCATTTTCACTTTCTGCCAGTTTCTTGTCTACTTTGATCACTTTATCTTGGCTTTCTGATAGAGTTTCTTCAGAGCTGATTATCCCATGGACCTGCTTAGCCTGACTTTCCACTGGCTTATCCTCCAGCTCAGGTATTTTATCCCCATCACTGATGGGTGTTTCAGCAATACCACCTATCTCCTTAATGTTGTCAGTTCCATGCTCTATTAGTTCCTTTTCTTCATCAGACACTTCAACTGTAGCATTAGGTAGAGTTTCTGCAGTGGTGTCTATTGTTGCCTCTTTCTGCTCTTCATCTTCATTCTTCTTTTGCTCTGTATCTGTACTTTCTACAGGGACCTTTTCTTCCTCAAGTCCAGAGAGATCTCTTCTGTTCTCCTTCTCTTCTTTTTCACCAGTTTCCTCAGAAATGCCTTCTTCAGTTTCTACACTGTTTTCAGTTGTGGGTACTACTTTCAATTTATTATCTTCTGTCTGTTCATTTGCCGTGGAGTTTTCTTTCTCTAATTCAGGCTCATTCTTTAGTTCTGATTTTGTTACCACTTCAAGTTCTTTCCCTCCTTTCTGGGGTTCTGTATCCTTATGTGGTTTTTCCAGGCTTTCTGTGTCCTTTCCTGCTGGCATTATTTTGCCTTGCTCATCTTCACCAGTTGGCACAGAACCGTTTTGTACTTTCATATCGTTAACGGTCGTATCACGTATCTTATCAGCTGTTTTCCTAAATTTAATGTCCTCAGATTCCTCCCCAGTTGTTTTGTCCTCAATTGCATTACTTCCTGTTTTCTCAGAGAGAGATTCCAGGACAGAGGCATTCTGTGACAGTTTATCCTCTTCAGAGCTGGCAATGCTAAGGTCGGAAGATGCACGCTTCTCTGCAGGTAACTGCTAAAAAATTAAAGGAAGAGAAACACTTCAACATTTTGCAACTTAATCAAAGCACAGTTCTACGGAAGAATATCTGAACAGAGATTAATATTGTATTTATAAGCAAAGAATTTGATAACCTCAGAGTACTTGGTATTACCACAGAACAAGTGCATGAACTGCAGACAGGCTCTGAATGGAAAGTTTCACAAGACCCCTCTTTCATATCTCGTAAGTGAATAGAATACACTATGATGGAGGGAAAGGGATTATGGTCATCAGCCACTCTTCAAGTCTTTTTTTTTCACACTGCTTTTTTTTATCAGTTCAGTTCCTCAATAGTACCAGCTACAGTTGGATTTGAAAGACACATCTTCGTGCCAGTTTGGCTAGAAAGAAACTGTGCAGCTTCAGTTAGTGCAGCACTGACAAAATGAAATATTAAGAACTTCTTCTACTTCACTTTGTGTTCTTTGTTAAAAATGCCTGGAATTTTTAAATCTGTTTTTTTAAATCACTGTAAAACTCCATTAAAATGGTGAAAACGTCCAGCAGATCTGATTAAGTGGCAATACAGAACTAGAACAGAAACAGTTACCTCACTGTAGAAACTGCTGCTGTCAGAATATGAATGTTATCAGATTACATACAGACATACAAAAGAATATACTAATAAAGTACCATTTTAGCCATAATTGACCTTTCACTCTTCAAAGTGATTGCAATATCTCTCTGTCTGTATTTACTGTCAGAACCCTGTAATTTGCAGATCAGGCTCCTGATTTGCCACGGGGAACATCCCAGGTTAGCTGTGGCAGCAAGAACGGGTTTGATCGTGCATTTCTTACCTTACGGGTTTCCCAGGCGTACAGAAAACAATTCCTTTTAAGTCGAAATTTCATTTCAAATATTTCTTCACAGAATTACTCTAAAAGCTTAGTGTTGATCTCCAAGGAGTGTTTAAAGCTACCACAAGTAAATATAACGCGAACACATCTACCTCACAGTTTCTGAAAATGCCGCTTTTGAGATATTTAACTGAGTCACAGGGTGGACTTTGCTCCAGCCCTCCTAGGGATTGATGGCTTAGCAGCACAGCAGCGGAAGGAGGTGGTGGATGATCCTTAGGAGAGAGAATAAGTCCTGGAGGAAGCTGGTGGGAATGAACGCTCGGAGATTTGCTGGGGTGGACTGGGAATGGGGTGTGAAGGTCAGGGGATGCGAGTAGCGTGGTGATGGGAGAGGAGGAAAAGAAGGGATCTGTCCCTGCATTTGGCTGGTAATGGCAGCTCCTGACGGTGCTGGGCACTTGCATCACTCAGGTCAGGAAGCACACGGCCTGTGCACTCTGCAACCTGCCACCCCACACTGAACAAAGGGGCTTTCCCCTCTGAGCAACCATATTTGCATTCAAAGATTCCCAAAGCATCCCCAGAAATACATCCATAAATGCAATTCTGCCTTTGTAATATATGGGGGCTTTTGCTTTTCTTTTTTTTCTTTCACAGCCACACTGTAAAATCACAAACTTAGTTTACAGCATAATAGCTAAATATCTTTCTTAATCTTTTAAACACCTCATGGAACACAAATGCACATTTACTCGTTCATCTAGTCATTTTGACTTAAAACCATTTACACAGAAATCAGTATCCCATTTTTAAAATACCACATATATATGTACAAAACCTTGAAGATATTAGTCTTTATTAGTTATTATTTATTACTAGGAGTTTAAGAACATGCTAATTTTGAAATTGTTGACTACTTATTTTGTAATAAGATTAGAGTATGTTTATGATGTTAATTTTAGAAGATTTCCTGCAGAAGTCAGCTAGTACATCAGAAACTGAATTCTCCATGGCAAACTGGAAATTGCATATTTAAAAAAGCAAATTTTAAACTGACCAGAGAATTCTCCGTTTCTTCTTCTTCATCCTCATCTTTACCATCTTCAACTTCTTCTGTAACTTCAGCCTTAGCTTCTGCAATCAATTCTCTTATCGGTTTATTAGAAGTAACAGTAACAAATGGATGCTTGTGAAAACAAAAAAATAAGCACAATATTAAGTGCTGACTTCACTGTACACAGTGGGAAAATCCTACCTTGAAAGAAATACAACTTCAGAGAAATGTTACTGTGGTTCTCTTAAATTTCAAGATTCGCAATTAACATAAATCATAACTGTCCTAATACATTTTTTCTGCTGAAGTCTTAAAAATCAAAACATTTGTATTCAAACATATTGCGTGAGGAGTCTAACAAGCTTGCTTTTTAAAAATATAAATAATTCAGTTATACTGACCTTTTTCACAATCCAAAGAATAGAAGTAGAAATATTTTTAAAAAGGTTATTTTTCTTGGAAACAACTTTCATTTCAGTTCCACAGTTAAATTATTTCCTGATAAGCTTTATCTAGGATTACTCTTTCTAGAACGAAACGTGCTTTGTCCTTAGAACAATTTTTTCTAACACAAACTGGACTTCTATTTTTTCTTTAAGAGCAAACAGGTACCTGTTCTCCTACTGTCTGAATCTCCTTTCTCTGCTTGGCCCTGCTGCTTAAATCTACTCAACATATGGCAGATGGATTGTGGATGAAGTAAACGCGTGCTGACGTTAAACAGAATCGAATGTACCTGGTCACGTCTATTCCTGTTCTGCAGTGACAGCATTACAGGGGAGGGCTGAGTGCTAAAGCTTTTAGAACACCTGTCAGCAGCTGACTACACATATAAATATCTCCTTCATCCACTACAGCTATCAAAGTATAATTACTTACACTAAGTAATTAGTTATATCACATCAAAACATGTTAAACAAGTAATCTGATCTGCACTCGGTATCATTTAACCAAATTTTACCAAATAAGGATCAATGCATCAATTTTAAAAGCAGGTTGTTATGAACACTCAATGTGAAATAATTTAAACAGTTACTATAATACTGCTCTGCTTTTAAAAAGTACAGAATATGCTTGCCTTTAAACAACAGTTCTGAACAATTAACTCCTCCTACCTGTAACAGTTGAGTTGCACTCCACCTTGCATCTACATTTTTTTCCAAACATTTCTTCAGAAAATCTTTAAAATCTGATGACCTACACAAAAAGCAAACAGGTAGTGGTTGTTCTTCTGTCTTAACATCAGACCAAAATATACTGAAATATTCTTTTACTTTCCCATGAATCTACACCGCAACTCCAGGTTCCTCTACCAATTCAGGGAAAAACAAAGAGTAGAGGAATACCAAGACCAACATGGCACAAATACAACCTTTAAACTGTTAGCCCATTAATAGAAGAGTTCATTTTTTGTTCTGCATTTTTAATACATCACATGTACTACACCACTAACTGAACCATGTAAAGGTATTAAATTGACCAACTAAATAATGCCTTTTTAAAATATTTTCTTAGTCTAAAAATGTTTTAGTATCCTTTTACACAATCCTTTTTTTTTGCCTTTTCAGATGGTCTTTAGATCTGTTACTGCATTTTTAAAAATCTATTTCACATACATTTCAATGCAAAATCTGCAAAGTACTTCTGTATAACAGCTTCTATACAGAACTATGACAAAAAGCCCACAGTTCCAATTGTGTGAGCAGACGTATGTGTGTGTGTACACATGTACAAACTACACAGGATATAAAGCCAGACCACAAAGTTCAACGGGGCTATGCTCACGAATACGAAGTTTACCAATAAGACAACTTGGAATGCCTTGTACTCAAAACCTACAAACTGGGGTGGGAAAATTGTTAATAAAATACTAACCATTTTGAAGGCTGTGCTAACGTGGGAGGATCAGATTTTGCAATTTTCAGAAGCACTCGCATGGGATTTAATTCATGATGAGGTGGCTCTATCTGAGCCATTTCTATTAAAGTAATGCCGAGGGACCAAATGTCAGCCTTGTAATCATAAGGCCTGTCTTTAGAGGTCTCACACATCACTACTTCTGGAGCCATCCTACAAAGAGAATAACGAAGTATCGGATTAGAAAATGCATTCTGAGAACATTCTAAAGACACACAGTCACTGAAGCGTTTTAAGAAGCACACTCTACCCTCATTTAATACATTTACACAATATTTACCAAGCCTGTAATAATAAAATTAAAGGTAATATTAAGTTATTAGATCTCTACTAACAAGTGAGCAGAACAGTGCACTCACCAATACGGTGTACCAATAAAAGAGTCTCTTCTTTGTATTGTTCTTGTGTTTTTAGCTGATACTCCAAAATCCGCTTAAAGCAAACAGCAAAATACTATTAATGGGGTGGTGGAAAACATATTATATTTTTTATTTTACAATTGTCTTTTCAACGTTATATGTTCCAGAGCAAGCATTCTGTGGTATTAAAACTTCAAAGTGAAATAAATATACTGTGTTTGGATAGCTAAGTGCCAAGAGCATTTCTAATACAAGACCTTGATTAAAACTTATTCTCCATTTCTAAAACAAAAAGTCATGCCACTGTTGGGCTGTGTGGGACAAGAGCAACACGTGTATTTACTACAGGAATAACTGATTTAAATTATTTTCATTAGAAACTACTTTCTTTAGCCTATGAAGTCTGTATTCCTCAGACATGACATTAACTCTCTAATTAATTCAACAACTCATTCAAGTTTTAATTTCAGGACTCAAATTCTCATGAAGTACCATTTTTCCTTTATATAACAGGTTTCTTTTCACGTGATTTTCACTTTACATCAAATATCGGAAAGCTTACATATCTACCTTTGATGTAATATCCAACCAAAACCCAACTTTATCTCTGCAATTACTTGTCTACAAAGCACTATATTTCTCATCTAGAAAAAAAAAATATGGCATTTAAATAATTGTTGTATGCTAATTATAGATGTAATTTTGTTAATGAAGATCTAGGGATTAGAGCAAAGGGACAAAAATAGCCATATGTTGCCATCTTTAATCTGTACAAAATTACTTGATGGGCTCAACACTTGAGAAGCGTAGTTTTGCTCTCTGAAAAAAAAATAAGGACTTTTGCAATGGTTCAAATGCAAAATCCGAAATCTTGAAGGACTAGAGATACTGAAATAATAAAAACTCAAATCCTTATACAAATAAAGTGCAATGAAGGAAATTTGTCATTTACATATCTGTAAAACAAGGAACTACCCATTTCTGTGTATAGCAGAATCAAAATACAAATAGTTAAAAGTAGTAAAATGCTCCTTCGAATGATGCTGTACACTTTTCAAAACTAAAGCAAATCTTTTTATTAAAAATCTTACTTGGCAAACCTGAATGCATCACTAAATGTAAGCGTGGAAGAAACATCCCTGTGGTCTGAACTGTTAAGCGGTATCCTGACAGCCTGCAGGGTGCTGTGTATCAGCTAAGCTTGACAAAATCTTAACATAGTTCAAAGCCTGTGTGAGGAGATGCCAGGTCATGTGAGGAGATGAACAGAAACAAATGACTCTCTCTGACCACGAGACTCCTGCCATGATCTGTGGTTTCATTTACAGCAGTACTAAGAATCTAAGATAGCAGTTCTATTACATTTAAAAATAAGGCCTATGACTCCCAGTCCACCACTAAAACTTCACGGTTTGTAGAAAAGCTAAAACAATAAAGTTACATGTACTTTGCAGATTAAAAGAAAGGCAGACACAAGGACTATATGTACAAGCACCAGTCTTGTGCAAGGGGATCCATGCAAAAAGCACAGACACGCTAAAGTGATCAGTATAGCAAAGCAAGTTCTTAAACATTCTCAGCTTCTTACCAGAGATGATGCACTGAACCTTGCTGAGACTCTGCCATCGGAGTTAGGCAGTGGATATATTTCTGACTTCGGACATGCCTTGTTTACATTTACAAGGCTTGTCTGTAGCAAGGCTGGGAGTTCAGAGCCCCAGTTCACTCTGCTGATACTCTGATTCTCCTTACCTTTACCCTCTGTGTAACGTGCTTCCAAGAAATACAACTAATCACACACCCCATGCAGAGAGAAGGTTCTGAAACATGAGCGTGAGCTGCAATGTCATGGAACTACGGGCAGAGCCACTGTAAAGGCTGACAGCTTATACACATTTGCCCCTGAAACAAAGTGGATCCAGATAATTCCTCTCCTTTCCTGGCTGAATGAAGGGATGCTATTCACCACCAGTAGTCCTTTGTCAGTTCTGTATGGAGGAATCCTCACGGATTCCCTATCACATCAGAGTGAAAATGTGGATGACTCTTAAATTCAGATTAAAAAACCAAGAATCAACAATAGGAAGCTCGTATTAATTTTCTTCCAGACTGTTCTGTCCTAATTTCAGTGTAACAAACAACTGACAAAGGCACAGAAACACTAAGATGAGTAATTAGGGTAATTACTCCTCTCTCAGTAAAGGAAAACAGTACTAGCTACCGGGTTTTGTTGATATTAAAGAATGTTCATTTTCCAAACTAACAACTTCAAAGGGAAGTTCTGATGTTACCATAGTAAAGGCAACTGTAAGTAAGAAAGCCATACTAAGAAACAGCAGGAGCTGTGTCTGACTGTAGGCAACTTGGTGCAGATACTGACATGACTCCTACCCCCGCTGATTTTGAAGTGTGAAAGATGTGCCAAGTATCGTCAGGATATTTGCTCACACTTTTTTTTTTTCTTGATAATAGCAAACCACTTGCTTTTGAAAAACCCCTCAATGCTAGATTGGTATTCAGTAGGTAAATAATGAACTCTGACAAACTACAGCCTGAGGAAAATACAATTAAAAGGCCATGCCAAGTTCTGGGAAAGTCTTTCATATGCAACATTCTTACCTAGTTTAATGTCTCCATCTAATGTGAAAAGAATATTGCCAGCCTTTAGATCTCTGTGGATGATCTTATTTTCATGCAAGTAGTTCAGTGCTTCCAGTGTCTGCCTGCACACCACTTTGATCTGTGGCTCTGTTAATGGCCTTTCAAGCTCTACAAGACAGACACAGAAATAATCACAACATTTCTGCATTTTACGTTATGTGTTCATAGCAATCAGCATAGAAATTAATTTAACTGACAGACTGTAAACATCACATGTCAGAAAAAAAATTCTATCTTATAATACTCCCTCCTTTCAGTAAAAATTTCATGCCTTGAACCCAAACCCCTCCTCATTATCAGTTATGCACACCCACCTATCTGAACTGTGAAAAAGCTATACAGTTTAGACATTGATTCTTCTGTGTGGTACACAGAGCTGGTAAAGACCAGATCCTTTACTTAAATGGTATTAGTATTCACCTAATTTGAGGAATAAGCACAGAAAAATCTAACTTTAAGGTAGATGCAATATAAAGAATTATCACAACCGAATTTGGAAGGTGGCAGTGGCAGAGGAACAATGAGATCTGAAAAGGGCTTGTACAGGCTATGTTATAACAACAGAGAGCTTCATAAGCATATGAAAACAACTCTTCACATTTACTCCAAGGATCTAAACAAAAATGTTGTTAGAAAGTAAATAAACACTTTAAAAATGAGAGGAAAATAAATCTAATTTAAGAAGTTACAATGTCCATAGATATAGGTGTAAATACTAATTTCTAAACCGCAACGTTCAACATACGTAGCACACCAGTTACAGAAATATTTGCATATCAAAACAATACTCATATGAAATAAGTCTTACAATATATATTATCATTTTAAGGTATTAAGTTTATTATTTGAAACAATTTATTTACCCAACATGACTGCATCTACAGCTCCTCCTGCACAAAATTCGATCAGGATCTGTATTTAAACAAATAAAATACAGAAATTAGAAACTAAACAGTTCCACTGAACTGAATCATCAATTAAGGGAGCCTTACTGAGACATCAGTTTCAGACTATTTTGCCTCAATAAATTACTTTACTAACCTGCAAAATATTGGTATTGTTACCCAGCTAACAGTAGGGCTGTGCTGCTCAAGCAAATTATTTGAAAAATATTTGGAGATCCTAAGACAAAAGTTTTAATCCAAATATAAAATAGCATAATAAAAACTTATAAAACACAATGAAACAGTCAGCTTAAACCTATTCCTTGTAATGTGATTTACATAATCCCTGCAAACTCATTTCTTGATTATTAAGCTCTATTTCTATATTATAATCTCCCTGACTGAAAAGTCCAAGAGCTAAATGATTTTCCATTAGTAGATGCTATCTTCTATATTGCTTCAGACAAGATGAAAATACAGAAAAATACTCTTAAAAGCTAAAGAAAATTACTAAATTCAGATGTTTACATTAATTTTCCTTCATTTTCATTCATCCCTACAATACATCAAGGCTTTTATCCCAGAACATACCAGAACAAGTCAATCTCCAGTTCTGAGTTGCATTTGAAATGAAAATAAACTGCAACTCTTTTGGAGTACAAACTATGCTGACACAAAGGACAGAAAGTACATACACAAAGGAAAAAGAGGGTAGACAAAGGGAATGAGGAGAGCAAGAAAGAGGAAAGCTCGTTCAAGATTGATACCCCACTCTCCCATATATATTTTTTCTTTAATTTGAACTTTAAACATTAAATTGTAATTTTCAGCCTGACAGATAACGAGTATTTCTTGTCAGACAATCAATATTCTGGGAAATAATATCTTATTCATTTTCTTTAGAGTAATTTTAAAATCAGAGTATAATTGCCCATAAAAGAGGAAATATCAAACTATACCTTATACCGTAACACTTATATATACACCACTTACGTCACATATTACTTCAAATTACTACAGCAATTAATCCCACAACAATGACACCAACAAATGTATTATATAATGCAACTCTTTTAAAGCCCTCTAAAATTATTCCATTTACATGCTTCTACATGCCAAGTAAGTAAAGTGTGGGAAATTGTAAATAAGGAATTTCTCTAAATTTGCTGTTTGAGGCGACAAAGGTCTCTTTGATAAAGAAATCATGTTTCCAAACCCATAAAGCAACAGTGTATTATTTTATGTCCAACTATCATTCTTCTCTTTTCCCCCCTCCCACTAAATTCTGTTTAATTGCCACATCATTAAGCTTTCTCTTTGTTGCTTTCATGACCCTGCATTTCACTGTAACTATGTGGCTACAACTTTATTTTCAAACTATTTCCTCCTCTTCTGCCTTCATTCTGCCAGCAAAGCCTATCCACTCACTTTCATATTCTGCCTCTATGCATACTTGCTTTCATACTGAACTTTTTTTATAGGATTTTTTTCACTATTCTACTGTTTTATACAATATCCTTTTACTCTGCATTAAGATCACAAAGTTTTAAGCTTAGCAAAATAAATGTAAATGAGGAAATACGATATTACACGTCCATCATTTTCATGGCTAAAGGATAAAGCTTATTTGTAAGACTCCAAAGAAAATTTTCTTTTATTTGTTTTATGTATCTTCTTGAAGTATAAACTCTTAATTCTTTGTACAATTCCAAGAGCACTTATAAATATTGCACTGGATCACCTAGAAGAAAAAACTGTATTGTCATAGCTAAAGCTATTCCAGTGAACACACAGGATATAGCAGAGGAGTGACGTGTAGTCCTATGTATGCTAACCACACATCAAGGTTCTAATACCTCAGGTTTAAGTAAATTAATTATGGTTCAAGTACTGGCAAACTGTCCTTCCTGGAAGTGCCAACAGATTCGCTCATATTTAAAATACATACTTCACAGGCTGACCTTCTCAGCACATTATTTATTTTTTCAGGTATGGATTCTGAATCTCACTCTAAATTGTACTAATGTAATTAAAATCCGAGTCCTGCTGCTACAAATAAGCACCAATTAAGAACTCTCTCAATACACAAAAATGAACTGCTAATTTCCACATTTTAGATTCAACCCCCTGACCAAATGACTCAGTGTAGCACAATTGTACAGTGACAATCTCCTAAGTCATACTCACAATTTAAAAATTAGTTTTGAAACTGAGTAGTTATCCCAATATTGACAACCCAGAGAGAATGTGACTGAAAAATGATCTTTTAATAAAGAAAAAACTGTAATTTCAATAACCTTTTGAAATAAGTAAGAACACTTAGAGAAGGAAAAATACCCACCCACAGATTGTTTTCATAGTAGAAAGCATCTAGGAGCTTGACAATATTAGGATGATCACAGGATGCTAAAATATCAATCTCCACCATGTAATCTTCAAGTTCTTCTTCTGATTTAGTATCTATCACCTTTGCAGCAGCCAGAACTTTTGTTTCTTTGTTCTGAGCCTGTAAAAGAAAAGGCACAGCAAACATATCTACATGAATTTCACCAGTTAACCAGCAAAAACCCCCCACAAATAAATCAACCCTCTCCTGACAGTTCTGTGCTGTTTTCCTGCATCTAGCTTCTTTCTCTACAAAAAGAGAACATCTGCATAGTAAAGAGCAGAAAAAAATCTAGCAGAAAAAGGGTTCAATAACTTTCCTAGGGTTGAGAAACAATGAAAGACAAGAATGTAAAAATACTTAATTCTCGTCACATTCTCTAAACCATCACACAGTCAATAGCTTTAGGGTCACTACAGCTTGGTACTACAATGAAGTCTTGTGCTGCTCCCCAAAACACCATCTATTAACACTTGGCAAGGAGCGTGAAGCAGCCTCCACCTTCAGTTTCTGCCCTTCCGACAGTCCCCACGTTGTGGCAGCACCGCTGTTCCCAAAGCCATGCAGAGAACCTGACCCTCGACCAGGAACCAGCAGGTTGCTCCTCTTCAGCCAGGGGCTGTATGCAAGCTCCCAGGTTAAAGAGCTGCCAAACCATCATTAGTTTGTCTGGGCTTTTCGCTCTCTTTGCTTCAGTCTGGGAGGACTCCCACAGATGGGGACTCCTGGAAAGTGGAAGGCCGGAATTGCTGCCAACCTCTACTTTATTACTTCTCACCCTAAGACGAGGGAGCTGGAATTGCTGCAGTGATATGGTCAACTACAGAACCAGTAAAACAAGGAAAGGGAAAACAAAACCAAGGGAAAGAAACTCCCAAACATTCCTGCTATGCATTTAAGTATATTAACACTTCTGAAACCAGTAACTGCAAATCCTACTTACTCACAGAGTATTGCTGAAAACTAATATAGCTAAACTAGGCAAGGTGAGATTTTTTTTAATATGAAGGGGGATAAAGTAAATACTAAATACACAGTCTATACACATGTGCATACACATACAGAAACACAAAACTATATACACTCTCTAATAATTCTCTTGCAAGTTATCTTTGAAAGAACACTAAATTCCAAGTTGCAGTAAACTTTAAACAAGAAGGTATATTTTTCTCAAGCCATCATAAAAACACTCCTTTGTCAGGGCATTTCCAGTGGTTATCTTATGTTTTGCCTCTGAATCAAACAAGTGTAGGACTGAAGTCTACTTCACCCATTATAAGCAAAGACCAGGAAGTAAAGGCCTGTGTTTACTCCACCGAGTTTCTGACATTCACATGAAATTAAATGGCAAGCAGGGGCACAGGCTCTCTCCAAAGAAGCAGAAGACAAGGACGTGCAGGGGCAATTCTGACTCCTGATGTGAAGGTGGTTCATCCTATCTCTGCTGGTACAGCTGATGCACAGGGACCAAACCTACTTGGGATCATCCCAGGACAGAACACAGCAAGAATCCCAAAACCTGAGTTTTGTTACCCAATCTCTTTATACCAGTACCAGAAAAAAGCTGCTATCAGAGAGCAAGCGAGAATCCTTAAAAATTATTTCCAAAGTCTAAATATTATTACTTCCACAGCTATAAATAATTCTCTCAGTGTGGCAAAAGTTAATGAAATATTTAAAGATAAACATTTATAATAATATTCAGTAAAACAGCAGTAACAACAAAACACACTTATAACACAGTCCCAGCCAATTCATCTCGTGTTCAGGGTTAAGGTTTTCTGTAACATTTCTTTTTATCTCAGTATTCTTTCCAAAACAAAAAACAACCAATCTTCCCAACCTCAATATTTGCCCTCCCATGTTTAACAACAAAGATAAGGAATCTGTGTAACATTACTTGAAAACAAACTACTGAGAAATTTTCCAACACACGTTCTAATAATAAAAAGGAAAAGGTCTGCTTGGTAACGCAAACATCATTTGTTTTGGTTTCATGCTTTATAGCAAGAATCAAAGACCAACCTTCCTATTCTAGAGCTGCACTCCAAATTAAACACGAGAAGTGAAGCAGATGTCTGATCAAAACAGGAACAGACTTGCTGGCTTTACACGTGCAGAAAAATGGGCTCTAAAGCACCTTTCTGAAGAATTCGAATTTTAACTGTACATGTACTTTTTTGAAACAATGGACACTCCTCACTGTACCTTAAAGAAGGGTACTTAAAAAAAATCCAAAAATCATTTTTACACCAATTTGCTTGCAAACTATAGAATGATAACAATATTTTTTTTAAATAGAGCTACCTACATCAGGTATCAATAACAGATGTTACTGCTTTCTGATTCAGTTTCACCTCTGACCAAGACAGGCATTGGTAAGTTCACTTCCATGATTACACACTCAGGAGTTTGCTGCATTTACAGCACCTACTGTTTTTTTCTATTGACTGAACACTTTGTATTTTGATTTGTCCCAGATCCTTTTGCTTGAAGTAACTAGGAATCTGCTTTGAATAAGTTTCTATGATTTCCTTCTTGTGGTAGCTCTATTAAAACACCTCATTACAAACCAGAACTTATTAGAGACAATAAGATTATCTTTATGAGCATCTCAACAATTATAAACAAAACAAATGGTTGCCTTTGTTCTGACTTAAGATAGTAAAATTTTGTAGGTCTAGATCCAGAATTTTTTTCCAATTTTTAAAAGGAAAAAGCTTTAGAATTAGCATATTTCCACAGCGTATTTCTGAGGACTGATAAAATATTGCACCTGAAAAAAATTTATCTACTTTAAAATTCTTCTTGAATAAGAACACATTCGTCTCCACCCCACAACGCACTCAATAATAAATATCCATCTATGTGACTCGCTATTACGCAAGAAATACGTTCTCTTGAACTGTGTAGGAAAGGATTTTACTGATCATGCATAAGATTTATGACTCACTGTACTGTGGGGAAAAAAAACCCTCTTTGGATTAAGAGGAACAAAAAGCATTTACAGCTTTGTGTGGGCTTGTTTGTTTTTTCTATACTTAGGCTCAACTCTTTCTTCTGCCACAAAACATTCTCCAAAGGTCAGAGCAAGAGCAAAAATGATTGTGTAGACACAGCCTTGATTTGCATACTCGCATTTTGCATTTGGCTACACCAACATTTAAAGTCAACCTGCCATTCATGTCACAGGACATGTTTTGAAAGGGCAGATCCTCTAAGTAGCTGCAGTTTCCTCCTATATTTTAGCTCTCAGCTATCAATTCAAGTTATTCCAAATGCTCTGCTTAAAATACATTCAATTCTGCTTCTATGATAGACGATTTAAGCTTCAGTCCCATGCTAAGAAATCCAAACTGGCATTTTCAATGATTATGTGGAGACAAGGGAGAAAGGGGAGGAAAGATTCATTAACAAAATTTGATCTTTTCAAAAGATACATACATAATGGATGAAAACTGAATTGGAAAAACTCATTCCCTCAAGATGTGACTAATCCAGTATGACATGGATATTATTAACTACTATATGCAACTATACATAAATACTGCAATCCTTTCACCAAAACTTCTATTTGGATTATTATTTAAGGTTACTGCAGCAAACATCTTAACTTAGAGAGTGAGAGAATGTTACAGCATGGTTCCTGCAATGGATGGTACAGCCTCATTAGCAGACAATGCACAGAAAAACACACTTAATTCTAAGTTAAAGTACTTTGATCAGGATGGATTACAGGTTTGTATAGAATAAATGATCTCTAAAATTAGAACTTGTAAATTAATTTCTCTCTGAACCTAAACCCCTCACACTAAAATGGCAATGCACATCTAATCCACAAAAATGTAAAAATATGAAAATATCTCAGCACAAGAAAGATGAATAACCATTCTACAGAAAACCAGGACCCGCAAGTACGTGGAATTAGTAACTCCTCCCTAACAATCCTGGATTTTTGTACAGTACCATAGAACTAAATATAAGTTCTAGGGGCAGAAGCTTTGTGAGGAGACTGAGAGCAGAATATTAAAAGGCACTATGGGCACTTGGCCAAGAAGTTGCATATTCCCAGCGTTGGACAGCAGGGAGAGCAGAGCCACCGCTCCAGAGTAATAGGATTACAGCTCAGAGATAACTGGTAGCCTTTCATCTTCAGATGAACAATACGAAGTTTCAGCCTTGGTTGTGAGGGGCTGTTTCAGTTTCTTATTGCCAGCAAACATTTCCTTCCCAACTGTGCAGCTCTTCTCCTGCAATGCAGCTTAAAAAAATTAAACACTATTTTACAACCGAAAAAAAGTTAAGTACGTCCTTTGCCTATTGCTCAGCCACCCAGAAACAAAGCTGAGATATGAGACAGAAAATTGTTCATCACCTTTCTTCCTGATGCCTGATCTCTTGTGAGATGTTACATAACCCCACGTTCTGCAAGCAGCAAAACAAATCAATTAAGAAGCTTTTCCTTTCTGACTCATTCTTCTTAACAAACTGTAGTCGTAATCATAGACTGTCAAAGTTGTCAAAAAGTGAAAAATACGCACATCCCTATTCAACAAGAGATGTTTTCCCCACATAAAAAGCTCCACTTGAGTGTAAACTTGGGACTGTCAGATCTAGTTCCATATAAGCTTTCTGATGGTGCCTGAGTAATCTGCACCGAAAAACTGCCCTTGTACAATGCAAAGGCAAGAGCTGTTTCTCTGAGCTATCACAAAGCAGTGATCTCAGTCTTCCTTAAACATATGAATCAAGGGACAAAAATTGCTGTAATTTTAGATTTTAACAGCTTTATCAAATAAAAACGTACAAAGTAGCGTGGCCTACTGGAACAACTACATGGAACTTTGTTTTGAGTAAGTTGACTATATTTATATTTACTATATTTAACGTCCTGTGCATTTCAAAACTAAAAAACCCTGTATGATGGACCAGCATCAAGTGTTCAAACCTATTTTCAAAAACATGGAAAGGTGTTCCTCATTAGTGAATTTTATTTAAAAAAAAAAAATCTACCTTAACTAGTCAGATAAAAAGATGCATTAATTCTAACATCAAACACTGAGAAATGTAATTAAAAATACCAGTTTAAATTCAGGAGCAAATAGAATCTTTTGCAATATTAAACCATATTAACTTTTAACGATGAATCACAAGTTCAGCCAATGAAGATGGCAATCTTCACAGATTTCTGGCAATTAAGATGAGCCAGTCATTTCAAAGAAGCTACGTTATATTGCACCAGTCTGCACTGCACAATGTTTGAAAATGTAATAAAATGAAAAAAAAAAAAAGTTTCATTTTTTTGTTTAATTATAGATACGTTGGTTCCAGGAATTAAAAACCAGTTAACTTCAGTTACACATGCTAAAACTTGTCGAAATGACTGTTACAGAACACTTACTCAAAAGGATAGCATCTCCCAAAGATGCATCCTTGAACTACAGCTGATCAGCCAAAAATTTTCCCTGCCTGTGCAATGTATCATAGTTACATACTATACAGTTTCTTCTACTTAAAAAGCAGTTAATTAAATTCAGTTTCCCTGTTTAATGCCAGGAAAAAAAAAAACAAACCTGAAATAGAAGTGCAGATAAAAGTCCCTCTATTTCCTACAAGCAAATGGTATCCCTTACAAAGTGGAGGCCAGGGTTCAACCCCGGCTGCTGAAGCATCTTTATGATCCTGTGGTCTGGTGCTGCCTTTGTGGCTATGCTTTTTGGAGCTGTTTCCATGACAACTTCACTCCTTTAATATTATCCTTGTACTTTGTACTCATTGTGGTTCTTCTGCTTCCTCCACAGTTGGTTTCTGAGGATTCCACAAGTTATTTCTGGGAGTGGTATGGCATATAATTTTAGTGTTTAACCTCATGTTTCCCTTTAAGTATTCTCATTAATTCTGTGGTATTTTGTACACTAGCTAAGCAGAGCTCCTATCCTGATTCATGCATTGTGCCACTGAAATCAGAAAGAATATTTATATGCGTATTTGAAAACTACCTGCACTGAACTGGCAAATATGGGCAAAATAACTGAAACAGCCCTGTAGAGGAAACTTAACAGAAGAGATTATATCAGACTCAAGCATCGTTTTTATTTAAGCAAATACATTTAAAAAACAGAATAAAAAAAATAAGAAAAAAAACCTGCTAAACACTGGCAAGAAAAATTTCCAAAATAATTCTTTGCTGTTTTATACAAACACCACATTCTTATTTTCCCTTCTCTTGCTGCATGATGACTTTCATAAAAGCAATAGGGAAAACCATCTGACAATATTTGGAAAACATTTGTAACTAAGGTGTTAGGTGATATCAGAGTGTAAGTGCAAAGGACTGGTATTTTTTTCCTAAATTCTCTTTTAATAACTGTACATACTACTTGTGAAATCAGCATTAAAATACACAATTCTGCACTGCAACCAACTCCTAAACTTGAGAAGGGGGAGGTGTGACAAATTGAGATTTATCCCTGCAGTGCTAAGCTGCTTTGCCAGTATCTTTCATCTGCAGAGGACACTAACAGTTGCTGGCAGAGGTTTTCTGAGTTTTATCCAGCATCAGACAATGTCAACTCCAAATTAACTTTCAGCTTCCCAGAAAGGATAGTAACCCAGCCAATCTTCATCTTTGATTACAAACATCCTGCAGTTATTTATTCAGTCTTGTGTCATTAGGAAGAAAACTACATAATGCTTAATGCTTACTAATTTATTTTAGTGACTACAACTTAAAATTCAGTCTTTATTCCAGCAATAAACACACCTTTATTCCAAATGGCATAAATTAATGCTTCCAAGAAACAATGTTGTCAAGAAACAGATATTAATCAAACCACAATTTCTAACTTTAGTGGTGTACTAGAATTTTCAAGACAAACAATAGGTGAGAGTTGAAGCTGTGTACAGAGTGCTGTTTTCTTCAGAAAATTATCCTCGCGCCAGGTTGAGCTGAGAATTTTATTACTCGCTTATGATAATGTTATGATTTGCTTGAACACAAGACTTAAGAAACCTCTGATTGCTTTACCTGGGAGGACTCTGTAATAATCTTTCTTCTAGTCATTTAACATCTGTAACCAGCTTTAGTTTACCTGAGCCTGGAGGGCCAGCGTTACTCCTGCTGACCTCTTCTCTCAGGGACACATTTGGAGCTGTAAAAGCCAACTCTGGAGCTTTCTGCCAACAGATGCACCACGGAGTCTTTCAGCTCCATGCAGCACACAGTCACTTTGTTTTCTCACACTTTACAGACTAGTGTACATTCACAGATGTACATGTATCAACCTAGAATACCCTTTTTTTAATTTATTTTTTTTTAAAGCAGCAAGGTCAACCCCCAGTTCCTCCTCACCCTGTTCCTCAGAGTTAAGTTACAAAACAAGACTGGGATTTGCTCTGCCCAGAGCCTTTAGCCAGATCAGATGCAAGATGGCTACAGCTGTTTGCTGACCCAGCACAGCTATTCATTATAGCAAAACAACAAACAAAACAGTGCATCTGACTTGAGCATAGAAAACTCTGTCCTTCCTCACTGGATATGAGCAAGTCAACAAAATAATAAATAAAGAAAAATGACAATTTCTTTGGACTTTAAGAACCCTTCAACAAAGGCCTTCTGACATGTTACTAGGGAAACTACATAGTCATAGAAATGCAATGTGGCACAGTAATTAAGTTAAAAAAACTTGCTGTCAGAAAAATAAAGAATATTATTAAAAGTGCTACATTTCATAAAGCAGAAGGAAGGCATTTAAAGACCTGCCCTAAGACAATTTATTTTATGTATTTATGGCAGAAGATGATGGGCTATAACAGATGTAACTTAACTGTTTAAGCGTAAACATCTGCCTAGCTCAAAAATATGGGCAACTTGAGAAAAGGTTTTGTATAATTTGACAGTGCAGTGTGAGCCACATTCAAATCTTGCAATAAGCACAGCTAAATAGCCAGAGGGGAAAGATTAAATTAAACAAAATGAAGTATTATCACCCCATTTCGTTCTTTGTCCTTCTAAAATGAACAATAAATACAGTACAGTTCACATATTTTAAGGGAAAATTATAAACTATATAAGCAGTTTAAGATTCAGTGTTTTACAAAAAGATACAGTTGTAGCAGAGGGAAAGGAAATGTGACTACATCAATACCACATTAAAATTGGCAACAGTTCTTGCAAAACTATCAAAGCACATATTCTGTTGCTCCATACATGCTCTAGTCTGCTAAGATGAAACTTCCTCTGTTTCTCAAAGAACAAAAGACAGAAGTACAGTAGTTTCAGACAGTTTTCATTTTAAAAGCTGTACATCGTAATTTCTCACTTCTAACTAAAATTGTTACGGAAACTAATTCATATTCTCTTTACGGTATTAATATATTTTTAAAATAACATAAAATTCAGAATTCTAGAGGGAAGTCATTGCTTCCTTATGTGCACATCTTTAAAACAATCTGACAGAAACCAACTGCAAAGACAGCGGCAACAACAAAGAAATCAATATAGTTAAGCTGGTGTCACTCAGCGCCCTTTAAACAAATTAATTTCAAGTCAGTCCTACAGTTAACTTTATTAATTACAAAATGCACTCTGCTGGTGTAGGCTGTTTAACGCCTGCAGAGTCTGTGACTTGCCAGTAGCTTTCTTGTGCCTTGAGTCACGACCCTCAAGCTCCGTTACAAACAGCACAAACACAAGCCGAAATCTCTGACGTGCAAGTTCGAAAGGTGCCTCACGGAGTTTACAGTGACCTGGATATCTTTGTGCCACAAGTGTGACATCTCAGGAGATGAGGAAGAGCCACCTAAATACACATTTGGTGTTCCCTGACAACTGGCTCTTCAAGTACCACAAAAATAGGTCTTGGGTTCTGTAAGTGAACTTCATCCATATTCAGCACAGCAGTGGAACCCTTGCTTCTGATGTTGCCTACCAGATTAACTGTCTGGCTGGTTTTAATTGCTGAATTTGAACAACTAACCAATTATGAAAACCAACTACTTTGAGAAACTATATGAATGCAAATCCTATTACTTATCAGCAGATTTCAAAAGAAGTTTTAATTTAGAAGCATACTGATGAAGCTGGTCTTTTTCAAATTCTGATGTTTTATGCATTGGCTGTTTGACATTTTACTGCTTAGTGTAATTCATACAAAATTTACCTAGAATGCTACTGATAAACACAAACAGCCATGGGAATAATTGCATTATTTGATAAAATTATTTAAAACAAATTCAGATAAACTCTTCAACTCTTGGAAGAGTTTGATGCACAAAATATGCAAAGGAAAAACAGTTGCTTTACTCAGACATTTGCAACCAATGAACTTGTGAGCTTCTATCACTAGAAGATTTTCATGCAACATTGGAACACTGTTCTTCCCCTGACAAAACTACTGAGTGTCATGATAACATTAAGCAGTTAAAAACACAAGATGTTCAGGAGGAAGTTCTGTTCTTGCCTCCTAACAGTGTGGAAATGTTACTTTTAATGGAATTATGAAAGGTTTATTTTGCCCACGTACCCAAGAAGTGATGTTGCATGTCTCTTAAGAGGAGGTTCTCATCAAGAGAAAATTACTTCAACTCTTTTTTCTACTCCTCTCTCTCTCTTGAATTGTTTTTATTTATTCATTATTAGATTGAAGGCTTTTTGAAGCAGAGAACTACCTTTTGTTGTGTATTTGTACAGTGAGAGGGAATGCAGAATTCCATTCCTTTTGGAAAACTATCAAAGCCAGTTTTTGCTTCGAAACACTCTGCTCACTCTGGAATTCAACTCAGTTTCTGTACGTTCCTCATACGAGGCAGATTTAGTGCTAAATAAGAAGTCTTATAAAATTTTCATTCTTTTCTAGCAGTTATGTAGCACACCTAAAGTAGAAAAGAGAATCACCACCTGAAATAAAATTGGGAACAGAGGCTTTTTAGTAAATTTCCTGTTAAAAATATGTCTACATAACAAAAGTATCCTTCAGTGATGCAAAGGCACAGAACTACTGGCTGATAACACCAACAGCAGCATTTAGCAAAACTACCATTTGCTAACAGCAAATGGCTCATACAACAGGAGTAGCTGGATTTTTTTATTTTGTCCTGAGAAAAAGCATCCACCTGACATATCTTAACAACTTCAGAATATCGATTCGCCATCCTGATGCTTCCCTTTTATCACTGACGCTGTTCTGCCAATTTTCCTCTACATTAGCAGTGTTGCTTGTCTGGCCCTCTCGTGAGCTGGTCTGGGTAGCCAAGAAGATTACATGTACAATCAGCTTTTGTGTGGCTTAGTTCCTTGAACCAGATCAACATGAGGTTGGCAAGAACCAAGCTTGTCACAAGGAAGGAGGTGGGAATGAGAATGCTCTGCCAGAATTCTCGCTGCATTGACTCGCATCTTTGGAAACTAAATGGAAAACAGTCACAGTAAAGACCCCAACACTCATCATTCCACAGCCACTTCTGTACTTACTAAAGCTACTAAAATGCATCACTTTGAGAAGATGTGTTGTTGATCTTCACTTACTATCACAACTCCATACAGTTTTAGTGCTTTTCAGAGATTCAAAAGAACCTTCTTCATATTGCACTGGCTCAAAGTCGCAAAACAGCATTGAAATAGGAAAGGTAACAAGCCAGCAGGCTAGTTCATTTTTATATTTCAATTTTAAATGCTAGGGGCAGGTGTGGGCTTTTAGCTTGTTTTTATTTAAGGGTAATGGGCAAAATTGACAACTTATTGGGTTATTAAGCTGACCAGAACATCTATGTTTGCTACCAAGACACAGCTTAAAATTCTTGCTACAGCCAAAAACAAAGTCAGCATTTTCAGG
Source organism: Pseudotriccus pelzelni (assembly GCA_035584735.1). Classification (NCBI taxonomy): domain Eukaryota; kingdom Metazoa; phylum Chordata; class Aves; order Passeriformes; family Tyrannidae; genus Pseudotriccus; species Pseudotriccus pelzelni. The sequence goes on along the minus strand of JAWMRA010000162.1, from coordinate 24,328,326 downwards.
TACACCAGCTATGCCAGTCAGTAGGAAACAGTTGACACTATTCCTGTTTAAATGGGGATTTTTAAGCTTTCAGCCTTGCCACCACGGAGAGAGGAAAAATAGCAGACAGGTTACTCATAAACTTGGTTAGTACATCTCCACTACTAGCCAATACTAGTTGGAAAGGGTGAAAAAGCTTGGCTTAACTCTGAGAGTACCCATTTCACCACATTATTGGGATGGGGTTTTTTGAGGATAATCCCTGTACAAAACCTTCCAACCATATTTTCCAGTGATGATCACAGCTCAAGGTGTAATGTAGCTGCACAGACCCGCAGTTCTGACCCATGACTATCCAGCAATGGAAAACAGAACAGTTTGCCTAAATGGTGAACTACAAGATTAATGGCATCCACAGAAGCACAGAAACAAGAGAATGAGAGGGACAATTAAAATTATTAAAGGGTCAAGTAGTTGTCTTATAAAAAGCAGACTAAAAAGGTTGGGCCTCTTCAATTAAAACAGGAAAAGCTGAAGGTGGGGCAGGAACATGACTGAACTTAACAAAATAAAAAAAGGCAGCATATGAATTGAATAAATCCTGATTGAGACAATGGCTGTGAAAGAGAAGAGAGTTTACTGCAACATTCTAATTTCTGCTGAGGTAGTCAATTAACATTTCTTCATCTAGGTTTCCCTGCCTTTTGATTACAAAAGTATTATCCCTTTTCTTGGTAAAATACTGCTCAGAAATACAAGTGAAAAGTCATCTTCCATAAAGTGAAATCTAGAGACGTGTTAGAGAAAACCTTTGGGTTTACAGCATAAATCTGTTTCTGGAGAACCATTACCTACAGGATAAAGAATGAATAAAACCCAACACAAAAAGTCTTGCCAAGTTATTATGTTATCATTAACAAAGTTACAGTAACTTCCCTCAGAACACTGTTTCTGAATCATGGCTATGATTAAACATTTCTAGAGAAAAAAACCTCAGTTCCTTAAAGTCCTTCTTAAACACAAAAATCTCAGATCTAAAATGTTATTCACAAAGACATGAAGAAAGAACAGGGACAGCCTTTTCTCAGCTCATTATCAAGTTAGATGGATTAAAATACGATTCTGCCTTCAGATGGGGATTCAGCACTGCTTCCATACCATGTAAACCAATTCTAATGTAGCCACAACCTCAGTTCTAGAGCAATGGTTCACCCAAAAAACTTTACTCTGTTCACTCACTCATTTTGAAGAGCTGTATGAATGCAACCACAGAATAATTCTTTCTGAAAATAATAAAGTTTATTTACTCATCATGGCCTCCTTCAGTTTCAGATTTTCTGAAACAACCAAGAGACTAATTTTTAAGACTGACACTTTATGGTAACAGTCATTTAGTCCCCGATAGTAAAAACAGATTTAGCACATTTTAAATGCTAATCAATAAACTGATTTGGGTAGTTTTCACTTCTTCATATTCTTCTCCATAGAAAATTCATTAAAATTTAAAAATCATACCATAGAATAACATGCTTCAGGTAAACAGAACATTCTTAAAGCTATTTGGTGTGAAACTTGATTCAAGCATGAATCTGTGCATGAGCGATTTCTTGCTCTAGGCTACAGGTAATTACCTATACAGAAAATGGCTCAAAAATATAAACATGGCAACGTAAAGGGGAAATACTTTGTTTCTTTTTCTTAGCTTCCAAATCACCATTAATGCTTAGCTGCTTTACATTAACCTCTCCATACATACACATGCAATCCCACAGAACACTGAAAGCCAGTCTTAATCCAAAAGAGTAAAAAAACCCAAGGAAAATCTATAACTTCAATATTGTTACTTGCTTTTACACACAGTTAGAATTCCTTCAAGAAACTTTATGTCTCCCTAAAAATCAAATACAGTAGTTTAAGTAGGTGAATTAAATATACAAAGAATCTTACATTACTGTTTTATTGTGATTAGTTTTTGCTTTGGGTAAATCTTCTGCTGCATTTATTTTGGTTGGCTTGTATCATGAATATGGAGCATATTCAACAAAAAATTTGAAATGCCAGTGGAAAATTAACATTTACAGTAAAGCCTTAATTTTTTTGGAAGTATGAATTCCATTACAGAGTAGTTTGAGGTAGCTTACCAGCTTTTATTGAATATAATTTGTAGTGCCTGACATTGTACAAACATATTCCACAAGTACTGGGTCTTTTTTCTCTCTAAAAAAATTCTTTCCCATTTGAGAGTGGAAAAAATGTGTTCCCACACGACATATTGGAGACATATCTGACAGTTGAAATTTCTTTCAAGGATTCCATACTGTAATCATGTTATAAAGTCATTATAAATGAATTAGAGGGGGTGAAAATATGTATTTTATACGGTTGTGGAGAAAAATTATAAAACACCATTCATTTTTTTTACTCTGTACTATTAATTCAATCTGCTTTCTGTGCTATTGATTCAGTCTGTTCTGATTTCTAACGGTCAATTTCATGGCTTTTCCATCACTAAACATGGAAAACTGGAACAATCCAAACAGTATCAAAAGAAAAAATAGCACGAGCATTGTATTTGAGTAACGTGGCTGCTACTGTAAAACAGTGCAATAGGCAAAAGAGGTGAGACACTATGAATGTCAACTCTGTGTATAATCTGAATATAATTAAAGGTTATTGAGGGAGCACAAAGAAATAAAGACCGGAGAAATATTTAAAAATTACACTTCAGCCACCAGGGTCTCGAGGAATGTATTTAAGATCTCAAATCAGAGGATTTAATTACAGGACTTAATTCCTCTTTCTCACAGACGCAACTGTCATTGAAGGAGAATGATGTTTATAATCTTACGAGATTCTCAAAACATGGGTCATGGCCCAAGAAACACGGAATCCGTAACTGCATTCAATTTAAACAAAAGGCAAAAAGAGGAAAAAAAAAAGAAAATAAATATCCCAAACTAGGGATTGGGATCGTGGCATTTGCAAATACAAAACCAACAAATTATTGCTTCAATATTGTTTATGGGGTGGTCAAAGCTGGAATTTGAGTCTCCACTAAAAGAAACTTTTGAACTACTGATCTGCAACAACAGCATGTATTACTACTTGGAGGGCTGTAGTACTGTAGGACTACTTGCCTGCCAAAGATTCAACTCAAAAGGTTTACAACATTGCCTTCAAAACCTTAAAAAAAACCCCAAACAAAACAACAGAACCTACAAAACAACAAAACAAAATCCAAAACTAAATAATGCCTTGAGATTTTTATGTTAGCTCCTGTATCAGAATTAAATAGACTGCACGTGACTTCAGATATGAAGAATTATTCCAAGTTAGAACAGCTTAAAGAAGCTTCACTCTGCCATCTATTTGACATTAAACAGTCACATTTAGCTTATGCCTGAAATCCAAATTTTTACTCTCCAGCCAAGAAATCACAGTCCAAACAAAAAATGTGGTACATCAGATGACGTGAAAAAACCAAAAGCGAACTTTCATAAACATAAATAAAATCAAATAATGATTTCTTATTTACTTAGAGATTTAAACAGTTTATGTAACTACGTTCACACCTTGGAAAAGATGACTGCCTTACCAAGGACTGATCATAAGCATTCTATATTTATCCTCCACAAACTTGTCTGCAGTTTTAATTCCAAATGCAACAGACAGACAATACATTAGTCATAAGTTAAGTATTGTGATGCTGATTTTAAGCCAAGTGATGTAAATATGTCCAAAAAGTGAGACACATGTTACGTTTCTTTCCAATATTTCCTTGCTGTGGACAAATTGTAAAGGAGACACTGCCTTCTACAAGTAGCCATTTAAAAGAAGAAATTTATCTCTGTTTACAGTTTACAGATTACTTTCTTCCACTACAGTTTCCTCAGAAAGCTGGAGTGACAATAGGTGTAAAGAGCTCTGCAAAGCTTTACCCTCGATGCTTTTCCCAGGGTTTAAAACACTGATACTGCCTTTTCCTTATCTGGTATCTTCTAATCAGGCTAAAACTGCAAGAGTGTGAAAATAAAGATAACATTGTAGAGCAACTTACCAAGCTGACCAGCAAGATAAAAAAACGTTTGTCTTCTATGAACTGTCATGCACCTTTTTTCACCTAGACAATACACAGCAGCCCTAAAGTACTCAGGCTGCTCTTACAAAGCTTGCTGTTCTTAGCAAACTTTAGGTAAAGTTTTAGTTCATTTTACTTGGACTAAATATTTAAAATTTGATATTAGCACCTTATACATTATTCTCTTGAGAGTAAATCGACTCTCATACCTCCTCTATCTACTAATGCCTCTTTGGCTAAACAAAGCAACATAGCACTTAAGTGAATATTATTAATTCAGATCTCCTGAGGGCAACTGTTCCAGTTTAATGAGAAGTCAACTTATATAGTCAATTATGAATGAAAAATAGATTACAAGAAAACATATTTAGTATAGCAAACAATTTTAATCAAAATTGCCAATAGTTCTGCACTACTGATTCATTCTTATGTATTGAAATTCAATTTAAGACATTTTCACTTTCTATTTCTTTCCAGGTGTAGGGTCATAGCAGAGTCACACATGAAACTTCCAGTTCACAAAGAACAGTATTTGGCTGGCAATTTTCAAACATGAATTTATCTTCCAACTAGTACCAAACATACAGGACTTCAGGCAAACTCAAGCAACATCTTTCACAGGGAACTGTATCATTTATACAGGAATTTCTGCCAAGCTCCAATAGCACTAACAAATACTTCTGAAAAATTAGTGGAACTAATGACACCACATAAGTCAAATGGTAAAGCATAGAAAAAAACAGTCTATTTGTGCTCCAAGCTTAGATATTAAGTAAGTGGTCAAAATCTATTTCTGTGAGTCTTTAAATTACAAATGTAAAAGCTATTCACCCTAGGAAGCAGCATGATACATTACTATTATTCAGGTAACTTCAAGATGCAATATCCAACTGCAAGAATTTAGAACCATGTACTGTAAGGCCAGAGAAACTAGGAAATATAAATTCTCCCCGCTCTGTCCTTACTTTATTTTCAGGTCAGACTAATTAATGCATTTTCTATGATTAGAAAATAAGCTGTGATGTTAGTGATACACAAAAAAGTACTTCTAAGTAGCCACAGTACTTCTAAGTCACTTCGCAATTTAACATTAAAAGGAGTTAAGAACATATAATCATTAAATTATATAATTGGTCCAGTCTTACTAAATCATTACTTCAAAATTCTGTGTGTTTCTACCCTCTGTAGATGACATTAAGGCAAAAGCAAGCTATCCTGTAAAGTTATATAGGTACATTACAGGTAAGATTGTTTCAAATATAGATACAAATGCTTAATTTAAATGAAGCACCATCATTAGTTTACTGGACTTTAAGAAACGCTGTATCAGAAGTCCACTGTCACCAGCCAGAGATGAGTTTGTATTAGCCACTATTGCCAATATAAGTATATATGAATGCTTAATGTAGTTACTGTTTTCAACAGATAATTCATTAGGGTAATGCTGTTCACCATGATTATGGTTATCAGCATCCACATTTCTTCTCTGAACCTAAAGAGAAAACAGATTTTTTTAACCAAGCACCAGTTCATTGCTCAGAGTTGGAAAACTTGTCCTAGTAGCTTCACACGAAATACAAATATTTCATTTTCCAAATTCCTAGGAGAACATTATATACACAATGCTTCCAACACTTTAGATTCGAGGTAATAAATGGGATACTATAAATGGGTAGAATATTCCAATTCAAACAAAGAAGCATGAATGAAACTCAAAACCAGACAAGTCCAAACAGAAGAATGAATGAAACTCAAAACCAGACAAGTCCAAAGGATTCTCTAATAATAATGTCACTTTCTATTAAAATATATATACATACCATATAAATATATACATCCCCGATATCGTATATAGTATACTGCCACATATATTATACCTCTCTAAATCTGTTCCCATAGAAGATTTTAAATTAATATATTTGTAGAGATGGTACTCACAATAATCATAATAATGGTCAAAAGCCTGTTAATTTCTTGGAGGAGTATCCTCTGATGAAGGGCTCAGAGATGACACCAACTAAACACTAGGAAAATGTGCTCTACATCAGTGTAACATGGTCTTACTACCAAAAAGGCTGGTAAATTTGACTGAAATATAGTCCCAGCCCTTTATTTAATTCAGAAGGTTTACTTAGGAAGGTACTTGCATTTTCATTAATTGTGTGCATCTCTATGATAAAGAGGAACTTCACAAGAAAGTGCCACAGTTCAAGTCAGGCATTTTAAAGGTCTGTTTTCACATCATCTAGACATGAACTTCTGGGAATTTAGAAAGTAGCTCAAAGCTGATGAGAGTTGTTAACACTTACAGTGATTTACCTTAAAGCAATGTTTACAGTGTCCACAGAACCAATACTGGACACAATAGGGAACTGTAACACATAATACAGCTATATGATAATAACAACTAATTTCTAAAGCAAACTCATTACAATTACAGTATAAGATGAAGTTTATTGAGGACACTTAACCTGATCAAATCAAGAGCAGTTTCAAACTGTTCCATCTTTCTGCTTTTGGGTTGTTTTCTTAAGAGAGTAGTTTGTGTCTAGCTGCCAAACTTCAAAGTTGAAATCAGACTCCAATGCTAATACTACGCTTCTTCAGTGTCTGTCAGAACTCTAGCAATCCATTCAGTAATTCTAAATAATTCATGAAAGGCAAATAAATGATTGGAAAAAAATTCCATCAGCAACCTCGAAATTCTCTTTACAAGGGCCATCACCTGACACTGAAGTACTGCAAGGGTCTATAAATTGAAAAAGGACAGAAAACTACACCATTATTCATTAGCCAAGAGCAAAAAGAAAACAATCCAAGTCCAAAGTGGCCTCTTTGAAGAGGCTGAAAAGAGCCAGAATGAAAAGTCCTATAGAGCCATAAACCTTTGCCATCAGTAATCTGCAATTACAGAGCTCCTCTGATCACAAGAGACTTGCAGCAGCAGTTGAAACGCTCAGAGTATTTCTAAACATTACTTAGAAGTTAGTGAATACAAATGTACGAATTGACAGAACTCAAAAAGCCTCAGAACGCCACAACAAACAGCTTCAAAGGAAATAAGCTCTTCTAGCAATTTGGCTAAAGTATTAAAAAAATAAGCAAGATCCTTGTAGTTGACTGGGAAGAAGGCAAATGAATCCCAAGTTTTCAATACCCTTAAGACTTCTGTATAGTGAACTAATTATCACTAGACAGCATTTTAAGTAATGGTTTCAAAATTTAAAATAAATTAATCAGTGAGGGTTTCCAGTACTGCCAATCATTTCGGAGTTGCTTTTGAACTTTTATTTAAATATTTGATACTTTATCCAGAAGATCAATTACACAACTAAAGCAAATATTCCTCTATGGGAAATCATAGCATGTAACCAAGCTAACATACTTTTTATTAGAAATCCAAAGTATACATACCCTTATTTATCTGGCAACTGCCTTTCAACAAGTATCTGCCAAAACCCTGTCACATATAGATCTTAGGATCTTAAACAAAGGCAAATGTAGTTTTGGCAAATGACACTGGGATAGTGGCAGATTTTTTTGTAAATAAGGCAAACAAAAAACCCCAACCGCCCACAGTTGCATTATCTAAAGACAAAGTCTTCACTCACTTGAGAGCTTTGTTCCAGCTCATAGTCTTGAATGCAAAATTTGAGAAGGAATTGAATGGCTACTCCTGCAGTTTCTCATTTGATGTGCATATCCACGAAAGAACATTCTAACACACCTTTGCTTTACAGTTGCTTGTCAAGCACACTCCGATGGAGGAATACAAGTACAATCAGTATCTGTGTGTAATCCTCCTCCTCAAACTAGATGAACACAAAATGAATGCTGCTGAACTCATGCAGCAAGAGATTTTTTTTTTAAAAGGGAATTTTTTTCCAGGAATACTAGTACCTGTTAATTCTCACAACTGCTAAGTTCAACCACGTAAACGCACGCGCAATTCTGACTACTACAATTTTTAAAACGCGGTTTAATTTTGAAAAATCCAATTTCAAGAGTTAACTCTGTTTACCATTTGGACGTGATTTTTTTACTTTGAGACTTCTTTCTGACCGTGAAATAACATGCTCCTGTTTGTGTATAAAGTACACTGAAATGCAAAAGTTACAGCTGTCTTGCTCAGACACCTTCCTCTACCACTATTGCTAATACAGACATGCTTACAAATAAACATGAGAAGAGGTTTGAAGATAGAAGGGGAAATGCACGTGGGAGAGGAGAACAGATTTACAAAATCGGAATCAAAACTCCACTATGAAGCTCAAAGAGAAACTTTAATACTCTGCAAATGCCATTAGAGACGTTATGTTTTTATAGCCAGCAAACTTTATTCTAGAGTTACTTCAGCCATATTCACAGACATTTTAATTAAAAAAAAATCTTTAATCTTCCAAAGTGACATGAGAATCACCATCTAGACTATGTAACGCACCAACATCTAAATAAACCAGATGCTCCTAAAATAGAACATTAACACAAATTCCTCGGGTGAAATGACCCCACCTAACATTCTGAACTGACTGTGGCACTTCTGCTCAAATTTACAACCAGGCGACACCACAGTACAATAGAATATCTACCCAAAATAGCACATGCTTCATGAGTATCCAGATTTCATAAACTCTCAAATACAGTATTCTAAATATAAACGTTTCTTAACTGAATTAGCTCTCAGAAACATTGTAAATGCTATTCTTTCTCATGCTATTTTTTTCTAGGCTCAAGAACCCGCTTCAGAGTCTCAATTCGTGTCAGTTCCCGATTCTCTCATGTTTATCCCTCCATTATGCTTTTTCACACTATTCCTAAGTGAAACGCGGAGCATTAACGCCCTTTTAGAAGGAGGCAAAGTAGCTGAAGATTTGCCTGAAAGCTACAGTCTTGCCAAACACTAGCAGGGTTGTATCTGTCATTGTACTCCACTTGGCTTGATAAATTCTAGGTAAGCATCCTTCAAAACACCACTTGTACTAGTACACTTAAAGATTTAAAGAGCAAACAACGGAGAGAAGTTAGGAGATCCAACACAGGAATTCTGCCACACAGTGAAAGCCAAGATAACACAACTATTTAATTCAACTCCACATGCAGCAAGATGGGGGAATGCCCATTACAGCGACGAGAACTTGGCTCTATACACTACGCACGAGGCACAGGAGTCAATTTTACTGATCACTGGCTTCCTTCCGTTGAGAAACTTAGGGGAAAAAAAAGCCAAACAAACACGCACCTCACACCCAAGAAAATACAGTAAGGTTAGAAGCCATACTGTGCACGTCCCAAAAAAACCCCGAAAACGCAGGGGAAGCGAGCGATTCAGCAGCGGGCAGGGTGGAGCAGAAGGCGGGACAATGACCTAATAGGTCTTTTCTATCTTTAGTTTCGCGAGGCTCAGTGGACAAGCGGCGCCGGGATGCCCCGCTCTGCCTCCGCCGCTGCCGGGGGGGGACACCGGGCGTTCTCCGCCCCGAGTTGTCCCGAACTCGCCGCTCCCAGCAGGTATCCCGAGGTGCCGGGGCCGGCAGACAGGGAGCCCGAGGCAGCGCTGAAAGGCAGCACCACCGCTCCGAGTCATTTCCCAGCTATGAGCCACACCAGCCACCCGCGCCCTTACCTTGAACACTTTACCGAAAGCACCATCTCCCAGCTCCCCGATGATTTCCCAGAACTCCTCAGGGTTCGAATCCCTCTTGACGTGCTCGTATTGTTTCTTCTTCTTCTCGCCGCCCAGCTTGAATATCTTGCGAAAGTTGAAGAAGGACATTTTGGCTCGGGCCGGGGGACGGAGCGGGCGGCGCTGCCCCCTGGTCCCGCCGGGACCCCCCGGGCCGGGCGGCGCTGCCGGGAGCGACCCCCGCGCCCAGACCCGAGTCCTGGAGCCGCTCGGGAAGCGCCGTCACCGCCGGGCGCTGCGGGCGGACAACACCCCGCGGTGCCCCGGCGGGGCCGGCTCGGCGCTCGCTGCTCGGTGCTCCTCTCCCCGGGAGGCTCGGCGCTCCTACTCGGCCGGGCCGGGCACCATCGCGGCAACAAGTGCCGGGCTCCCTCCTCGGGACGGGCGGCGGCGGAGCCCGGGGACGGGGGGGGAGGGAGCGGTCACGTCCCGCCTCGCAGGACGGGGCGGATGTAGGGAGAGGCGGGCGCTGCTCCCCTGCCGACTCGCGGCCGGTTGTTCCTCACGGAGCGGCGTCCCCGGGGGCGGCGACAGCGGGAGGGAAGCGACGCCGTTCGCTGCCGGCCTGTCTCTCCCGCGCTCTCGCGGCGCGGGGCCCGGGCGGCTCCGCTTCCTGCGGGGCGGCACCGG
>JAWMRA010000162.1:24258462-24317813 GCA_035584735.1 Pseudotriccus pelzelni | reverse complement strand
CGTCCTGCGGCGCGTGCGCACGCGCCGCACCGGCAGCACGCGCGCGCCACCCCGCCAACGGTTCGCCGCCGGCACAGGCGGAGGGAGGGGGCGGGGCTTTCCCTGCCCACGTGACGCGGCGGTGGCTGCGGCAGCCAATAGGAGCGCGCGGAGGCTTCCGGCGGGTAAGTCGGTGTCGGGCACAAGATGGAGGGGACGCCACCGCCCAGGCCCGCGGGCGGAGGGGGAGCGCTGGGGCGGGTGCGAGCGCTCGTCCCTCCCTCCTATCCTCCTGCTTTTGCTTGTGGGAGAGGACAATCGCTCTTTCCTTTCGTCCTCTGTGTGCTGTTGCGGTAGGGGCGTGGGGCAATGGCACCCTTTATCCTGACTGTATCCTGTCTTTTAGTTACTCATCCCAAAGGACGCCCTGCGCCTCTCTCATTGCTGCTCCGCTGTCCCGGGCAGCGAGGGTCTCCCCAGCCCTCCGGCAGAGGATGACGTTCCCTATATAGGGGGAAAACCTGGGGGCTGGCTGGGTACCCTGGGTTCCTCCTGAGGGGGCTGTGAAACCCCCCCTAAAGGTGTGCCGGGAGCCCTGCGAGGGCAGGTGGTGCTTCCTGGGCTTTTGGGCTTTGACGTGGCTCTCAGAGGAAGGTGGTGACTGCAGAAAAAACGACGGCGGAAGACTTTATTTTGTTTGTGGGCCGGTGCTGTTCCTAGACCTGCTCCCTGGCTTGTTACGTTGTTACACCCTTGTCATAGCCGGGTGTGATGTTCATGTGCCCCGCGTTTGGTGTCTCTGGTATCTTATTTAATCACTGGGACAGGCTTGAATTTCCTTATCTCACAAGCTTCTCTTCCTGCAAGTGATTCCTTCATCACCGTGAATTACGGCTGTATTTTAACAGTTGCGTTGTGTGCATGCCACCAAGTGTGTGGCGTTTCTTCACTTGGAAGCATGAGGCGTTCCCGTTGCCTGGATAAAGGGCAATTAGCAGGCATGGAGAAAAGTTTGGGCTGTGGCAGGCAGGAAGTCGATCCAGCAGTTGAGGCGATGCTGAGAGATCTGAGAAGGATCTGATAATGAGACAAACACCCAGGGAAAATCGTGTAATGCCTTGTCCTCGTATGAACCCGAGTGCCTGTAGCTGCCGTTAATTTAAGCTGCTTGATGAGCTCCTAAAAACCCAGCCTCTGGTGCGTATCACTCCTCAGACCACTGTATTAGCATGACAATAGTTAGCTATCTACGGAGGGCAGTCTATGTGTAAACTTAATAATAATAAGAATAATGAGGCATTGAGATACACCCGTGATGGTGTTCGTATTGCAGCCTTTATAGTCTCCTTGAAAGAAGCAGTTCTTAGGAATAAAATATCCTGGGCTGAGTCAAGAAAGGGATTTCAGCAAAAGAGTTTTCTAATAGTACAGGTTTTTGTAGTAATGAATGTTAGAAGGGTGGTTCAGAAGGAAGAAAGGGCATAGAAATAGCCTGGAACTGAACTTTGCATCGTGTGTTAACAATGTTTGGTTTTTAGCTGAAACCTGCTGGGGTAGAAGCCTTTTAAGGATATGCTGGTGATGTCTGTTAAGTAATTAGTGGTGCTAATAGTATTTATAAGGTCCTGGAACACCCTGTGCCAGGCACTGTCCTGCCCTTGAAAATGGGGATGGCCCCTGACACCAAGAGTTTATGAATCAAACAGCAGTGTTGTTACCAGTCCATTCTTTAAACTGTATGAAGTCAGTTTCAGGGGTAGAACCACCCCACCAACAGAGAGTCTTTCAAGTGCTCTTACTAACCTTATTTGTAGTAATAATCAACGTTTGTTTTTCAAAAGTTATGTTGAGCTTTGTGGTTCCTTTGTACTGACAGCTTGGCCGCAAAATGTAAAACTGTTGAGGAGGATGCTAAAGTCAAAACTGTTTATTTTTTTGAGGGCAATAACAAGAAACAACTGCAATCCAAACCTTTGTTTTCTCTTCTGTGATCTGGATGGCTGGCTCCACCTATGAACTTCATTTGAAAGTTTCATGGAGATCGTTTGGATTAAATACAGTAATAAAGAGTGATTGATAAGATTTATTCAGTGTTACCAGCAGAAGTTTAGCTTCCGAAACTTTAATTTTTAAAGTTCAGTTTCTTTTTCTCTATATAATCTTTTTTTTTTCCCCTTTTAGGTGGGATAAGAGCTTTGTTTTGTATGTTAAAATACAGTGATGGCTTTAATAATAATTTGCATTAGTATTTTTAATTGAATATTTTGGTTTTATCTTTCTCTTGGATAAAAAGTGCTTTGGGACTAATTTCTGTCGGTTTATTTCAACTGACTGATTGATAGAGGATGGGGAAAAAAAAGGAATCCAAAGCCATAGCATGAATTTCTTGTATTCAGGTAGGATTATCTTTTCTTCAGCCTCGGGGTCAGTGTCGTAGGGCAGCAGGGGTGAGAGGTGTATGTGTGAACGTCAGAGTTTGTAATAACTGGAAATAAATGCAAAACTAAAAGAAAATTTTGTGAGCCATATGTGACCAAGTGTAGCTGAGCTGGCAGCTATAGGATGGGATAGCAGGGCCTGGTTCTTTCACAGCTCTATTGATAAATGAGCGTTGGACTGTCAGTAGTTCACACACAGCATCTCTACAATGTGCCATTTTGCTGTGAACTTGTGTGTGATGAGAGTTTCACTCAGAGCGGAACAGGGACGGTAGTGTCATCCTGCCAGTGATTAAATGTTACTAGGTACTGCAAGTGTGTTGCTTTAGACTTTTATAAAGGAAGTCTTCCTGTTCCAGGGAGCTTTTAATTCATGTATCATTAAAAATATAAGATGAAAGGCTGGCACGAGAAAGGAGCAAATAATCTAGTGATAAAATTTTGCTTTTAACTTTTTTGTCTGTTTGTTTACACTTTAACAATTCAAGATGAAATCAGTATATCTGAGATAGAAAACTGTGGTTCAGTCTTGTTTTTTCTCGTTTTCTTCTTTCTTTCATTCTGGAGTTACAGCTTGCCACTCAATCCTAAAAATAAACTCTGTAAGGTGAAGGTTAAGTGCTAGTAGCAAATCCTTCCCAATTTGCTCTGACTTCCTGGTATGGAGGAGGCTGTATGAAGCCTGGGTTTTTGTGTGTGTGGTGTTTTTTTTCCTGATAGCAGGAGTTTTTAGCAACTGTAAATGTTTCCAGATGGTAAGGATGAAAAGGTAAAAGTGAGTTATATTAAAATTTCTCCTTCAGGAATTTAAAGTGATGCTTTTTGCAAATTCAGTGCTTCCTTTACATGTCACCAGAAGATGTTAAAGTGAAGATATTAAAGAACTATCTTGGTTGTGCATCAAATATATTGGCTTAAGAATAGCTGTAACTTGTTATGGCAATCTTTTTCATCTCTTTGTGATATAGAAGTCTCCTTTATACTTCCTGCTGATTAATATCACCATCCTTTCCCATTGCCTCAATCACACTTGCCACTGTTCCTAGCTCTCTGTTCAAGTTCCACTTTTGTTTCATTTAAACTGTTCTATTTTTTTAATTGAAAGTAAACATTTCAGAAATTTAATTTGAAATGTTTTCTTCACAGCATATACTGCCCTTTCATTGCAGCCCTATACCCAGTCTTCAGAATATTTAATGGTCTATTTTTGTATTGTCTTGACTTTCTGTCCATGCATGCTTTCACTGATCTCCAGCCTTCTTTCTGCTGATTGAGTTTGTTGAACTGCTGTAAGGTCACAGGTGGCTTGTTCGTGGTTAAATCTGAAGTGTAATTCTTGTTTTATCCGCCTTAATCTGTCTGTCACCTTTGGCACTCAACGCTGGCCTTTCTGTTTCCTTTAATTGATGTATGTACTGTTTTTATTGGTATTTTCCAGTTATGTGGTGGCATTTTTTCATAGGCTTTAGCATTTCTCTTCTGATCTGTTCCCAAAGTTAAAGTTTTGTGCTGTACTGGATCATTTCAGTTCTAAGCACCACTGCAACTTCTAGATCCCTCTAGTTAACCCACCACCTTCCTTTTTAACCTCCTTTTTATATTCTTGGTTTTGTCAAGACTCCATGTATGCAGCCTCTGTATCTGAAGTTATTTCCAAATGCTGCCTTGCTTCCTTCTGAATCTTACTTCTTTTTCCTTGGATTTCAGGATTTTATGGAATTAAGTTCTGATACTTTGCCTTAAGTCATCATAGCATTTGTAACTTTCCTCATTCCTTCTGACTTCATGAGAAAGTTTTGGTGACTCTCCCATACCTGACCTTTATCTTCCCTTCTCATTCGTCATGAGTCGTTTTTCCTTTCCGTATTCTGAATGTTTTGGCTTCCCATAGGAGCACCTCAATTCAGTGGATTTTAAATACCAGTGTTTTCAGTCGCTTTCAACCTTGTATATTGACCTTAAAGATACTGTTTTTCTTCACACTGATATTTCCATCCTCTTTGTGTGCATGGCAAATTTTTGACTTCTTGTCTTTTTTCTGTGACCCCTCTGCCGTTTCTGTTTCATACCTGACTCCTGTGTCCTAATGCCCTAATTTATGGTGGTAAGTACAGAGGAGCTAGTAGTATCATCAATTAATAAACCATCTTTATGACAAGGTAAAGAAGGAAATACAAAAGAGGGCTAAAAGATTTTTATTTCTCTGTGATGTAGCAGGTTGGCCTCTGGCTATGTGTTTTCCTTTGAGGATAGGAGACTGTTATACGTTTTCTGGAAGCTTTGAGAGAGGAGACTGTTGTGTATGGAATCATTAAGGTTGGAAAAGACTTCTGGGATCAGAGAGTCCAACCTTGGACCGAACCCCCACCATGTCAATTAATCCATGGCACTCTAAGTGCCACATTCACTCGTTTCTTGAACACCTCCATGGATGGTGACTCCACCACCTCCCTGGGCAGCCTGTCCCAAGGCTTAACCACCCCTTGAGTGAAGAAATGTCCAACCTGAATGTCCCCAGCTTAAGACTGTCCTCTTGTCCATGAGAAAAGGCCGACCCTCACCTCTCTACAACGTCCTTTCAGGTAGTTGTAGAGAGCGTTAAAGCCTCCCCTGAGCCTCCTCCAGACTAAACACCCTCAACTCCCTCAGCTGCTCCTTGTAGGACTTATTGTCTAGACCCTTCACCTGCTCCATTGTGCTTCTCTGGACTTGCTCCAGCACCTCAGTATCCTTGGAGTGAGGGGCCCAAAACTGAGCACAGCACTCGAGGTGTGCACGCCTCACCACTACAGGGGGAAAATCACCTTTTTTTTTTTTTTTTTTTAATCCATTACTGCAGGACCACTTAATCTAAGAATTGCCATAGAAACACATGGCGTTTGGAAGCTTCAATATGTAAGGGTATTAATTGATGTTTGCAGTAAAAGGGAAAAAAAAAAGTGATAAAGTGTTTAGGAACAGGATTGATCTAATTTTGGCTTCAGAAAAATCTGTGTTTTTTCTGAATTGGCCATGCTTTTCCAGTAGTCTGTGGGGAAATGTAACTTCAGAGGGCAGTTCACCTTTCCCCATATTAGATACTTATCTTTATCACAGTATTTAACTGTATGAGGTGAGTTGTCCTAGAAATCTGTGATGAGAGTTCTTCTTCCTACCTATGGAGATACCACTGCCAGCAGAACTCTTGGAGTGCAGATCTCTTCATGTCAGGCAACACCTCTGGGAATGATGACAGAGCAAATATAAAAGTTGCCAAATTACCTGAATGTTTCCAAGTAAATCTGTGATGTTTTATTGAATAAGCTTTATCTTAAATTAAATGGCAGAAGAAAAAGCAGTAATATAAATACTGAAATCTCGAAGAAGGATCAGATATTTCAACAAATAGTACAAGAATATTTCTTGGAAACATAGCAGGTCAAAGGTATTCAAGCTTTAACATGTTAACTTCTTTGAACTTATTGCAAAAAGAAATATGTTTTTTCATATTGCTTCTAGTTGATCTACAAGAAAATTGCCTTCAAGACTGATATTCAGAAACAGTAATGTGTCATTGGAAGGGAGTGAGAAGCAAACCTTAGATTTAATGGAAGGTGTCAATGACATGAAGCTAACACAGCTGATTCTCTTCACTGATTATCTGGCTAATGCAATTTAAAATTTCACATCCTTATATAAAATTTCTCAAGAAGGCTGGACTCTTTTTAGTTTGTACTTATTGTAAAAACTCCTTTTCTAGGAATTTTCAGTTAATATTAAAATACTGAGCTGCACTGATGGATAGTTGCATTTTCTTGATACAGTGGTTAGTGTAATAAAAGTCCTCTCAGTGTTGTGATGACTGCAACAATCTTCCACAGAACCACGCAGGAGTAAGTCTATCTAGAATACTCATGTCTTTTAAAATAATATCCTTTAAAATACTACTTCTCTTAGTCATAATGCTCTATTCTTTCTAACCCATTTAAAGCATTTGAGATTATATTTCATTTTAAACAATTTATTTGATCAAAACTGTACATGAACACAAGGCAAAGTATTTAAAACTCGCAGAGCCCCCTCCATCTGATGGATATTAGAAGCTTTAGTTAAGTCACATGAAAGCATGTATTACAAATGCTTCACCATGTTTGTCTTTCCTCCAGATGGTAATTAGACCTTTTCCTCTTGCATAGCAGTCATGAGCTGATTTGCTCTTTTTGTTTGTGGCTTTCAAATTTGCATTAGTTCACATAGCAGCTAGGATTAGAAATTTATTAAGGGATAAAGATAGCTTTGCATCTCAGTATTGCTCTCAGTCAATACTGGCACAAAAAATGTCTGAACAAAAACCCCCACACGTATTCCTGCTTTTCTTTCTGCAAATCCCGAATTTCTTCCTCTGTTTCCCAGGAGCCTTTTTTTTCCAGAAAGGACTTTGTGTTCTCTTGTGATCTTGATCGGCTCTGTAATCTTGGGACTAAATAACTTGTCCTGTGATATGAAAATGAGTTATTTTTGAATCTGTTTTTTAATATGGATGGCCAGCCAGCCAACAAACCCAGTCCTGGTTATGTGGTGAGCATAAGAAGGAAGTTTATTGTGCCTTCTACAACTACTATTAAAAATATACCATACTGAAAATGAGGAACATTTCCCCCCCAACACACAAAAAAGGACAAAATACGGCACTAAAGACTATTGATTCTTTAGTAACATCCCAAAGAGAGACATTGCAGTGATATAATATTGGCGATGTATCTACTAGCAAAAAGGGGAATTAACATATGGAATGTGAGATACCAACTGTTTATTAATGCAAAGCTAGACTTTAAAATATTAAGTGATTTTACTGAAAAAAAACCCAAACCAACCAGCATATTTTTTCACTGAATAATGTTTTTTTATATTACAACCATGTTTAGAACAGGTTTTTTGTGTGTGCAGTGTTCTTTTTACCTAGATTTTATTAGGCTATTGTGCAATTCTCATTTTTGAGTCAAAAGAATAGTAGATTATGTGCTGTAAAGTAGAATTTGGTTTTTTGTAGGATCTCATCTTGGTACAGTAGCAATGAGTGGAGATGTAATAATATATCAATTGTTAAGGCAAACAGCAGCTGTTGTGTGTTCAACAATAGTGTGTGCAAACTTTGGGCACTAGCACTTGCTTATGACACAATGGAGCATTGTGATGTGATGCACTTTTTGTCTCAAGTGCCCTGAAATGTTTGTTTTTGACAGAAGGGACCTTCAATAGCTAATTCACAAAATTATGTTTTATAGTACACCATGCAATATTTATGGAGTAAGCCAAAAAAGCCCATTCCATTAAGTGGACTGAATTGTAGCAGGGAATAAAGTTACCTATATGAAAAATAATTCCTTTGGCTTCTGACTGATCTGTAATGTATTTTTCTGGATACAGTATGCAGGAGTGACTTAATTTCAGAGTATGAGGTAGGGAGTGGCATCTGTTCAAATTCAAATGAGGAGACACTGAAATTAGTTTATAAAAGGCTGTTGGTTTTTTTACATACCAAGAAGTTGGAAATAGTAATGACTTTATCATGTTAGCTCTGACATTGATTCATTGAAGAACTTACAGCCACAGTCGTCAGAGAAGTATTTTCTTTCAAGAATCTTGATAGTGTTTTGTCCATTTAATGCCTTTTGATTGGATTCAGATAAAGGTTTTAAACTTTGGTTTTTAAACTTTATCTGAGCAAAAATCATTCCTAGCAAACAAGCCTAGCTGCCTCTGCTCCATAAGGAGACACTCATGTTGCAGGACTGGTATTCCTGAGCAATTTTGGTTTGTTCTGTACCAGTCCTGTACCACCTCTCAGGGATGAGATTTGGACAGACCTTAGAGGGAGCATTGGTAAGATATTCGTTGTTTCAGAACATCCTCAAAGAAGGATGTTCTGAAAAATTGTTGACCCAAAAGTTAGTAAAGGGCTAAAAATCTGGATTTTTAATAGGTCCGAATGGTTTAGCAGCTGAAAATAAGGGATTGTGAGAGTTTTCCTTAGCTGAGAAGAACCTACTCTTCAGATTATGCACAGAATGCAGCGTAAAGGACTGTGCAGAACAATTTGTCTTAAGGAATAAGAAATACGTATACACCTTTGGCATTTCTAGAACTTTTTGGTTTAGAGCCCAGGTCAAAACAACCTGGGTGTGACTAAGAAATCCTGTGCTTGATTTCAGGTGTAAAAGTTTAATCCTCAGAAAGAAGGCACAGTTGCAAAAGAAATTCAGAGAGTAGCAGCCTGGGAATTGTACCGGTTTTGATACAAAAAACCCGCACACTTCTGATACTTTTCTTAGATGTTGGCTCAGAGGACCTGTGTGAGGAGCATTAGAAAAGCATAATGAAAGCTTTTGTTCTTATGTGGGATGATAGTTCAAACTTCCCCAAGTAAGAGTACTGTAATAATATATAGTCTCAATGCCTTTTTTTTTCTTGCTTTGTTTTTCCCTTGCTGTCGTTCATTTTGCACAGATTTCACTTTTGGGATGTCTAAACATTTCTCTACAAGAACAGCCTTCAGACAGGAAGCATTACAAGTCTTTATTTGGAAATGGGGAAAAAAAATTTGTGGAATACCATAAAAAACCCAAAGAACAAATGTAGCTGGTCTAGAATCAAAGATCAGTGTCAGGCCAACTGTATGAATCTTTCTAAGAGGAGTAACTGTAACGTCTCAATCTTCCAAAAGGGATCCAAATGAGAAACCTCAGCCTTTAGTTATGCTCACAAAATCTATGATGGTCCTAGTTTGATCTGAGATTTCAAAATTATTCTGATTTTATTTACTTTGTATATACCAACAATAGTGCTATTTGACACCATGTTTCAAGCACAGTCTCACAGTGTTCTGATAGAGTTTAAAGGTTCACTTGCATAGCAAAGAAAAATGCAAATTGATTTCAGAAGATTAACTGGGTTTGTCATAATCTAATGCTTTGGTATGTGCCAGGAATATTTTGAAAACTTCAAATCACAATTGTGTTCTTAGACCAAATGGTAGGTTAATTGTTTTGAAGTCTCTGGCTGTAATGAAGTGCTCTGTTGTGCTATGAATGTTCATATAAATTCTGACTTATTCCAGAGGCTGTTCTACTTTACACCAGATGTATAAACCAATTTAAAGGAGGGTGAGGGAAATGGAACACTTGCCTCTAGAAACTGAGTCAACCTTACTATGGACCTGACATGCCCAGTAGCTTCAGAAAGCTATTAAACAGTGTTGGCCACTTCTACCCAAATTTCTGAAATTTGAAAATTCAGGAAGTGGCATTAAATGTACCACTATGTAACTGCTATACCAAAGTAGGAAAGCTCACTGTGTTGCCTTAAGCCAAGGTGATTTAGGTTTTATTCTCTTTTCTCTTTTAGTTCCCTTGAAGGAGTTTATATTCCTTTATGTTGTACCAGTACATTACAGAATCACAGAATGGGTAAGGTTGGAAAGGTCCAACCTCTTGCTCAAGCAGGTTTCTCTAGAGCACAGTGTTCAGGATTGTGTCCAGATGATTCTGGAATATCTCCAGTGAGGGAAATTCCACAGCCTCTCTGGGCAACCTGTGCCAGTGCTCAGTCACTTGCACAAGTAAAGAAGTTCTCTGTCATGTTCAGGTGGAACTTCCTGTGCATCAGTTTGTGTCCTTTGCCTCTTGTCCTGTTGCTCGACAGCACTGAGCAGAGCTTGGTCCATCCTCTTGACACCCTCCCTTCAGATACTGATAGACATTGATGAGGTCCCCTCTCAGTTGTCTCTTCTCCAGGCTGAACGGGCCCAGCTCCCTCAGCCTTTCCTCATAAGAGAGATGCTCCAGACCCCTAATCATCTTCATAGTTCTCCTCTGGACCATTTCCAGGAGCTCTGTGTCTCTCTTGTACTGAGTAGCCCAGAGCTGGACACAGCACTCCAGGTGAGGCCTCACTAGGGCTGAGTAGAAGGGCAGGATCACTTCCCTATTATACATACCTATCAAATTCCTTTTCCAAGAAACTGGAATCCTCTTGCTATCGAAGCTTTCATACCACTCTTTTTCCAGGCAAGAAACTTAACTATTTATAAGAAGTAATTTATTTTTAGTTTTGTTTGTTTTTATTTATCACTAATAACTGAGAACCTCTCCCAGGGAAAGAAATGTCTTTTCAGCAGCTCAGCTCATTCTGGCAGCACAGTGGGTGATTAAGAGCTTTCAGAGAGAGTTAATCATCTTCATAGGCTTCCTTCTGCCCTTGCTTGAGATAGGTTAGGGAATTAGTTGAAGGAGGCACTTCAGTGTGATTATCCAATAGCTTTAAAATACAAATAAGTGAAGTGAATAAGTGAAGTAGGTAAAGCTTTCTGAATACCTTATTTCTTGTAGGGTTACAGGTGATCATGAGAAATACACATATAGAATGAGTTTACTGGTCTGCTGAGGGATTTGCTGATTTCTCTTCCATAGGAAATTATCTTGTTACAAATGCACAGGACAAGGATCAGAAAGAGCTACTTCTATTGTTTATTTTGTTGCACGCTTCCTTGTTAGTTTTCCAGAATCGTGCTTTTGGAAAATAGAGCTCTGGTTACAAGGTTTAACTTGCATATAAAACCAAGTTTCAATGCCAAAGCAGGCAATCTGGAACTGCAAGATTTGTCTCCCTTGCTTCCAAGATTGTGGATGTTGGAGGAGCCAGTCAGTCTGGTCTCCTGTACCCACATGTGCATGTCCAGAAGGTTTTCTAGGCAGTGCTGTGGAAAGGCAAAAACAGAGAGGGAAATATGTTACAGGTTACAACGTGGACACAATAACTCCACTGGAAGACTGTTACACAACAGTGGTGTCAGTTTATTGATAAAACAAGGCTTTCTTGCTCCTATCTGTATTCTGATTGTTATGGGCATGTGAGCAATGCCTTTCTGTGTTGTTTATAGACTTCCTACTGGCTAAAGGTTGTGGTGATGGGGCCTTTGCCTTGCACTGCCATTGCCAGGGAAGTATATTGTAATATAACATAGTTAAAAGATGTGTTATGTTTAAAATTTCAAGGAGTTTCTTTAAGGAAAAAAAAAAATATATAATTTTTTCTTTTTGGTAAACGTGTTATCTGAAGATCATAGACAAACATTAAACCCTTATACAAGTAACATTTCAGGAAGTGCTAAACTTCTGGAACTTCAGAGGAGTTCTATATTCCTTAATTTTATTTTGAAACCATGTTTTTAAAATCGAATTGTGCTTGCCGTGTATATAAACCTACAGGATATGTGTCATGTAGTATCAAAACATACAGGATTTAACATGAGCAGAAGCAGCAGGTAGTTTATTAGGAAAGATTGAAAGAGCTTGCCCTACCTTGATTTTTAATAGAATAACCATGTAAAAAGTAGAGCCAAATTGACCTTGCCTTATTGTTACCTAACTGTTGATATCAATACTCATTTTGCCTTATTTCTGTCTTTGAGTGATGTGTTTTGGTCTCAATGGTAGTTTTCATCTTGTTACTAGTGTTGGAAACTTTCTTGTAATTATGTATTTTTTTTAAATCTACCGAAGAGTTTCCGTTTTAGATTCTTGGTTCTGTATTAACTTTCACCAAAGGCTTTACTTCCCAGCTCAGTAAGATCTCCTTGTATAATAATATAGTGGGTTTATTTGTTTTTAATTTAAAATGTTGTATGAGGCTGTGGGTAATTAAAAACATTTCTTGAAATGTGGTGGTTTTGACTGTATCATGCTGGAGTTGCCTCTGTTGATGGTGAAGAGTTGAATAATACTCATTTGTCACGTAGGGTGTTGACTCAGACACAGATGATTTCAATTCAGATGACAGAGTGTTACAAAACCCAGCTGTTGACTCTGCTTCTCTTTCTACAAGTTGCTTTTTCTGTGGCAGAGATGGCTGACCTATGAAGCAGTTCTTTGACAGCCACAGTTTGTAGCCTAATTTATGTAAGCGAACCAGTGGTTACTTTAACTTTTTTAAAGCACTGGGTTGGCAACTCCAACAGCTTAGGGGCTGCTTCCTGTGTAAATCATTAGTGCTGGTACACTAGTGTCAGTCTTTGGAGAAGAGTAAAGGCCTGGTAGGGTGTTTAAGCTGCCTGTATTAATGCAGAAATTCTCTGGGTTTGATTCACAGCTAACTTGAGGAAAAAAATCTCTGCAGCAGTCTGCCAGCAGTTGCAGAGTAGTTGCAGACAACTGCTGGCAAAACACCTTTTCTTGGCTCCAAACGATTTATCTCAAACTAGGGCAATTTTCTCTCAGAGCTTTAGTTGTTAATCAAATTTGGAGAAAAGACTACAGGAAACATTAAAACAGATACTCTTCTTTGAGTTTTCCATTTCACTGAGATTGAAAGAAGACAATTTACCTTTTTTTGAAAAAAGTACGTGGTGGACACAATATGAGCAAAGACATTTATTGGCCAGGGCTAATTCTGTGGAATAACTCACTTGGGTGTTAATTAGAAAGCTATTCTGACGAGGCTACCAGGTAGGCTGCTTGGGACAGGAGAAAGAAAATGGGTTTGGTTTTGGGTGGTGGCATTGCTGGGAAGGGTGCCAATTTTCCTTGATTTCCCTTCTTTCCTTTTTAGGATAATACCTTGCTGAGCTCACAAGATAACTCTGAGGATTATGGAGTTGGTTTACTTCTCAAGTACAGTCAGGAAAGCTAATGCTGATAGCAGTAGGTGAAAGAGACAGCCTTATTTTAATAGGTTAGAATAATCTCAAATTGAGGTTTATTGTTTATTTGTATTTAGATATCTACTATGTAAACTTTAGATTTTTGCCCTTGACACAGAGTTATTTTCCCAAAAAGAACTTAATTCTATTTGTGTTTTTGATTATGGCTTTATATCCTCTCTTTGGAGTTAAAAATAGAATACAGATATCTTCTGTCTAATAAACCTGTGGACCAGCTGCTTCTCTTGCCCTTTTTCTCCTATAGCAGGATTGAATTCCTTGCACTACAGCAACCCTGAAATCATTACACTGCATTTAAAACAAAAAGCAGAAAAGGATGACCTTTTGCTAGGACTCTGTTTTTATTGCTAAGCTTAATCACCATCTTACAGCAAAAGCCAGTTTGATCCTTAAACACTTGTACTTATAGTATCTGTTCAGAATTATCTATTGTTTGCTGTCTGTGCTCTCATTGATTATAATGCTGTGCATCTCCACAATGCAGGCTATTTGCCCCTTGGATCTTCATTGTACAGGCAGCTCTTATCTTCCCTGCTGATAGCATATCACCAGTGGTACCAGTTAAGAGCTGAAAACACTTCCAGCATAATGGAAAGTTCTGCTTTTGCCAGGATGACTCATTAATTAACCCCTGGCACATTCTGCCTGGGATGGAGAGGCTTCCTGTGCCAATTTAAGAAAAAGTTACGGGAAGATACTGTTATGGAGCAAAAGATAAACTGATTGGAAGAACTTGGTCTGCCTTGTAGGAATTATGTTTTCTAATACTATCCATCTGCCTGAAACAAGTTTGGATTCACTGAACAATAGATACTTGGAAATGGTTAACATCTTGCTTTTCTGTAGGAGCAAAGAGACAACTGCTGAGAAGAACAGACTAGTAATAGGAGTGTGTGGAGGCAAGCAGTACATCCAGGAGGCAGTAAATAGCTTTTCTTTCCAACTGACCACAAGCTTTGGCTTTAAATAGGTCACTGTGCAAATGTAGCTACCAAGTGGCCACTTGGGAGAGAGAAGAAAGAATAGTCTTGGTTTTGGGTGGTGGCAGGGGTTGGCAAGGCTGTTGGGACCATGAAGAGGCGAGGGGAGACTGGCCTGTATAACACCCTTCGTGTGCCTGTCAGGCACTGGTGAAGGTGAGTGGGCGGCTGGAATAAGGTTTCACTGTCCCAGCCTGGTGTGGATGGAATGTCTGTAACTCAGGACTTCACCAGATTTGTCCTGTGGACTTCAAGGAATCTTGTGTTGCCTTCATAGTGCTGGGGGCATGATTTACTTTTTGTCAAGGAATCTTTGCCAGATCTGTAAGATAAAACTTTGTGTCTGTAGCAGACTTGAACTAAACAGAATGGTTTGTACATGAGGACAGATGTGATGGGTGTAAATGTCTCCTGTAAAGAGCTGTAATCCAGCCTAGGAGTGAGAAGCGATCTCCACAACTTGAGATTTAACTCTCAGTAGTTTGTGAGATAGAAGGAGCTTTTGCTGCAGAATTCCTTCTCCCTTCAGAAAACTGAAGCCATAAAAAAAATTATGGAGATGCTTCATTTAAGTTAAAAAGCGTTGTTTGGACTTGATCTGTTAACATTTGGGCATTTCAGGCTTGATAACTGTTTACTGAAACACCAAAATGCAGATATTTTTAATATCCAGTGGAGTTGCTTCATTGATTTCCTCTCAGACACACACGTGCAGGGGTGACTTCTTTTTGCCCCAACAAGTGGCTGCTTACCCAAAATACAAGAGGTTAGACAGACTTGTTACCTGATTGTCTGTCTTTGCCATGTTAACTCAGTCTGATGTCTGTCTAGGAGAAAAAATGAGTGCTGAGCTATGACAGGCTTTGCAACCGTGCAGAGTAAACTGGGGGGCCTGGTGCAGAAAGGGATATTACTTTGTACTAGAGACTGCAAACAAAAAGAGAGAGATGAGGAGACTCATTTTTTTTAAGACAATGATCATGCTAAGCAGAATACAAGTTTAAACCATTTGTTTGCTTGGGAAACTTTAGGGTCTAAATTTGATATAGTCTATAGCAAGTAACCAAAGAACTGCCATATGGAGGAATAGCAGCTCGTGTTAAGATCAAACACTTAACAGCTTAGTTTATAAATTTCTGTTGAGCAGTGTCTGCAATTCAGCAGCAGAGAAAGGGTGCTTTGTGGGGAGACTTGACTAAAAAAAGGATGGTGAGGTGTTTCTGAATATTTCTTGCAGGTGCAAAAGGGAAAGGTTGGGAAAAGCTGTTTGAAGTGGGGATAGAGATATAGATCCTATATTTAAACAAAACTACTTAGTTTGTTACTTAGTGATGAAGTGACTGGTGGAACTGACTAAATCAAATATTTTCCACATCTTACAAATTTAATGACCAGTCTAAGGAAGGTCAAAATAACACTAACCTTTTGTTATTTAAATAAAAGTTGGAAAGGAATCTAATTGTCATCTGCAGTTCTTTACGTGCTATAGAGAAGATGTCAGCAACGCTCTGCCACGCTGTGTTACACCTTTTTTTTTTTTCCCCCCTCAAATTGAAGTTTAAGCATTAAAAGAGAAATTATGCAGAATCAAGCTCTGTAGTTCCTCAAAGAAGCAAGATGCTACTGTGATATTCATGGCGTGCTGCCTCTACATCAGCAGCCAGACGTGTCTCCCACAGACTGCACAGATCACTGGCCACCCATAATTGGGAGCTGCTCCCTCTCAGGAGGATGTAGCTGCAAATCTCATCCCTATTACACACCATTCAAAATCAGTCCACTTGCAACCTTTGCCCAGGAGCTGAAAGGGGCTCACACCCATTCAAGGGTGACCTGGAGAGCTTTAGGGAACCAATTTAGCTATCCATACAGGAGGAGCTAATAGAAAGCATTTTCAGCTTCCCAGTGTAAGAGGACCTTTCCTGAATTGATTGCTGGGCTTTTGACATCAACACAATGATAAGCAGAGAATTAGATCTGGTAATGCAGAAGAGCATACATTAAACAGCAAAATCTGAAGAGATAAAAGGGGAAAATAAAAATTTCAAAGTTAATGGAGACTGTGCTTCCAAAATAAAGAAGCGTTGTCTGCTTTTGTTTTATATAAGGTCATCCTCCCCCTTCTCCACAATAAAGCACAGGATGAACAATGAGAAGAATATGTTAGGGGAGGGAAAGAGAATGATGGGGGAATAATAATCACAAGTACAGGAAGTAACCAATTTGTATCCCACAATCCTGCTCTTTTAAAGTAGTATTGTCTTTGGTTCTCTGTCTATGGATTCATGGGGAAAAATCCCTGAAATTCTCTTTCCTTTGAAGGAACTGGGGAAAATGCTTTTGCTGTTGATTCTCAGTATTTCAAACAAATCATGAGCATTGATACTTTGAATACTTCATGTGGTGACACATGAAATATTGATAAGTAAATATAATGTATTAGATAAACTCCTGTGTCTCATCATCAGTCCTGATGTGTTATTGTGTATAAACTCATGAGCTGTTTCTTATTCAGTTGGAACGTTTGTGAACAGCTCTTCACCTGTGTAGAAAACAATTACAAGTCCTTCTGTGTTCACAGGTTTTGAATGCATTCTGAGTCCAAGAAGTATGAGGAAGAGACACCTTCTCTGCACTGGGGGATGGATCCTGTATTTTCTGCATTTGCCAGACTCTATATTAAAGATATAATAGAAATGAGAGAATCTAACCAGGTGCCAGGTATGTATTTATACATGCTGGTTATGATGCACAGAGTATTATAATTGATTTATGCTGTGCTTTTTATCAAAGGATCACAGAATGCTTCATGAGCATTATGTGTGTCTTTGGTTTGGTTTTCACGTTTTGTTTGTGTTTTTTTCTTTGTATTTTTTCTGTCCACAAGAGACAAGGCACATCTCTTTGTCTCTTTTTGAGTATGCTCCGCCTTGTAGGGTTTGTTATTCTTCTTTAGTTTTCTTTAACAGCAAGGATAGCAGCAGCGCTATTTTTGCAGAAGTGAAGGACCGGGGGTTGTTTGGCTCTTCTCACAATCATTTTTACGTACATAGGGACTTGACAAACCGCAAACCCCAGCATCTATCTCTCTATCTACCTATCTATATCTTTGTCAGTCTCATGGTGGGAGACTTATGTCTTAAATCCATTGCATGAATTAGGCTACAGACTGTTGATGCTCGTCTTACAGTGAGTATTATTTAGAGGCCATTTTAAACTGTCTTATAACAGTGTTACAGTAGTACTGGTGTAGCAAGAGCATCTGGTAAAAACTGTTCTGCTTTGATTAGAGATATTTTGGTTGTTTTCGAACAAAATGAAAACGAATAAACGTCAGCAGAATAGGATTGTGGTTTGGACTTGGACAATTGTACATACACAGGTAAAAAGTGTATTTAGAATAATTAACCTTATAAACACCAACAAACATTTCATGATAGCAAGAACAGTCCTAAAATACAATACTACTCTCTTTTTTTACCACTAAATTACCTGAATTTCCCTTCTCACTTCCCTTCCTGTTCTTTAGCTTAAGTGAGTTGGCTTCTGCTTCAGAAACTCTTCCAGTTTTGTTTTCTCTTTTCCCCTAAGATGATCCTAAGGAAGTGGTATCTTATGTCAAGATACCAGCCTTTACAATTGGTGCATGTGAGCTTTCTTCACTTCCTGTGCACCTGGCGTTCTGCACATCTAAGCTTGCTTGCAGTCCTATATAATTTTCTAAACCAAACTTTAAAGAATAAAATTAAATTTCATAGAACATCCTGCTTTTTTTTTTTTATTCTCCTGGTGCTGTGTATATACCAAACCAGATACCTTTCAGCATGTTGTATTTATTAGCAACAAATGATAGCACAACAGAAACACTAAAAAAAAGATACTTTGGGGAAGGAAGAACGTAGGTGTTTTTTGTCAGTGTTTCCTGCCTTTAATGGGTTTCTAAAGACCAGCTGAAGCTAAGTATATGATTGGCTATAAATCAGTCATTCAGTAATGGTGATTAAGAATGAATGACTGCAAAACAAAGAGTTGTAACTAGGAGGAATGGAAAAAAATACAGACTGAATGTCAGGAAAACCATCCTAAGAATGACATCTGCTAAACCATGGAGCTGCCTTCCCAGGAAAAAGGTGGGATGCCCTTCACTGGGACTGTTTATATCCTGACTGTACAGATTGCCAGGAATTTACTGTATGAAATGGTCTTGTATTGGCCCTGAGGAAATGGACTAAATGACCTAATGAGCTTTTTCTTTCCATTTTTAAGCATTAGGATTTGATGCCACTATGACTAATGCCTTAAAACAACACAGAGGAAAGCAGTAAACCTGGCCAATTACTCTCCTGCTATAAATGGTGACAAGAAGGCTGGAAAACCTCCCACATAAAAACAGCAGTTGTGTTGTCTTAGAGGCCTTGCAATGAGAGTGGGTGTCAAACTCAGTTGTAACACATAATCACATAATGGAAATAAGCTTTTCTCAGAGTTATCATGCACTACTGCATTGTGACAGCTTATCAACAAGAGAGGGAAGCTACAAATAGCATAAAAGGAGGTAATAATAATTAAAGCAGTGTCAAACAGCTCAGTGCTCAGTAATGGTGGTAAAGACATGACCAGCACTTGCCCTAGAGAGCTCTGTATCTATAGCCCCTTGTACCCCTGCTGTGGCTTCCTGTTGTGGTAAGAGCCTGGTGCTGTATGTGTTGTTTACTGGCTTATTAGGAGCCTCAAAGAACATGTTTGTCTGTAGCTTCAAATGTTTAGTATATTTTCATTGCTACCAATATGGACATAATTTGAACAAATAAGCTGGTAGGAGAAACAATTTATACTGTGAAGTCATCAAGTCAAACACCTTTTAATAGGATAAATATAATTTTGTCTTTCACATTAATTTGAGTAGTTTCTTGGAGAGTAAGGGTGGAGTTCTATGTGAATTTATAGGGATGGAGAGAACCAGTTTTGTTCAGTCTCTGTCATTTGCTAAAACTCAGCTTACTAACTGGGAAATGAATATAATAACATGTTGCTTGTTTGCATAATCAGGAGCTCTGCTCTACAGACTTAGCCTGAAACCAGCCCAGACCTTTTATTGAGATGTTGTAAGATTCAGTGAATAACTATGTACACTGAGAACATCTCCATTGAGGGTTTCTATAACAGTGTCCTGGTAGATGAGAGAAAAGTGGACAGACCTGCCAAACATTCTCTGTGCCAGACCTGACCAGTGACTGCATGATTAGTACAGCCAAATCTACAGTGAGAGCGATAAACGCACCCTCAAAACATTGCAATGGATTTTCATGTGCAGAACTTCTGTTTATGATCTGCTTGGCTGATCAACTGTGATTTCTTCTGAAGCTTTTGGATTTTCTCTCTGTCTTGCATGAAGGAAGTTAATTTCAAGCTCACTTAAGGCTGCTAGCTATGTAGGACAAGTTATTTTTGGATTTTGGGTTTGGGTTATTTTTTTTTTATACAGAACATTTTTCTGACTCCCTTGCTGCCTTGTTTCTCTTTCCCTTTGTAAGAATAACACTTGCCACAGTGTATGGAGCCAAGTGTTCTCTTCTGAGTCCCTCGAGTTATCTAGTTTTCAGAAGACAGTTATTGAACATCCCAGATGGTATACTTCAGTAAAGCAGCAGTATTCAAAAAATACTGCTGGAGAAAACACATTCACTGAAAACTAGCCAGCCCAGGGTATATTTGGAGCTTATTGCCCTATTATCCTCCTGATAGTGCACTGTGAAGCCTTGGTGTATAATGTTTACATTGGTGTTTGTTAACAACATTTGTCGCTCTCTTGAAAGGGATTACAGAGTGAGGCAACCTCAGTGCTGTCAGAGTCCACTGGGCTCTGATTTCTCACTGTTTCCTGGACATGTCTCTATGTGTTATTCAAGTTATCTTTATAGATGCACAAAAATAGCTTTGAAGGGATGTTTTTAGAACGTGTTTTTTCAGAAACTGAAGTTCAGGATGCAGTCCACAATGACTGCAATAGTGTACTCCTCAGTCTGAGAGGGTTGTTGCTCTCACCCTGCCCCCATGGCTCCTGTTCTTCTAGAAATGAAAGACAGAATTATGTTAGTTTTCCTTTCGGAGGCTCTGCCTTAATCAGGAACAGCTGCATTGTGAGAAGCTCAAACTGCTTCCTTTGTGTTCTATTATTTATTCTGAAGGCTGATGAAGATATAAAAAAAAATTCAAAACCAACCAACAAACAACAAAGCAAAGCAAAACAAAACAAACGCCCAAATGAAACAACAAAACAAAAAATAAAAAAATCCTAATGCCTGCAGCTGTTTTTCAGATCCAAATGTGCAAGAAAACAAGAGGTTAATGAAGTTCTGACACTCTACAAAAGCAAGCTTTTGGTGTCCCAAGCAGAGCTGATACTTTTTCCTTTTAGTGTTCCTAGTCTTCAGTGCCCAGGGGATTTTTTCCTGTGTAGGCATTGTATAATTTCAGATATATTAAATATGTAAGAAATTATGGTTTTTTACTGATAAATGTGACTGTGTAGAGTAGGATGGTGAAAGAAATAGTTACACTAATCAAGCATGTTCTATGTCTAGGTGTATTCTTTTATAATGGACATCCAGTAAGACAGGTGGATGTTGTCGGGACAGTGGTTCAAAAGAAGGAGCGAGATGCCTTTTATAATTATGGAGGTAAGAAAAGTTTTTTCCTTCTTCTTGCAGTTATCAGCCGTCTAATCTTAGTTACTGTTAGAACTGAAAGGCTTTGTTATTTGATCATTGTCTTTTCTTGAAATAACTGTGCTCTTATCCTAATACAATGTATATCTGCAGCTCAGATTACATGTCAAATTTAGGGAAACTACTGTTTATCTTCATTATCTTCACTTCAAAAGTAGAGAATCAAATAGTTACAAGAGAGTAACTGATTCATTTGGGGTCATGTAGCAAGCTTAATTTTGGTTGTTGCTTTGTCACTGGACTCCACCACCTTCCTGTCACATATATGCAGTTCCTTTGGTCAGGTACAAATGGATTTAACAGTGCCTGCAAATGGGAAATCACTTCTTCCTCTTTTGAACCTTAGAAATCCCTTCTGACTTTCTTTATGTTTTGTCGTATCTTGGAGGCAGCTTTTAATAGCTTTTTAATAGCAGTCAGGGGCTTGTTTATGTTTAGATGCACAAGAGTCTTAGCAAATCTAACTCAAGCATCATAGTACCAGTCCTTGCCAACACCAGCTGGGAGTCGTCTCCTCCCTATTGCTTTTCCCAGTATTCAGACAGTTTTATTAACATGGAAACATCTGATTGTCATTTTGTTCAGCTGTCTTTTTCATCTGGAAGGAAAAGCAGAGTGGAGTAGTGGTGATGTGGCAAGTTTCAAAAGAGGGGGGGAGGTCACCTCTCAGTGGGAAGGGAAAGCCAAATGCACAGATCCCATTGGAACCCTTGTGCCCTGTGTCTTCCTCTGCCATGGGTTTCCACCTGACAGTGGTAAGTCATGGAGTGCCTCTCCTTCCCAATTCCCTTGCTTATACAATTGAGTCAGCAGCAGTTCCCTGGCACACAGGAGTATTGAGAAGATACAGCTGACAACTTAACCAGATCCCAGGTTCCACAACACCTGCAGTTGCATCATGCTGCTGCAGAGTAGCATTGGCTGCTGGTGCATACAACATACCGTGCACAGGATGCAGCTGCTCAGAGTTGACTCTGTGCTCTCCTTTCAAGTGTCTTAGAGTGAACATTTTCTAGATTTTGGGTTTTTAAGTCTAATTTCTGAATGTTTGCTATTATCTCACCATAATGCTAAATAATAAGCTGTCAGTAAATATTTTGAAGAACAAGATTCTGGCACTTGAAGTGGCACAGGGTAAACAAATGCCTAAGTTAAGAGGTGGAGATGTAATTGATGTAATGAAGTGTTGAAATGTAAACTGAACTTCAACTATGATTCTTTTATTGCACTAGTATACAAATACAGTTACCACTTCATGAGAAGGGAGGAAAACAGAATCAAAATGACCAAAGCAAAACAATTCTATGGCCAAAGGTTTTCTGTGCTGCCCTCAGCATCTGTTTAACAAGTAATACTGTTGAAATTGTTTGACTGGGGCAGAAAATGGACAAATAGAAATAAAAAGAAGCTGCAGAGCACTGGAATTGAGGCCTTAGTGTTAGATCAGCTAACCTTTAAGTGCAGCTCTCAGTGAGCCTGCCTTCTTGCTGTCCTTTCTCATCCAGCTCCATGCTTTGTTCCAGCAGTTCCTGGTTTGAGCTTTCAGGCTACCTGCCAGGGTGCCCCTCCCCAGCCCGCCCTCCCTTTCAGTCAGGCTGACTCCGCCAGTGTAAAATTTTAACTTCTTAGACAGTTTCCTGCTTGTAACTTCTTGCATTTCTCAGTTCAAGACTCCAGTTGGTGAGTCATGGATCAGGCGTTGCATCAGTTGGAGTGCCACACACTGCTCAAGGCGTGCTCACTTTCCATCTGCTTAAAAGTGACTTACAAAGCAATTCTCCCTTTGTACTTTTTCTCTGATAGGGAACTGAAATGTCTTTGTGTCACTACCACTACCCACCCCCCCATTTCCTATCTGTCTGCTTCAGAATACACACTGCTCACTTTAAAGAGTCCTAGGTCCTCTCTGCTGAAAACCAGAACTGGTGATAAAATAATAATTGAAAAAGGGAGTGAACTGACTCTTTCCTGTCTGTCACAGCATGTAATTTTTATTTTTTAAACCTGATTTTGACATCTTGATTTGATTGTTTATTGCTATTATTATGATCAGCTAGGAGGAGGATATCTAATTAAAATGTAGCTATGACCAAGCTCATATTTTAGCTAATGCACCTTTCTGACCTCTTTTTTTTCCCCCGTTCCTTTTTAACAAAATCAAAGATCACATGTGGTTTTCCTTATACTCCAGAACCAAACTGTAAGGATAAAAGCCACTTGCCTTAATAGCAAATGAAAAAAAGTCTTAGCAGGATCTCGGTAGGTTCTGGCAGGCCTTACAAGAACTGTACCCTTTTTGTCATAAAGTAATAAAAAGGACTGCAGTTATCTCATTTAAAGTAGCTTTGAGAGTGCTACCCCTCAAACAGTTAAGTAAGAGTCAAAAAACCCAAATCCAAATGAACAAGAAACGGGGGGCGGAAGAAAAAGCAAACTCACAAAAAACCAAATAAACGAAACTTTAAACCCAAAGAGATGAGGAAGGGCGGCACAGGGAGCACAGGAAGTCTTCAAAAGCTTGTAGACCCTTTGAGTGCATTTAAAATAGATTAACATTCCCCTGTCTAATTAGAATACAATTGCAAGACTTCTCATTCATCTGTGCTTCAGGAGTTACTTGTCTTTTTGCTCAAAGCTTTTATCTATGAACTGGCAAACTTCGTTTCGGAACCTTGCTCTGCTACCAGATTCCCTGTGTGGTCACGTACAGGTCAATCTCTCCAGGACTTCAGTTTCAGCTGTTAAGTTAAGGAGGAGGAGTGTGGCCTCCTAATCCTTCAGTCTTGTTTGGTTTGTTTCCAAGCCCTTCTTAGGAAGTGTGTTTCAGTTGGTGCAACAGCCAGTCAAGAGCTGGAACATCTAGAAGCCTCAGGAATGTAATATTGAAATGTCATCTGCCCTGTTTCTCATTGCCATTGCTGGCTTGCGTGGATGGCTGGGCATGGTTTATGTAGGTTCTGACTGCTAAAATAGTTGCTGTCTGTACCAAGGAGAGGAAATCCTACCAGTTAGATCGTTATCTGTGCTCTGGTACAAAGTTAAAGCTGCTAAAATAGTTGCAGACACAGCAGCTCAAAAGGGGAATAGAAGCAATGAGCATACTTTTGTGATGGAGTTTGGAATTGCTTGCATCTTATAGATGTTGTATGTTTGTTAATAGTAATGTGCAGCTAAACTACTGGGAAACAGGAAGGCAAGACAGTAATTTGAAATTAGACCCCCCTAAATAGGGAGATTGTTTCAAAACACATGAGACAATGCAAAGGCATTTTGCTTTGACACTGTGGTTCCTGGAGGAAGTGACTGCAGGTACCAATCAGCACCTTCCTGGTAAACATTGCTGTTACTTTTTTAATCATGGATATGGTTTAAGGAGCAGAAGAAAATTGCAGGTTTCCATTTGTGAAGAGTGCAATCTGAGTATTGGAAATGGTTATATTCAAGAAGCAAGGTTGCTTGGAGCATTGGCTGGATGATCCCGCACAGACATTTAGTGCCTTTCTATAAAGAGAATGTTTGGTGGGCAGGCCATCTATAGACAAGCTCTCAGTCTGTAGAACAACTGATTTTTCGGACAGGTTTTAGTTCCCTTTGGGTTTTGTCTTTTTCTGCTGTCATTGACAATGCAGTGCCTGGGGCAGAAATCATCAAACTTATTTTGATTGGGTACTGGCAAAACAGGAAAAACAAGACAGCTCCTGTGCTCCGGAGAAGGTGTCGGGCTTTTTCTGCAGCGGAAGTGGCATGCATGCCACCAGTACCTATCCTTTAAGTTGGGAATTCCTGGCCTGGAGCAGAACCGTGAGCACGTGCTGTCTTCTGTCCTTCCTGGCTTAGGGGAGCTGCCTTTCTGCTCCTCAGACATCATCTTGCACAGGAAAGGCCGGCAGACTTGGAACACAACATTAACATGGAAACCAGTGCAGCAGCACTTCTGGTTTGTTCACGTGGTTGTATCCCCCACTGTTAAAATGCTGTTTTCTCACTGTGATAGTGATGCTTCTGTGGTTTGTTCCTGGTTTCCTGTTTTAATTTGTCTGACTTTGGCTTTCAACACTGATTCTTCTTCTGACCTGGTCAATGAGATTAAAACCCTTTAGTACTCAATATACGTGTTGAAGCCTCATGCTTTAAACTAGTGCCTGACCTTTCCTTGAGAGTATACCTGTTACTTTGATTACCATGCACATAAACACGTCTGCTGCTGAGCTACTTCCATGACTGAAATGTCTGTGGAAATTATTTCAGAGGTATAACTGGGGTTGGACACCCACTTTCCCTTTCAAACTGGTTGGACGGAGAGTTCCTTGGCAGTTATATCCTACATATCTTTGTATCTTCATTTCCTGGAACATGTCTACCTTGTTTTCTACTCGGTAATACTTGATTTTTTTTTTTTCAGTGGATGATAGCACTGGAGTTATAAATTGTGTCTGCTGGAAAAACCCCATGGTAGCAGAAACACCTTTATCAGGTAATTTATCAAATAAATAATTCCTCTTTTGACTGTGCATTTTTACCTAGATCTGTCTTACATAATTTCGTAAGAGATGAAACTTGCAGAAGAGCAAATTCAACTATTCAATGTTTTATAATTTATTTTAAACCATCACATCCTACAACCTGGGCTACATTGGGGCTTTTGTGTTAGTTTTAGTGTTGTATTCAATGGTGATGCAAATAAAACCATTACATTATGTCCTGCCCTGCCTTTTCCTTATCTGAGTAATATGATATTTAAATTCTAGGCTGTGACATTGTTCAGAGAATTCTCTTCTTATAATTCTTTTTGTGACTTCATCTCGTGAGAAACTAGGCTGGAAATGTGCCACAACTTGTTTCCAAAGTCAATCCTTTGACCTTCACTTGTGATACAGTGGTTTCAGGATTAATCCTCCCTTTGTATTCATATTCTCCTGCTCACACATACACTGTCAGCAATGAACTTGAAAGTAGCTTAAAACACAGTGGGAGGATGCCAGCAGTCTTTTACAATTTGGGAAAGTCCTAAATGTGCAGTAATTGTGCATTTGAAATGAATCTATTCTTGCAGTCACTAACAGAACAACTCAATAGTTTCTGACTTTTTCTTTGCTTTTTCTCCCACTGTTTCTTATAGATCAAAGTATGAAATACTTTCTCATTTGGATCTTTTTTGGTAGCCCGTGTAGTAGATTGACAACCCTAATATGGAGCTGATCAACTCCTACTGAAATAAATGTTACTAGTGTCGTCTGCAGTGCTAGAGATACATATGCATAGAATGGAGAAAGGAAAGCTTGATGTAGAAGTTAAAAACTCTGTCTGTGGAACAAGCGCATTTATACAGACAGATTATTCACACTTATATTTAACAGTGATATGACAAGTGATACAAACAATCCCAGCTGGAATCTAGAAGGTAGCTCTCACTTTAGAAAGATTATGTTCTGGCTCAGCTTTCCAGAAAAAAATAGATAAAATAGGGGAGATGCAATCAAATCAGTTTTTTATGAGGAACTTAAATTCATTAAAAGGGATTGCATTCAATACTGCCTGAAATAGAGAGCCCAGAATGCTTGTTTCAGCTTTGTGTTCTTATTTTACAAGTACATCAGTAGTGTTTAGATGGACACTATGTTAATAATGGAAACTAATTAATTTGTACCTGCTAAAGAAAGTTCCTAGGTAGCACAGGAAACTTTCTTCCAGACTTTTGTAATTCTGATCAGGGATCCTTGGATCATTAATCAGGTTTTAATTATGAAGGATTTACTGTTCTCCAAAGGTGAGTTACGTAAATGTGAAGTTCTGTCAAGTTGCTACACCTCAGTGTAAACATCAAATTGCATTACACGAATGGTTTGGCCCCACCTCAGATGACTCATTTGTCTTTTATATAAAAAATTCAGCAGACCTTTCTTTTCTCCTCTCATCCTCTTAGCATGACAAAATCAAACAACAATGAAACCCATTATTTATTCAATTAATGATTCAATTTTGCAACCCATCTATGACATTTTCAGTGATAAATCAGTATCTCTTCCCTTCTATACTTTCCCCAGGTGAACTATTTAAATAAACATAATACCGTAAACTAACTTTGTCACCAAAAAATTTTGATACCCAGAACACATGGTGCCTGGGACCTTACTCCTTTTTTAAGTAATATGGCTCCTGTGATGCATGGGTGGATGAATGCAAAAGGACAGCCCTCTTGACTTTAATGCCCAATCCCCTTTCCCTCACTGCTTGCAGGTCATCCAAGCACACCCAGCAGTGTTTCTGTGTTTGAACAGATGAAGAAACTCCAAGAAATAGTGAGCCAGAAAACCAAGCTGGAGATCGGGGATGTTGTCAGAGTCAGAGGTCACATCCGAACCTACAGGCAACAAAGGGAAATTCAGTCTTCAAGTTTCTGTGAGTGTTATGAACCAGGGACATATGTAACTCAGTTGTCTGAATCTGTGAAACTATCTAAGCTGTATGTAATTAATTGAATATTTTCCACTTTATTGTCTGGCATCTCATTTTTCTAAAGAGATTTTCATCTGTATATTTTTATTTCAGTTTTAGCAGTGTAAGGTTAGGAGACACGCTACTTAATGTGTGGGATTAGACTGCCTCTAAATAAGGCATTCCTGGGAAAACTATAAAAGATGATTAACATGCTTCCAAGAATGCTATGCAGTTACTGTGGTTGGATATCTGTGAGAGTGACTTGCTCTGTGTTGAAGCAGACCAGCCAAGCCCATGGGAAAGGGGCTGGTGACCTCTCATGTCCCACTTCATCCAGGGAGTTCTGCTTTCGGGAAGCATACAGTCCATTCCAAGGGCAGGCAGCAGCACTATGGCAGTATTCCACCGAAGCCTGGGCTCTCCTGAACTCCCTGGCTCTGCAGGATGACTCAGTCTCCTTCAGTCACCCAGGCACAGATCTGCATGCAGGTGCTGCCGCTGTATCTGACAGCTCTTTGGGCAGCAGGGCTCTGCAGTCCGCTGTTTACACCCTGGGAGCTTCCAGTTACATAACTTCTTCTCTGTTCTGCATCTGTGCTGTTGTGTAAGAGTTGGTTTTCCCCAGTGAAATCTTTCAGAGGTAATGCTAGAATTATTTCTTTGGTGGGGAGGTGGCCTGGTTATGGGAGAAGGGTAAGAACCTGAGACCAGAGGGTCCTTTTCCTGAGTTGTAGTTCCCACGTGCTAAGTCCCAGAAGAAAGAGATGCAGACACAACGTTCAGGTTGAAGGTCAAAGCTGATCTGATTTATTGGACAACATGGTGGGTTTATAAGGTCAGGAGAGGGGAAGTCTGGGATAGGGGGACACCTGGACCGAAGATTGGTCAGGTAACATGACCCACAGGGGAAGAGGAGGGTGGTCCCAAGCAAGAACATGGTGGGATTGGCCAGGGCAGCGATTTCCCAGGTAGGCTGCCCTGCAGGGGTCTGCCTGCCTCTCTGCAGAGAGAGAGAAATGCCCTTGACCACAGGGGAAAGGTCACAACACAGTCTTTCAGGCAGAGGATTCAAGCAGGATGTCTTTAGTTTCTTTCCACTCTCTGAAATCTTCCACAGTCCTGAGCCTATCCCCAACAGGAGAAGGCAAACAAAGAAAGGTATACAGAAAAACAGTGGTGTGAGCTGTCTCGCAAGCTTTCTTTAGTTGATGTTCAACAACAGGAAAAAATAAATGTGGGGCACCAGCCTCTGTAACTGTGTGTCTCAGGTAAACAAGCAGTCTTTTGGGGGGGGCCAGGGTACTCTAGGGCAGAGTAGAGAATGCACAGCAATGGGCACTGCCCCAGAGCCAGACTCTACCTGGTGCTTCCATGAGCAAAGGTGAAATTGGCTGCAAAGTGCTACTCAGAAAGTACTTTCTTCTTAAGTGTAGGGACACATAGGTTAGTGTTTTACATACGGAGCAGGCTGTGACTGTAATGTGTGGGGAGCAGGCTGTGACTGTAATGTGTGGAGTCTTGGACGTTAATCACTTATGGCTAAATCTAGGTGGTCCCTAGGTTTCTGGCTGGGTGTTGGGCAGGACTGTAGGTCCATGTTTCCCAGTGCTAGTCCTCTCAAGAAGATTGGCAGTACCTGCAGAGCATTTTAGCAAGGTTCTGGGTCTCCTAAGGCTCACTCTGGCTGAGAAAACAATTACAAAATATGTAAAAATACTTGAAATCTTTGCCCTAACCCACTGTGCTGGTGCCTCCTAGGTGGGGTGGCCATGTGCAAGATATCCCAGGGCAGAGCAGGAGGACACTAAGAATTTGTGAGCAGGAGATGTAGTGGGGGGTGCTGGAGAACTCTGCGAAGTGAATAGAACCTTGCACGGTCAGGGCAGGCTACAGGGATCATACATAGTGCTTAAAAGCCTGTCTAATTCTTTCTTTCACACCTGCAATTTTATTTTGAGTAAATTGTATGGTGGGTTCACAACATGCAATAGTTCAAGAGCAAGGTAGCTTAGACTAGCAGGGGGAAGGGTTTGATACTTGTACTTTCCCTTGTACCTATACACCCACAGGTACAGACATGGCTGAGATAGAAAAACCCTCACTTTTTAACATCCAAGGAAAGATGTTAGGCAGATAAGACAGTTGTTATACAAATTAATGTGCTGGAAAAGCTCGAGAGCTTGGGAAATGGACATGAAATTATCCTGGCAAAACCAGCAGCTGCCTTTGGAGAGCCAACTAAACAACCTAATACACAGTAACGTCACTCACAATCTGTACTTTGTAGGAGTATCGCGAAGTGCTGCTGATTCATCTGAAGACTACGGAGACAGATATGAGGCATGAATTTTGCAGGAATGACTGGTGTTGACAAGAATTAAGATTATTTAGGCTTTTGTTCTACCACAAAATGCTTCAGGGGATTCTTAAAACACCTGACGAGGAAATGAAGGCTTAAATAGTTTCTCCTGAGAAATTATCCTAACAACTCCTTCGTCTGCATCTATTCTGAGATCTCTCCTCTTGCAGTTTTACTTACCAGTATTTCACAGTCTCAGGTGTGCAATTTATTCATCTGAAGTTCATTACAACTTTAAAGGCTGCACAAAATAGTTTCAGAAGTTATTTACATAAATCTGGGACAAAAGTAGATGTAAACCAAAAGACTGAGGATCAGACAGAAAGCAAAGTTACCACAGATGCTCAGGCCCTAAATGGAAGAGCCTGGCAAGCCAGGCAGAAGGAGCACACTGACGAGGTGGCTGAGCGAATCCCTGTCTGTTACCAGCTCCCTGCCTC
Organism: Pseudotriccus pelzelni; assembly: GCA_035584735.1. Lineage (NCBI taxonomy): Eukaryota > Metazoa > Chordata > Aves > Passeriformes > Tyrannidae > Pseudotriccus > Pseudotriccus pelzelni. Next base: position 24,287,755 of record JAWMRA010000162.1, on the reverse strand, counting down.
CTTGTACCTGCTGACATGTAGGAGCTCCCTCACTCAAGTTCAAATGAATGGGGTGAACTTCAAATATCCCAGTTCTTATCAGTTTGACTGCAGTTGCCTGAGGGGCAATCACATGAAGGGCAGAGGCTACAAAGTCAGCTTTGATAAGTCCACTGGGCCCTGGTGATCTCCTTCAACAACAGCCTTGACAGTGAACACCCACTCATTGTCCACTCAGAGTGGACTCTCAAAAAAACCCCAGAATAAGTATTCTTCTTATCCTCCACTACATTGTGGCTTTTTTTTTTCTTAAGTAAAAAAAAAAAAACCAACCAAACAAAAAACTCTATTAAAAAAAAAAAGTGGGGTTTTTTCATGTGTTCTTGAAGGGTTTTTCTAGAGCTCTGATTTTCCGCATCATCAAACCAAGCTTGGAGCTTCCTCAGACAGATAATTGCTTTAATGTCTCATACAGCCCCTTCTCTTAAGCCCACATATTGACAGATCAGGCTTTGCTCACACAGCAGACTTTTATTCATCAGGTCACTTAACATACTCGTTAATCATTAGTACTACTCAATAATCCCAATGCTTTTAAACTTCTCATTTTAGGAGGCTGATTTCCCCCAGAGGTCATAAGTAAACACACACTGGGTAGAGACATGCAAAATCCTTCTAAAAAAAATTTCTGTCTATATATGCTTTAAGTCATGCATATATCTAACCTTAAAAATCATGCTAAGAATTATGAGGCCACAACCATTATATTTGAAATTTGTTATTTCAAAACTCAACCTGCATCAAATTGCATAAACATTTACTTCCGTTGATTTGTGTACAGAAAAAGATGTGCAGATTTTTTTTCTCTTTTCTCTCCAAGGTCCAGATTGCTATCTGACAGAAAAATAAGAGATCAAATTAAAATGTTTATTTTCTATAACTGGGATGGAGTGGGAAAAGAAACCATCAATTTTCAGAAAGACAGTTTATGTCAGACTGACAACTGACTGAAAATATTTAGAATTACTTGGAGTTTTAAATTGTATTCTCTGTCAAAACAGACTACTATAGAAATCTTCCACTGGAAGATTTGTATTCTTCCATTAATTTGCCAATATTCTCGAATACTTCTCCCCCAAAAGACAGGCAGAAAATGTCTTATTTTCTTTGCTAAAAAAAAAGGGATTAATAAACACATCTTTCATAAGAAAAAAATCAAACACAAATCATCAAATCATTACCATCTTTAGATTTCAAAGGCTGAAAGTATCTCTAAAATCCCTAATATTTTTGATTTTGTTTCAAAGATGGATACATTGATGTCCAAGGGAAGAAAAATGAGCATTTTTCCTTTTTTTGCTGAGCAATAAGAGATGACCATCTGATTCTTTAATTCTCCATGTCTTAACAAGAATCCCAAAGTCATTAAACTTCCTCATTTAGGGAGCATATCACATACCTCTCAGTTTTTCCCAGGCAAAGCCAGAAGTTAATTGTCTTAGTGTTACTTACATTCAGATAAACAGCTTGGATTAAGCCAGTGCATTTGCCAGGCAGAGTTGCCAACCTTCTCAGGAGTGAGAAAGTGACCAACAACCATCCCACGGCTGGTTCTTGCTGGCATGAGCCAATTTCTCAGCATTATGCTTTCCTCTCCAAAAAGGATCAATACGTCATGATTTCTCTTTGTACTTTCAGCTCAAAATTTAGACAGAAAATATAAATATATAGAATAACTTTTCACCAAGGGAAGAAATTGAAGGTATTCCTACAGCAACCAATTTGATCAGCAGCCAGGAAGAGAGCAGCATTACGCCTGCAGGCAGGGCAAGGCTGCTTCCCAGTTGGCTCCTGCCTTTTCAGCATTGCTCAAACAGGAAAACATAACCAAGCAGGCCTTTCCCCAAACCCTTCTGACCATTATGTGAGGTTGGTTAGATAAAAGGGAAGAAGTGCTGCACATGCACATTTTCTATCTTTCCTACCTTGCTAAAACTGCAAAGTGCATTTTATAAAGTTATAGCTGTGGAAGCTTTTCTTTACTTGCCTTCCACAGTAACTATTTGAGTCTTGTCTCTCTGGTTCCTTCCTCCAAAATCTGAAAATTTAAAAAAAACAAAGGCAGAAAGACTCACTTGGACAGGCAAACATTTTTTAAAATTAAGAAGGGAGAAAGCTGCTTTAATGCTCAGTTCTCCAGTTACAGGGGTGAGGAATTGACATGCATGAGATGGGCACTAAGCAAGACAGGCAGAATTGAACTTAATATTCCTAATGTTTCTGAGGTGAAACAAGGCAGACTAAGTCACTTCCCTGGTTAAAAAAAAAATAAATCTTTCTTTGTACTCTGTACGTAACACAACCTTCCCCAACTCCTAAGGATCAGAACAAAAAATCCTTGCTTCATACATGGATAGGTCACTCCTGGGTAATAATCTACGGCAAATCTCTCCTTTAACATGTAAAGACTCTTTTGTCTGTATATACAGACATAGACTTAGCCAGCTCCTCTCCTTTCCTTTTCTAAAAGGAGTTTCCTAATTGAAATTAGCACTACTTGGCCCTGTCACTGGGAGTAAGGAAGACAGAAGTTTTCCCCCTGAAATCCCAGTTACCATTAATGGAAAACATGCAGCTGATACTGGTTATAAGACTTCAAACTGTACATCTAGGACATCACAGAAATATATGAGTAAATGTCTGAATTGGGTGAAATTGCAGTGCCCCCTCCACCCCAGTAGGATACCCAAATCTACTCATTTGATTTTCAGGACAACCTTTGCAGAAACATCTCATAAAGAAGCAGAAAATGCTTTGAAAACAGCACTTACAAAAAAAAGTCCACGAAAGTTTTCACCTTTAGCTAGTTTAGTGCACAAACTCCATTTCACATTTCATAAAGCAAGATGTTTCTTGGCAGAAAAATACCTGTAGGCTTACATGAGTGGAAGCTGATTTGTTGTTATATTTTTATCCTAGAAAATAATGAAAATGGAATATATGATCAGTTCCAGCAACTCAAACAATTCAAATTGATATAACAGCTTAATCTTACAATAAAATAATCTTACAATAAAATAAAAGTATCCATTGACTGAATCATTACTCCTGAGCCATTGTCATGGTCTGGTTGCAGTTCAAGAGAGGATGATGACACTTGGCAGCTGAAACCTTCAGCTTCTCCTTTTTGGCAGGTCCATAGCCAAGGCAGCATTGTGTCAGATACTAATTGCAGTGCTTTCCATCAGTGACTCCTAAATTAATGAAGAACCCTCATGTTAAATAGATATAAATACAGGGCAATGCATCATCTCTTCCAGGCAGATAGTTAGAGTACAAATTTTTAGAAGCACCCAGGTGAACCTTAACCCAACCCTGCTGGTCTTGCTTGCTGAAGGGAACAGTTGGGCTTTTTTACGTCCTCTAACAATGATGAAACCTTAAGGCATGAAAACCCTTAATTTCTTACAGTGCAAAGTACAATTAAAGGGGACATTGCACCAAAAGCTCTTTGTCAGATTTTGTGTGGATATTTGTTTGTTTGCTTATTTGTGGGGGTTTTTTCGGTTGGTTTGGAATTCTTTTTTTCTTTTTTTTTTTTTCTGAACTCAGATACTGAGTCTGCATACATGTTTTCGTGTCTTTCATTAGCCTTGAGGAAATTTCCTTGTATTGCCTTGAAAGCTGGATTTTCCAAAATAAAGATGAAACTGCTCCTCTACAAAGTCCAGCAGTTTTGGTGCTTATAAAGCAGCAGCCCAGGCTGGGCATGCAGAATCACATTCTGGATAGCAGAGGCTGCCTGTGCTGGGTTAAACTGGGCACATACCTGAAACTCATCCTGAGCAGTTTTCATTCTGCCAGCACTTTTCTTCTCTACTAGTGCTATCTGGAACTCAGCATTTTACTTCTCAGAGAATGACACTGATTCCTTCCTGGGCTCTGCTTTTACACTCTGATCTTGCTTGAAGTTTTCAAATTGATTGTTCAGTCCTGCTTCAAATGGAATAAAAGCATCTCAAGTTCATCAGGTAATACAATATCTACATAAAGCCAGAAACAGTTTTAAATTACTTGAAATCTGTCCTAAGGTGTCCTAGACACTTGTAACTACACCCTGAATTTTGACTTATGAGTAACACAGAGGATGTCACCTTTTACACATATTTGACCTTCTCTCAGACTTCCCATTTGATTTTGTCACCGAGTGGCTCCAACAGTTGAATTTAATCATGAGATCCACTAATCTTCTGTTTAAAGGTATGTTAAAGCCAGTTAAGCTGGCTTTCAGAAAGTCACAGAGGAAAGCTAGAAAATCAGCTCAGTGGTTCAACAACTTTAAAGTATTAAAGCTAATTTAATAGTACATTTAAACCAGTTGAGTTCACAGCTTTGAAAGCTGTATGCAATAAAACTGGACTGAAGTGCTGTCAGTGTATGGCAGGGCAGCTGTACAGGGACATCTGAGCTGTGCATTCATCAGTTAGAATGTGAAGAAACACTGCTTAAATGGCAGGTTTATTAAGCCATGACTACCCTGAAATAAGAGAAATAATTTTAATAGTTTTAAAGATTATCCTCCTTCACCCTGCCAACTCCCCTCCCCCAAAAGACCCCAAACAAACAAAAAAAACAACCACAAAATAAACCTCAACCCCCAAAGCACGAACTCAAAGACCCTACACAGACCTTTTTCCTCCGGAAATGACATTTATCAATGGTTCAGTAATTCTGGATGTTTTCTGAATGGTTTGAATTTGTTCTTCCTGATCCACTCCTTTAAAAAACACACTGATAAAATGAGGTAAAGGAGGACAAGGGAAAAAACCCAAAACCAACTTACTTTGTATATTTGGCAAAAAGCTATTCTGAACACAACCATTTCTTTCATTTAGAAACTTATCTGTAACTGTTTAGGAAGCACCACTCCTGACATTTCACAATAAATACAAATAAAAAATAAAACTTACAAACATTTAGAAAAACATGCTTACAATTAAGCTATAAAGGCTTTTAAAATGTCAAGTATTTTTAGTAAACTCTTTGTAGGGTTGGTTTTGTTTTGGGGTTTTTTTTTTGGTTCATGGATGGAAAAAAATTTATAAGCCTCAAAGTGCATCACCACTACAAATATTTGATTACTCTTTACGGTGTGTTCATTAGAAATTTGTTTAGCTTTGCTTTAGACAATTCAAACAATAGTTTCCACTGCTTCCTTGACAGACCAGAATATTCCACAATCTACTATAACAGCCAGAGAGACTTCCTGATCTTCAGCCAAAATTCCTGTTTCTTTACATCATCTCACTACTCCTGATTAGACAAGTCTTTGTATACAAAGTTCTCCCACAGTAAGAATTAGACTCTTTCAACACACTCACCTACAGAAATGTTAGGCCTCACTCATCTCCAGCTCACTCTATATACAGCTGTCTACTCCCTTCCTCATGGCTGTATCTTAAAATCTATGATTCTCATGCTTTTAAAAGCCTTACAGCTGCCAACAACCTTCTTCCTAACATAGGGCTAAGTGGGCCAGAAGTAGCCAAGATACTGGAGCCATGTGTGAAGGGTGTAATAAGTGCAGGGTTAGGGTACGGATGCTTATGAAAAAAAGCTCTGTGGACACACCTAAAGAAGGGAAGCAGACACTGGATTTTGTATGTTAAAGGTCATATCCTCTGCAAATGTAGACTGAATCAGCAGTATTTGCTTGCCTCTAAAAAAACTGAAAAGAATCAAGTGGGCTTTTTTCCCCTTTCACACCCAAATCACTGTCATGTCTAATTTGAATCTCAGATAATACATCCTATTTTAAAAATGCCATTCCTTGCTCTCAAAAGACCACATCAAATGAGAAGTGGGAACAAATGGAAAGAAAAGAAACCCTACAATCTCATTGTCTCTTCTTACTTTGACCTTGTAGACATATAATCCAAACTCATCCCGCATAAATATAGTATAATATTATATAAGCACAGCAAAGCATAAAAAGTAATGAATCTGGGCACAAAATTTGAAAATATACTTCTACCCCTTACATAAACCATGCAATTCTTTTTGTCTGCAGCATCCCTGTTTTATACAGTGCAAAGGAAAACACTTGACTTAGAAAACAATAATTACAGTGGTGTCTTTGTTTTGAAGCACTTGTAGATATCTCCATTAGCAACTGTTCGTCTCTGTTCCTACTTCTCTACTGGGCCACCAGATGTGAAAAGTCTCCTTTTACTAATAAGCTCTTCAAAGTCTGCTGTGTGCAGTAGGGGAACAGACAACTTTCACAACACACTTATTAGTAGCCTCTAAGTGAGCTCATTTGATACCATATATATAGGTTCGGTTTTTTTTTTTGCTTTTGTTACTCTGAGGGCAGAAAGTAGATATTTTGACTTTCGAGGAGCAAGTGGCAAAAGTAATTTGCTCTTTTCAATGTGAGTTAAAGGCAAGCTTTCTATTTCTGAGAAAGGAGATTTTCCTTCTAAAGCCAAGGCTGATGATACATCTGCCTTCAAGCATGTGTTTTCAAGGGCTATGACTAAACATAGGGTTGTTTCTATAGCAAGGTTATATAGTAGCACTCACTCACTAAAAAAGAAGAGTGCCCTTCCTGTCCTAGTGCACATTATCTGTGTTGCATGCTATCTTACTAACACTCTGATGGATTTAAAAGAATGGTAAATGACATGAAAAGGCTATTTTAAGCCCAAAAGGAGAAAGGCTTTTGCTTTAGGTGAGGAGGCAGATGATTGTTTTACTGTCCTTTAGCCAGCACATTTAAACCTCAGCTGAGCTCATAGATCTCTCTCAAGATAGTGTGTGCAGAATTTAAAAGCTTACTTTTGATTTGAAAGAGCCCTATATGTTCACCTTTCCTGAACCATTCTTGCTGTACAATCAAACTCCCAGATATTTTCTTTCATTGCCTATTACACTTAAAAACAAATAGAACCTTCCTGTTACATGAAGTAACAGTCTAACTGGAACTGAAGTTAAAAAAACCCAAACCTCATGAAAACCTAACAAAGTAATTTCAAATTTTCTCTTGGCTTCTGTACAAGAAACTGAAAATTCAGTGACGATTCATTCAAAATAACACTGTAGACTTGTTTTCATAGCAAAATTTCCATCTAAAATAATTTTGGTCAACTGCCTGCACAACTATAGCACTAATTAATGAGAAAAAACACAGCAGTTTAGCAGTTTTCGTAATTTGGTCTTGGATGAAGGTCTCCATAAGCAACAGGGGCTGAGCAAGAGCACGCTTGAACAGCATTGTTGCTCAAGACAGCAACTGTTTTCTGCTACAGTATACGATCTCAGATTTGCACTCTAGAAAAAAAACCAAAACCACAAAAACTTTATAAAAATGGCCTGAGATTGGAGTCACAAGAAAAATAAACAAAACCTGAAAATTCCTAATATGTCTGCAAAAAAAAATCAAGCCATCTTTCTAGAGATGAATAAGGAGAAACTGCAGGTTCAGCTGCCACTGTGCACGTCTGCATGCTGTGGATGAGAAACGCAGAACAAAAAGGTGTGGGTAATGAGATGATTGCAAAGCACAACACACCATGGCTTGGTGTAATATTTCCTTTGCGTTGTACAAGCAGTGTCTTTTGAAAACAAGCACAGGGTGTGCTTCTGTAAAAAGGAGTTGTGTTACTCCTGTCTAAAGCCCCTCGGTGTCCCCCCTCCCAGGGAGCCAGCATGCCGCAGTACAAGCTGACCTACTTCAACCTGCGAGGGCGAGCAGAAATCAGCCGCTACCTGTTTGCCTACTCGGGCAAGAAATATGAAGACCACAGAATAGAAGCAGCAGACTGGCCTAAAATCAAACCAAGTAAGTAGCACGGGTTCTTACATCCAAAGCTCCGCTAGAAATGCTGTCAAAAAGCAAAGCCATTTAAGAGGTATCTGTATGTTTCACGAGCAGAAATACAGCTACTTTCTGGTTTTATTTAAGCCTATGGGAATTTTATGGTGAGTCATTCCTGATGCTCTTGCAGAAGTCTTGATCCAAACCTTCAGACAATCTAAAATTACTTACCTGCTGTCCTCCAGCTGGGCTTCTACTCCTTATTAATTCAGTACAGATTTTGTCTACCTAAGGACAGCTAAATGAGTGCTGGTCTTCTCAGCTTCTTTGGAGAATTTGGTCTCAAGGACCACACCTCAGCCTTCACCCTGGATTTTAGAAAGCCAAATTGGAAAGAAGAGGTAGGAAGGACACTCCTCTGTAACCAGAAAGGTTTTCGGAGAGGGAAAGTGATGAGACAAAACACAAGAAATCAGTTGATACAGTAAAGGAAAAAAACAAAAGGATCAAAACAAGTGCTAGAAAATAGTTGTTCCTAAGAACAAGCCCTACCAGCCTCAGAGTACCCTGCAGGCTATTGTACCCAATCCATTTAATGTTTTTTAGTTAAAGTAATCTCTTTTCAGCTATTAAAGGTATTTGTTATTTCTGTTTATTAAATTAGCCTTAGTTCAAATGAAACAGATCTTGAGTTTTAAGGGTAAGGGTGTGAAATCAGAGAAATCTGTGCTTTCATTCTGTGGATTAGGCCTGTGTTATGCTACATGGGCTATGATTTTTCTCATCCAAGATGAAGGATAATGCCTTTAGTTTGGGGAAAAGGCACAACTAATGCACAAAGTGCTCTCTATTAATTAGACAAGGTTTGTTGATAGGCCTTCACACCATTTAATAAGCACAGCCAGCAGGATACCAAATCCTTGTAGAGTACAGTTAAGTTTGGTTTTTCCTGTTTGCAGTGACTTGAATGTCAAATACTCAAGCACCATTCTTAGTGGCAGCTGAACCCTTCTGTGGTGCTCAAACTTAGAAAACACTGGCAAACTACCCACAGAGAATAAAGCAGCAGAAATGTAATGTCTTCAGTTAGGGATGACTGACTTTGGAAACCTTTTCTTTATAAGAGCTTAAGCCTGTTAACATGTGGTATAGCTTATTTCTCTCCCACTATAATTCTCAGGGAAGCAGGGTAGAAACTGAAGGTGAGATTAAGAATTCAGATGACCTGAGGAAAGCTCTGTATAGGTCTTTCATACATATTCACATGTGTGCACACTCACTAATGTCCTGAAACTAAGTTGAGAATATAAGTAAAATATAATTTTATGTAGAGTCTTGCATACTTATTTTTAAGTAAGACAAATTAAAAAGACAAAGCATAATTAGTCAGTTAAGGGCTACAGAGGCATTTACATCCTAGGACAAGAAGTTCTAATAGCATATCTATCAGACAAGGTAAAAGCATTGCACCTCTCTTTAAATGTTGTTGATGTCCCTAGTGTCCGAGCGCAAGAAACAACGCAGGAAAATTCTTCCCATGCTTTTCTTCAGCATTCACATCACGAACCTCCCAGTGAAGCTTTATGTGTACAGTACTTGTTTACTACAGTGCTTACTACTAAGCTTACTACTGCTTACAGCACCATTACCACCAAAACACAGGGAGCAGAGGCACCCCAGAAATCCTAAACTATACAATTTGTAGCTGTATCTGCTGCATTAACAAATGGTGGTTAAGTTATTTGACCTTGGGTTGTCTTTGTTTCCCTTTCTGTGATGCAAAAATTTGCTAGCAGGTTTACCAAGGGTTAATAAAGACTTTTCATTTTCTCTGCATGATGGCCTTTTGCAGCAGCCTCTATGACTGATCCCTGGAAGAAATTCCGAAGCAGATAAGAAGTTTAGCAAAATGTGGGGGGCTGCTGCTCTCAGATTTGTGAAATCAGCTGTGTAAAATTATGCTGGCCTAAGAGTTCTTTGAATTTTAGTCTTCTGTAGAAACCCAGTTAGTCAGAGGATGGGAACTGGAATGTATTGTGCTAATTGACCAGGAAAACATACACCTACAAAGAATTAGTTGGATGCATGTCTGTAAGCTATTACATCTTAGGCCAGGATACTAAACGTCTGCTCTGGAAGGCTCCCTGAGTCCTAGCTCAAGCACCAATGGAATGGTGCCATCTGCCACCCGTTACACCCACATTACAGACAACATGCAATTAAGAAGTTTGCAAACTAGAACAAGAGTGAAGGTTTCTTGTATGCATAAAAATGTAATGTTGCTAAGGAAATTGTCTGGAGATCATGTAACTGATAACTACCTCCTCCTTTTTGACGCAATGGTATTTCTCACAGTTACTCATGGTATTTCCAGACAAAGTATTCTCCAACAGGCAAATCATTCAGCAAAACTCTGAATTAAAGGTAGCAAGAGGGCTGTGGAGTAAACAGCCTTACACTGTTCAGCAAGACCAGTAGCTGGGGCCCCAGTCTGCCCCAAGATACCTAAAGCCTAACTTTGCAGGCTCTGACTCAGCACAAGAAATGGTTGCCTCCTGGCTAGGGACTAGGCTGTACAGCACAGATGCATCATTTGCCATATGAAAAAACAAGCCTTGCATTCTCTGGTATCCTGAATTTCCAAAATGTGCCTCAGCTGAGGCATGGATTAAGGAGGAAAAAGCACCAGGTAACAGGATCCTTGCCAAAAAAAAAGTTCAGTTGCTGCTCTGTTCAAAAATAAATATGAAAATGAGGGGATCCATCAAACTCACTGCACATACAAAAGCACAGTTCACTCTGCTGAGAATTCTTCTATGATACTGTCATTTGTATCCTGTATTCAGATCTTTCTTATAAAGCTCAAGATTCCCCCCTGCCCCTATTTTTCCTGAACAGAGTCTACTTCAGAAAGAAAAGAAATAAAGTGGCAGATCTCATGAAGCCAGTCTCATTCTGGTGAAAACCAAAGTGTGGCCAGTGTTTAGCAATAATAAAGGGAATTACAGCTGCATTTGATGTAACAGCAGTTAATGTAATAGTAATTTTGTATGCTCCTTCTTTTGCAGCCCTCAAAAGTCATTAAGATTGGTCCAATTAAGTGAACTAATTACTCAATTGTATACTGAGGTGAGATTAAGAAATATCGGACAAACTGCTATGCTCAAGTGCATACACCATGTTTTTCTTTGCCCCTTGCCTCTGAGAGATCTGGAACCAGTTTTGACTGCAGTCTGCAGCCTGGTGTCTCTCTTTTTGAAAGCCTCAAGTATGATGAATCAAGATTTAAAAAAAATACTTAAGGAAGAAGTTTGGACAAGAAGAGTACTTCAGGTTTCTTGAGTTACTAAGAAACAAATTGAGGAATTCAAGTTTGTCCAAGAAAACAAGGAGTCAGGTCTCTGACTGACATCTGAGAGGACAGGTTTGCTTCAGCAGTTCTCACAAAATTAAAGTAGGGTTTTGCAATCAAATACCAACCCAGCCAAATCATCGCACCATATAAACCAGAAACTATCATCATTATTCTGAAGAGTTTAGTAGAATTGATGGGAAAATCTGTGAACTGAGATTAATGTTCAGAAAGGCCATTTAGAAGGCAGACTTGTGGCTGATGCAAGTTTAATTTTTGACCTGAACTGAAGAGTGTGGTGGGGTTTGTTGTTTGTTTTGGCATTTTTCATGTGGCTTCTACCAGTAAGCTGTAGTCTTAATGTACCTTCAGGTAAATAAATAAGTCCTCCTTCCTGGAAATACTGTCCCACTTGATTTTGTTTACACGTAAGTGGTGCTTTTTTCCTGTAGAAAAGGAAGGCATATTATAACATAAGAAGTTATGTTATTTGGCTTATAAAATCTGAAATTAAAAATTTCTATAACTCAACATACCTTTTTTTCCCTTCCGACTCCAATCAGATCATCTTTGGCAAAATTTCCAGTTGCTAATTTCAGGCAAGTTTATAGTTTACAATATAAACACTCTTAAGCAAACTAGTGTATAAGCAATTGTATTGTCCAGCTTTAGCACAGAATTAAAAAAAAACCAGACAAATACCAAGTAGCAGCTTTCCATAACCCTTCACTCTATATAAGTCAACAATTATTTAAGCAAGTAAGCAAACTCACGTTTTAAATTTCCTTTTGAACAGACTTTGACTTGACCATGCCACCACTTAAAGTGTAGTCAATTCAAGATCTGTATTTCCACATAATGGGCTCCTCACAAAAAGTATCATTACACTGACATACATAGCAGAAAATCCACTGTAATGGTACAGTTACCACTGTCTTGAAATATTGGGCTAGCAGGCAGTAACAGCTTTTGATCTGTGGCTCCATCAGGGAATTTGAAGCAATGGCAATAACACAGACTTTATCACCAGAGCAAAGGATGCTCTCATTGCACTGATGGCTGTAAACATCCCATAAACTGTTTAGGAGGTGTAGAATGGTGCTTGAAAGGTCCTTAGGAAACTTGACAGACTAATTGCATTGAAAACACTTCCAAGATAATAGATAAATCTTGAGAAGTATCTAACTTCAGGCAAGAATTCCTCAGGGGAGTAATTGTTCTGTATGCTGAGTGACTTGCTGCTATGTACCCCTAGCTAAGATGTGCAAATGGCTATCTCTGAGTAAAAAGTAGGGCTTAGCAAGCACTTCCAAGGAGAATATGAGTTGTAATAGCTACAGCACTAAACCTAGGCTGAGGTTAAATCAAAGCATCTTGCTGGTCATCCCTTTCTAAAAGAAACAGATTCTGGATATCCCCAGTTCCAGGCCAACCACTTCCCAAGGGTCTTGCTCCTCTGCCAGCCTTACAAAAAATACATCATTCATATATTTCTTATTAGAAGATGCAAAGTGTCTCATATATTTGTTTTTCATGACCCAATTTAAAGATGAATGGAAAGGAAAAGTTGTTATGGTTAGTTTTCACAGCAAAGGAGAACTTATTTTGACACAGATATATTAGTAAAGGAGCATGACTGTGACTTTTGCTTTCCCCCATATTTGACCAATCCAGCTGCCTTATTATTGAATCAATGTAAGCTGCTTGATTGCAAAACTATTAATCATTCAGCTTTTGAGCAATAAGCAAGTGCTTAAACACATGCTGCTTTGCATCCGTGCCATAGATGAATACAAGGCAGGCAGGACAAGTCATGGGGAAGAGCAGGTCAGCTTAGGGGAAATGGGGGAACCTGAATTCATGACTGGGAGCAAAGCTGGGGTGAGTCAGGATAAACATGGAAAGGACAGAACAGAAATGAAGAGAAGAATAATAATGAAGAAGTTAAAATGAGTGGAAAAGGAAGAAAGAGCTAAGGGAAGGAGAAAATTAAAAACTATCTGCGTAGAGGAGAACAGCAGTGAGAAGCACAGCACAGTGCCAGCAGCCAACCAGCCCAGATACCAGACTTAGACAAAACTGCTCAGCTCTGTGTTGTGTGTCCCCTCCCTGCCCTTGACAGAGAAACAGTCCCACACAAGCACCATCCACTGGGTTGTGCCCAGGAGGATGAGGATGAGCTTGTGTATTCAAAATGAAGGCCTGAACATTAGTGAGAACCTATAGGCATGCCAGGATGGGAACTGTTATCACAGCCCTTAGGGACTTTATGGGATAGAGACAAATTAAACAGATACCCTTGCTCGTAGCACACATCAAGCCTCACCTCCTCAACTTAGCATCCAGCAGAGACACATATAAACACCACAGTTCTAGTCCTAAAAGCCACTCAAAATTAAAGTAGTAGAGAAAGGAATTCATCCAATTTCTAAACACAGCACAGATAGTTCAGTAAGTCCTTCCTCAAATGAGAAGAGACTGCAGATCAGTCTGATGACTTTACACTGCCCATGAAGAAAACCTGGACAGAGGGCGAGGTCAACGGCTGTCTGAATGCAATGCAAAACCCCAAAAAATAACCAACATAACAGGAAAAGCAAGAATTTGCTGATAAAAGCTCAATTTAAAGAAGACTACAGGTTTAATTATTTAAACAGGATGCTTTTTAAAAACCCCATTCCTCCTTTCAGTGAGTTTTCAATGTAACTTTGGAAACCAACACAAGCATTTATAGCGCCTTCTACTTCAGATGAGCAACAAAGCAAGCGGGAACTAAAAGGGCAAGGTCATATTTTGTGCATGCCTGCGAAATTACACTGTATGACGAGAGCAATAGGTTTTTCTGGTTTTTCTTAAAATTTATTTGCTCAAGGGGAGTTGGAAACATCAGAAGACAACATTGTTTTGAAAAACAGGGAAAGGACATCCGTATAGATACACAAGGGTATAAACTGACATAAGCACTAAGCAGCCCCCTAACTGAGCAGAGTCAAAGACAAACTAGCAAGGTGACATGCACATCCTTCCAGTCTGCACTACTTTGGCTTAACTGTTTATTTATGATTGCTCCCCAATACATGTCATGGTATGATGTGCCCCCATGACACTGATTCTACCCAAACAAGATCCCTCTCACACAGCAGCTTTGCCCATCCTGAACTAATGTAGGAGCCTGGAAGGATCCAACCTACCTGCTCTGCTTATCTGGATTTGCACCAACCATGCCTTTCACCAAAATCATGAAAAATTTAGCATGTTTAGTACAATATTTATACACACCGGCAATTCGGGCACCCCCCCGAGGCTCCTTGAACACGTAATGTTAATGAGCAGAGTAGGGCCAAAAGCATCACAGAAAGCTCAAGGCAAGGCACAGAAACCCACGTCCACGAGTCTAAGGGTAACACTGTTTAAATCCATGTACAGACAGGTTTCTGCTGTAGTTTGGAGCCCCTGAGAACATTGCCTGGATGTGGTTTTTGACACAGGCAAGGTGTCTGGAGGCCACATTGAGGTCATTTGTCAAACCCCGACCTTGCCTCCAGCAATTGAACTGTGTTCATCCAGTACGAAGGCTCTTTGCATTCTTCCTTAGGATGAATTGTGTGACACAAATCCATTTCCTTCTCCAGTTGGAAAAGGAAGATTCCAATTTTCACAGGAAACGCATTCTTGCTCACAACAGCCAAAGTTACATATACAAAAAAATTTCTTGGGTTTGCTATGAATTTATCATTACAGGAAATAATTCTTTTAAGTTAAAAAAGCAAACATACTTTACTGTGGGTTCCTAAAAATTTTGGTCATTCCATGAATTTTGGATAATAATGTTTCAAAGGCAAAATTGAAGTTTTTTTCCCTAAATTTTTTCAGATTGAAAATGCAAATTTATAAGCCATTGTATCTACTTGGATATAGAGGAGATGTACTGTAAATATTTTCTGCCCCTTGACTTTTCTTTGTTATTTTCTTCAGCTGTAAAGCAGCCTGAATATCTGCCATACTTTCTGGTGTGCAAGAATAGCAGTACCCTGCACCCAAGAAGAAACAACAGTTTTAAAATGAAAAAAATTACAAGGGTACTTTCTTCAGATCTCTCAGAATTGCATTCATTTACAGCTTATTAACTCAATAATCAACAAAAGTCAGTGTAAATCATATACATACACTCTATCAGCAAGAAAAAAAAATCTGTTTATTTTCACATCACAATTTTTTCCCCCTGTTCCTTACAAGAAAAAATTAAATAGCATTTTGAACACATAAGAAATGAAGGAACATCTACTATGGCAATAGATATGCTGCCTCCTAACACCACCCCCCCCCCCCCGGGGGTCTCATTATTAATCAAAGCATAAATCCTTTTGGACATTTAAGGCTTGGGGGACAACGTGCAATAAAATCTGCTCTCATTTATTAATTTTACAATTGCATCATGCATCAGGAAAGTGTATGTACACAAAACACAGCTATATTTGAACAGTTCTAAGTATAAACTCAGTTTCTTTTTCAGGGAAGAATAACCAGGTCTTAATGAAAATAGCTCAGCACTGAGGAATAAGACCTTTGTGGCCATTACTCATGTTTTCAAGGAATGAATAGCAATTCCCTTGAATTCAGAAATGAGCAGATCCCTGAGAAATCGAATATGAGAGATGACTACCATCCAGCTGATTTTGACAGCATAATCCATGTTCCTCAACTGTCAGAAAGATGCCTCCCCTCTAATTAAGGGTTTCTTAAAAATATAAATTTAAAAAAGATATCCACAGAAAACATTTTTCTTGTACTGACCCACAAAGTGAAACATCAGTCAAAGCCAGGACTTTTAGACTTCCCCTGTACGTAAGCACAGCAGAAAATGGTCTGTTTGGTTTCTAGATGAAGCAATCACCGTTTCCCAACCTGAGCAGCGATCAGCGTGTTTTGACAGTTATTGCTACAGAGACTGGCTTAGTCATACTGACCTGGCCAGAACTGCCTCAGCCCCATGGCACTCCTCCTGGGGCCTCCAAAACAGGCTGCTTAACTCCTTCAGGGGTGGCTGATATTGCTCCTGAGCTGGCTGCACTTGTGCAGTTACCTGTTACCAGGCATTAGTGTAAAGCCCTGTGTGGTCAGGGGGGATCTGACCATGGCACCCACACTGGCACATCCAGCGGTCACGGGCACTCTCATCCCCTCTACTTGTGCCTGCCTGAAAGATGTGCTGGTATCCTGCAAAAGCAAACATTATTGCACAGCTCTTGCTTTGGAGGCAGTGATGCTCAGGCCACTCTGCACAATTAATCCACAGCGCAGCACCAAGGCTCTTCTCATTTTCACAGCCAGAGAGCTTTTAAGTTAAACATTAAGAGCTGCATCCTTTCCTCTTCAGATTCTCAATGAAACAAAACAGACTTGCCAGGATTCTGTTGCACTCCAGATAATAAACATATGAAGTCTTCTATGCAAGAAGTTTATTCTTGTTTCAGTAACAGCCAGCAGAGCAATCTTTCTCCCTGAGGGGTAGCAGCTAATGCTCATTGAGCTCTCTTGCTTCTGCTAGTCATCAGCATAAAAATTTATACTGATTTCCCAGTGTGCTGAACTTAAAAAAAAAAAAAGTATCACGAGTACTGTGTTCAGATGCAGCAAAAAGAAAAAAAGGCACAAAGAAGTCCTGTGTGTCTTGTGCAACTGCCAAATTCATTTTGCAGATATGGATTTAACATCTAAGATTCCATACCTAATGTGATTCACATACTGCATGCTAAACCACAGAGCCACGTGGCACTGAAGTTGCTTTGATAAACAGTTACTAATGCATAAGGCTTCATTATTTTGTCCCTTTTCACTAAGAACTAAAAATCCTCATGGAACAGAGGTGTCATTCCAGCTGCCCAGTAAAAGGCAGTTCTCCTGGGTTCAAAAGAACCTCGCATGTTTCCAATAGTCAGTGTTTTTACTTTTTCACTACTACCTTTTTACATCACAAGGAATTCTTAAGGTGATATATAGATCTTATTTGCATCAAGTTGGATGCAGATGAAAATTGGGTATAAATCATTTAGCTATGATCAGCGCTTGCAGTCACATACTTGGAATTTATAAAATAGCAGATGAGATGCAGAGATTTACACTTCCTCTGGTGAACACCACCAGGTTCCTACAAGCAGATTCTCACTGCCCTAAACACAACAATTTTTTCCAGATTAATCTTTGCTCCAAGGTTCCAGCCCCATTTGATATCATGCCAGCAGTTTCTCCAAAACATAGCAAAACAGAATTCCAAGTTTTCACATAACTACCAAATTAATAACTGAAAAATAAGATTGATTTCTTATCTCAAACTGTCTCACAGATATCCATGACACCTGCTTAGTTTTTCTTTCCCCATCCTTCAAGTCTGGAGGCTTCTTCCTCACAACTGATGGAAATTTTTTTGACTGCAAGCCAAGTCAAGTAAATTTGACTACCTTCTTAGCATTCGCAGTTCAATGTGAAAGATATATTTGTCTCAGTGATGACTGTCAAATGAAATGTCTCATCACAATATCAGTTCAGAAATGCAGATGCTTCCCCGAATCACTGCTTCTGGATTTAAAACGAGTGTAAATGAAAAAGCATCTCATAGTCTTTATCCAGTCTCTTACTTCATACTCCTGCTGGATCCTGCAATACAAAGTCTTCAGTATTACTTTACTTAAACTTGGCAGTCACTCTCCTGGAGGTGGGGGGAAAGCACGAAGAGAAAGAAAAACTGATATTCCTCTGAAAAATTTCCCTACCTAAAGAATTCTGGAAGTACAGGAGCATATTCAGTCTCTTCAGCATAAGGCTAGGGAACAGGAAATGCAATGCCTGGTTTCTTTGCTATATTTGCTTTCATACACTGCAATCTCGTTACATCCTTACCCCTTACCTTTTTATTTTTAGTCCATGTATTTCCCCACAGAAACACTGTGAAACTTAAGTGCTATAACAATGCATACCCTCTGAGTGGTAAAAGTGCAGGTGCAGCTGTCACAGACTCCCACTGTTAGTGGCTATGATTTAACTTCTGGTTATTTTTTCTTTCTTTTTTTTTTTTTTTTTAAATTTCTCCTCCAAGCTATCCCATTTGGCAAACTCCCTGTTCTGGAAGTAGATGGAGTTATCATTCACCAGAGCCTGGCAATAGCAAGATACCTTGCCAGAGAATCAGGTAACATATTTGCCTATTTTCTTTCTCTGTTCTGAACTCACCTTTAATGCTCAGGAAAAAAAAAAATACACCAGTAGTGAAAACAAAACCAAACCAACAACTTTTTGCATCAGTAGTTTGCCAGCACCAAGTGCTGACCACAGGAACACAGTGTACTATACAAGATGCTATGAGAGCTGCCACTCAAGAAAGCACTGAGGAGCGCTGTGTGGTGGCATGGCCACTTCCAGCAGCCTTCCTTACCATAATTTGGTGACAACTGCTCTCACTGGGTTGGGACTCCTGTGGCAATCCTGATGAGATCTCAAGCTACGTTCCCTGCTGTTTCAAGATGAGAAAGAAGAAATGGATCAAGGCACACCCACCAGGGTGCTGTATGATCAGATGTCACGTAGCAAGTAAAAAATGAGACCAAAAAAAGGTTCAGTTTAACAACCTGTAGTGTGGAATGCTATGACTTTCAGAGCTGAAGTCATGTGGTTGAGCTCTGAATTTTCACTGTAAGTGTGCACGCCCAAAGAAAAACTCAGAAATAATCCCTGCCACGTCTGATTGAGTTTAGACCTGGATACAGTGCCTGGGGTTTGGGTTGACTTCTCTAGCCAATAAACTTTATTCACCTATCACTGCATGACAGAAAGTGGGTACCTGTGGCCTCCCTAAGGCTCTCAGGGCAGTTTCCCCTGAAGGTAAACTTTGAGCTGCCAGGCTAACCAGAGAGATGACCAGGAGAAGGAGGTTTTGGAAGCACTAGAGGTTATCACAGCAGGCAGACCACTCTGAAGCAGATTTAGGCAACAGTTCTGAGCTGGCAGAAAGATTAGATCAGATAGTGACATCACTTGCATCTTTAAATACCTACATGCTATGGAAGTACTCAACCAGTTAGATAAAGTGATATAAGACTTAGTAATGCAAGTAATCAAAGAGAGTAGCCAAGCTTTGGTTTAGGTCAGCAAGCTCTCATTCAAAACCATCTGCAAAATTGGTCTGGATGAAGGCAGATGTGCCCATGGCATGCTGAATGTCAGCAGATTGAAGAGAGGGGCTGGGAAGCAAGTACTATCTTACTTTTTTTTTTTTACACTCTGAGCAAAGAGATGTAACCTGCCTTTCAAAATATCTCACATTTTCTAGTTCAGAGCGTTATTCTTCTAGGCAATAGCACAATATATTTGCAAGCATGGCTGCAGTACTGTGTTCCTGCCAATTTCCTTCAGCCTTGATAAAATCTACTCCTTGCAAGAGAAGAGACTGATGAGAGTCCACCTGGTAATGAAAGCAATGAGAAAGCCTGCCTTCCACCCACGCTTTTTCCTCCCTGTCTCCTGTTGAGAGGCTGATCTGGAGCTGTGCTCCTTATGCAGTCTGAAATTCTGACTTCCACATTCCCCTGACACCTTTTCCATAGACCTGCATCAGATATAAAGGCTTGGGATCCAAAGGACACTCACACCATGCTGTTCTCTTTTTAGGGTTAGTCATGCTGTCAGCTATGACGGAAAAAAGAAGGGAAAAGAAGCACAGAAGGGGAAAAAATGTATTTTCAACATCATGGTCAAAACTTGCTATTTCTGCCATTAAGTTTGCATACACTACACTGATACTTTAAAACTAAGGAATGGCATTTTTAAGTGCCCGTCACCAACACATCTTAACTGAAGGTTCCCAGAACTTGATTCCCAAAAGGAGAGGCACATCTCTCACCTTCAAAAGACGAGTTTCAGTAAGGGAGATGACTTGGCAGAGGAAAGGTGCACAGTTTGTGGGAAGCAGAGCTTCCAGGTGAGGCTTAAAGAACAGAGAGGAAGACAAGGATGACCTGAACCTGCAGAGGTGAATCCATGAATGCACATCTGTGAAATGAAAGCGAGGGGAAAAAAAGCAGTAGCATTAAGAGAACTGCAAGAAAGCCAAAGGACAACAGGGGAGAAAAACAGATTTGTAAACAAGATGAAGTTTGGCTAAGGTACCTGATCACAGTGAAATATTCAAAAGCAAGTGGGGTGTCATGAGAATGTTCTCCATGGGACTGGATGGGCAGGGTAGAGGGAAAGAGAAGAAGACTTTCAGAGAGGCTTTAAAGAATGCATTGACCAAAATGAAAAGACCACGAGACGGAGAAGGACATTGAAAGCTTGGATGGGGAAAGATTAGTGGACAGGAATTTGTGCTGACCCTCACTGAATGTGTTGGGATGGTGGAAAGCAGAGAGGATAAAGAAATAATATTCAGGCTGTGTGCTTAGGTGATGGAAAGTACAACTCACTACATCAGATGGCTGTATGAAGCTGGAGAAGGAAAAAAGCAAAGATAGATGAGATTGCAACTGGATGCAAAGAATCAAATCCATGTTGTTAGCATCCAAAAAAAAATAAATCTTGGAGAGCAGATATTTTTATGAAAATATTCAGAGTTTACCTTTGGGGTATCAAAAGTTCCTGCTGACACTGTCCCTAACCTCTCTTTATATGCTTACTTCCCACAGGTCTGGCAGGTCAGACGCCTGTGGAACAGGCACTAGCTGATGCCATTGTGGACACCATAGATGACTTCATGACACTGTTCCCTTGGGCTGAGAAAAACCAGGACGTGAGAGTAAGACAATTGCTAATTTAAACAAAGACAGCACATAAGCCATGGCTGATCATCTCCTCTGGAGACACTGAGGCGTGTCAGCCGCTGGGTCCACCGCCTCACCTCAGCAAAGCTGAGCTGGAGGAGCTCTCTGGTTCCTCCTAGAGGCTAATGGAGACAAAGCTGCCTGCTCTGTCCTATTTCACATGATTTTTTCCACTCTTGGTGGAAAGGAGGCTACCATGAGCTGCCTCTCACTGGTTCCATTTGAATCAAGGATGCCATATGTGTGTACACCAAACTGCTCTTCAAAAGGGGAAAGACAGGACACTTCCACCCCAGCTGGCACTGTGCAATGCGTCACTCTTGTCGCAAACCACCTAGGCTCAAATCTTTCTCTTTCTGCTAACTCACAGCCCTATCCTATCTTTTAGCACTTCTGCATTTTGATATCTCCCTGGTTTTCAATCAGTATCAGTCTTCAATAACATCAGCTGCCAGGACAACTGCTTTTCAGTGCTCAGAACGGTGTAGGAGAGTGGGCACTGCTGAACAGGGGAGGTGGCATATCCCTCATTGTCACTGCAGCCATCCTCTTCAGACTGCCATGGCCCACATCAGTCCTCAGCGGTGCTCCTGCAAATACTGACACCAGGCTAACACACTGCCATGCCTATTTTAACACAGTCATGGGCATGCCCTACAGCATTTGGGGCTTTTTTTTGGCATCAGTCCAGTGCCTCTCACCAGAACCCCAAATGCAAGCATGCATGATGGGTAAGTCAGCTCAGATGTTACAATGGCACTACACAGCTCTGACCCCAGCAGATGACCTGACCCTTTCAGGGAAGTCGTAGTGTAACAACAGGTCTCACTGTGAACTACCTACTAATGCAGCCACCTTCCATTTACTCAAAGGTAATGTTTCAGATCAACTAGGGTATTGTATTACAGAAACCACGGAGTACATAATGTTGCCCCAAACAAATAAATACATTAAAAAAATACGAAAAAGCTCTGAAATCTTGTAGGGGAAAATCTGGAAGTGTATTTGGAGGTTTAGTATTTAACAGCATGAATTACTCACATTTCGTAGGGATTTCCTGAAGTTTCCTACTTTGGGCAGGATAAGTTGACTCATGAATTTTAATCATTTTGGAACAACCACACTATTGCTGATCTGCTAGCACAGAAGCAGCACTACTCCTCCTCCACAGGGAAATGCCGGTGGTAATGCCTGCGTGTGTCCCAGCTTGTACTCGAGCACTTCTCCAAAACAAAGACCCAGATCATGTCACCAGTGATTCAAATGTAAAAGGGAAGATTGTTGGCAGGCAACCCGTCTGCCCACATGCACGTATACATGCAAGGTTGTGTGCTGGGGCCAAGGATAATCAAGAAATTTACTTTGCCGGACTCTCCCAACATTTTTCTCCCTGTTGGCTGTTCTCCTTCTCTCTTCTTGGGTCCACTGCCACCACCTTGTGGCAGAAGCTGCATCTCATGGTCTCACCAGGCCAGATTTAAGTCATGTACCCCATACTAAAGTCAGAACACCCCTCAGGCCTGACAAGTGCTTACAGGAACACAAATCCCTCAGAGAAAGGTAAAAGGATGTGCTATGCTATCTAGACAGTAGCAAAGAGAAATTAAAGCAAGGTATAGGGAGCAGAGGTGAAAGCTGCCCTTGGAAGCTCCCTTGCTTGCAGACACAGCCTCCCTTCACCTTACATCCCCCAAAAACACAGCTGGCATTGCCACAGCTTTGTCATGCACCACTGCAGAGCTCCAGGGCTGAGATGAAAAGGTTGTGCCGCCCCAGAAGAGGGATCCTGGTCTTGTCCTCACCAGCTTCATGGCTTGACTGTGTACGCCTGTAGTTGGGGGAGGTCATTACCACCACAATCACACAACAGTTCGGGGTTTTCTTTGTGGGGTGGAGGGTGACTTACCTAAAAAAAAGGAAGTACTGCAGCACAGGGTACAGATATGAGATTTCTGGACTGCAAACTTGTGGGAGATATTTGTAGCCATCTCATCCAGTTACTAAGTTCTTAACAGATGGTAGAAAATTGTTAAATTTTCACCAGTGTCTGTAGAAACACCCTGTACACTAGAAAACATGACGTTCAAGAGTCCCCCAAAAAATGACTGTGAGACATTGGGAATATATTTTGCAGCTGGACTCTTCCCAAATCTATGGCAGGGCTCCTGCCTTACCATGGCTGGGTGACTGTTTGCACAGAAAAAGGAGCAGCATCACCTCAGACATCATGTCTTCGCATTAAGGAGCTCTCAGGTTTTCATTAAGGGAGCAATAGGCTTTAAGTCATGGCTCAGTGAGCCATGAATGTCATGTTTTGGGCATCCAACTTTAATCTTTCACATTTCAGCTTCCTTTTTCACAAGTACCCCCCCCCCGCCCCAAAAATTCAGTTTTGCCAGCTGCTGTGCTTACACATTGGTTTGCATCTCTGTGTTTCGTTCTTCCTCCAGAAAAAAGCATTTGATGACATCCTCACCAACAAAGCACCTGAGTTACTGAAAGATTTGGATACTTTCTTAGGGGATAAAAACTGGCTGGTAGGAAATTCTGTAAGTATAATTTTTGTTTCTCCCATTCCAATCAGGTTGCCAGAAAGTAACTGAATTTCTGTTTCATGCCAGCCCATGAAACAGCTCCCCACACTTTTAACTCTTCATTCTTACCAATACACAATTGGTTGCTCAATTGCAAAGCAAAAATAATTTTCCATACCATTGGAAAAGTGAGGTTAACCAGGACTAGGATCTGTATTTTCTAAACTAATTCGTAAGTACATTGACACAAAACATTTTAAATGACTCTGTACTAATGAACAGAAGCTCATTCCACTTATAGTCACTGACCAATTTATAAGGTAATATGAAAAAAACCTCTATAAAAACATAATATCCTTTTACAGCCAAAACTGTTTTAAACCCTTTTCTGCAGCACAGTTTCAGCAGGAAAGACTAATCTCGTAATACAAGTAATATTTGTAGCAAGGGTTTTATTTTAACCAATATTTATGGAAGTCAAGCCTTGCATTACAACCTAATTACTACTCTATAATGATGGGCTTCAGAAAAAAAAAAACCAAAACAACAACTTAAGCAAAACAGATAAATTCACGTTTCATTTCTGCAGTTTTTTTAGAATATTAGTAGTTCCAAGTTTTGAGATAACCAACTAAAATTTACTGCCTTTTCTCCTACTTCCACTAGGTAACATGGGCCGATTTCTACTGGGATGTGTGCAGTACAACACTTCTGTCCTGTAAACCTGACCTGGCAGACAAATACCCCAGGCTTTTGGCTCTCAAAGAGAGAGTGCAAGCACTTCCAGCTATTGCAGCCTGGATCCAGAAAAGACCAAAGAGTGTAATGTAGATCAGCTGTTCAGAAAAACACATGCATGTTTAGTTTTCAATGTGACAAGCATCCTAAGTTATTAACTTCCAAATCATTTATGTTAACTTCAGATGGGTACGCTGCATCAAATCAAAATCTATCACCTTTTCTAGGAGAGAATCTAAAATACTGATTTGGTAGAGTAATAAATACTGTTTGGTCAATAAAATTCAAGAGACTTTAGAAAGTGTTTGAGAAGCTTGAAGTTTATGCTCTGCCACTGAATAAAACAAACCCCAAACCTCCAAAGCAACCAAAAAAAAGCAGCTGTACAGCTGAGGTGGTGCCCACACCAGCACCAGTTTTCTGTAACCACACCAGCTGCAACATCAACAGCTCAGTATCTCTTTCAGTAAGTAGGAGACATAAACTGGGGCCTGGTGGTGGCAACCAGGTTTAGAACAACTGAAGAGTTTGTTCTTCCAGGACTAGGGAAAAGGTAGGTGGAAGTCCTGGTGATGTGGATGGTACTAAGTGCAAGCAGTTTACACAAACTCAAGGGGAGACAAGTGCTTGCACGAGGATTACACTGTGTGATATAAGCAGATATATCCCAACAAATTTGGGCAATCCCCTGGGCTGGAAATGGCCACTGCTGGGAAAGTATTTCCCTTCACACTTGCTCTTCCCTCCCACCATTAGTATTATTTCATTGACTCATAAGTCATACCAACCAATCACTAACAGTTCAGAGACAGGTAAGATACTGGCAGAACAGAAAGCAAGAATAAATCTTTAGCTCATTCCAAGGTGGCATCTTCACCTGCTTTGCAATTCCTTGCATACTTTGTTCTGGCTCTTTAGAGAGCTCTAAAGAAGATTTATCCTTCTTCAGCTCCCATCTCCTCTCTTCTTCAGCAACTGACTTCAGATCATGGTATTTTTTGTTTTTTTCCCCTCTGTACATCTTTCCCAATCAGCGACACAGAATCACAGAATGGTTGAGGCTGAAGGGACCTCTGGAGGTCACCTGGTCCAATGGCCTGCTCAAGCAGGGCCACCTAGAGCCAGACGCCCACTACTGCATCCAGACAGCTTTTGATTATCTCCAAGGATGGTGACTCTACAACCTTGTGAGACCCTGAACTAACAAGGGTAGAAATAGTTACAATAAATTAAAAAAGGCAGAAACACATATGAGCTTCATAGAACTTTAATACAGATATTGATCCTGGGGGTCTATGGATATGATTGTTTGAGAAGTACCCTCTGCTCAGTCAGACTACATTAATGGATTCCATACACATCCAAAACACCACACAAACCACCTTACAGGGCAGGGATTTTGTTTCAATTCACATCGGAACCAAACAGGTGAGAACATGCAAATACAGTGGGCTAAGAGTTGGGTTAGCACCCTGCTCAACACCAACAGGCCACCTCATTAACTGTAGCATTAAACACCTGTGGTTGTCTGTTAAATCCCACTATTTAGTCCAAGAGAACCAGTGGAATTACAAGGAGCGTGGCAGGCAAATTGATTTTTAACCATCTCCCTTTCCCGTATAATAAAGTATTTCTTCACTCTATTTCAGTGTTGCATTTTGGAACATGCAGCACAGCACAGAATATTTCTAGGAAAACCCAAGCAGTTTAGTTCAAACTTCGAAAACATTTTAAGGGATTTAATCTTCCATCCATTTTGAATTGGCAGAAATAATGCACAGTTGACCAAAACCGCCCACAAAATACCCACAAAAATACCCCCAGTCTTGACCAAACGAAAAAAAGAAAAAAGCATGCCCAAATCACAGGCTGAAATACTGAGCAACGATGGACTCCAGCTCCTCTTCCCTCCTTCTTCACAGAACTCTGTTTAAGTTCCTTCAAAAGATCAAACAAGTCTCTTTTGACTGTGACAACCAGATCTAGCAAAGGGGTAACGAACTATCAAACCGTTACTGCAAACCAGAGTGAATTCTCAGAGGCAATGCTCTGAGTGGTTCAGCCTGGTACAGATTTGCTGAGCTCTGCACAGACCATACAGCGGCTGAGGCTTTGACAAGAGGGCAGGGGCAGTAAGAGCTCTACCATACTTTGCCTTCCCTCATTGCTTTTTAAAAAGCAGCAGTCTGGGTCAACCAGTCGAGTTCAAAAAAAACCAAAAAACAAAAAGTTTCTGTCCAGGGAAATGGACATCTTCCTGTCCTACCTCCTCAGATCACATACTTGCCAGCAGATGATAAACTTCAGGTGGAGGCACACCTCACCATTGATACCCCCTGAGGCTCTTCGTTTCACTGAGATGAACTCAAAATTTATTGAAATGTCAAGAAGAGAGCAAGACAAACTTTGTGTTTAGAGCACTTCATTGTCAGAAAGCAGATCATGTATCTACAACAAGGACTGCCAAAAAAATTACAATTTGGAAAGTTCCATTTGGCAAGAATTCTGTTCATACAATCAACATACTAACACCACCGTGATTAGAGTATAATGAAACATCAGTAATTAACTACTGCTGGATAAAGCCAAGTCAGTTCAAATGGAACATTTCAGCAAGTTTGAAACCAGCCTATTTAATTTATAACATGCAAGTTATCATCCCCCACCTGCCTCAAATAACTACAACCACGAAAATGTTTTGTCAATCTATGGAATTTTATTGGAACAAGTTGATACAAAACCAGTACGGTACATCAAATGAATCCAAACAAGCAGAAACAGACTCGAGCATTGTCAAATAAGGCACATATAAAAAAATCTACACGCGGAATCCAGTGAAACAGACAGTTTTTATATATATATATTTATATTTGGAGGTAGAAATAATTACAAAAATACTGACAAATCTTAAGCAGTAGCAGATTGGTCAAAACAATTACTATTTAGGTCCCCATTTTGAAAAGTGATCTGTAAAATAACGTTTATTCAGCATCTCTTGTTGGCACGTTTGGGCCATTTATGTTTTTAAGCATTCTAGGAATGCTATCAGTGTTAAAAATTTTCAACATCATGAGGAATACAGTAAAGAAACTATAAAAAGTTATAAATGTTCATAAAACTCCAGGTCATCAGTAATGTAAGAGTCCTTGGGGTACAACATTACCTTTCCTTGAATTTCACAACATATTTACATTTTAGAGACCCAACGAAGCTTTTAATAGTGTGGCTATATCTGCTGGAATGGTTCCTTCTTCTCCTGAGGAATAAAAACAAATATGAGTGGAGCTTAAAGTATTTCAAATAAACAGACAAAGGTCTACATTCCACAAGACTGTAAAAAAAAAAAATCCTCTGCTTAAAGGACTTTTTCACCGATTTCTGGGTCAGACTTCTACGGCACTTACTGTCAAATCGAACAATAATCAGCACAAATAAATCTTTATAGTTTAACATAAAAAAACAACAAAAGGCTTGTCTGCATCAAGAACCTTCTGTTTTCAGAATAATATATTGCAGCAGCCCTAATTTACTTAAGGGGAGATAATTATGTGCAAGACACTTACCTGCATCCGCTGCAGTCATATCCTGTTCTAACTTCAATTTCTGCTGGCTGATTTTGAGCATGGATTCTTCAATAGTCCCGTTACTGATTAGCTTTATGACTTTTACTTCTCTGAAAACCACAAAATAGAATAAATACATTTTTATATTCTCTTTGGATCAGTGCAAAATACAAGGATGCTACGCCTTTGCAGTGGTTTAAAGCAAGGATGAGGAAATGAATGAAAGTGCAATACAAAGAGCTCCTAGTTTTTCTCTCTGGAACAACTGTACTCTGTACTGTCAGAAGACGAGTTTTCTCCTGCACTCTCAGCCACTGCAAAAGTCTGGCCAGTCACAGAAATCTCCATTCATACAAACAGGTCAAATTTCCCCTAATTCCATATTACAGTTAAAAACCCTGTTATTAAACACATTCTGTGGTTCCATTCTTTATGGTAGGGTGGCACTTAAAGGCTTAGAAGTCTCTTAAAAAGAACAGTTTGGCCAAACAGTCCCAAAGACTTCAGATCTGCCTCAAAACAATGACCAGAAACGTGACAGTTTTAGAGAATGTGAGTTGTAGAGAACTAGAAAAAGGAGGAGAGTGTAAATAAGGTTTGGTCTGGCAGCAACATATGCTAGACAATTACAATTCCTAGCTGCCATAAAACACAAAGCTGGTTTACACAAGTCTCTGCTTGAAATGCAATTTTTAATCATAAAATTTTGTCCTTTTAGCCTCCTTTGAGAGTTTGCCTCCAAGAAAACCTAAGTATAATTAAAAAGAGTCTTACCTTGTCTGACCTACTCTATGGCATCGGTCTTCTGCTTGCTTATCGTTGTACGGGTTGCAATCAATGTCATGAAGAATAACGACATTTGCTGAGGTCAGATTAATTCCCAAGCCACCAGCTTTGGTTGACAGAAGGAATACAAATATTCCCATATCTGTATTGAACTGATCTATTAGATGTATCCTGCAGAACACAAGACACCATGCATCAGGCCTTGGAAAAAAACAGCACACTGGTTCCAGAATTGAATACAGAAGTTTGGATGATGAAAGGACAGTGGCACTGCACAGCAGGTCAAAAGCACAGATGTTATGCAGAAGGGAAAAGCGTACTAACAGTCCTCAGCAGTGACCAAAGAAACATACTGAGTGACAGATCAATAGTAAGGAATGAAAAGAGGCTTGGAAGAAGATTTTTGATGATCACAGAACACAAAGAACAAGCTGGAGGATGGGAAGACTGAAGTACATGAAACAAATGGGGAGGCAGGGTATGAGTTCTGCTTCGTGATTTTCTTCTGTAGTAACTGCAAGGGCAGTAACAGACAACAGCTGTAAGAGGGAACTAACACCACAACAAGAATAAATTTTTTTTTAAATGAAGGAAGAAGCATCTTGTCATGGGTTTGCCTAGGGGACAATTTTTTATCACACCCCTCACAAATTGCTCTAAGGTGAGAGAAGTTTATGCAGACAAAGAGATCTGATTGGGGAGAAAATAATATT
>JAWMRA010000162.1:24095992-24258362 GCA_035584735.1 Pseudotriccus pelzelni | reverse complement strand
TCCTTGACCACAGGGGAAAGGTCACAACACAGTCTTTCAGGCAGAAGATTCAAGCAGGATGTCTTTAGTTTCTTTCCACTCTCTGAAATCATCCACAGTCCTGAGCCTATCCCCAACAGGGAGAAGCCTGTCTTTTAAAAACCCTTGTAAATTAGATTAACAGTCTAGATTTTTCCGCTCTAGCTAAAATTTGCGAGGGAATTCAATCCTCTTTTCCAGACAGAAGATTTATGGAGATATACAACCCATTCAGGGGCTGGTAATGATACGAAAGAGAGCCATGCTATCAAATAGTCTCTAAATTGTTTTCACTTTGGCCCAAATAAAGCTCCTTACTATGTGTTAACTTCATTTAGTAGATGAGGACTGTTGAAAGGTAAAACAGAGATCATAAATTCTGGTTAAATAAGTTGTCAGACAAAAGCATAATCTGCAATGCATCACAACAGACCATTTACCTCCTAGTAAACTGTAAAAGAAGGAGTGGCTTTTGTGGTTTTGTTTTCGTAAAAACAATAGTGAACAACATTTGCCAGTTTAATACTGGCTGTGAAGCTCTGTTGTGCTGCCTCAGGTTTGCTTGCTTAAAAAAATTGATATAGCAGTCCTGGCCAAGTCTGTGTATTCTTCTTGCTCCTCCAGATAAAGTGGATGATCCTTTGTATGATGTTCAGATTTCAAGAATGCTGGAGCTCCCCTGTCTCTATAGAGAAGTTTATGATAAACCTTTCCAAGGCCCTGAGGAAGGACAGAGGTAACTACAGGATCCAGGCTGGTCTTGGGGTAAAGTGAGGGATTTTTGTTGTTGTTGTTATTGTAATAACTGTGGAGAAAGATACAACAGAGCCCAGCTCTGATTTAGGCTCTGCGTAAACATACAGTAGCAGCCTGCTTTTCCCCCAAATGATTGATGATCCACAGAGATGAGATACCTGTCCAGGTATCTGAGAAATGAAATATGATGAACCAAAGTGAATATTATGAAGGTAGTAAAATACTGTGTATAGACCTCGTGCACCTAGTGAGATAAGATGGAATTTTGAGCAAGATTTGGGACTGAGGTCAGCAGAGAGGATGGAAAAGTGTCCTTTCCTGATTTTGTTTTATATGTAAGGATAAGGAGCTACTCCATTGAAATGCTCTGCTGCCCTCGTCATCATGAAATCACAAATACATGACCTCAATAAACTGAATCAAACACCCATTTCTGTATCCAGTTTAAGGGTAGCTGAATGCTTGTTGGGAGGTCTGATGCCTGTAGTGTGGTTTCAGAGACTGCAGATCTTAAAATCACAAAACTGTTGCAGCAAATGATTGAAGAGGAACAATTGAATGTTTATGCAATAAAAATGTTCTAATTTAATTAAGAATTTAGAATTAAATTCTTTAAGAGCAATAAAATATCCTTTGACCTTTGAAACCAGTCTAGTGGGCTGACTCTAGGTAATTGTTCTAAAACCCATTTCTTGCCTTTGACATGTTCTCTGTATCCTTGCAGTGGTCCGGAGGGTCAGAATTTCTCAGTCCATATGCTGCAAGAGAAAGTGCAAGGCTTTCTATTAGAAAACAAAATTCAGACCTTTTACCAGCAGGAGCTGGAAACAATTGATACTCTGGTGTCACTGGCTGATGTGCATCTACCCAGTCCCAGCTGTCAGGAGGTGAGTGAATGTACCTGTCCAAGGTTTTGGGTGAGGAGAAATAATACCCTGTCCATTTTTTAAGCATAAGCAAACAGATAAAAGACTGGTGACTTCAGAGGGTTCAAAAATGACAAGTGCTTTAGCTTTATGCCTGAATTATTTACAGAGCTTGAGGAAACCTTGTCACTTTAGACATATAAAACTGGGCTGAACAAAGCCATGTAAGGACATTCAGTTATTAGGGGTAATCTTGTGTTAGGCCTGAGCAACCTTACAGCCTGCAACAGGCTCTACCTAATTTAGATTTGTAAATAGTGCCAGTGTCAGAAAAGGAGATCACTTTAAGGTCCTTGAGCTGTTTGGGACAGATGCTTGAGATCCTGAATTTGATCAGAAGGGAGCACAAAGCCTCTGTCTTGTTTCTCATTTGAAGCTCAATATATGAATAGAGATGTAGCTTTCAAAAGGAGATTATGATGAGTGGAGGAACAGTGCTCACTGCTATATGTTTCTCATGTTGGAAATCCTGAGTTGTGAAAGGCCATGATTAAAAGCATCAGAAGATGGGATTAAAGTGAAATCAGTTTGCAGATGTAACCAAACTGTTAAGAAACTTTCCAGTGAGTTAGTATGCTCTTGATCAATTGCAGAATGGGAAATAGAACAAAAAACATTTTGTGAAATGGTTTTATATTGCTCTGTGTTAGTTGGATAAATTGCAAACCAGATTCTCATCTGGTAGGATAGATTTCTGGAAAACTAATGGTTACACCTTTTACCAAGAAAGCAATGGCAGCTGAAACTTAAACTGGAGTGTTGTGACTCACTTGTTTACTTTTCAGATTTCTGTGAAGAAATAAATCCTCAGCAGTCATTTTCTCTGCCTGGTTTTGATGTGCACTGTAATGTTAAGTGCTATGTTATGTTGATTTCTGATATTGGTTTAATTCTTAAAAAAAACAAAGCAACACAAAAACCAGTCATTTGGAGATGAGGTCAAATATTAATTAAGAGTAGCTCAGTTCTTGTTGGCCTCACTGAACTTCTGCTGGTAGCTGCTTCTTCATAGCTGAGTTGGGTGGTTTTTTGTTTTTATTTAAGGCATTTTTTGTTTGTTTTGAAGCAAACATGGATATTAACACTAGCAGGTGCTATTCTTATTTTTGACAGAAAAGTTTGATACTACCATATCCAGCATGAGACAAGGTACTTCCTAAACTAGCTGGAACAGAATTAAAAGTTCCCAAACACTTTACATTAAAGGAAGTCCTGATCATTGTGACCAGTACTGGAAAATTCCATCTTAGAAGTTTCAGCATTTACAGAAAGATCAAGATAAAGAACTTGCAAAGCCGTTTAAAGTAGAAACTGGTGCAGAACAAACATAGGCTCAGGAAAAAAACCAACTAAACCCAAACCAAACAAAATCCCAACCAAGCAAAGAAAACCCACCAGAAAATCCAAACCAAGAAAAGCAATATAGCTCAGTGTTGTTTGCAGTCATGAAGAACTATCACAATAACTAATAGTTATTCCTGACACTGATGCAAGGGTGTGAGTATGTCTCAGGAATTTGGGCACACAGATGCTTATTTAGAAATTGCAGTTCTCTCTGTTGCCCTTTGGTATTAATTTCTTGCAAAGAGGCTTATCTGTCTTTACATAAGAAAGGACCTGCAGTTGTCAAGTGGCCTGAGTGCTTTAAGAGGAGTGCCTAGTAATACTCTGGAAATGCATTTTATTCTTCCTTTACTCTGTCTCTACAAAGTGTCACTTCTCATAATTGGCAAAGGGTCAAGTACCCAGTTCAATCCATGAAAATAAGTGTAAGAGATCTGATTCCTGTCCCTCTTCCTTTCTTTTCCCTTCTGTAGTCTTTTGTCTGGCATTGCTCTCAAACCAAAAGGATAAATGGTGTTGCTGATGTGGAACAATGTTATTTCATGCCCAATTGGCAAGGCAGGAGCTAGATGGGTGGACCAAACTAATCAGGCCATACCACAATATGCAACTTGTTCTCTTCTTGCACTTCACCTGGATGTGAAAGGATGATTTATTTGGATGTATAACTTTAATTTTTTTTTTACCCCAGTTCCAATGTTCTAGAACACAGTTACTGTTAACGTATTTGTTGCCTTTCTCTTCCTTTCCTTGTGATCCTAGTAGATATGGTCCAGCCCCTTCATCTCTTTCCCAACTTTTAAAGTACTTGCACAGTGTTCATCTTAGTGGGAGGGAATCTCCCCATGGAATATTTTCTCCTGGGAGGTGGTGAGCTGCTGTGGAGTCACCGGCAGTGGAGTGGAACAGGGAGCGAAGATGGAAGGAGGTAGCTGGGATAACTTGAGGTAGGCAGCCTCTCTCTGCTCATTTTCAGCATTACTTTGTCTGAGCCCTGTCCACATCCCATACATGTCCTACAATACCTAGTTCCAGTCTTAATGGCCCCCCACCAATGCAGTCTTTTGGCTCTCCAGAATAAATTTCTCTCTAACGCTTGCACATGGCAGAACTCAAATCATGTCCCTTTCTCAGATATATACTAGGGAAAATTAAATTTTATAGTCTACAGAGGATGGGTAAGAGAATTGAAAGGCCTGGTCTTTTTAAAAATGGTTTAAAATTAACAAATCTGTTACAATCTTTAAAGTCAGTGGAGCTTTATTTTGCATAACCTAGTGCCCTGTCTATCCCTAAGCTGTAGCCTTTTCCTTATCCCTTAAAACAAATGACTTTTGAGACTGGAGGGGTGGGTACTAGAAGTAAGACTACAAGCAAAACCAGAAAAAGTAATTTAGTGCTTAGAGAACCTCCAGAGTGTACTTGCTGGACTTAGGCAATTACGTTTGGCAAATGGACAAGCCTTTGGTTCCTTTCTTAAAGAAAACTCTGTGTGACCTGGACCCATCCAGTTTCTCAGCTGAGTTAAATATTGCAACTAGCCAGCCTTGATTAGCCATTTTTATACACTTCTCTCATGCATAAGCTATAGCATGTGCTGTTTTGGTGTTAGCGTTTCAGCTGGGGCATGGCACTTGGACACGTAACTTGGGTTGTGCTTTCCAGACTGTGCTGTTTGCACTTCTCTTGACTTGAATATTATCTCAAGGTCAGCAATGCCAAGTAGTTAAAGCAGGGAGTTGAACAGTGTTGTTCACACTTACTGTACATACCCCGTACATTGTAGGTGTAACACAGTGCATTATATGTTCTTGATGCTATGTGCTTGTCTTCCTGCCTCTTGAGGAAGCTTCACTGCTGCTTTAAATATGTATATTGCAAAGCTTATTATAGGCCTCCTGGACTGACATGTCCAGAACCACTAAAATTGTCACCTGCCTAAGCCAAGGATTAAACACTGCATGACAAATTGCAAAGGGCGATTCCAGGAGCAGAATCACGTGTGTAGTTATACCAGGAAACTTTTAACACCATCAGAGTGTGTTGTGATTCATTATGAGTCAAAGGTTACATACTTTCAGCGTTTTGAACAGACTGACTAATTCCTGTACCACTTCATTTCTTTGACCTACTATTGATTGTACAGAGAGTTGGTCTTGTTTTAAAGATCTGAGAATAAGTGGTTGCACAGCACCAGCCCACTGAGCTGTGTGAGATCCATCCAATGGAATATATTGATTAAAATATCAATGTAATTCTTGAGACATAAATTCTTCTGTTGGCTTTGCTACAGAGTTCTTGGCTGATCTTGAGAGTGAGGGTAAAATTATTATTTAATAGCTGCTTCTATCTCAAAACACACACACACACCATGTGTTTTGTAAAAGTGATGAATTATTTTTGAACACTGCTGTGTTTGAATGTACAGCTTAGTTTATTTGAGGAGGACCTGATTTGGGAGGGGAAGTTGTTGGTACTTCAGAGAACCTGAAATGGTGCACCAGGAAACCTAAGGCATGCCCAATGGAGGCACTTTGCAAAATGAGGTGTGAGCATTGTGAGAGGTACATTCAAAATTCAAATTCAAATTTTGCTGGTGCTTTGGATTGGCAGTCAAACTACCTAATATCTGTATTTCTGAGAGGAGAGCTTTGTAAAAGTAAAGAGATGGCTAATAAGCTGTGACTCAGAGGGAACTGTGTTAATAAGCAGGGAATGTGAAAACACTTAGGATTTCATAGTTGTAAATTTCTTCTCTCTGTGTATAGCCTCATGTTCAGTCTCCTGCGGATATCTGCTCAGTAGACTCAAATGTGCAGTGGCTCTGAGTGGGACCCAAGTCCAGAGGAAATGAGGGCTTAGTTTTGTGATAAGAGGGATGGAGAGGAGGAAGCGTATTCTAGAGCACACTAGGAAAAACTCCCAAATTTTTCCTGTCATTTTATGATAACATTAAAACCCAATAATATATAATATTATTATATTAATTATATATTATATTAATATATAATTTGATAATACTGAAGTGGGCAGGAGCCCTCATTTGTTTTTCAGGAACAGTCCTTCTGCCATGGAATCCCTTTCCATGGACTCTGCAGCACATATGAGAGGGTGCTGATATGTAGCAGCTGCTTACTTATTATAAGGCCTCGCTGCCTTCACTCTGTCATTGCCTTGACTTGCATTCTTAGTGATTCTGTTTCAGTATCTATCTAGGCTGAGCTGTGTGTCAGTTCACACAGAGTCTGTTTTTAATTATCTCCCTTTTCTGACAGAATCTCAGTGTTAAGCCAAACTGAATAATAATTGTGCCTCTTTGAGATATTTTTATCTTTTTTTTTCCTCCCCAAATGTTTGCTTTCGCATTAAAAATTGATCAGGGTCTTGAGTTGGTTGCTTTGCTAGCAATTTCTTACATTCTTGAGGATTTATTACTGCATTTGAATGAGAAGCAAAGTCTCTTCATTTTACATAGGGCTACGAAATTTTCTCATTTTCATGAGAAAATGTTTACTCTTCACCTAATCCTTCCTGCTACGTTTTATGTTTGTTTCTTCAGTCCATCAGAAGAGGCACTATGAAGAGAAATATGGTAGTGATATTAATGCTGTGACTGGAATGGTGTCCAGATGCATGGTCAAGTTTGTAATTAGAAATGGACACTGTTGGTATCCAGACTAATAGCTGTGGTGGACAGCAGGACAGATGAAGTCCTTCAATCTGAAACAGAGAAAGCCAAACTGAGAATATTAACCATTGTTCTCTATTAATTTTCTAGAACTATTAGGCAGTTAGATTTTATTGTTGTTTTGAGAGGAAAAAGAGTTAGCACTTGTGGGATAGAGAGAGAGATGTGATTATGGCCTGCTGAAATACTGAGGATTAGCTGGAGGAAGGGGATGGAGAAACTCGTGATGCATGTGATGCACTAATATCCCTTTTGGATCTCTGAACTATTCCCAGTTAGGTACATCAGCTTCTGGGCTTACAGGCAGTTGGAGTGTTACTTGAGGATTGCAAATGGATTGAATGAATGTTTTGTGAAAAGATGTTCTTCCATTGCTCATGTGGTGTCCATTTTGCATATTCATGTGAATTCATTCTAGTGGTGGTATTTGCCCGCTTTGCTCCCAAGGCTTCTGTGAGTGCTTCTGGTTAGTGAAGTCTGATACTTTTGTTCAGAACAGGGTGGGAGCATTTACAGTGATAGCTGAAGAAATGGCTTGGCAAATCTTGCATTGATTGCTCTGGTGTGGTTCTAGTTATCTCATGTTGGCTTGTGGGAAGCAGTTTAACTCTCTTCTCAAAGAAAACCACAGAGAGCGCAATGTGCTCCCAAGAGATGACAAAGCAGTGACTGGGGAACTGAAGCAGTTTGTGTAGATAAATGGGAGGCTGAAGGACAGAGCAGGACAGATGGAGATGGAGAAGAGTAAATCATCTACCCATACTTTTCCCTCTCCACAACTGATTATTTTCTTCTACTTCCTTAGATGTCATTCCAGTGTCATAGCTCTGCCCTACTTTCAAACAAACCCTGTTTGTTTTTCCTGGTTTTTTTTCCTTCTGCTTCCTTCCTACTCTGTTAGATGTGTCCCAAACACAGAACCCTGTGTTCTAAATAACCTCCTCAGTTATGGACTTCCAAGCACATTGTCAAGAGCTCATTTCCTATCTCTCCTCAAAACTTGAATCCTTTGTTCCCTTATCTCATATACCTGTCTTAATTTCTTGCATGCTCTTTATCCTTTCATTTCATTAGGCTGTGGAGAGAGAGATGGTACTGAGAGAGAGAGAGAGAGAGAGATACTGAGATCATGACCAGAATGTTTGTAAAAATTTGGAAACAAAGGGGACAAGAAACAAATACTGTTTTTTTCACTTTTCTCCTTTCCCTGATTGAAATCAGGAGATGGGATTCCAGTCCTCAGCACTTGGATTTCTCCTGAACATCACCTTACAAAACACTGATCTTCCTACCTTTCTACCCTTATTACAAGGAAAACTCTGAATGTGAAAAAAGCTTGATTAGCTAAATAATCAAATGCTCTGCAAGCATCACAAGCCTATTCCAAGAAAGAGTTCTTAGTACATAATCAAATAACTGCTAAATACAAAGAAGGCAGTTTAGAGGTTGTAGTTTCTTAAAAATGGGACAAGCTTCTGGTGTTTGGGTTTTGTTTAAAGCTTGTGGGTATTGGTTAATTCATACATAACAGGTATGATTTGTGAATTACTAAATGAAGAAAAATGTGTAACAAAATTCACATTAGAGGGAACCCGAAGTCCTCTGTCTCTTGAAAGCATCTGGAGCTTTTGCTGATAACTTCAGTTGAACTGAGATATCTCACCATCTGCTTCACTTCTTTCTTCCCATCCAGGTGAAGTCAAAAGGTAATTCCAGCTCCAAAAGGATTCACAATGTTTTTAAGGAAGCAATAAAGATGCTACAAGAAAAAGGAGTGGTTTTCCAGAAACCTGGTAGCTCCAAGGACTTATACCACGTAAGGAACTGAGTTGTGGTTGTAAACAAGGTCAGGGGTATGACTTTCACAGTCAGGAGAAACAGGAGAAATATCGCGGAAAAAGTAGAAATGTTTCAGAAAGAGAAGCTGGACATCCAAGTGCTCTCCATTTACTCACAAGTCTTACCTGCAGCACAGCTGGTTTTACCTTTGTGTAACCCACGGAATTGTTGTTCCAAGTTCTGTGTTCACTGGGTTGCCAAACTGCACTGACGCAGCTGAGCTCACTGAAACCTGGGACAGTTCTTATTGAAGTGTGTTAAAGCTTGGTGTTCTACTGAGTCAGCTAGCCTCCTCTGGGTTGAATTCTGTTGTATCATATTCTTCACCTAACTTATGGATGCTGCTAATAGTAGTTAAATAATAACTGAAGATTTGATGTTTATTACTAGTCTTGTAGGCAGTGGATGATGCAGACTGCAGTTATGACGATGTTAGCTTAGAATACATCATGTCCTTGGATTGCTTTTCAACAGCCAGGCCATGTTCTCTGAAAGAGACTGCTATAAATCACAGTATCTTCTTTTTTCTGCAGGTGACTGATCATGATAAGGAACTGCTTAAAGTGACCCTTGATGTGATTAAAGAAGACTGTCGAAAACCCAGACGTAAGTATCAGATGATCAGGGCTCTGAGGAGCTGGTGCTGATATACTGATGACAGTATCTCCTCCTGCTGCTGGATTAGATATGCTCTTTGTCCTTACCTCTGGACTCGGAGCTGTTGCTGGTGTAGACCATCAGTACAGCTGAAAGCAGGAGTGCAGGAGCAGCTCCCTGTGAGCATGGAGAGAGGAGGAGGTGGTGTGCCCATCAGGAAGCAAACCTCTCAGATCTGAAATAAGTAGCCTTTGTCTTAGATTTATATCTTTCAAGAATACTTAGATTTTGGGAGGAACTAAATGTAATGAAGCTAGGTCACCACGTAGCAGCTGTTGCATTGCACTCTGCAGAAGTAGCAAATCTTGCTGGTTCAGTTCCTTCAGGGGAGTTGTCACAAAAGTGACCCTGCAGAAAGGTGAAGTCCCTGCCTCCATTAAGTCAACAATCAAACTTGCATAAGTCAATAGTATATTTTTTCCGTAGATGTTAAGCTCAGGTAGAGCTCAGGTGGTTGTTCTTTGCAGGCAGGGATTTCAGTCACACAAAGTCCACTTATTTTCAGATAATTTACCTCAAGTGCCTTCTGAGTTATACCTGTCCCTCAAGCCCATTGTGTCCTATTGCCATAGTGATAACTTGTGCTTGACTGGAATGTCTGCTAATTACACAGGTACATTGCTACAGAGTGTCTTTCAATTCGTTTGGCAGAATGTGTCAGCAGGGATCACTTGCTGCTGGAGTGCAGCTATTTGTGGCATAGAATGTGCTTTAGTACAGAATAATGACTGAGTGGAACATAAGGCATATAATCTTAAATTGCTCATATCCTTATACTAACATAATAGTGCTTGTAGGACCTGGTATGTGATGGTTATCCTGCAGCGAGGAAAGGCTAAGTGAAGCAGTATTATGCTGGAGTTTTCAACTGGCTATCTTAAAAAATGGTACAACTGTAGACAAAGTTTGGGGTGGAGGTGAAAGTTCTTTGTATCTTAGTGGGATGGGGGGAGTTGGGGTTACTGGGCATGCAGGTTAAGTTGGGCTCATTTGCCTTAGGCTGTTTCAATGCAGCAAATTCCATATCACATTGTTTTATTGTCTTTTATCTAATTAACAAATGCAAACATCATTAAGAGTCAAATCATTCCTCTGCTCATTTTATATATCATCTAGTTCTGGTAACCTGTTGTTGTTTTTTTTTTTAATATATCTCTGTCACTATCAAGGCCAGAACCTGTATACAGTTGGCATAGGGCACTGGGTGCTCTCCTCTTGTGCATTGTCACACTGGTAAACTGCTCTGTGATCTGTGAGACCTTGGGAAGTTCTTTCAGTCAGGAGGAGTCAGCAGCAGAGAGGAATTTGTAGATCAGTCACAGAAAAGACTTTGAAGAGTCCTGAGTCCTCAAAGCCATGTTTTCCATACTAAGCAGGTTAAAATTAGCAACTGCTTAACAGAGCCTCTTGTTCTCCTTGTAGTTTTCTTCCTACTTAGTTTCCTGCTGTAAAGAGGACAGTTTCCAGGTCAGTGTCCCTTTGCTGGTTTTCAGAAGGACCCTTTCAATGACCTCCCTCACTGGTGATAGAAGAAAAGTCAAGAAGTTTCAGTTGAAACCAACAGGGCACTGCGGGTATTTGTTGTTTCTGAATGATGCAAGAGCATGGAGCTCAGTGCGGCTGCCGGCCCCCCTCTGCTGGCAGGAGGGCAATCCCAGCTGGGCTCCCAGGGAGAAAATAAGGACATGAGCACATACCTCAGGGGCTTTTGCTTGTTTGTTGCAAGAAGTTCCTACCTGTTTTCCTTCAAGAGTAGTAGTAATCTTCCATGACAGGAAGACTGATTTATGATAAACCAAACTCTTCTCTCCAATGAGTTACTCCTCTGCCAGTGTTCCAGGCAACGCCTCACTCCATTGTTTTAGTTGTGACA
Source organism: Pseudotriccus pelzelni (assembly GCA_035584735.1). Taxonomy (NCBI): domain Eukaryota; kingdom Metazoa; phylum Chordata; class Aves; order Passeriformes; family Tyrannidae; genus Pseudotriccus; species Pseudotriccus pelzelni. The sequence goes on along the minus strand of JAWMRA010000162.1, from coordinate 24,247,261 downwards.
CATTCTCAGGCCCTACCCAGCTGTCTGGAATTATTGTACAAAATAAAAAAAAAGATCCATAATATGCCTACATGACAATCCTAGTTCTTGGCTCCACTTATAGTTCCAAACAGCCTGATCTTAAATGCCCTCACACAAGGCCGCTGTAGGTCCACCCAGAAGCTTAAGATAGCCAGACAGCAGACAGTGCATTTTGACTCCAGATTGAACTGCAAAATGGATTTATTTTTTTTTAAATATAATTTGCCCTGGTTTTAGGTTTAGATCAGGCTGATAATAGAGTGGACAAAAAACCAGAACCACTTAAAGTAGAATTTAATATGTCAGAACATACTCTGTATGAAATGTCCACAGTGGGCAAACGACAGTTGCTCTGTAACTCTGTCTCCTCTGATGTTGGTTGTCAGGCACAACAGTTAATGGCAGCCTGGCTTACCTCAGCTGCTGGACAAAAGCTGGAACCCGAGATGTCAGTGAAAGAGGGGCAGCGTGACTCCACTGCGAGGAGCCCCTCAAAGCTGGGCTGTAGACTAGGAGTGTTTCTGAGTTACCTGATGACTGTACACACCTCCAGCTACCTCAAAGTGCCATCTAGGAGGAAAGTATGTATTGCACTGTTGGGTAACACTTGAGTCACTAATTAATTCATTGAAACTGAAGTTACTGTAGATCAGGGATGGGCACTTCAACCTTCTTATGACAAACCAATGACAAATGTAAAATGCAATTACCCACCTTGTTTGCAACAACAGTCACCATGACCAGCTAGAGGCATTGTTCTGTTCCCTGCACTTACCTCTCCTGGGGTGGTAGACACATTTTGGCTGCCAGCCACAAGGGCCTTTATCATGCTGGATCACTGACTTCTAAAGAAATATTTCTGTCTGATCCACAGTCTAATAGGAATTGGGCTGAACTGTTTATTTACCGCTATCTGCGAGTGACTGTTTTCAGCAGCTTCTAAGGCAGTAGTTCTAGGGCTCAACAGATTCTAGAGTAGAGAATAAGCCAAAAAAACAAAGGCAGCAACAACACAATATAGGGACCTCCCTGGCCCATAGCAATTTCTGAGTACCCTTATCAAACTTGCCTTGCATCACGTGAGCTGAGGGCTGAGGAGAAGGAAAATAATTTGTGCTGGTGTGTCTCATTTATGCTTGTTTTCCATTGTTTCCAAATGTGAAGTTCAGCACTTGGAGAGACTGTGAGCCTGCAGCACGGATGATTAGTGTGTTACAGGGTCTGTGTGAGGAAATGTTGACGGCTTCAAATCACGGCTCCTCCTGGTACACAGTAGCTGTGTGAAGCCATTGGGAACCTCTGTGCTTGCCCCCTAGGAAAGGGGGTTATTTAAAAACTTCTGGTCTCTTGTACATTTCAGGACTAATTCCTCTTAAAAGGAGATAAAATTTGATACTGAGAGTCTGAGACTTTCTACTCCCGTAATTGTCTGAGTAGTCTGAAGGGCAGGGACAGATCGCACTGAGGTGAATGGAAGTTGCACTGCAGCAGTTTTTCCACAAGATGCCAGCGTTGGGCAAGCGGTTACAGGTCCTGGCCACGTACCTCCCACCTCCCTGCTGTGCTACAGGGTTTTGAAGTTGGGTGTGAACAAAATGATTCTCTTTTGGGTCCTTCTGAAGCTGCAGAAACGGGATAGCTTAGTACTCTTATGTTATTGACCTCATTGTCAAATCTACTGAACGACTTGTAGGTTATAGTTGGCAAGACTGAGACTTTCACCGTCATTACTATTGCTGCAGCCTTGACACTTCCCAGTACAGTCAGTGGAGACAGTTGATAATTGGAGAACTGTAGGTGCAGGCTGGATCTCTTCCCTCTGAATACACACACCTCTGCTTTAGTATCTAGGGTGTACTTTCTCTCCAGTAGCTGTGGGTTTTTTCATGGCTGATCTGGATTATAATAGTTCAAAAGAGGCAGACTGAAGTCTTTCCTCCATGCCTGGCTGAATTTTCCCTTTTTTTCCTGCAGATGCTGACAAAGGCTGCCATTTCCTTCATGTCCTAAATTGTGTTCGGCAGAGCTACAACCCCTCCCTGGCTGAAGTGGTGATGCATCGTGTCTTGGAACTGCTGGAGAGTAACAGTGATGTTGTCAGCACCATGGAAGGATATTATATGGCATTTTAAAGAGAAAAGACAAGATACATTCATTCTGGTCCATTCAGGAAGAGAGAACAAGGAGACGTTGAGTGACTCTGAAAAGCTGTTATTTGCTGATATGATCTAGATAGGGGATAAAAAAGAGCCTTCTGATTCTCCAAATGCTGGTTTTGTCCAGCTTCAGAGAAGTTGTGTAAATACTCGTTATTCCTTGTGACTTCCTTGCTATTCCTAGTGAGAGTTGTATCAGACTGATTCTTGGCATTCTAATACAGCACGGGAACTGGAAAAGAAACTGGGCTCTTTCCTTGGAGTAAGATGAGACACTGGCCATCCTCACATTTATATCCAGTGGGCTGTAAAGAAAAATCACTGCTAAAGAGCACTGTTTACAGCAGTAGTCATGTCAGGACTCATTTTTCTGGCTTAAAGACTGAGCTTGTGAGCTTTCGTATGGTAATAGCTGGGGATCTTTCTTTTTATGTAAACTTTATAACAGCTAGAGAAAGGACACGCAAAAAAAGATTTGCCTGATCTTCCTGGCAGTGCCAGTGTACCTTTGAAAATACATATTCTTCAGTTTGGACAACTTCCCCACTGCTAAAGCAGTCCCCACCTTTCTCTGGTAACTAATATTCAGGAATGGGGTCCTGCAGCCTTGCCTACTGGTTGTCAAGCATGCTTATGTTCCCCTGGCTACCATGTGTGCTACTGATGCCTGTTGTGGATTTTGTTTAGACCAGAATTCTCAAAATCAACCACCATTTTGCTCTTTTTTTTTTTTTTTTCCAGTTGCTTCCTACATCACAAATGATAAAACATAAACTACATGCTTTGGAAAAGAAAATACAAAAGCCATCAAGATGCACTCTAATCTCCACACTGCCCGTTGCCTTTTTTCTTTTATTCTTTGTCACCTTTGGGGTAAAATGCTACCCGTAGCTGTGCTTGCTGAGGAACACAAGACTCAGACCTAAACATTGGCCTGAAGAAGGTTACCGTGCAAGATGTTTGATCTGGAATGATGACAACTCTGTTATGTGAAACAATTAAAAAACTGGATCTGTTTGGTATTTTTCCTTGGAGAGGGCTTGCTGCTGCAGGGGCTTGTCTGTTTAATTAATCTGTTTAATTAATGGTGTGGAAGTGAGACCTTTAGCTTGAAAAGAGTAGAGAAGATTAAATGTATCCTTTTTTTTCCTGCACTTTCCCTGTAACAGTTGAAATAGCAGACTCCCAGGAGGCAGATGTAGTGGTAAAGCCCTATAAGGATTGATGTAGCTGGGAAAAATAAACCATATGCATGAGGAAAGCCAGTGAGCAGCCCCATGTGTGCCAGGTCTCTGGTTTGTTATATTATATGCCTCATTCCAAGCCCTGGCTGTAGTGAGATATAGGCTAAGAGAAAGGCATGACAAAATATTTGGCATTTGTGTTCAGAGGCCTGTGGAAAACTCTGGCCTTAAAAAGATGGTAAGTTTGTTCATAGTAGAAAACTATGTATGAATCATTCATTTGCTGTAAATTCCCTACTTGGTGCAGGACTCAATAGTTGGTTTCCCTGCAGGCTGCCCTGCTCCTCATATTGGTGCCCTGAGTTGGGTACCTTCTAGTCAGGTCTTAATATGGGCCCTGAACAGGTCCTGAAGGGGTGTAGCTGTGCAGAAGGAAATAGGAGAGAATTAAGGAAGAATTGTAGTGTTTGTTCCCCACCCTCTACCCCCATAAATATCTCTGTAAATCAGGAAAAGAAGGCAGATTCTGAATGCACTGGTATTGAGGGAAATTGCAACTGTAATTTATGCCTCTGAGAAGGTCTGGTTGGCCATTGGGGAGATTTCCTTTTTAAATTCCTGCTCTGATTACTGATCAGTTTGAACTGATGCTTAAAAGCAAAGGCTATCTATGGAAGAAGCAGCTTGGAATATTAATTCCTAAATTCAAATTCACTTCAGGAGTTTTCCATAATCAAGCACTACAAATGGATAAGTTGCCTATTTGGCATGAGCTTGAGGATATTTTTAAGGAAAGTACATGGTGTTTTGGACCATGTGAAAGAGCACGGCATCTAATTTAAGAGAGTGGCTTGACCATTTTCTTGAAAAGTTCTGTATTAGCAGAAGCTTGTTTTGCTGGGAAAGGGTTAAAGGAATGCTTCTAGCTCAGTAGGAAAGGTGATCTTCTTTCTTAGGTTAGAGAAAGACCCTGGTTCTCCTGGGGGTGTCAGCCAAGTGTGTGGACTGGATGAGCTTTGGGAGGAAAAGAAAGTTTGGAGATCACGTTGCTCTTTAGGATCTCTTTTAAATGAATTCATACCAAAATAGGATTACATCTGTGTGTTTTGCAGTTTGTATAGTCACATATGCAACTTCTGTTGCCTCTGACTTCAAGGCTGCACTTCTTGTGTTTTAGACGTGTTTCTTTGTGTAAAGTTTGCCTAAAATCTCTGTCCACTGATTTTCTATGCTTGGAGATAGAGAGAGCGGACACTTGTGTCTGCATCGGTCCTGCCCCGGTTGCAATTTAAAAGCACCGATCAACTGCAAAGCCTCGGAGATGAGAGGAGAGGAAACACAGGTTACTCTGGATAGAACATGTCCTTGGAAGTTTTTAAGTTGATCCTTGCTGGCAATGCTCTACTCTTGTGATGGAGGGTATGTTCTGTTGGAGATTACTCCCCAAGAACAAGAGAAAGGGATTTTTCTCACTTGAGTTGACTCAGGAAAGTAAGATGAATGAACACAGGGGAGCCTACAGTTTTTACAGGAGTGAAAGGTTAAGGTAAAGGTAATGGAGGAGCCTAAACTTGAGCTACACAGATTCCAATTCTGAATAACTGTACGAATGGTTGTGTCTTAAGCTTGCATGCTTTATTTTTTCCACAGTAGCCACCCAACACAGACTCACACTTAACTCTGGTTGAGAGCATTCCCTCTCATACCTACAGGGAATACCACATGTGTATGCCTGCACAGAGGTACCCCAGCGAGCTGTGGGAGCACAGAGCTCACTGTAGGCTGATTTACCCATTCACTCAGTATCTCCACAGTGTGCTTCTGTGACAGCAGTCTAGACATACCCATATTGGTATAAGTCACCTTTATGTAAGTCTAACTACACACACTAGGGCTTTTACTGCTAATAAACTGTCTCTCTGTTTCAAGATCATATCCTTAACCAGGAGAGTCATATCATGCACACTGTTAAAATTCTTAGACCACACCTACAAAATATTGTGCAGAACATTCAGTGAAAGCACGCTTTCTTCTTTTGTTTAATTGGAAAACTCGTTAAGCAACACAATTATTAGTGGTTTATTAAAGGACTTTGAAGGTGGCACTTTAATGTAAAACTGACAAGTGAGAATTCATGTTGTAGGACTGCTTCATGACCAGTTCCAGTTTCCATAGAAACAGTTACAGCAGTAAAAGGCAGGTAAGTAAAATGGAGTTTTTAAAAGCAGTCGGCATTTTTATGTTATCTTAAAAAGGTAAGTTTCCAAAGAAATGCAGCACCTGGGAACAAAAATTACCAAAGAATCTCAATATTCTATTCTAGCAAAAATGCAAGGTAATCATTTCCTAGTGAGGAAACAAAGGAACAGCTCTACCTTCAGTCCCTGCCCTCTGCTTAGGTGAGAGAAGAGATGAGGTTGCTTCGTGCCTCAGTTTCCCTCTTTTGTAAGTTGGGGATAATACAGCTTCCTGTGCAGAGCATAAGCCTCAATTTTTCTTAATCCTGCTCATTAAAAGAACTCTGTGGCCGTGTGAGAGAGAGTGAATGGATAGATGCTGGAGGGAGACTTAAAAAAAGTAGCTCTCAGATTAGAACTAATAGCTTTATATTTTTCTGCCTCTCTTTCCATGCATATTGGTTTGCCTGTCTTGTCAGCTTGCTCTCCGGGTCCTATGAGGCAGTGATGGTCTCCCTATTTTTATTTGTGTCATATTTCTCAAGGAATCCAATTCCCTGTTATGACTTCTTAGATGACTTCATAAAACCAGAAATCCGGATAAATTAGTTCTTAGTATTCTTGTTTTCAGATCTTTGGACTGTAAATTTATACCCGAGGGTATGTATTTTACACAAGCTACTTGGGAAATGAAGCTTTACTTCGAGGCTAATAAGTGAAAAAGTTAAAAATTGACTGCATGACTAAAAGCCGTTACTGCTGTGGATCTGTGCATACTTGTGTATTCCAGTGATGAACAGCATAAACAGAAAGAGTTGCTAATTCATTATTCAGAGTGAGAATTCATCAATGAGCAGCCAGCGAGGCATGGAGCCACATGGAGAATTATGAGACAAAGTACTGAAAATCTGTTTGTCGAAGAAATGCAGTTTGGTTTGCTTTGGGAGTAAGCTGATCCTGTGGGGAAAAGATGTGCCTAGCAAAGATTTGTGTCTTTCTGCTTACCTCTAAATGGGAAGGGAGTGAGTTCAGATCCCATGGGCAACCTGAATTTTGAAACTTCCTGTCAGTGCGGCGCTTCGTTCTTTATTGCCGTCTTTCAGTGCAGTCCCCAGTCCTCCTGCCCCAACCCTCCAGGCTAGTAAGCAAAGAAAAGTTCAGCCACAAAGATAAAAGAATAGTTATAATAATTGATTACCATCCTCAAGGAGCCCCAGCATTACAACAACATTTTTGTGGATGCTTGTTGGCAGCAGGGAAATGCTGAGCCAAGGATCTTGAGTTTCGTTCCCAGCAATCTGCCTTGCCAGGCACAGAGGCTTTCCCCCTAATTTCTTACATCTATTTCTGCTCTCCACTCTCTCCTCTGACTCATTTCTCAGGCCCTTCATTTCATTCACAGTCTCGTGGTTGATCTCAGTACCATAGATCATGTCAAACCCCCTTCCTCTTTATTTTGTTCCCATTATCTTTCCTAACTTAACTGCTCTTGTCAACATCTGGCAATTGAAGGTTTCAGTATAATCCCCTTGCCTAACTGACCTAGCACTGCTCATTACTCGTTCTGATTCCAGCAGTCTGTCCCTTGCTCCTTGTCTAGGTACCAGAAGCTTTCTCCCCCATGTAGTTTGCAGCAGGAAAGAGCTACAATTTCAGGAAAACACAACTTTTTCCACCCCACCCTCCCAAAAATCCAGTAGCACCCTCAAAGATTCTAGTGGTGGTTTTCTTGCAGACATCCAAGTACAAAGTATAATTAAAATATAAACCACTCTTGCCTTGCCCAAACCTGAGCAAGCACGAGTCACGCCCCTGATAGAAGCTATCTGCCTCTCCCTGCCACTTTCATGTCCCTGCAGATCTTATTGCAGATGTGATCTGTGAAGTTGATGTGGACTTTTAGGTTGTGTATCTGGTAGTTAGTGTGTCTCCTTTCAGCCTGTTTATTGGGTTTTTTTCTGAAAAAGCGGTATTTTACTCTGGTGTGATTATACTGTGTGTCTCAGCATTTGTCAACTTCTGTCCCACCACCCCAGCTGACTTTGGCTAGTTAAGATGGGTGAAGGACCCTGAGCTGTTATGGTCTGGCACATTTTTAGAAGTTGAATGCACTGATAGAGGAGGGGAGCCCAAATCAGCTCCTACATTAAGGGGAAGGAAGAAACTCAGTCATACAACACCAGGGAAACCGCACATATGAGAGTCCCAAGGAACCTGTTTTTGTAGATTCAGCTGCCACAAAAAGCACTTGCTTTGCAGTGCTCTTTTTAGAAATGGCTGGACTATTTTTCCTGAAGTTTCCTTATACAGATTGCTCCAAGGCAGACAATCATGATGGCAAACTGCAAATCAAACAGTTAAAATCTGGTAAAGCTGTAGCACCTACATGGGGGTACAAAGTTGAGCAACTGATTGTTAATGATACCACCAGCCCATTCTCACTAATATCTTTTAAATGTGGAATGCAGACTATTCTAATCTAATCACATTAATTTACAAGTTGAAACCAGCCCAGCTGAACAAGATTGCCTGAGAATAGTACAACCAGGAATTTGCCAGTGAAAGAAATAACCTAAAGGAATGATTTTCAGCAAGTGTTGAACTACTGAACGCTGCAGTGCCAATTAACCTGGCACAACATGTCCTACTGCTCTTGTTTTAGCTTGTTTTTTTGTTATTGATTGGAAGAATGAGCACTCCTTCCCTACCAGCTAGAACTGGAGCTCTCTGCCACCTTCACAACTCTCTTCTGGGAACAAGGTAAGATAAATCACAAATGTTTGTCACAGTGTAGCAGCCAACGTGATTAAACGCAGTATGTGCCAAGTCTGTTATTGACCTGGAAAGTTCATGGTTCCTCACAGGAGTGGGTACCTCATCCAAATATTACAGTGATCTTTGGAAATAGGAGGGAAGAGTCTTCCCTCAAATGTCTTCCCCAACGGTGAAGTCACGCAAGCCCTGCAGGCCTACCTGATTCTAACACGTGCTCTTCTTGGCAAGGTATGAAGGTGGCAGAGAAATAAAAAGGGTGCTTGGGGTTGGGTTTTTCTCTTATTGCCAAAACTGGTCACTCACACTGAGAGTGTAGGGGTTGCCCTTGCATTCATGTAAAACTCTTTGTTGTAACGCCCACAAAAAAACCCCTGAGCTATAACAAGCCAGCTGGTGTTCTGAAACTACTGCCTACACTGCTGGCTAGTACTCTGTCATTGTTTTCTTTCCCCACCTTGTCTTTTTTTTTTCCCCGATAGCATCTCTTGAACTTAATTCCTGGTTCAAAGTAGTTATAGACTCTCTCTTTGTCCTTCTGTGAATACAGTGATCCAGGACAAAGAAGAGGAGCAAACTGATACAGAAAAGAGTTTTTGTTGGAACTCTGAATATAGGAAAGGACAAGAAATACAGAGGAAGCTGAAGGAGGAGGATTTAGCTCAAAGATGTTTGAAATTAGTCCCACTGAAAAAGGCTAAAGAAATAATTGCCTAACGATGCTGTAGACATCTGTTTCAGAACAGGCAGCAGGTGTTGCATGTAATGAAACTATTTTTGTTTGTACTACTTTACTTTTTGCAATTAGAAAGCAGGAGAGGAAATGAGGAGAGGAAAAATGGAGTAAGAGAACATTTACCATTAACAGCTGGACAAATGTATGTAGAGAACAGTAGTATTTATATGCTCTTGTTCTGCCTTCCTTACACTATCCTTGAGCAGTTCTGCTGTTCTGCAGGATATATTGTCCTTCCTAAAAGACCAGCACCTTGGGTGCTCAAGGTTAGATGCTACAGTGAAATTTGGCCACCAACATGGATTTGAGGATCAAAATGTTCAGGATAATGTAATTATCACTTATCCAGATGCTGTCGTTAACTGATAGGAACAATCCTGAAGGTGAAGCTGCCTTTGTCTCATGGATGGTTTGTGTGCCTCAGTCACTAGAGCAGTGGCCGAGGAAGACTCCCATCAATGAAACTGTCTTTAGGCTTACATCCCTGGTGCTGCATGGCCATAGCTTAGCACAGGTCTGGATCCAAATAAGTGCCTGGAATTGTGTGGATGGTGTGTCTACTGCTCCAAACTGAAAATCACACCTGCATCAGGCCCTGCTAGAGTAACTGTAGTTTCACTTTACACAAGCCATTATCTTCTTTGGGATGGTGTCATTCCTTGTTCAAGCAATTAAAGTCCTACAGGGCATTTGGTTTTCTAAGCATCCCCACTGCTGCCCTACAATGTCTAACCCCAGTCTAATGTCTGGGGCAGAAAAAAAAAAGCAAACTGTTTTTGTCTACCCATGGGATTGATTTTGCTGTTGAGGAGATCCAAAAGTGCTCTTTCTGAAGAAGTCTTTCAGCTGGGAAAACCACTTTGCTTTTGCATGAAGGTAACAAACCAAAATCAATGCATTCCACTGCTGAGTGGTAGAAGTTGCATGCTACTTCCTTCTTTTTAGAAGTGCCAAGCTTGTATGTTTGTCACTTACTCATGGAACAGCAGTTTCAACGTAACTGTTCATAAGGTTTTATTTGTACATTTTTATAGTTCACAGTCTGTCAGTCAAATGTTTTCTGGTTTGGATATTGGCAGATAAATTCTACTTTCTCTAGGCACTGTGCAGCCAAATAAAATTACTGTTTGGTTTCAGAGGGGGTTGAATGAATAAAAAGAGTGAACAAGGAAATTCAAGTTTTAAAAGGGGTTGGTTGAAATTTTAAACCTGGTAATATGGAGGACTTGGTGTCCATGTATATATACATAGAGGTAACATGGGAAGAAAATAAAAAGAACAACAGCTTCTTCCTAGATTGACTTTATTTGTAACAAGCTTGTGTTTTCAATAATGGATTGTGACATTTATTGCGGAAGCTGGTCTCCAAATGTGCTATTTTGAGAACAATGAGACTGACTGAAGTCAGGGATAGCATCCAGGAAGAAACCTGCGGAATCCCAATCCAAACCTGTGATCAGTTTGTGAAACTTCATCTGTCTCAAGTGTAAGCCTGACATGTGTATCACACATCAGCTGGGGCTTGGGCTTGCTTCATTTTTTTAAGCACATCAATAGATATATACAGATATATATAAAGCCTTCGTAACAATGGAAAAGTACAAGGTGTGCATGGATGAATAACAGTGTGCAATTTGCTGCTGCTGCCCTGAAGAGCATGCAGTGCACATACCATGGCTGGAAATCCTTCACCCACAACTAGTAAGAGAGGAGTTAAAAGTAATGTTAGCCATGAAAGGGTTAAACTGTAAGATAGCTGCTTCAAGAAAAGGATAATCTATAATTTAAGTCCAGAGAGTGAAGGAGCTCTTTCATAATGTAAGTAAAAGCTGTTATGCTGTTGGGAAGGCATATACACTGCTTGCAGCAGGAATGATTATTTTGGTTTTTCCATTACACTAGGTTGCACAGAGGGGCTGACAAAGCAGCACGCTCTGGTGAGGAGGCTGGGAGGGGAAGGGACACAATACTGTGCTCGAGGAGGCGGGAGTTGCTCTACCATCACTGCTGCTGGTTCCTTTGGTTGCTTTCTACCATGTTAGTTGGGCCTGTTTATCTCCAGAGTGAATTTCATTTGAAAAGCAGCAATCTCCCAAGAAGATGAAATGCAATTGGCTTTTTAAAAAGTAAAAAAAAAAAAGAGATTGCATCGTGCTTTGTGTTTCAGAGTTTGAGATTTGAATACCAGACAGGCTCTACTATTCCTGTCATTCCTATCAAAAGCCGTGTATGTGGAAACGCTGAAGTGGAAGGGAACTGCATGGAAAGCAGCCTTTTTAAGAAGCTGAGGTTTTGTAAGTACAGAGGCTGAGATGGGGTTGTAACAAAGGCTCTGTGTTGAGCTGTTGCACATCAGAGCCAAAAAAACCCTAAGGGGCACATCTCTAGTACCATGTCTAGCAGATTATGCATGCAACTCCAGTTGCCAGTAATGAGTTGTGTGGCTAATCTGTCATGCACAGCACTGCACAGCTCCCCTTCCCCCAGGAGCCTGAGCTCAGGGCACTTTGCTTTCCCCCAGGGTGCTGAGCACCGTTAGTGGGACAGGAAAACCATGTTCCACCTGGCTGCCCAGCCAGAAAACAGAAAGAAAAATCATCTTTAACAACAGCTCCAGCCACCAGAGACAGGACTGTTAGACCCTAGCGTGGTTAATATTCAAGGGGGTTTACTTATCTACGCTGATATGCCAGGAATTAAAAAAAGGCATTAGAAATGGCCCTGATGGAGCACAGAAAAGCCTGTCCCTTGTTTTGTTTTCTCACTGATTTAACAATCCAAGTGTTTTCAATTTACAACTCAAATGCTTATTTACAAAAAATTTGCCAGCATGAGAGAGTACTCTTGAAATATGAAAACTCAAGTCATGCTCTGGCCCTGAGACCGTCACACACACACATTCTGTCACGCATCAGCTTTTGCTGTAATTGGAGCAGGGTGTAGGCTGCCGGGCTGTAGCTGCACTAGATCTGTGAGGCTAATGTGATTACCTGTTTGTTAAAAAAAAAACCAAAAAAAAACAAAGCAAAAAAAGAATCTTTGCCCAAATACCCATGTGGCAAAAGAGTAGAAAAAGGTTTTTAAAAATAGCTGGTTTATCTCAGCCTTCAGAAGCCTGAATTTCCCAGGGTTTTCCTCAGCTGAATTTTGTTGTAAGTGTGAGTCTGTGAAGGTGAATTATTAAATCAGCTGTTAAAATTTATATTAATATATGTATTAAAATCATTATAATAGCAGTGATATCCCCATGGAATGATAGGGCTTCAGTAATGGAGTCCTTAAGAAAAAAAATGTAAATCCTAAGAGTTTCAGCATTAAAATCCGTAGACTTAGTCATGTTCCTATAAATTTGCAGTGGCTCAGTCTGCATGTTCAAGGCCCGAGTCGGGTACAGTCTGTTCCACATGTGGGGTCAGCCAGGCAACAAGCCTGCCTTGCTCTTTGCTGCATACCCAGCCTTTCTTTCATTCAGGCCCAGAAGCCGGAGCCTGGCTCCCCAACACAAGGCTGGGAAGTGCCGTCAGGTTCAGTTTCCCAGCTGCTGCCTAAGACAGGAGCAGATTTTTCCCAAGCCTGCAGCATAATAAGGGGGTTTGGTTATTTTTGTGCCAGTGTTGCAATACTCGGAGATTGGGTTCCCATTAGACTGGGTGTTGCACATATTTTAAGAGAACAACCCATGCCCCTAGCAACATACATTTTTCCTACATGGGTGGACGGATGCAGCAAACAACAAGGAGAGTTACAGTGAACACAAAACCATGACATGATGAAGGAGGAGGGGGACAGAGCTGCACAACAACTGGGCAAGCTTTGCAGGTGGAGAGGGTTGTCTAGAACGGAGGAGAAACAATTGTATTGAATAGAAGGAAGGTGAACAGTGGACCAGTTGCTGTGAAAGAACGGGATAGACATCAAGGGAAAATAAACTCTAAGGCACAGGTCTCAGGTTTGACTGAAAATAGCAGCTCCTTCCTTACAAGGGCAGTTGAGAAGAATATCAGTAAAAAGATGCTAAGTAGCAAGAATGTCAGGAAGGATGGGGCAGTGTGTTTGGAGAATGATGTATTTTGTGTCTTTCGCTCACAATGACATGTTTTGATAGCTGTTTTAAAACAAACCCTGGGTGTTTTCAGCAATGGAGGGGACCCTCTATTTTTTTTCTGGAAAGGGTGATAGAAGAAGGGGATAGAATGTGTGATGTATATTGATAATGGCTCACAGGGAAGAGGCATCCAAGACCCAAAAGACTGGCCACACCAGAAATATTTTTATCAATGGGTTATTTGAATATTTACGTTTTCAAGGAGGAATCTTCTGTTTGCTCTGCACACCAGGGACTTCTTGGCCAGTCTAAACAGTAAAGGTTTCTAATGTAAATAATTGCTGTGCTGCCTTCTGTCATGCACGGGGATTAGAGGTGGGAAGTCCCTCAAAGAAGAAGAGTGAGAAGGTGCCTTGAAGAAGAAAGGACAAACATTAAACGTGACAATGGAAATGGGCACTTAAGCTTTTTCCTTTTGTCACCCTCCCTGTTATGAAAAATTGGCCTAATGTATTGTGCACATCCTAGGGTGGAATGCTGGGATTTTAGCATTTTATGTCAGTTCATTAGTTTTAGTAAACTATGTATATTAGCCAAAGGGGGAGGAGAAAGCTGACTCGGAGCATCTGTCCCTGGCATTGTGCAGCAGGTACCTGCCTAGTTCCCACCTGGCAGTAGTTGTTAGCTTCTGTGCTGGTGGGGCTGCTCCTGCTTTTCCTCTTTTTCTTCCTTTTTTTCTTTTTTTTTTTTTAGCTAATTATGGAAACCAGCTGTGGTTTGAAAACAGACACTTTTTAACATCAGCCTGTTTGTGTACCTAAGGCTTTGTGACTCTGGTGTCTTGTCTCATGACCGTTGTTGCAGGGCTAGTAACATTGTAAAAGTTCTGATTCAGAAATTGAACCTCTAGGGCATCTAATGAAATCGTATTGAGCTGGGCTGTTCTTACGGTAAATAAGGGACTTATTTTGTCACGAGCTGGGACCTCTCAGCACTCCTAGACTTGCAGGTCTGGAGCCATCAGCAGCACTGTGGAATCTTAGTGGAAAATCTGCATGGGCCGCTGTTCAAGAGGCATCAGAGGAACAGGAGATCTTAGTGACCTCAGTTAATCTGGTGAATATGGATGTCCAGCTAGCGGCTGGAAGATCACATTGAAGTTCCCATGTCTGACATAACTTTTAAATAATCATATGTAAAATAATGATGCATTATTGAAAAGAAAAAAGAACCCCAACCTGAAATTTCTGGGGCAAATTCTTCTTTTATGGGGTGCGACTGGGGAAGATGATGCTCGTTTACCTGTATATGTATATACCAAGGGCTGAAATGTGTTTATAGCTCTAAAAGCCCTCACGACAGAGGCTGTGCGTGACCTTCCTCCAGCTGTGATCCCTCTGTGTCCCTGAGGGACAGGGTAGTGGGGATCTCCCCAAGCGGTGGCCGGCCTTGAGCTCCCAGCTGGAGCCCGGTGGGCGAAGGCTCGTCCCTTCCCTCGCGTCTTTCCGGCGTGACCTTGGCCGGCCGCTCGGGGAGGGCACCTCGGGCACTTCCAGCGGTGATGGAGGGCCCTGGGGCATCCCGGGCCGTCCGCTGCCCCCGGGATGTCTCAGCAGAGAGCGGGGGTCCGAGGGCGGCTCCGGGAGGGAGCGGGGGACCCGGGGGCAGCCGCCAGCCACCTCCGGGCGGCCCGGCCGCGCCCCCGGCACAGGGGGGCGGTGGCTCCCGGTCCCCTCCCGCCCGGTCCCGTCGCGCCGGAGCCCCCCGGGGGCGGAGCCGCCGGCCCGGCCCGGCCCCTCCCGCCGCCGCAGCGGCCGCGCAGCCCCGGGCAGCGGGCGGGGAGCGGAGCCGGGCTGGGCTGCCGGGAGCGGGGGGCTGCCGTGGGCGCGGAGCCGCCGCCGCGGCGCGGGGCGGAGCCGTCAGCGGGGCATCCTCCTTTCCCTGCCTGCCTGCCTGCCTGCCTGCCTGCCTCTCTGCCTGCCGCCCGCCCGGAGGGTGCTGCCAGCGCCGGGCGGGAGCGGCGGAGCGCCGCCGGGGGTGCGCGGAGATGCTGTCCTACAGCGTGCTGGACGCCAACGTGGTGGACGTGGAGAAGCGGAGGAACCCCTCGAAGCACTACGTGAGTGGCGGCGGGGCCCGGCCGAGCCCCGGCCCCTCGGGGGGTGGCCACACGTGTGCGGGTGGGACGGGACGGGGACGGAGCGGTGCCCGGAGCGGTGCCCCGGGTGCCGTCCCTCGCCTGGCTTTGAGGGAGACGCCCGCCCCAGGTGAGGCGGCCGCGGGACTCCAGGGGCAGCGGGGACCCGCACAGCCTCCTGCTATGGAGGTGCGGATCTTCTTCCTCAGCCTCTTTCATCCCGTATGGTTCTTGGCTCGTTTTAGTGTTATGATTTTGAAGTTTCCTTTCCCTCTGGAGGCGGATCTTCTCTTCTTCCTCGCAAGACCCAGCGCAGCGATGGGGAAGGTCTCCCAGGTCCCCGGGTTATCCCTGTCCTGGCCGGGGTGCTCGGTGTGGAGCGGAGCAGGGCTCGGCTGCTGGCGGGGTCCGGGAGCTGGCGGTACTGAGCGCATCTTCCCTCCTTCTCAAACACAAATTACATTCAGACCTTTTTGAAGGGGCAGCCGGTCTGCAGGGTTATCAAGGTAGACTTGGCGTTTGGATCCCTTTCATCTCTCTTTCGCCTTCCTCCTTTCACATCTTACTGCTAATAGCGCAGTAGTAAAGGAGAGTTTTTAACAATCTTCCCAGACGTCGGTATTGCAGCGTGTCATGTGGAGGTGTCTTTGCCTGGAGGAGTTTGCAGCACATACATTCTAGTACTTTTGCCCTTCCACATAAGTAGAGAAGGCATCTTTTCTTCTCTCGCTGTCTGTTTCTGGATTTTAGTTGCACCAAATCCTTTAACTCTTCACAAGATACAGTATATGTTTTTAAACACAGAAGGTTGCATTTTGTGTATAGAGAAGGTAAATCTTCCAGCTTTGGTAAGGAAAAGCCTGAGAGGGTGTTATATCTGGTGTGATATTGCTCTGAGTATACTGTGTTTCCTGGCATTGCTTGTCTGCCAGATTTCTTTAGGGTCAGCAGCTGAATGGATTGCTTGAAAGATAAGGGCAAAGATTGGAGTTAAACCTTTGTATTAGTATTTCATACCATTGAGTTTTCCCTCTAAGGCTTAGACCATAACACAGTTTAAGGCTAGAGGGCACTATGTTGCTAGGAGATGCAGACTTGTAAAGCTGAAAGTCTCATTTACCATGGAATTAAGCATCTTGTGCCTAATTCATAGGACGAAGTTTTGGGTCTTATGTCCTCTAAGGTTGTAGCTGGATCTGTTGTGCAATCTATTATTCACTCACTGCTTCCAGGTGGGAAAGGCTTCTTCAGCTTTTGCAGGCTGCTGCTGTGAATTGTGGCTGACACAGCTGCAGGCTGTTATCTCACATGAAAGGTGACAGCAGAGAAATAGGTCTGCCAAGCATCAAAATATAGAAAAGGACTGGTAACAACACTTTCCTGATTACCAAGAGAAATTGACACTGTTACTTTCTTGTTTGTTGGAAAATAACCAGAAAGCAATGTTTTAAAATTCTGTATTTACAGGTTTTGAAAGAAAATATTTCCCATGTTTACCTGTAGAAGCATATCTTTGTTGATCATTGTCACTGGATTTTAGTAATAGCAACCTAAACTATTCCAAGAAGCGCTCTTTAATGCTTCTAGTGGCAAATCTATATCTTTTCCTTCCCCTTCTTACTGTACAGCTTTTCTAATATTCTGTACAACAGTTCCACGCCCCCATGAGTCCAGTTCTTGGTCAAAAAGTCAAACCAAATGGTTTGTTGGGTGACTAGAGGTGTGTCTGACATTTGTTCCATTGGCTCTCAATCTCTGGCTTTACAGTATTCAGCACAATAGGATCTAAGTTTACAAAGAAATATTGGAGTAATTAAGTTAAAAATAATAGTCTTCCACATCCTTATGGAACTCTTTCTTCTACATGAGTAAATCAGCCCACAGGTCCAAAAGTCTTGGACTATTCTTCGTTTCCTCAATTGCAGTTCGATGCAGACGCACATGCTGCAGCTTTTCATCATGAACCCATATTTTCAAGGAATTTAATTCCCTGGGCCTGATCCACTGATCGTGGTTACTTTGGTTCTGTGCTCTTTTTTAACATGAAACAACTCTTTTCTCCTAAAATGAATATAAACATGGCTTGGGATTTAGCTCTCTCCATTGCCTATGGGTAGTTTGGAGAGTGCTAATCTTTGTGCTCTCTGTACTATGTGGTTCTGAAATATCAAAAAGCCTTTTTACCTCCAACATTCATAAAGGACTTCATGCCATACCTTCGGGCCATGTGAATGAGCCTTGGCAGCAGATCAGTGTTTCTCTGGTGGATGGGGACCAGGGTACTGCAGGTGTTTTAACATGACTCTCTCTCCTTTTAATTGTGATCTGTCAGGACCATAGGGGAACCTGGAGATATGAAGGCACAGTCTTACCTTTGTGAGCGTTTGGAGAGGGCTAAATGTGAGTAGCACATAAGCTCCTGCACTGCTTGGCTTAGATGCAAGGAGTCATAGCCTGGAGCAGGTGTTTTTCATGATATGAGCACAGCTTTTGCAGCCTTGACTCAAGAAAGTAAAAGAAAGAAGACAGCTTTACATATCCTCTGCTATGACCCCACGAGTGTGAAACTTCTGACGATATTAATAACTCACTGGAAGTTTTGTAGGGCTCTGCATGGGGGAAGAGATTAAAGTCTTAGATCCAGTGCTATTTGATAGGAGCCCAGCCAGCTCTCTACCCTCTCCTGGGAAATCCCTACTAGGGAATGAGTCCACAATGCTTCCCTCTGCATCTCTGTCAGCAACTGGGTGGCACAACACCACCTGGTTGGCTGGGGGCCCTGGGTGGTGGCCTGTGAAAGGATAAACAGAGGGTTGGGTCAATAACCACATGCTTCTTGAGTGGTATATTCCCAATACAAGTCCTGCTGCTCTTAGAGCTTTTCACTTACCAAATTAGTTTCCTATTCTTTCTCCATGCTGATGGCATTTTAAAAATTGATTTGCACTTGCTAATACTTAAAAAATGTTAAATCTCCTTGCTTTCCCCCTTCCCTTTTCTTTTAACAAGAACAATGTCAGGAAGGTCAAGTCTGGGTTTGCTGGAAAGACCCCTGATGCAACAGGGGTCACACACTGGCTGAGCAGTGCTGTGGTGAAGCTGGGTGGATTAGGACAGTGCAGTTAATGGTTGAAGGTGCCAGTTAATCATTCTGAGGAGAAAAAGCTGGTAGCAAAATCCAAATCCCCTTTCTGGCCCCTGCTAAGCCTTAAACAGTCTGAAAGTCTCTTTTCTCAGTTGATGAGGTTTGATCTGTTTATGGGATAGCTTCTCTGGCTTTTAGTCTGAAATTGTGATCATCTGAATTAAGCATTAAATGGTCCCTAACCACAAGTGCACTCTGTATTTAAAAGGACCCGCTGTTGATGCTTGCCTTCTTTAACCATCTATCATGGAACTTAAAAAAAGACATCTTCCCCTCCATTCTCGTAGTTCCCAGGTTATCTTCAGGCAGATAGCTTGCCCTTTACCCAAATGTCTGACTCTTTTAGCAGCCCTGCAGGGAGCCTCTGCCTACCAGATGGGCTTGATCTTGCTCTCAGGGAGGGGAGATTGAGTTAGCACCTTTAGCTGTTCACTGCTCTGCAGACCTGGGTGATGGCAAACATTCATTAGAAGCCAGATGAACTGGATCCCCCACCCCTCTGCTGAGGACTGAGTAGTTACTGATGTGCATTATCTCACCAGACATTTATATGCTTGAGGTCATTTCTAAGGTCTCTTAAGTGTGCCTGTGTTATCCCGAGGGCAGGGATGGATACATCAGTACAGATTTCCTCTTCCAGTACTACTCTACTCCAGTTGCAGTTGGGCTTGGTGTATTTTTCAGCTTTGTACAGCATGGAGGAAAGGTAAAATGCTCTTGCTTTACAAGTGGCTGCTCTGTCTCTTTCCAGTTAGACTGAGGTGCACTGCTGATTTTAGTCATCTGAGATGCCTGTATACTGTCCCAGTTCCTCCCCAGGGTAATTGTTTCCTAATGCCGTCTCTGAATGTCTTGAGGTCTCTTGTAGGACTCTTTCTTCTGCATAGATATGGTTGCTAACCTTCTCGGGGCCCTGGCACTGCTGACTTTTAAGGGATTGAGTTCTGCTGTGTTGAGTTTCAGCACTGCTCCCAGGAGAACGTGAGTGCGCTTGTCAGAAATGACCTGTGGTAAAATGTCAGCATGCTTTGAAGAAAAATCTTGTACTGTGAGGGTCAGATTCTGCTCCTTGTCTCTTGGCTGCTCTTGGTACTGCTCAGACTCGAGCAACTCGAATGCGATCAGGCATCTTCTTGGCTTTGTTTCTCTGTGTTGCAAGCTGTCGGTTATGCAAAGATCTGGAGAATCTGGACATGTCATGGGTTTAGTGTCAAGGATCTTTGTTCCTACCTGACAGAAGGAATTGCTATCCTGTGAGAAGGAGCTTTATTCCCCCTGCTTGGGTCATCACAGGGGTGTGGCCCTGCTGGCAGGTCTGAGTTGAGGAGCGCCACATGCCACTTGTGCAAGGAGTATCAGCAGCTTGAGGGTAAGGAAAGCTTAACCTGTCTTTGATTATTTTAACTAGCAGAGCTGGGGACTGTGAGTCAGGTCTCTTCCAGAGTGAACAAGATGTGACATACCTGGAGCTCCCATGGTTGGTGGCCTGCAGGTAGAGAGCAGTGAAGAACCTGATATGAATCAGAAGTCAGTGTTAGATGAGAAGATTGAGTTCCTATTTAGAAATTGTGATCCATTTTTTGCTCTTCCCTTCCCCCCATCAAGACATCCTGTGTGGCTTTCCTTCCAAGGGCCATGATCCAGCTTGACTCACTGGCCTGAATTATTATGATTATTATTACTGTTATCTTTTCCTGGGGTGATGGGTAAGAGCCAGAAAATTAGCAGGCTGCTCTGTGACTTCATCATTTCTCAGAACTGAACTTCTGTGCATTGGCAAGGGTTGTGTCAAAGGGAGCTGTAATCCCCTGTGTGCAGAGCAGAGGAGAGCTCCGGAGAAGGCAGATTGGGGTAAAACCTTGCAGTGGCTTTCTCTGTGTGTAGACCACTGCCCTGCTGGGGTAGACAGATCTTTAAGGATAATTTCCACCACTCTGCCTGTTTCAGTTGCAAATCTTATGATTTTGGAGACTGTATGCAAAGATTTGGTTGTTTTTTAAAATCTGATGAAACATATCAGGAAGAAAAGAAGTCAATATTTCTGAAACACCTGGAAGCCATGGATAGACAGTTCTCTGCAGGTTTGATTCTACTCCCAAATGGCCAGAGGAGCAGGCATAGCAGGAGGGAGAGATCAGACCTTTGCTAGTCCAAAGCTGCCTTCACCCAGAGGACTTCTCTCTTCCTTATTGCTGCAACCAGTTCTTGGTTGAAATGTCATTCTTAAAGTGAAAATCTCTAAAAGAAGAGGGCTTAGTTTCCATGTCCTGTTGGGCTTTTTACTTTTTGGACACCATTGTTTTATGAGGCCAAGATAAAGTACATTTTTTTTCTATTCACTGCCTTGACAGATTCACTTTCTTCCATTCTCCCCATCCCCTCAGCCTTCCACTGCCATACCTGCATGTGATTCTCTCCTTATGCTAGAAAGGGCCAAAGAGAGGCACAGTCCTTTGAGCTTGTTCAGAGCAGGTTTGCAAAGTAGCTCAGATGTTTTTGGGCATTTATGTGCTTTTCACCATGTGCTGCCTGGCAGTTCTTGCCTCTGGAACTCCAGGCTGCTTCTGTGGGCAGTCAAGGAGCCCAGCAGAATAAGGAGCGCTCACAGCTCTTTCCTCCAGCAGAGCTGTGGGTTGGTAACACTCAGCCAAGAGAAAGTGGCATCTAAATTCAACAGTTTGCAAAGCAAATGGCTGTCCCCAGCTTTAGGAATAGATTAAAAACCAACAGAGAGACAAGGTAGTTGTCCTGATTTGTTGTGGTCAGGGCAGGATGAAGAAATGCCGGAGCCTTTACATCCCAGCAGGCTGCCTGCACTGCTTCTCCTGTGGCTGAACCTGCAGCGTGCTGGGAGAGCAGCCAAATGAAAGCTCAGGGAAAAGCTTTTAGCAAGCTATGAGCTGGGGGCAACAGCTCCCAAAAGCCTTCAAGTTCCATTTTAAGAGCGATGGAGATGGTACTATTGACTTTCACTGGGACTTGGTTGGCAGGGGTATGTTTTCCTAAGAGACAAATGCTTTTGGCTGCTGCCAGCTACAAGTGACCTCTGGCTTCATGAGAGCCCTGAGTGGGGTCAGTGTTGTGTGGGTGCTGGGCCCCACTTGTGCAGCGCAGCTCGATAGGCTGTAGTCAGAATTATGCGTCTCGCTGCTTTGAGTTAAGAGGGAGAGGAATGGAGACATCAAATCTTGGAGAGAGAGAGGTGAACAGACATCCTAAGGAAACAAGTGTTGGAATAGGAAATGGAGCCCAGACTTCCTGCATCCCAGAGCAGCCTGTCTGTTCATCTCACACCCTCACCCAGCCCTCAGAGAGATGGGCAGCTCAAAGGCATTGCCTCCTCCCATCCCTGCAAGGTATATGCTGGTACTCTCATGGGGAAGACGAGCCAAGAAGTTAAGTGGCTGAACCAAAGCCAGCCATGAAGTGTATGGCAGCATTTTACAGTATTTTCTTTGGCTTTCAAAGCAGTCTTGCCATTTATCTGATAAAAAGTACAGTCTGAAAAAATACTACTCTTGTATTCAGTCATTGTCTTCCTCAAAACCCATTTCCCATTTTATATGGATTAAACAGGAAGAGGGATTCAATGTGCCCCTACCTGAGGCAGGAGGTGACGTACAAACTCTCTAATTTAGTCATTTGGGAGGAAACAGCTGGACCTTCTAATGTGAGGTGATTTTCTTTTTTTTTTTTTGATCTTCCTTTCTCGTTCTGTATCCTCTTAATCTGTGCCTGCTCATGCAAAGGCAACTGGTCCCCAGAAACCACGGAGAAGAGCAGAATCATTAGAGGGGCTGACAGCACCGTGTGTTGTTTGACATTGAAAAGCTGAGTGCTTTCCTGTAGCAAGAGCAGACACCTTCTCGCCTGGAGCATGCTGTGTAAATACTGCATGAAGAAGGCAGAGAGCTGCACAGTAGCAGCTCTCTGCTTGAAATTGGTGGTGTCTGCTGCTTAATCAGGTAGTGTCAAAGCCAAATGCAGTCAAGTTAATGGAAAAAAAAATCCTAGTAACTTTCGTGGGCCTTTTGTCACACCTCTAGAGAGAGGCTTTGTTGAAAGTTTTTTTTAATATAGTGCATCTCCCTTTGCCTTTATTATAAGAGCAAAAATGTAGTTTCCAGGATCTGTTTATCCTCTTCTGGGCAGGATTATAATCACATTTGATGTGGGAAAGAAAGCACAAGGAAACCAGGTGATTTTCTTTACCTCAAAGGATTTTGAAGAGGAATATATTCCAGGCTAGTTAGAGCCTTCCCACTTCAGCGCTCATACTCTTTGCACCACCTTCTAGGTGAATGTATTAAAATAATAATAATAATTTATTCCTTCAAGCTACATTCAAGATGTCAGTTATATGGTATTCTCATTGTACGTATTTATAAATATGTGTATGTGTGGGGGTTGTTGGAATGCAAAAGAGGGTTTATTATAAAGCAAGGATGCTTTTGCACCGAAATACGTGCACACAGACCTGAAAGGTGGTCTCTGTGCTGTGCTGTTAAGACAAGCGATGTCACACAGGTACAGGCAGGTGGGGGCAGTGAGACAATATCAACCAGCTGTGCAGGTGATTGTCCTGGTGTAATGCTAACCTGAGCTGGTAACCTAAATGCCTGGTGGGCATTTAGGCCTCATTTCAAAGAATGAAGTACAATAACGGAATAAGACTTTAAATTATCCTGGGGTGAAAGTAGAGCAGAGAAATACTCTATTTCTTGTAGCACCTGTACGTGCTTGAATATGATGATGGTGTTAATTGATGCTCTCATGCTTTGGCTGACCTTTGTGGCAACTGTTAATATTCTCTTTTTGGTTTTATTGAGCTACTGATTTTGGCAAATCTGCACCTTATTCCAGATTCTGGAAGAGGAGCTCAGTGTGTAGCTAACCAAGCCCTTGGACTGGGAGCATTCTACTTTTGTGGGAGGAATGTACATCCCCGAATCTGTCTCTATCAGAATATCACATATTGCACTAATATGCTGCAGTGTATTCTTAACTGCTCTTATTAGGCACTGACTACTCTAGCACGGGATCTGGGTGTACCGTGGTTTCACAATAAGGCTGCTTAGTAACATCCATTATTAAATTGCAACTTCTTCAGTTTGTGAGAGTTGACTCACTGGATAGAATAAAATATTCATAGACTCTGAGTGTCAATATATATATATGTGGTCCCATATATGGTGTGCTTGAAACCTGACAGTCAATAATTACGTTTTGATATGTTGCTGACACTGTTTCTCTGACCAATGGGGTGTGTTTTATTTTTCCTGTAAACCACGCTTGCTAAAAGCAGGGATGCACTGGGCTCTGATGCCCTCAGTAGTCAGCAGCATGGTTTTATAGGCTTGATGCATACTTGTTTGCAAGGAATACATCCCTATCTCTGTTCATAGGGGAGAAACACACCAAATCAAAACCATAGCTGTGTTTAAACAGGAGCTCCGCACTGCCATTCTGTTTCCTTTACAGAAGTCTTCCGTAGCTGACCCTGGAAGCATGGTTCTCCACTGTCCAGGACATGCCTGTAGATGCAGACTGTAATGTATGAAGTTCATAAATCCTCCAGAAAGGTTTGAACTAATGTCCAGTGTGATACACACAGGACATTGTATAGTGTGGTAGAAGAGCTCATGTGGTCTTGAACCTCTCTGGATCTTGGTGTGCTCTGCTGCCAAGCTAACACCTTCTATAAAGTGTGAGATGCATGTGTTTATTAAGGGCTGACTGCTAGTTTTGAAGCTCCCAGATTTGGGTCATATTCCTCTACTGGCAGGTCTGCCTCTGGAAGCAGCGGCTGCAGAATGGCAAGGTCGTGTTGTTATCTGGAAATGGGAATCAGGCTGTTGGTTCCCTGAGGGTGCTCAGCAGAATGGGGAATGAATGGGACAACATAAGAGCTGCATTCCCCTCTGAGGAAACACACATCAGGATGCCAGCCATGCTTGTCAACTCTGGGCCTGTTCCTCTAGGATATTCTTTCCTGTCTTGGAGTGCCAGGGTCTGTGGAAGTATTTGAAGTGAAGTGGAGTGTGGTCTTTCTGGGAGTAGCCCTTGGCAGTGGGCTACTAGCTGCTGCACTCTGATCTCTCTCTGGTGTCTCCATATTACCTGTCAGGAAAGCTCACTGGCAAGGGTGAAATCTTGCCAGGCATTCTTCTGCCGTCAGGGGCTTGATGCAGCAGAGAGCATCTCAACTACTCTTTTCCTAACTCTGTAAAGGTGAGATTTCAAGTTACTCCCTCAGCATCCTGTGAGATTTTCCTACTCTTTGTCTCAGGTTATCTATGTTCTTTATAAATTAGCCCATGCATGTATTTTTTGTGGGTAGAAGGTTGTTGCAGATTTTTTTCCCTTTCCAGCAGGTCAAAACCTGCAGTAGCCCCCTGTGACCCTGAGCAAAATACTTTAAAAATCAGTTTTAAATGTTTTAATACTTTAAAAATCAGTTTTAAAACAAGTTTTGCTGCTTGCTGTCTGAACTCAGTACATTTTCTTTGCCTGAAAATTTGATGCTCTGACCCCTGCCTCATCTTCAGCAGCCTGAGCTGAGGGATGGTTATTCCCAGGATGGATGCTACAAGAGGCAGTGAGCTCCCAGTCTTCAGCAGGATCAGGGCAGCTGGCACAGCCCCTGCTAGTGCATGAGTGGGAGGCCTGCAGTTTCCCAGGGCTGTCACTGCAGCAACTTTCACTGGCATTAAAATCACTTAGAATTTAAAAACAAACAAACAAGGATATGTGAAGTATTTTCCGGGAAGGAGGCCATAGGGAGCAGATTAAGTACATCTGCCTCTCCCATCTCCCAGACAGGAAGAAAGACTGGAGTTCAGTGTTTTCCTAAGTGGGATTAAAACAGGCTCTGGAGATGGCTTCTGGGGTGGGACAGAGGAAAGCAGGAATAGCAAGGAAGGTCAGTGTGTGTGTTTTATAAATATATCTATATCAGGTGAAACTGTCTAGAATCTCCGAAGCTGTGCTGGTGGTAATATCCATTTTATTAACAAAAGGGCTGCTTATTTTATTTTAATAACAAGATACTGGAGCTGTTAGAAAATAATGAAAAGTGACTGGTTCTAGAGAAACATCTATTCTGGTTTTCCTTGTACCAAAAGGTTGCAGTCCTGTACCTTCTACGTTTTACAAGCCCTGGACATCCTTAACAAGTTCTTTTTGTTTCCCAGGGAATTCAGATAAATTTTCTTCTAACCTTTCAGCAAAAAGTGTTTTATAAAGACAACCCAGGATGTTTTACTCAAAAGGAATCTAGTGCTGTAGCCAGCCTCCGGGATACTTGAGGCATATGGAAGAGTCTTTTGGCTGTTATTGCTCAAGAAGAGATTTTCTGTTTAATCTTTTGCTGCTGTCTGTGATTGTAGCAGTCTGTGTCAAAACTGTGGGCTGTTTTGGGAAAGCAGCTTTCCACCTGTTTCTGCGCTGGGCAGCTGTAGCTTGCATTTCATCCTTTAATACAGACATCCCCAATTTGTTGATGATAAATATAAATAGTTCAATTTAAACGAAAAATATTTTAACTGCATTTTTCACGGGTAACAACCCTTGGTGGTTGCAGTAGTCATGATCTCTGTGGGAGAGGCCATCAATCTGTCCTTAAACCTCGCTCTGTTCTCTGGACCAGTGGCCTTTTGTTTAGCAGTGGCAGTTCACCAGTGGCACTGCAGAGTGGCTGTGTATGGGTGTGCCAGAGGCACTCCTGCCTTGGAAGGAGTCTCTTTCTCGAAAGAACTGAGGCTCTGGCCCCAGTGAGTGGGGTCTGAGGACTTACAGCCTGGGGATGGGAGCAAGGCACTGCTACTCAGACCCTTGGCCTCACCACTAAAGGTGTTGGTCAAATTGCTTGGCTACGGTGGCTTGGTTGGGTTTTCTACCATCCTTTGAGATGCGAGTAACACTCTGTCTGTGTACGCTGGTTTGGGCCAGAAGGACCTTGGGATTGCTGTTTTACGGAATTCTTATCTTCTTGTTGGGAGAGTGTGCAGCTGTTCGGTAGGAACTGGGGTTTTGATGCGAGGTCTTTGCGTGTGCACACGTGTGCTTTGCTTCTGTTTGACTTCTGTATTGCTCTGCATTTGAGCAAGAAGAGGGTGTGGTCAAAGAAATGGGGCAGGAAGCAGAGGTTTGCAGAGGATCTTTAGGTCCCGTTGGAGCTGATGCCACAGTCCTGGCCAAACCCTAAGAATAGTCTTTTATTTCATTTTCTCCCCCTTCTTCTGACAAGCTCTAATTCTTCTCACAGCATGGGGTTATTTGCCGTTTTTTCAAATCCGGAGTTGTAGGTGATCTCTTAAATACAGTAGGGCTGGACTGAAGATCATCTTGTGGGCAATCATCAGTGCTTTCCACTGGTCTGAGGGTCTGAAAAGACCGAGAATATAGCACTGCTGTGCTTACTGCAGCCTTTGCTCCTGAGGAGAGGTGACCCAACACTTTCCCTGTGTGCCAAGGGCTTTGTGGGGTTCTGCCCACCATGTCACCCTACAGTGATACTGAGCCATCAGGGCTTGACTCACCTGATGAGAAGAGTGAAGTTGTTCTCTGCCAGACACTGGCATTTATAGGATTCCAGGTGTCCTTGTGTTGGGATCTTGTCTGTGTGGAGCTAAAACTTCTTGGTCATTGTGTTGCTGTGTATGAGAGATGTTGCTGGGATATGATAAAGATTTTGACTCGGACCAGGGCCAGGGTGTGACTTGGCCACATGATTTGGTTCACAGATGATTTGAAGACATCCTAAGGAGTCAAATGAAGAAATGATGCCCATTCTGTTTATAAAAGAGAGAGACTTTAGTTAGTACTAGC
The DNA here is from genome assembly GCA_035584735.1 of Pseudotriccus pelzelni. Taxonomy (NCBI): domain Eukaryota; kingdom Metazoa; phylum Chordata; class Aves; order Passeriformes; family Tyrannidae; genus Pseudotriccus; species Pseudotriccus pelzelni. Next base: position 24,220,059 of record JAWMRA010000162.1, on the reverse strand, counting down.
AAAGGGCTGACTGTCCAAACCTGATCGAATGTGTGCTTATCTGACAGCATCCTGTCCCGCCTGGTCCTTTATCAGTCTTCTGTGTCTGATTAACGTGAGCTGTAGCACATCTGGCTCCAGCTCCTATTGCCGAAAGGCCAGCACGTTTTCTACTGCACACTGTGAGAGAAGGGGTTAAATAGAAGGTGAAGGTGACCGATGGCTTGCTCTGGGCAGTAACACAGCAGTAAATGCTGAGATGACATGGGAACGCTCTTTAGCTGACGTCCTTGCAAGCCTCTTGGTGACATCAAACTCCTGGACCATTTCCAGTCGAGTTTGGCCTTGCCCCAGTGACAATAGATGTTAATCTGTTGGCTTGTCAGAAAAACGTGTTAGTGGTTTTTTTACAGATCCATTTCCAACCCTCAGATTTTCCTGCTAGTAAACACAGCATTATGTCATTGTTTTACCAGGAGCCAAGCACCAAAGCCAACTTTGCAGTACTGTTGTCAGCAAATGTCCTTTCACTTTGGGGATTTGAGTTCCCAGGCTCTTTTTTCCCACTGTTGCCCATGTTATGATCTCTGTGTCCATCAAAAGCCTACAACACTTTATGGGGAACACGTGTAGGATCCAGCAGTTGTGGGTTACACTTTTCAGTGTATTTCTATCAGATTGGGCTCTCATACCTGTTTAGCAAAGGTGTCTTGGTTTGTAAACCTTCATCTTTTATTTACGTTAGCCAAGACAACTCCTGGACCACACATGCAAAATGAGGTGAAGGATTTTTCAGCCCAGCCTTGTTTCTAATTGATAAAATAATAGCCAAGTCATAGGACCTGCCAGGGGCAAGGTCCTGCCCATGCTCGATCCTGTTTGTTTCAAAACACAATAGCTGTGTTCCTATTGAAGACTGGTTGTCAAATTGCTAACATTATAAATTAACTTCCATAGCTTTCAGAAACAACACTCACCACAGGTGAAATAAACCCATCTGTAACATTCTTGTAACTCTTGTTCCTTGTTTTTCTTCTAGACTTACTTCTATCTGTCTTTGCAAAGGATATGAAAGAAAAGATTTATTAAGTTACCTCCGGTGGTTCGGAGCTAATCTGCTTAAAACAAACAAGCCTCCTATCCCTACCTCTGCTTGGCTGGGAACAGTCAAATCTTTCTTATACCAAAGCCTGTCTAAAATCATCTCTTAGATCAGTTGAAGTAGTCTAGAAGCAGAGGAAGGAGTAGACAGAGATGTTAATTTGAATACAGATCTTTAGTTCTTCTGATACAGGCATGGATAGACGGTGGAGAACAACTGGTTCAGCCCCTTTGCAATAGTGGAGGAATTACAACATTCTTGGGTATGAGATGGAATAAAATTAAATTTTACTTATGTGATTAAGCTGTGCAAGACCTTGTTGAAAAGTGTTATGAAGACTTAAAGTACGAGAGGTTCAAACGAAGAACTGACAAATTTCTGGGGATAAGATGCCATTAAATACAGCAGTCAAGATACATGGTTGGGTCAGAAAGTCTGTTACCTGCCAGTTGCTTAAGACTAAGCACACTGTCTTCTCTGTGTTGCTGTTAAGCAGTTTTTTTTTGATACAACTTCATTCTGCCCCAGCCTGCATCTCGTGATGCTTTCCCAGGTGTCCTTTAGCTGTATGGCACTGACTCAAGCTGCCTGGCCTGGTTATATTGCTCATAGCAGCGAGAGCTGTTGATTCTTGGCCAGGTGAAGTTAGGAAGCACAGTGCATGCCGTGAGGAAGTGAATCTCCATCATCACCTCCAACTCCCTCCTCTGCTCCATACACTTTTTTGGGATCCCATCACATGTTTATGGGCTAGTGTTGAACATCAGGGCCTTGGCAGATCCCTTTCTGTTTCCCAGTCTTGGGTCAAGTGGCAGTTTATTTTGTTACAGATGTCATGTCTGGTATTACTATTAATATATATTCAGGCCTTGTACTTATCTAATGCCTTTCATCCAAGGGTCTCCAACACTCTGTACATCAGCACCTCTTTGCAAGGTAGGCAGATCAGACAGGGAAAGCATTGTGTTGGTAGCAGTATGTCTCCTGGCAGAAGTGCCTTCTCAGAGCTGTCAGGAGACAAGTGGATAATTTGGACTGATGGAAAAGTGTTCCTTTTATGGCTGAAAGTGGGTCATGGAACTGTGGAACATAGACCTGGGTCATTCATGCTGTCTAAGCATATTGCATTCCCACATATGAACCTTCACGGTGGTTGTGTTGGCTTGACTGGGAGCTTCAGACTTCTGATGGCTGATGACTTCCAGTGCAGACCTTTTGTTATTCATAAGCATCCTGTTCTCACACCACTTTTGTCTTTTGCATAAGGTTTCTTCACTCTCAATTTGATTTGACCTCCTATCCCTCTTCTCCCCACTGTTATGGAGAATGATTGGGACACCCTTCTTAACCTTTATTCTGCTGAGCTCCTCTGGCCTCCTCTTGCAGAAAACACCACCCTCAAAGGTACAAAGCAAACAGGTTTCTTTGCCCCACACTTCTCACAGTCACTGCAGACTGAACACAAGTGAGCTGTTTAACCCAGGCACTGACAACAGTTCAGTCTGGACAGCATCAAGCACGTGGAGGGTTAATTTGTACTGCTGGGTACAGCCTTGCTCATCTTGGCAGAGGCTGGATGTAGCTGCCAGGAGAAAGTTTGACTTCAATGGGGTGATTTTCTGGATGCAATCAGGTGTGATTTGGAGTAGACAGCTCCTGGGTTTGTCCTGTCCCTGAGCTGTGTACTGTGTCAGCGTGAAGGAAGATTCCTGTAACTTCTGGTTCTTTCACAGTTACATTTTCTTCCCTTCAGGCAGTTTCAGAGCTAGTCCCAAAGCCTTGCAAGTGACATTCTGCTTCCAAAAGCAGAGAAGAGAAAACGGGGTTATGTTCCCGCAATTAGCTATAATTGAGGTAATTTTAAGCAAATGGTGTCTATTTAATGTTCTGATAGCACAGATAAACCAGTTTTCAGCGTGTCGTGGGAATGGAGCGGTAGAGACGAAGGGCATCATTTTAGAGGGCAGCAGCTTGCCTGATGACATGCTTGGCAGAGTTGCTGGAGCACTTGGGTGAAGCTCTCTCATTTGGACAACCTCTGCACATCCTGCTTGGGTGAGAGGAGAGGTGGCCTGTGGTTTCTGTCTGAGCTTCAACAACAGCGAACAATTCCAGATTGACGTTGTGGAAGCATGCTGCTTTTGTGAAAGGAGGACAAGCCAAACATAACAAGAGTTCCCCAGTGCTTGGGGAAGAGAACCAGGATCACCATTTGGAGCTTGTTGTTTTGGCAGACACAGAAATGACGTGCCACATCATACACGTATCAGTGGAGATAGCTGGGGTGATTATCAGCAAGCTTCTTTGTAGGCTGGTTTGCGATGCTGATGTTGCAAAACTGATGCTGGGATGTTCCAGACTAACATACTGTCTTTTCAACTTCCGTATCTGCTATTTTTTAATATTTTTGGCATTGGTCTTTGGGGTAAGGAAGAGGACACAGCAATCCCTGGGATTTCAGTCCCCAAGAGTCCAAGTTCTGAGGTTATAGATCTGCTGCCATTAAAATTAACATCGCTTGAAGCTGTCCCCTTTACAAAGCTGGGTGCTGATTCTGCTCCAAAGTACTGAGTTCCTTGTCCAGAGTTGTCCTTGATCCTGGCTGTTTGGCCAGCTATTCTCCTGGCTGGTGTCTCTACATCCTCTTTTGCAGGGGAACATTCCTAGGACCTGCCATGAAGATTGTTCAGTGTCCTCTCTGGTATGCCGAGTGCCTGTTTTTTTTAACAGATCAGTCCTACAAGATGTGTATCAGTGAACATAATAGGAATAAGAATGCAGCTTATTTCATCAAAGCAGTCTGAGACTCATTTGCCCTTCAGATCTTTAACTCCATCTTAGAGGTTGATTTCTTTGGGAGACCCAAGAAGGGAACACAGTCACTTATGTTTTAAGGAAGTTTTCATGCTGAGATTCATGGCATGTTTCAGAAGCGCTGGTAGAAGTAACATAGGCAGTAAGTTTGCCTTTCTTAGACTTAAATTCACTATTCAGTGGAAAAAAATGTGCAGAGACCACTTGTTAAAATTGTTTGGTATCTTTGCACAGCTTCCAATGTCTTCACAGCTTCCAGTGAAACTACAAATGCACTTTGGAGCCCGTGCTTACTGTGACAATGTCATCAATAAGTAGCAGTGTAGGGGATCATGACAGAAGCCCTTACAAGTCTTTAAGGAAATTTGCTAAAAGTAAAACCAAAAGGATGCAAGTCATCTTTCTGGGTGGAGCAGGACATCTGAGCAGGGATAGTGAGGATTGTTTGGTGGCAGATCCTTTGTAAAGTTTCTGTGTAAAAGTTTCATGTGTAGAGAGACTAAAAAACGGATGGTGAGGAGGAACCAGGCTGGCTGCTAGCAAGTGTGCAGTGATGCTTTGTGTTTCCAGCTGCTTCTCTGAGACTCGTGAAACCCTCATACAGCACTGGTGAAACCTGTGCATCTCTGCAAGGGAAGCGGTACAGATCTGTCATAGTGGTTTTTCATTCCTGCAAGATGGGAGACCTGGTACAACTTGCCTGTTGCTGCTGAGTAGATCACTGGTGAAGTTAGGAAAGAGTGGCTCTGAGTGGATTTGGGGTTTGTCTGTGGTTTTGGGAGGCCTGGCTCAGACTGTCTACTCAGACAGTGGAGTACCTGTAGGAAACTACACTGATTCTGGGAGTTTTTGAGCTGCCCATGCCAACATTCCTTCTGCAAGTCTTGGCCAGTGTCAGGTGTGGCTCTGGTTTTCCACCACTGCTCTAACTGCCTGAATGTGTTCTGGGGCAAGGACAAGGATTGCCCTTAGTAGTCTCTTAGGTTATTGCTGAACACGTTAAGGAGCACATCATTTTATCTGCTGGCCTGAGGGGCTGGGGTCAGCACTCCCAACTGACCCGTCAGGAGTCTTTCTTGGGCAGGGGCGGGGTTGGGGCCTTTGAATGTAGAATGAGCCACGTTGTTTCAGGTGTGATTACAAGCACCCGGGTCAAACAGCAGATGCCTGGCTCCCTCCCCAGATGTTGCCTGTGAAGGCATGGAAACAACGTGTAAAGCCGTAAGGTGGGACAGTGTTAATGATAATGTGCCCCAGATACTGAGCCCGTTTCCTGAGGTTGTTGCCTCGCTGTCAGATGGGGATTAGCAAGAGGAGTTGGGTTAGGGGGATTGCCAACAGCTGTCACTCATGTTAGATAAAGAGAGGCTAACACTGAGCAGTGCAGCTCTGGCTATAAAATACTTACTAGACTTCTTGTTACCCTAATACTTAAAGATTATACAAGGGGATTAAATTTAAGAACATTTATTGAAAAACTGTTTCTCTGCAGTCTTTTTCTCTGAGGTGATTTTTCAGTAATTGGTTAGTTCTCTTGCACTGAGAATGTGCAGCTGAGGAAAAAAACCAATTGACTCTCATCAGGTAACTCTGCCTCATCCAGATTCCTGCTTGTGTCCGTGGAGGTTTGCTGGGCAGAGGAATTGTGGTTCCTCATGCTTGAGCAGTGAACTGTAATAGTGATTTTGACTCCACACGCTCAACACTGATCTTACAAGGAGATGCTGTTTTCAAAATTGCATTTGGTCTCTGTTTGATCTCAGTTTAAATCACATGGGCCATTTACTGCAACTTAATAAGTAACAGTGCAAAAGTAGTGGGGTGCTCACCCTGTCTGCGAACTCAGTCTCCTCAAATACATGGTAGAGCAAACTTGCTTTCTTTGCAGATAAACAAGTCAAATGGTCTTACAGTGCAGGTCAAGGTTTATGCAAAGATGCCATGAATTAACTAATGCATGTAATAAGGTAAATCATAGCACTTTGGTAATGTGTGTGATCAATGTTGCATGGTTTAGTGAGCCCACTGAAGTGGCTTCAGGGATTGGGAGGTTTTGGTTGCATCTCTTCAGTGTGGTTTGATGTTTGTTCAACATGAAATGATTCATCTGATGAATTTAAGGGTGAATCAAAGGTCTCTTTTGCAACTCTTGCTGCTTCACTGGCTTTTTTGCAGGGTGGGAAATCTTAATTTCTGCCCTGGTTTAATTGGTCTTTGTAAAGAAACATGTTGATGATGATTCTGGACATGGAGTGCTATGGATTTGCCAGCAAGAGAGTCTGTTATCACAACTTCAGATGCTTCCCTCTCAAATTACAGCTTCTAATTTGATTTATTTGGAGTGTGTTTGTATTTCTACAATCTGTGGTTTTGTTATCCTGTGTTAGTTGCTGTGCTTAGGCTGTAAGTGCTCTCTTTCATGCTGGCAGGAGGAAGAACAGGATATAAAAACTACTATCATTACTGATGCTGAAAATAGGCCAAATTTCCAACACACCAAGTGTCTTTCTCTTCTAGTCTTATTTAGAGACACAGTAATATTCCACAGGTTGCCCTGAAGCTCCTCTAGTAAAATACGTTTCTGGTGAGTTAACAAAACAGTTTTATAATAAATATGAATTATTAAATTGGAATTCAGCTGCATGTTTGGCATTTCCCAGGTGGCACAACCTGATGATAGAAATTACTTGGACTGTCCTGTGCTGGGCAAGTGATGTACATGTAGGGGCAAGAAACTGAAGTGGCTGCAACAACTGTTGCACACATTTTTGCAGAAGGCACTGGCTCAGTTTCTCCTGGGCGCTCAGCTGGCCCTGCAGCCGTGATGCTCCTTCAGCACATCCCGATCCTCGGCAGCTCAGCTGTCAGGGGACAGCACCGAGACAGAGAGTAGCTCCTTACTGGCTCTGTGAATGTAGGGGGCTGTCCCACCAACAAAATTCAGTCTATTTTTATTTTTGGAGACTGCCACGATAGAGTTCTGCTCTGTGCAGTGCTAAATTAGAGAATGAAACTGTAGCTGAGGGGTATGTGTGTGTCTCTTCTGCTCCCTGCAAGGAAGACTTGGAGAGTAGTGGCCTTGTCTTCCCACCATTCCTCCTAAGGGCAGGAGTGTTGCTCACACCCAGGCACTACCTTCCCCTGCCTCCCACTGGCTTGGCAGGCAAGTGTTAATGCTGCTCCCAGCCTTTCTCCACTCTTTGGACCCCATGGAGAAAGGCCAGGTAGAGTATGGGAGGCCTCTGTCACTTGGGCAGGAATCTGGGCTGGCTTTTGAGCTGTCCTCAGTCTGGGTCTGCCTCTGTACCACCCTTAAGTGGGATAGAGAGGGTTTTTTTGAAGAAGAAACGGAACAAATTGTGGAAGCTACTCTTCAGTGAGGTAAATACAAGGTTAAGGAATCAAAATGAATGTGGGCAGAAATGGATCCAAATTTCTACTGGGGCTCTAGAGACAGTTGTGGTCTTAGCCATCTCTAAGCATGTTCAGAGCTTGCTGGTTGCTCACAGAGCTCAGGTGGGTGGTTAAGAAGCGCAGGAGAGAGGATCTTGGTCTATGCCACAAAGCCATGACAGCCCTGCCCCTCTGTGTTAGGGCACTGACACACCCAGCAAGGGCCACTTGCATTGCACCACCAGAGCAATGACTGTGAAGGGTCTCTGCTGCAGTTCTGTGGGCACTGAAGGCTCTTTCCTTTGTCCTACTCCTGCCTGACTTGTTTCAGCATTCTCTAACTTGGGGAGCATTGCCCCATGGGTTCTGACTCCAGCCACAGTGCTGCTGATGCACTTTAATCCCTTAATTTTTGGTTCTAGTTCAGTCTCAATTAAACTTGCATTTATTGAGAATGGGGGTGTTTGGGAAGGTGGATGCCCCTCTTCTTTCCCATGTGTTGGTGGTATGAGTGACTTCAGGTTGTTGCTGGCGATCTGGGTGCATGGTATATATCCCTTTTGTAATAACCCATGCAGCTTCCACCAGAGGACTGGATGGGTCTGGATCCCCAGAGCCAGTCAGGCTCCTGCTGTGTAGGGTGACAGTGCTGCTGAGCCAGGGGCAGCTACTGCCATAAGCAGCCCTGATTCTCTTCCCTGCACTCTCTTTGTCTTGGTACTTGTCTGAGACTGTGGTTAGCCAATTCAGGGAGCAAAAAAAGTCCCAAATTATTTCCTTTTTTGGAAGAGCAGCTCTTCTGTCGGTTGGTAGAAGCCAGGGGCTGTGGTCAGGGATAGTATCCTGTGCTGGGGTGAAGTGTCATCTCTTCCAGCTACTCCTGACCACAGGTCACATCCTCCCGCAGATCCGATGCCCAGAACCCTCCCTTCTCCCGAAACAGCAGGGATTAACTAGAGCTCATTTCCTAGTAGGTTTTTCCTCATCTGTGTTTTCAGGGGGTGGCACACCTGGTCCTTCTGGCAGATGTGTGGTGGTGGTAAACGCTGGAGGGAAGGGGCAGCACCGGGCGATGTGAGCGGTGGCCAAGCTGCCTCCTACATCTGCCCAGCTGCGGCTCAAAGCATGTCTGACCTCAGTGGGGCAGCGGTGGCGTCTCTGACTCGCCAGTCTCCGTGACACACACGATGTTCAAAGTGCCTTTGCATATAGGAAGTAGTTTAATCGGAGTTTAGTTCACTGCTTCAGCAAATCTGACCAGAGTCTGCATTGTTAAGTGTAAATGTCACACACGCAAATATAATAACATCTGGTTTAAAGTGAAAAGAGTGAGGAAATGGGTGTTGTGGTTAAAATAAAGTCTGCATCCTGAAGTCACTCCTCCGCAGCTAGGTTTTGTTTGGATAGATTCAATGTAACCTGGAATATCAAGACTCAGATTGTACATGGGAAATTAGGGCAAAGGCAGAGTTTTTGCCATAACCCTGAACTTTCTGCCCAGGTCATAAACATTTTGTAGACATTTTTCCTGTCTCCAAATATCCTTCTAGCAAGTTCTCCTCCGTGATTCACTACCCTTTACTCTGGTGAGCAGCCCTATGGGGATATCCATGTTGACTTCAGATTCTGATTTACACCGTTAGGATAAATTGAATCACAGCCCATCTTGAATGGGGCCCATTTGTTAAGAAAAGACCACCTAACTGCAGGCAGCTGCAGAGAGCTGCTGTCCCAGTGCTCATGGCCAGCAGTCTCTCGAGGAATTTGGTGCCATGCATGTGTAGCTGGGTCATCCTCCAGCTTTTCCTGTTACTGTAGCGCTGTGTGAAGGAGCATACAGATGTATTTTCTATAGATCACTGCAACTCTCACAAAACTCCATCCTGTTTTTGGCAGCTTTCAAAACTGTGTGCTTGCTCCAGATTTTTGGCTCTCTCTGGTGTCGTGGGAAGTGGAGAGAGTTTTTGATAATGTATGCTGTGCAACAGTGGATATGCTGTCACAGTGTGCAAGGGATTAATGTCATTTTCATATGGCCTAGAAATCTTAACTTTTAAAACTAAAATGAGAAACAAGTAAGCTTCCTTTTTATGCCTTTAGGACAAGAAAGTTTTGGGTGCTTGTATCTTTCTTATTAGAAACCGTTTGATATCACTTTAAAGGATGCTGGACACGTACGCCGATTACATATTTATCATTTAGACAGAAGCCTTGCACAACCCTGCAGGCCTTTTAAACTCAGCATTAGCTTGAAAACACAATATATGAAGCCCTATCAATGCAGCCTATCAGGATAACTAAATATTATGCATGAAGCAAAATATTTCCCTTTCATTATGAAAATAAGTGTTCTCTGCAGTGTCACGCTTCAAGCATGTTGTTCAAAAGATGTGATCAAGACATCAAAGAAAGGAAAATGATTAAGATAGCAGGAACTAAACCAGCTGCCTTTCCTTTGGTAATTAACAGACCATCTCATGCATTGCCCTGCTGAAATTGCAAACTTTTTTCCCCCTGAGAGCTGTGTTCTGGAGTGGGAGTCATTTTACCGCTTTTAAAATGAGCTGTTTAATTTTATGGTCAGAATAAGTCTTAGCAAGAAGCAAGAGTCAGCTTCAGTACTGTGCCATAACCTGGCTCTTTAGTTATCAGAACAATTTAAAGGGTCAGTACTATTTTCTTCTCTGCTTTAGGTGGAGGTCTCTGCCTTGGCACATCTCTGAGGTGACCTGCAGCAGTTCTTTGGACTCACATGTCTCACTTCATGAATGTTGACATTAAAAATCATCATAGGAAACATGAGAAAAACCAATCTGCTTTTGCTTTTGTTTCTTTGTTTGTTTGTTTTCCCTCCACTGTTTTTCTTAGGAAAGAAAGTGAACTGGCCGTAGTCCTGGGCTTGTGTAGCTGTGACAGCACAGGGTATTTACTTAATTTCTTTCCTGGGTTTTTTGGTTTGCACTGCATTATCTGCCTTGCCCCTTTGAGGCCAGCTTGCATCTGCCTGTCTGTCTCTGAGTGTCAGGGCTGCCTGTCCCCATGCCATGTCATTAAGGTATTATTGTCCTCCTCTCTCTGGGATTCACAGTTTCGTCCACAGAAGCAAAATTCTATGCTCAAAGTCTGCAGTTGGACAGGTAACCCAAAATACATTGGCTTTTCCTTCTCTGGAGTTTGTTCAGCTATGGACACACAAAACTAGCTCTAAACCAATCTCTTTGGTTTCTTAATGTCCCCCTTTAAGATAGGAGCAGTGCCATCTCCTCCAGGCAGCAAGGAGAACAACCTGAGAATGAGGTTGCCTGGAAGGGCTCATCTCCTTTGGGATTTCAGCCCCTTGAAGTGAGGGGTATTTGAACTGCAGCTTCCATGAGAGCAATTTCCCAGGGAGAAAAAGCTGTGGTGAAACACCTCTCATGGTGGCTCAAGTGTCAGGAGGCTCAGGAGGCATGGCTTCTGTCCTCATCCCTGCTGCACACTGTTGGTAAATCACTCATCTGATTTTTTTTTCCCCCTTTTTTCCCTCCCTATATTTTAAATCAGAGTAGCAAAACTACTTTATGAAAGGCCATGGTGGCCACTGATGTTTTTCAGCTTGATGCAAGCTATTGTCTTCTCCCTTGTATTTTCCCTACTTCAGTTTTGGGGGATATGATGATGCTTTTCTATCTGTGCCAAACGTGTTCAAGTTAGCAAATGGAAGGTGCCTTCATATGGTCATCCTAGTGATGTGTGCAGTCTCAAGGAGAGACAATACTTGCAAATTTAGATTTGATCCCTGCCCAGCTGTCCTTGGCTGGAGATGTAACAGCAGTGACACCAGGTTTTTAGAGCCAAGTGTTACAGCAGCCTTGGGATTTACTAGATATAAAATATATTTAAAGTATAGTCTGGGGTAAGGCTGCACCTCCTTTTTTGTGTTCTTCCTGCTGATATCAGCTGAAGGTTCAGATAAGGGAGAAGGTCAAAAAAAATTTTTTTTTTTTTAAATTGCTCCATCAGACAGGTTGTAGATGTAAACAAGGAAACTACTGCATATACTATTTGTGACATGATGTTGATTTGTTCCTGGAAAAAAGTTCCTCTTTGCATTTTCTTCCCCAAAATTGCTTACTGCTTTTGTGCCAAGGCATGACATAACCCCATCATCTCTCACAGAGACACTTCACATCAGAAGTGGCGTAATGTTATACGATGTTCTTTGAGTCTGGCCACGGCCAAGCCTCACAGGTCAGAGACAGTGTCAGGAAGGAGAGAAGACAACACCGTTAGCTCTTTAAAAATCTGATGAAAGGGGCAGATAGATCAAAAGAGGAATTTGAGTGGGAGCTGAGACTGCTGGGGGGAGCTAGAAATTCTGCTTCTTCAATCAAAATTGCAGCTTGCCCTGGGCACAGTCTAGAAGTGATGCTTGGTGCCATCTTGCTGTGTTTCTGGGGCTGAGTCTCAGTGCCAAATCCACCCAGCTTTGATGATGGAGAGAGGTGCGTGGGAGTAGAGCATGCTCAGCACTTTGCAGGATGAAAGCTTTTTGTCAGCTTCTGTGAAGTAAGGTCAGAACTTGGGGACAGAAGTGATGGGTGCTGAACAGCTTGAACAAGGGAGAGCAGGCTTTTTTCTTTCTGTTCACAGTTGTTCCCTCCCTCAGTGCTTTTCTCCAGCTGTAATTTTGTCATTATGTGCAAATTGGTTACAGTGATGCGTGCTTATCAAAAACCTTCATTGTGCATTCTGTAGTCCCCAAATTGTCCTTAACTCCTGTTGTGAAAGAGTGTCTGTCTGCAACTGAAGTGACCATGGCTAAAAATGTACATTTTTAACTTTCATTTCAGTGAAATGACACAAACTTGAATTGTCATTGCAGTTAATGCTCAATAAAAAAGGATGTTTTTCCTGCTGAGAGGTGGAAAAAGGCTTTTGTTTGAATTTATTCCTCTGGAATAAAACGCAGCATCTTGTGCAGAAACTAAAAGCACTGTTGAAAAATGCTGAATGCCACAAATAAGTAATTTGATTTAGTTTTAAAAAAATCTGAAAGGAAATCGCTCCCAATTTTGATCAACCTTGTCCTAGAAAAGGAGAAATTATCTCTGTGTGTAACATAAAAGGGAGCTTAAGCAGTGGCCAAAATAACCAAGCCATCTAGCTTTAAGCTTCCACCCGAGCTTTAAGCTTCTCTGATCTATTCCATTAAAATTCGCTCTTGGAGATGATTTGATAGGGCAGCCTTCTTTCTCTTGGATAAATGAGAAATTTAGCTGGAAGTGAGGTCTCTGTAGGATGCCCTGGCTCTGTGGCCATGCAGAAGGGACTGCAGTGGGAGGAGGGGGCACCATGTCCTGCTAGATCTGTTCAGCTCCTGCCGGGCAGCTGGGGACGTGCCACCACCCCAGTGATGGCTCGCGTGTCTGTCACTGCTGCCTCCCGCCTTATCAGGAGGAAGGTGAGGGAGACACAGAGTACTGATATCCACAGGGCGAGAAGGTGTCTCTGATGGTTTTGAATTCCAGGCATTTCAACTCGGAGCTGCTGCAAACCCTTTGTTCTCTGAGCTGCAGCAGTGGCAGTAAGCAGCATCGCAGATGGATAACTGCCTTGCACCTCTGCAGTGACTGTACTGGCTTTTGGGAAGCAGTCTAAGCAGGGCTCCCAAGTGGCTCACTCAGTCTCAGCTGCTGGCAGACTTGGAGGCAGTTTCCATGGGTTGAGATCTTCTGCTCTGCAACGAATACCCTTTCTCAACTTACAGTTTCTGATGTAGCATGAAAGGATCCTTGATCTCTCTTAATCTCTTATGCAGCTTCTTCTGTTAAATCCCTAAGTTCAAGTTGGCCAATTCCTTATTCTGAATAAATTAAAAATATCTATCTTTAGTCCTCTTTGTAAGAACTTGAGGTTTACTTGGAAGATACCTCTGCTCTTCTCCTGGTGCTTGCAGGCTGCAGTCTGTGATCTTGTCATACCCTGGGTAGTGCCAAAAGCAGGGATATTTGGAAATATTCCACTGCAGTGGAGGGCAGTCCTGGCAGGGGCAGTGTGTCTGCATTAGAGGACCAAAATAGTGATGAGGGAAGGGCTTGGACAGTGTGCTCTGCTGGGTGATGTACGTGACTTGAGACAGCTGCAGACTCTGTTGGTACTTGTTGGTGGAGATGGTTTAGAGACTTCGCACAAAGCCCTCCCCACCTGAACAGGCTGAAGGAGAGGAATTTGGCACACTGGTTTCAGGCATGACTGCTGTCTGTGTAAAAAAACAGACGTTTTAAGTGCTTGTGATCAGAGGATCTTGTTCAGGCCTGGTATCATGCTATTCACTTCAGCTGGTTACTAATCCTGGCACTGAGTTTGACCCTTAAGCTTTTTGTTTTTATCATGTGCTTTGATACAGTAATAAAAATACTGACTGCCTGGCAGAACTCCAGGGCTTGGCTTTATATTCTAGCAACCGCGAAACGAATGTGCTTGAAAGTGGTTTTATGCTGCAGGATATTGTCCTTTCCCCCTGCACCCCCAAGATTATTTTAAAGCTCTTATTCCCTGTTCCGTGGACAACGCTGCCCCTTGCACATTGTGCAGAGCAGGTTCATCCCAGGACTGACCTTGTCCCAGGACTCAAACCCAGGTGTATAGAAACACAGGACTTCAATGGCAATAATGCCTCAGGCTTCTTTGGAAAGGAGATGGAGTTGGAGGTGGGTCAGGGCCTGGGAGGCCCCTTTTTCCCCCGTGATGATGAAGCCTGAGCTTCTCTCCCCATCAGACGTGACTAGTGTTTGAACTTTCTGAAGCATTTGATACTGGGATATCCCATCCCTGCTGGGCTGGGAGGCCGTGCGTGTCTGTGTGCCTGCACATGCAGCGAGACGAGTGCTTTTAGAGAAAATCCCTGTGCGTGACTGAGCTGTAGTGCCCTCGTGCCAGGCGAGTCTTTGGCCTTTTAATATATCCTGTAGGGTTTGAGTGTGCCACAGAGACTCCAGTGAGTTCATTCTGCTGCTTGCAGGGGCAGCTTTGGTTACATGGGGCACACTGCACTGCTGCTGCATTTCAGCAATGTGCCCTCTTAATATCAGTCCATATTAGCTTTATTTCAGTGTTACCTGAAAAGTTGTTAATTTAAGTATAAATGTGCCCTTGATACTTCCTTCACAAGCTGTTCACTCTTCATTTCTGTGAATAACTGTCTGACAGCTCCTGAATTTTAAATCTCTGCTCTACAGTGCCCCTAGAATTGATTTTAGCTAGGTTTAACCAGACCTCCCCTTACAATGCTGCTGAGCTGGAGAGTAGGTCAGTCTCCCAGATTATACCCTCCGTTGCTGCAAGAGAAATGGAAGGAACACACTTTACATTTGCTTTGTAGAGGGAAATTACAGCTACTGCTCTGCCTCATTCCTGCCAAAGGGCAACTTCTTTGCAGAGGGACGTTGCACCCTTTAGGAGTGAACTTGCCTGTGCTGAAGTGGATAGACAGGACTTACTACTCTTTGAATGCAAGTACTCAAAGAGAGCATCTTTTCTAGGCCAAGTTAGGGCGTAGGAGTTGAGTCAGATGTTGTTAACCTTGGGGGATCCATCATGCCCTACAATAGGTAAGTCCCCAGCATCCTCCTAGAGGAATTCTGCTTGATCTGCTGCCCAGCATGAGGAGCTGAGCTGGAGAATTCAGTCCTGGTCCTTCATAGGACATAAACAGCTGCAGGGACTGAACCCACTTGGATTCTGCCTGTGGTGTCTATTTTGTTCCAAGTGCTGCTAATAATCAGGCAAATAAAATTATTAGTAAGAAAAGGAATTTGGTTTATTAGAAGCATGTTCCAGGAGGGTTTTATAGCTCTGAAATAAAATCTTGCCAACCAAATAACTATTGCAGAGTGAAGAGGAATGCAGTAGCCAGCTTGGCAGTCAGTAGGTGAGCACTGCCTACAGTACAAGGCTGGAAATAAACTTGGTATGGTAATGCAGTATTTTGTAGCCATATTGCTTTATTTTCCTGGAAAAATGTCTTGCCTCCAAAACATTTTTTCTTCTGTCTTGTGCCTGGCACTGTCAAGTTTACGTGTCCCAGCTGTGTGTGCCAGTGCTGGTATTCTCAAGCCTGTGGATTCCCTCTGCGTTTCACCTCCTTGTTTCATGTGTCGTTAAGACTTAAGCACAAGATTTGCTCAAACGGTTTTTCTTACCTTGTTGGAAAAGCGTCTCCAAATCCCCTCACTTTCAGATGCCATCCCCTCAGCTTTGAGCCATTTTGGTTATTTAACTTCAATTCAGTTTTCCTCTGGAAAACCTATGGTTCTTTTT
Organism: Pseudotriccus pelzelni; assembly: GCA_035584735.1. NCBI lineage: Eukaryota > Metazoa > Chordata > Aves > Passeriformes > Tyrannidae > Pseudotriccus > Pseudotriccus pelzelni. The sequence goes on along the minus strand of JAWMRA010000162.1, from coordinate 24,204,470 downwards.
AAGGCCATGTTCTCATGTTTGGGAAACACCTGTCATGTTTCACAGTTACAGTTCAGATTGGGCCTCTCATGGTCTGCATCCTCACATCCGTCCCACTGGCATCAATGGCCAGACTGTTTCTATAGCTAGGTGTGTCCAGTCTCAGACACGTGTTTCTGGAGGGTTTTCCTGTGTGACACAGGAGAGATGCTTTTACCTTCTTAAAGGAGGTTGTAGGTTCATTGCAATCTGCCGCCGTCAGCTGCCGATTTTTAGGCGGTAGTGACAGAAATTATATTTCCTTCTCATCCTCAGCTACATGCTGATTATAGCAGCTGTGTTTGTTTCTCCATGGGAGAAGAGGAGGGAAGGGAATGGGAGTCCAGCTAGTTGGAAACACCTTAGAAGCTATGCATGAACTGACTGTATCCCTTCCACTCCCTGGTTAGGGAACAGAGACCTTCGGAAAATGTTGCTGTTGTTTTTTCTGGGATGAGGGAAAACCCAAGCCTTGCATGCCAGATTTCCTTTCAAGGCAAAAAGAAAGAATAAAGCGACATGGCTAGGATATTATCTGGATCGTTTTTAATGTCACACCTCGATGGAGTCTGAGGTTATTAATGGGGGGATTGACTCTCAATATTGTGGCCAGATGCAGAGGTTGGCTGAGCTCCCTTGCTTCGGAGCTCATTTTTAAATCATGCTCTGAAAATTTACTCTGCCAAGGAGATTTGTAGTTCAGTGGTGTTTTGGAGTTAGCTTTAGAGCTAAGGAGGGTTCCTGTGCCAGCAAGAAGATAGCTGGGTCTCCAGTCAGGTGTTTGTTTCAAGTGGGCTGGTGGACCTGTTTGAGTGGCCAGATCTGCAAATGGGAGTTGATAACCCTCTCCCATAGATGGGATTTCTCTGAGCTCCTGGAAAAAACTTCATCCTCTTTCGCCTGTCCTGCTCCTTAAATCCATGAGACTGAAATGGGGCTAGTCAGCTACAAGTGTGACAATTTTTTTTGTTTTCTGTGGTTTTGCCTGCATGAATTTCTCACTGTGATAGTGACTTGCTGACTTGGAGGGCTGGTGACATGCTTGCTGGCTGTGGTTCTTTGTGGTTGCAAGCTAAGAGGCAGCGCAGTTGACAGACCAAAGCCATGTGGCATCTTTTTCAAGAAGTCCTGGCTGCTGAGAGACTGCAGTCATGACCTGGCTTTCTTGCCATCATGAAGGGGCTGCTTCAGATCTCTCCCTGGGCTGCACTACTGGCAGTACGGCATCTACAGCTAGTGTGGTTTAACAAGGGTTGGAAATGTGTATAGGCTGCTGCAGCTGTGGCAAGAAGTGAGCCAATATGGAGAGGATTCAGTCATCTCCAGCTGAAAGTTGGCAGGTTTTAACTGATGTGTGAAATGGAGCAATTCATGTGTGCTGAGTTGTGGAGATGTCGGACTGGAGGGCTCCTGCTCATCTTTGCAAGGCTGGAAGAGCATCATCATACTTGGTCAGAGTTGTAGAACAACGGCATGGGACTCTTTTTGAGAAAGCTCAAAATTATGATGGAAGGATGACAGTTACCAAGAGTTAGGGTTTTCAACAGAGCCCTCAAATCAATAGTTGTAGAAGTCCAGGAGCTGTAATTTGTAGCTTCTTTGGATAAAGTGACAGAGAGGAAGACCTTGACAGTAACAGGCTGCAAGTCAGCAACAAGCGTTAGGTGGAGTCCTAAATCCCAATGAAATCTCTGGAATTAATGCCCTTTCTTGAAGTGTAACATGTCCTTCAGTGCCTTGTCAGGCTGAGTCTCCAAGGGACTACTGTTGGATCTCCACAGACCGTTTAGTGTCTGCCCTACACTTTCTGGGAAGATTTCCACTCCTGAGCAGATGCCATTTATCCATTGGACTGAAGCAAAATACTTGCCATCTCAGAGCTGGAAAAGGAATGGTTGCTAGGGAGATATTTTTTTGTTACTGTGAAGAACTGGAAAAATCAGGCCATCTTCTCACCATCAAGTGAGATGTTCCTCTGTGTTTTCAAGCCTCGAGGAACTTTTTGGCTGTCTTTCTGCTGCTGATGGAGAAGCCTCACAGGCAGCTCAGGGAAGCAGAAATCATGTCCTCTGGAGCACAGACAGCATAGGACCCAAACGTGCAGACCAAGTTTCCCTCTTGTCTATCCCACCCAGGCAGCAGTCCTGGACTTGCTGAGACACTCCTGGAGAATGCTGATGGGAGCAGTGGTTTTGCCCTGTGGTCAGCTGTGTCTCAGGGCTCGTGGTTATCTTCCACTAAAACTACCAGTCAGCTTTCCAACTGGCCTCCTTTGCTTACCCTCAAGAGGAATTTGGATAGTTAACAGAGAGGAGAGACTGTGGGAGCCTTATGGTGTCTCTCTGGCACCCAAGCCTGTGGCTTTCTCGTCCCGTAGCGGTCCTGCTCTCATTTTGTCTGACTTTGTCCCTTCTCTCAAATGAGGGCAGCCACAGTGGCTGTGTCAAACAGCATTTGCTGTGTCTTGTGGAAGACTTGCAGCTTCCAGTGGGATTTGGTTGACCTGTGAGCAGATCCCCGCCCCGGATTGTCTTTCTGTTTTTTCACATTGGAGACTGCCCTACTGGCCTCTAGAGTGATGAATCACCCCATTACTGTGCCTAGGGCATGTCTAAGATGCCCATTCCTTCTACCTGAGGCAGACTAGGGCAAATCCTGGAGCTAGTGGCCCAGTGGAAAAGCTGAGGGCAACCCCTCACATTTAATAGTCTACATCTGGCGGTGTGTGGGCAAGGATTTATTTTTACCTGTGGACATGCAGGTGGAGAGCCAGCTCACATCAGCGGGCTGAAAGCAGAGCTGGGTGCATGGAGAATGTGGAGCTGGAACCCAGAGACTTTCCTTTACACCTCAAGTTGATTGGCCTGGCAGCCCATCTGCTCCTGCTGCAGAGTGGTGCACAGAGGTGGATGGAAAAGGAAGCGCCCTGCTCGAGCATGGGATGCTGTCACTCTTATCAGACCCACTGACAGCACCCATCTGTGAATCCAGCGATTTTACATCCGTCTTTGTCTTGTTCCAAGGCAACGAGTGGTTTATATTTGAAGAGTATTAATTTTATATTACTGAACCCTTAAGAAAAAGGCACAGTGGGCCAAGTCCTGCTAGTTTTACTCGTATTTCACAGGGTTGAGGAGGGTGAGATTTAATCCCCTTTGGATATACCTCTACTGGAGGGGCAGTTGCAGCGGAGAGAAAAGAGGCAGGGGAATTACAACACTGGGAAATAAAAATCCAAGCTCTGCCCTGAGCCGTTTTGCAACGAGGCGGTTCAGGGTGCGAGTTACGATGCTGTAATTCACACCTCAAGTGTTTTGTGGCATTCAGCCACTGCTTTGACTGCTTCATGCCCTGCACACAGAGGGGGAATGATTTCTGCTCAGCTTGCCCCTTGGCTAGCTCAGTCCTCAAGTGGAGATGGCTGCATGGAGATGGCTGCAGGGCTTGTCTCTCCCTCCGTTGTTCTTTATTTCAACTTTCCCTTTGGCAGCCATCTCTCTAATCCAAATTGACTTTGGTGCATCCTTACCTTTAAGCCGTTTCCCGGTCCCAGCAAAAAAACAAGGACGTGTTAGGTACCTTAGAAGCTGCACATTGCTCTGTTGTGTCTGCACTGCTCCTGTTCCCTGCTAAAAGCATTTGGGGCAGTAAGGGTTGGTGCCAGGGAGTCTGAAATGGGTCAAGAAGTTGAGCACATCCATCTTTATCTCAGCCTTCTGTTTCAAATCCGTCTGTAAGAGCTGATGCTTAGGAAAAGGATTTCTAAATCAGATAATTTTTAACTAAAGGCTGGGCAGGAGATGCAGCTCACTTCAGGGATGCAGTAACCCATTTGCTGCCCTTGGGTGTGACAAAGGTTGTTGCTTGCTTGTCTGTCTCTCAGGACACCTGTGGGGGCAAAATGTTTCTGTGCCTTTTGTCCAGCCCATCATGTACCTGTGCCTGGGAGTGTGTTGGCAGAACAGCTGCATGCTGAGAGCACAGCTCTGAAGCCAGCAGTGAGCCAGCTCTTAAAAAATGCCTGTCCTCTCCCCAGACTCCATAAGCACAAGTTTCTGTCCTGTCCAAGGTCATTAAATGCACAAGCTGACTATGATCCACACTGTGCTCCTGCAGGCTGTTGATGTGCTGACAGTCAGGCTGTCAGGGTGCTGTTTCACATTGTTATCTTTGCATATCTGCTTCACAATAAATTATAGTGGTGCCTCCATCTCCTTCCTGTTTAGCATTTCATAAATTAGAATTTAAAATCACTCTGGGGACCCAGGTTAAAAATTTTAAATTCTTTGAGGGAGGTTTGGAGTCAAATCCTCACAGTTTAAAAGTGTCAGGCACGTGGCAATGTTACATTTTTAGCAGTGATGCTGTGCTGGAGCTAATGTGCCATGCAAAGATTTGGGGCTTTTGGGTGTGAGTGAGCTGACCCAGCAAAGCTGCTTTGTTAGGCACCAAGGACTGATAGTGTTGCATCGTAGAGGAGACACAGGTCAGTGCCAATTTGGGAATCTCTGCATCATATAGACCTTTCCTTAATGTACATATACCTTAACATCAGCCTTGTAGATATTAGATGTCTGGCTAGCACAGTATCTTCCTGAAGGCAGAGGAAGAGGCACCTCCAGAGATGGATGTACCTGGATGCCATGTGACTAGAGACAGATCTGAGGTTGAGTAGCTTTGACCAGTTTGAAATTCTGACTTTGGAATGCATAGAACTAGGACTTTTTCTTCCAATTTCCTGCTGTCTCTAGGTAGGTGCAGCTGTATTACTTCTTGAAAACCTGCTCTTACAGACAGTGAACTTTCTGGGCTTTGGGTGGTCACTTAAGCCATTAATAAAGTTTCTATCTTTGCAACACTAGTAATTCTCTTTAAGTGGCTAAGAATGGGAGAATATTCAGGCTTGGGGAATGAAAGGAAGAGGGTTTGTTTATTGTTCTAAGGCACTGTAAACCCTGAATTTGACAGAAATATAAACTCATACAGTCCTTTTGCTGATTCATATTTTATTACTGGTTTTGATACAACATATAATATAGACATGGCCCTAAAAGGCTTATTTCCAATGGGACACATGCTGACTTGCAGCCACATACCCTCCTTCCAAAAATGAGTAACTCTAAGGGTATGTGTGGCTTGTGGCTGGGCTATGACAGGTAAACAAGAAGGAATTAGTGTGGTCACTATCCCTGCCACCCCTGGCAGCTCTGACAGAAAGTGCATTAGCAAAGAGCAGTGCCTGTCTCCAGTGAAGATGTGGAGGTTTTCAAGGGGGGAAGCTGTGCAAGTGACAAAGCCCAGTGTAGAGTGATTGAAACTCCCTGGGAATGTTCTTTACTCCCACACTGCAAGGGTCCAGACTTACGTCAGTGAGCTCAGGTGATGGCTTATACCAGTATGGGAGCAAGGTGTGGGGGCTGATCTGGTGATCATGTCCTTTGGCAGTATGGTTACAACTGTGAGTAATCACCACATCCCCTAATTTGGCATCCTTTCAGGGGCCCATCTCCTTTGTACCTGATGTACAATCTGGGGAGGAGCTGCTTGGTTCGGTGGGCAGTGCAGGCCAGTATCACAGCTTTCTCCTCTGGCTGAAGTACAGTCTCTACAGTACAGAGACTCATCTCTCAGTTCCTCAGCTGGAGATGAAGTTAAACAGCATGACTGTCCTGTCCAGCAGCTATCCCTGTGCGCAGCAATTGAATAGCTTTTCCTACCTTCATACCCTTATATTTGCAGGTTTTAAAGGGGGAGTGACATTTTGAGCAGAAATACCCAAAGCAGAGTATTCCTTCAGGCTGAAAAATCATCTCTTTCGTATTTGTGTATCCTAGCAGGGCAGAAAAATGCCCTCCCATCCACAGAACTGCAGCCTGGTGTGCTAAATAACCGTGGTTTGGACAGTGGTCAGGATGGCTGTGTATGCCTCTGCCTGTGTGTGGCCCGGGCTGCAAACTGCAGGGTTGGAGAGGGGTGGGTTTATACTGCCTGGGATGGTCCTGCGTGTCTGGGGTGGGAGAGGGTGTTCCTGCAAGTGGGAAGGCAGGAAGCCAAGCGTGGGAAAAGAAGGGAAAAGGATGATTGTGAGAAGAGTGAGAGGGAAGGAAAGGGCAGAGACAATAGTTCAAGTTAGCAAAGAGGCAGTGATTGAGGGTGTGAGGATTTGGCAGAGTATCTTCCTGAAAGCCCTGAAGGTCCACAGGAAGAAGGTAATTTTGTGTTTAATTGAATCCCATGCCCTGATGGGAGGGAATCTGTTCTGCACAGGACTCTTGCATCAGTTTTCCCGCTTTGGCCAGAAAACCGGGGATGGGGGTGAGAGTTGGAATACAGAGGGTGCTCCAAAGGTTCTCCTTCTTTGGCATTTTGCAGTGCAATATAGACATTTTTTACAAGACTAGGACACAAAATAATTTTCTTCTTTCAGTCTTGTCCCCACAAGAAACATGGATTTCCCTAAAGCCTGAAGTCAAAGGTTACTGCAGTGAAAGACATTTTTCCAGTGACTTCAGCCTGGCATCTTTCTGGGGTTATGGAAATTTATTCGCTTTGTTCCAGGAGTTGTTTTATTGTTTTCAGGATTGTTCTGTAGAGAAGTACATTCAGTTTTGTATATATAGTCATGCAGTACAATCAAAGGTCTGCATGCCTAGCACATTTGTTGAATGGTGTTTGTATTTTGGGGATAGGTCCGTTTTTCAGTTGCTCTTCTATCATTTTGCAGTTAAAATGCAAATACTTATGATGTCCCTGCCCATGAAAGGGAGGTTGCAGCTGGATGTTCTTTAAGGTCCCTTCCAATCCAAACCATCCTATGATTCTGTGATCTGTCAGCGTGTTATGCTGGCAGTTCTGGGATGCTTTCCTGATTGATGTTGTTGATTTCACCTTAAGTTTTATCCTTCGGTTGTGCATGACAAATATAGTTGCACAAACTGGATAGAAATTAGGAGAGGTTTTTTTATCGCACTTAAAGTACTGTGCCCCTCAAGTCTGGCTTTGTGAATCCGAGGGTCTCTTGGTTTACATGAACTTTTTGTTTCCCTCTACTCAAAATAATAATAAAAAAAAAAATCCCACTATACTATGGCAAAATCCCAGGAGAATTTCCATTATTTGGACTAAGAATGTCCCAGAGCTTTGTCATTGTTCTGGGAAGGCCTGGAGGAGTTTTGCGCCTTTTCCCAGGCCCTTGCTTTGCTTTTCCAACACTGCATCTGGGGGTCATATGTAAGGTTACAAATCAAAGCCGGAAGATTTGCATGCTAATATAAACTACATGCAAGTGTTGCTGCAGAGCAGGAATCTTGGATGCTGGAAGCCAAAAGGGAGGTTGGGTTTTAGCAGCGCCGCCTCTTTGCAGTTGTAGGGCAGACTGTGCGGGGAGCACCTTGTCGTTTGTGTAAGCAGGGCTATGTACCCACAGAATGCAAAACTCTGCTCTGGGCCCATCCCTGAAACGGGGGCAGCAGTACCACGCTGTGGCTCTGTCTTGGTGTGGCCCCAAGCTGTGTGTGCTCCAGCACTACATGAGCTCCATAGTTGGGAAAAGGCATCAGTGCAAGCCTGCTGGTACAATGTAGGTGGGCCCTTGTTCTCAGAGCAGAAAGGTACTCAGGGAGATCTCTCACCACAGGCATAAATAACTCCATGCAAAGGTGTGTGAGACTGAATGTTAAGTGGGAAACAGCAATTCCTGGATTGTGTTTTCTCTCTCTCTGTGTCTTGTCCATCTTGATGCATTCAACACAGTAGCAAACAAGTTCTTGTCAGTTCTCATTTGACCAAGCTATTCCTGTATCCCTGACCCCAGGGCACTCACTGACAAAAATATCTTTGCCTGAAGTATCAGCAGAGCTCTACTCATGCTGTTTTAAACATCCCCCAAGTCAACTCCTCTTGAGCCAGAATCAGATCAGCTGCTTCTCTCGTAAGTGTGTCTGATTTGGCAGCATCCTTCTGATATTTTAGCAGTCCTGCTTCCATGTGAGATTTGATCCAGCACCATGAAGGGAATGAAACTCTTCCTGTTTGCTTCTATGGGTTTAATGACTCTGTAGTAACAGTAAAAACCAGAAGCAGGTTGTACCCGTTTGGACTGGGAGTGAATTTATTATACAAACATTGCCCTCACCTGAATGGTGCCAGCACTGACAACAGAAGAGGGATCTTTTATAGCTGGAGATGGGAAGATGTGTTTATAAACTAAGGAGAGATTTTAAAGGCCCTCATATCTGCCTCAATACTTTCCTATTAAAATTAATTTCAGTTGAAGCAGGATGAAGCCAGTTTTGAGTCAACTTTAAAAATTTGCTCCTGTGTAGAGAAGGGCAGGAGGATTAAGTCATCTTCATATTTGAAAATAATTTTAAAAGGTGCTGGTTTTCCTTTGTATCTGTCTTTTACCTTGCAAGTGACACAATGAAGTAGGAGATGAGAAGCAGCTGGCTTAGAGGGACCTCCATTTCACTTCTCCATCCAGCACTAGCATGGAGGATTTCTACATTAAACTATACTCTTCAGGGGTGATATGTTTCTTTTCAGAACAACTTCTGTTGCAAATCAACTCCTAAAACCTCTTTTATGAAATTGATACAACTGTTGTATTCAAAATCGGTCAGGGAAACTTGAAGGATTTGAAATTCAAGAGTCTGTTTTGTCTGCTGATTGTTGCTTTTTCCAATTCTCTTTCTTTTTTTGAATGGAGTTTCTCTTCTTCCACCAGGGCATTCTCATATTTTAGGGTCCTCATGAAACACCGAACATCTGGTGAGGGAAAAGACACAAGCACTGAGTTAAAAAGTCAGGTGGCATCCAGATTTAAGAGGCAGTAAGCTGAAAACTTTCTACCTCGAACTGCAGCTGAATTGTTTTTGTTTGCTTGTCATAAACAGACCCAGGTAGGGTATTTGAGAAGGCCATGAGGGAGGCAGGTTTCATAGAGAGCCTGTATGTTCTTATTTCCATTTTACATCTGTCACTCTATGATTGTAGTGCTCTGTAGGGTTAGATGTTGTGTTTTCTAATAATCTGTCATCTCTTAAATGGGAGAGACTGGGTCTTGTTGTTATTTTGCTTCACAAATAATTCCATCACATATGGAAAGTAAACGCAGGTGTATTGAAACAGATTGGAAACAGAAATTGAGTCCATATTGTGCTCTGTGCAGATGCTCCCTGTCCCTCATGCACACATGTAAACGTCATGGGTGGATGTTGTCCACTTCCCTTGTCTCCCTCCCTTGCAGGGAAGCTGCTGTTCTGTTTCCTGAAGAAGGGAAGTGGTAGCAGGGAAGTAACCAGTCTCTACTAGTCATGTTTCTTATTCTAGTTCCATAAACTGTAGTTATTGGATATGCGGGAGTCAAGATAGTCTTGACAGGTCTTTGATGTGACCGAGGATATCAGTTAAAAACAAACAAAGCCCTGCTAATGCAACACAGATACTCAATGTCTGCAAGGATTAAACACATCATATTCTGCTCACACACCCCTAAGAATGAACTTAAATGAAGTAATCAAACGAGCCTGGCAAGAGGCTTGGGGCTGGTTTGTAACCAAGCTGCAGGGCTCCCAGCCATTCCAGTTCTGCAGCTCTCTGGTCAAGTTATTGTCACAAATTATGGGTGCAAATTCCACTTTTTACCTTTTTGTGCCTCTCATGTTTATTTGCATAGCCATGCAAAGAAGTGCAGCAGGGAGGGTTTTTTCCCTTTTGTCATAGTGTTCTGTTTGTGTGGGACAACTTAACATTATTTTAGCAGGAAGATGCCGGGAAGGCCTGAAGTTAATGATTAAAAACCCAACTTGGCAAATGCCAAAAACCTGAGGAGTGAAGCTGAGACCAAATCAGAGTTTGAGCTGTAGGCTTTAAAACCTCATCAATGCATGAGAAAAATATGGGAGGCTAAGTGTTGTCTTACTGTGCCTGCATAAACACGATGAGCTGGATTCGTCATTCAGACACAGCCCCGTTGTGTGTCTGGTCTGTTCCCCTGAAGGTAGGAAACCAGCAAAAACATCTAGCCAGGTGCCTCCACACTCAGATGAGTTCCTCTTCCTGTGTTCTCAGGGATGTCTGCTGACTGGCTTGAGGCAGTTGTTTGCTATTCTCATTTGTTTTTAAGCACCAGGATTTGGCAAAGAGAAGTGGATTCCATCGCGGTTCATTTTCCATCAGGAGGAAGGTCTGTAGCTATATAGGATACAGTAGTGGTGGGATTTTCTACACAGGAATGGACCCAGCTTGAGTCTTGAGAGTACGGCTAGATTCAGAGCTAGAAATGAGTTTATTTTGTGTGTACTTAGAACAGATTTGGTGTGATATGTCTGAAAGGAGAAGCAGCACTAATCTGGCATTAATCCTCTTGCATTGCAGTTTAGAGATGAAACAAGATCCACAAAAGAAAACAGTAAAGGAAGGAAAACTCTCCTATTCCCCCCACCCTTTTTTTTTTTTAATCCACTCTCTTGTATGTTTAATTAGAGTGTAAATTAGCTTGCAAATTATGATGGAAACTGGAATCACTGTGTCCTGGTTTAATTGCCTGTGTGGTGGCTGCTCACAGATGAGAACTGGCAAGTGCTGTGGCCGTCCAATTTGTTCCCTCCCAGCACACTGTAACTCTGCTCTGCTTCCAAAACTTAGGTATGTGCAACATTTGTCCATGAGGCCCGTGGGTCATTCTGGCTTTTTCTCAGTTACATTTTCCCTGTTGGTAATGGAAACACGAGCTGGGTAGAGGGGTGTCCATGAACTCACATCTGCTGGATGAATAAGCCAGACGCCCCGCACCTGTGTGCAGGCCACGTCAGCCCATGTGCTTGGGACTGCTCTGAGGCACCCTGCCACGCCAGCAACCTCCCTGCAAGAAGCTTTCCTCTTTGGGGATCCTTGGGTGTCATGTTTCTTCTGAGTTTCATCTCTGTTTCTCAGCTCAGTCTTCGAAATCCTGGGGTGAGAACAGCTCTGGGCTGGGTTTGAAAACAGCTGTTCCTTGGCCCTGCCCCTGCTGAGCTGTGGTACCTCAGAGACCGTCCTGCTGAAAGGTGACATCATAGCATGGCACCAGTGATGGACTTACCATGGGCTTGGGGCTGGGGGTCTGACTTCATCTCTGTGGGAATTTCCCAGGTCTCACAGTGCTTTTCAGGGCCTTTTGGATGCTGGTGAGCTGGGCAAGAAGCCCATGTTGCACTCACCGAATTCAGAGTCAGACGTGATCCAAGCCAAGTGAAGGCACAGGTGATGTGCGCAGGAGAACTTTTATATTCTCTGTGCTTATTCCTGGGGGATTTGACTCTTCCTGTTGCCATGCTGCCCCTTGTATGGGGCAGGAATTGAGGACACTGGTGACCCTCATCCTGGGGAAACCCTGGCTACTGGTTCCAGTGTCTTATGGGTTGGAAGAAGGTACCTGAAATGAACCACACTGAATCAGAAAGGTGAACAGCTTTGGTCTTGTGAGTACCAAAATTGCAATCTCTAGGCTGTTATCACTCCCAGTCTGGATCTGGGCCAGCACTGATTTGTGCTCATCAGCACATCTTTGACGTTTAAAGTGGTTGTGCAAACAGTAAGTCAGTGCAGTGGGTGTACTCCACTAATTTAGGACACAGATGTATGTTGACTTTGCTGCAGTTTGAGTTGTTTTAATGTAAACTCCACCAGCTAAATGAACCAACCGAAATTTCTGCAAGCCCTGCAGGAGCTGGGCTGACTTTGCATGGAAGTGGACCAGGGAGTGTTCACATGCAGAGCTGTGCTGGTGGAAAGCTTCCAGCTCACAGGTGCTGATAGCATCTGAATACGGGCAAAAAAGTTCGTCTTTTCCAACTCAATCCTGATTCACTGGAGGACAAACATCCAACACTTAATAGGAGACTTTGAAGAAGCTGACGTTTTCCAGGATAAAAGGGGGTATCGTGATGGTATCTGCATACAAATTGCACCATAGCATTGTCTTTTGCATTCATAAAACTGTCTTAATAGCTGCTATTTACTGTAATTACTTATAAAAGGTTAACAGCACCCTCTCTTATGTGTGCAGGGATATTTCTGTTCTCTGCTCTTTAATCTTCTCTTTGCCAATAGCTTGTGTATTTGTGCATGTTCTTATCTTGGTCTCATCAAAGGGCTCATTTCAGACATTTGTTTTCCACTCTTGCTCATCTGGCTGTAGAAAACAAAACGTTAGCGCCTAAAAAACCAATTGAAAAATCGGTCACATGAGAGTAACCTGAATTCATTACCTCTGGGGTTTGTGCCAGATGTAACTGGATATTTTCCACTGAAAACGAGGCAGTCAACGATAAAGTCATGCCCAATGACGTTTGAGTGAACGCATTTTGTAGTAGGAAGGCACCTCTCCTCCCTTGGTATAGGCAGTAAAGGGAGAGCAGTAACTTCAGTTTACAATAAATTTTCTGCTTTGTGGTGGGTAAAATAGAAGTTTCCCAGAGCTAGAATTAAACAATAATTAGCAGCTGATAAAATCCCCCTGACACTCTGCACCTTCTTTCCTAAGGCGTAAATATTAAGAGCTGCTTATCAAGCTCAGTTTCTGATTAATATTCTACAGTCTGTACAGGCCCGCTTCTTGTTTTTCTGAAGAAGGATTTATTTTAAAATATAACAGTAGACCAAAAAAAAGACTGGATTTTTGAAATTAAAGATTGAACTTTCTTAGTGGCTGGAGCACCCAGGGATTGTTGCAGTGAGTTGTTTGTAATTTTTTACTTCAATTATCATTCAGTATTAAGGACTTCATGTTAAAAGATTTTTAATGTGAAGCATTTGAATAGCATGTGTGTTTTGACTGTAATAAATATGGCAGATCTGCATAAAGCAGATCTTTTTACCTTTAGTAATTAATTATTGTAGTAATTTGTAATTTGCAGTCATAATTGTGCCACAGTTCAGTTGTGTGCATGTATGAACTGTCGGAAAACACGGTACTCACATGAACAGCTTGCTCCAAGACATGTAAGGTACTTTGATTTTATCTTCTTTCATAAAAAAACAACCCAAAGCCAAGGACCTGGGACTCTCCCATGGGCAGGACCAGCTGTGTGCTGGAGTGGTGGCTGGTGTGGCTCAGTTTTGGGGAGTTGTCAGATGCCACAGAAAACCCTCCCTGGGCTCTGCAGGCAGTCTGCGAGAGCGATGTTGGCTCTGCTGGGTGTTCGAGCGTGGGATGACTCTCCGTATTTATCTGATATTTCCTGCTGCCTCCTTGTCCCATTGCATTTCCATGACCTTGGGCTCCCCCAGGACTGCTTTTCTCCTGCTCCTCTGGGATATTGTTGATCACTTTCACAGCAACCCATTTTAAGATCTGAGAAAAAAAATGGTGTGGTAAGCTGATGTAATGTTTGCTGCTCATGAAAAGGTTATGGGTCTGACCAAGGCAGCAGAAGCGAATAATTTCCAAACTCTGATCTCTAGGGGAGAGAAATGTGATATCTAAGCCTTTCAAAACCTCTATACCTTGCATTTATAATCTGGCATTTTACAGATCTTTTTCAACCAGTTATTCCCCGTGGTTTGAAGTGGTGGCTTTTGAGAAGCAATTTCATTTGCACAAACAAGCAAAAAAAGATCAATAGCCAGTTTAGATTTTGCACCTGCATCCCACCAAGCAGATTTTGAGCCCATTGGTTTCTCACTTCACATAGCACCAGGTTATGATTGAAAAGGCTTTTTTTGCTTCTGCTGTGATCTTTCCATGAAATAGAAATCAGTGCCTCTGCATGCTGCCCAATCCATCACTTGCTGAGCTTGAGGAGACCTTAGGCTTAAGAAGATTTAATTGCTGTCCTAAATGTGCAGCACAATCCTGGCTTGACCAAAGTCAGTGGCAGCTTCATTCCCACAGAGCCTGAGTTTCAGAACTGGGGCTGTATCCGCACCATGTGTTGGGGTCCTGCTCCTACACCTGTTCCCTGCACCAAACAGATCTGGCCTCTTGCCCAGAATATTCCCTTGCAACCAGCTCTGCCCCCTTCTGTGCCATGGGGGTGTTGTGCCACTTACTGCACCACCAAATCATGCTGGACTCTTGAAGCGGGATTAAATCCTGTCTGGATTAGATCTTGATCAAGCAGATTTGCAGGCTGTTAAGAATTTCGCAAAACTCAGTTTTTGTGGGTTCTGAAGAGTAACGTGGGGAAGCCTAAAGTGCCATGAAATTAAAAAAGCCTGGATGTCTGTGGCATATGTGTTTTGTTTCTAGTTTCTGGAGAAAAGATGCATATTTAAAGAAAAATATAATCTTTATTTGCATGTACAATATGTTTCTCCTCCTGTCTCATCCCCTTTGTGAGAACTCAGGGCCAGAATTACAGTATCTGAAGTTGCTTTTGGATGCTATTCAGCTCCCATATGTCATGATCTGTTTTTAATCAGATGGGTTTTCCATCTGAAAGTAGCTGTTGGACAGAGAATGGGTAGAAATATTTCTGTGTGAATTAGCTCAGACTGAAGCTACAAACTTTTTTCTTTTTTTTTCCCTTCACAACAAACACATGGAAAAATATTCTTCAGAGTAGTGTAGTTGGCCTGAAAATTGGCAACAGCAGCTTCCTTCCCAGGCTCTGATTCCTCTGCCTTGACTGTGTGGGTCAGATCTTTAAAAAGGACCTGAAATCTTCATGTTACACAGTCTTACCTCCCCTCCATGAGGCAGGGCAGTGTCAGTGTCACCTTGTGTGTATGGGCATTGAGGGAAAGGAGGTTGGGTGGTTTGGTTTTCCAGAATTGTGAGACACAACTGAGTAGTAACCTGGGTTTGCCAAGAATCATGCTCTTAACCCTGGGTAGTCTTCCCTTTGCCAGCCTCTGCAGATACGTTTGATATGATGATGAGAGGGGCCCCAGATCTCTTTAACAGCCTGTGCTCAGCATGTCCACTTCTTGAATGCCATGAAACTGGGCTGCACTAGATGGGGAGCAGCCTCGGGGACTGAATGTGGTCTAAACAAGCAGAGAGGAAAGTGTGGCTGCAGGACCTCCGTGGCTCCTGGGATATCAGATGACACCTCTCTCCTCCTAGGTAGGAAAGAATAAGAAAGGAAAAATTCCTCAGCAGTCCTTGGAAAAGCATTGCTAAGCCCAATATTCAACAACCCTCCAGGAATTTTCGTGCAATCATTTTTATCGGTAAAAGCACAGTGGCAATTACCAAGATGGGATAGTGTCCTGGGGAGGATGGAGAAGAGGATGATGCTTATCCATCCCCCATCACTGCAGACAGAGAGCTTCAATTCCATGTCCATGCAAAAGGGAGAGCTGCAGTACTGGGGCTGAGGGAGGAGGGATGCTTTCCTGTTTCCTCTGCCAGATCGTTATCTCACTCCATATGTGAAACCTGGAAATTGCTTTAAAGGCCCAGGAGCTGGCCTGGCTGTGATTTTGTATTGATGTTGTGTAGTCACCCTCAATGAGTGACCTCAGTGGTCACTCTTGGTACCTCCATCCTGTGTTTGCTGAAGCCTTGTGTATCTGTCATCAAGGCAGCAGGACTAGCATTGGCCTGAAGGCAACTGTATGAGAGAGCAGAACCTGGCTCATTTTTTCTCTTTGAAAGAAATGTTTTGGCAGTCCTAGGGTCAAAAGGAAACATTTTTCTGTTATATATATTTTTTTCCTGTTTTATATATATGTATGTATGTGTGTGCAAATTTTTATCACAGCTTCTTGCAAAAAAGTCTTTCTGAAGATGATTGTTTTGGGGATGGACTGCGGTTGGACAAGGGAAATCCTGGGCTTATTCTGGACTTCTCGTGATGTTTTCATCAGTATAAAAAAGCAATGTCACTCTCACTGTCCAGCTTTACATCACCTTCAGATCAGTCTAATGGGGGCCAGAGGTGCTGAGTGGTACGATGTGACTCAGCAAGGACTGTGTGCAGAGACAGGTTGAGTTCCTATCCCATGTGTATGGGTGTGAGTAAGCAATTGTGTTGCATGGCTGTAACCCCCCAGTACCCCTGGAGCCGAATTTGCTTTGAATTTCCTGTTGAACCAGCACAACTTCTTGCTTGAGAAGGGCAACGGCTGCATCTCCATGTACAAAGCTGACCTGGAGCATAGGGTTGCAGATCAGCAGCCCATTATGGGCTGTTGCTTCAGGGGTGGAATAGCTCTCCCAGTCATGCTGGCAACCAGCTCTGGGACCCTCCAAAGAGGATAGAAGACAGGGTATGTTACCACAGATCAGAAAATGTGCTGTCCCTTTATTAAAGCCTGTATCCCAGGGAGAGCAAAATTGGTGGAAACTGGTAATGGACCTCTGCTAAAGGCTGCAACAGGGAAATGGCTTTAATTTAGGCTAGTTCTGCACTCAGGGCCATATTCCTCATTATGAGAAGGAACAGCCAGTGAGATCTGGAATTAACCTATGTTGACTTTTCAGCCTTTGGATGCATCCCATGCTTCATGCTAATTTGTGTTTTCTTTTCCCTGAACAGGTCTATATCATCAATGTAACATGGTCCGACCTGACTTCCCAGATCATCTACCGGAGATACAGCAAGTTCTTCGACCTGCAGGTAAGTCTGTCTTGTCTAACATAAAATATTATTTCTACTCATGCTTCTAGTCGTGTTTCCAGCAGGGTTAATAGTGCCTTTAAGTAAGGCTTTGTGCTTGGTTGGTCTGTTACATGTCATGATCTTGAAACTTTTCAGGCTCTGCCCTTGTAAGGTATAAGATAAGTGGGTGGTATGCTCACAGTGAGTAGCTTGCACTGTAAAGACATTTAAAGCTGACATTTTCATGAATGGTTCCTATTGAAGAGAGGATCTAATTTTAAATACTTCAGATGCACTTAGAACAGAGAGCGAGCTACATTCTGGGCCCCCAGAAACTACTTAGCTAAATAACTGAAAACAACAGAGCTTTTGCACGCTGCCACAGCAGTTCAGTAATGGAGATGGCAGTGGAAACCTTACAGACCCTTCTCTTAACCATCTACTTGGCCAGCCGGTGTCCTGGCTCCTGCTGTTTTGTACAGCTCCTTTGCTGTATTCTGTGCCTGTATATTTAGGTTTCGTTGAAAACTTTCTCACTAAACAGTTGCTGACCGAAGTCTGAAACCAGGAAATGGGAAAAGTCTCACAGAATTTCAGTGTGGGCATCAGCTGCTTCGCTTCTCATAGTGTTAATTTATTTCTGGTAGTATTCCCAGGCACTTGCACGGGTAAGGAGAGCTTTGGGGCTGGTGTCCTGTTTAGCAATAATCAAGATCCATTGATACCTTTGTAGGCAGCAAAATTATAATTGCCTGGGGTAAAAATAAAAGCTGTGGTTTGACAAGCTCCTGAATTTTGGGGGAAAATGTTGATTTTTGGGGCTGGAGCTTGTGTTTGGAGCTGGGCTGTGGTTAGAATATCAAGTCAGTCCTCACAACCAGTGTTAAGGATGTGCACAGCTGACTGTGGTGTGTCCTGGAAAGTAACACTTAATCTTTTTGCCATGTTAAATTAGGAAAAGGAGGATTCCTGATCTGAGATGTCTTGAAGAGCTCTAGTTTCATCATTGCTCCTCTTTATGTTTCATTTCTGGTGTTTGGAAACCTGAGGTTTCTAGCCTGTTTTATAAGCTAGATCATTTATGGCCTCCTGGCCTTTCTGGTGAAAAATGTGACCGTTTCTACAGTCGGTCCTGATTTCTGTTTGCTCTGTGGCTGGAAGATGAGAGAGGGACATTCTTAAACTTCCTTTTGTGCCCATCTTTACTTCTTTTTGGGCTGAAGTGCCAGGCCTGCCAGTGCCTCTGCTGTGAAGAGTGTGTCAGCATCTTCTCTATGTCTGATGTACCTGCTGAAGATGCACAGCTCCCTAGTCATAAACATTTGTTGTCAGCATGCGAATTGTGCCCAAAACTGTTTCTTTCTTTTCTTTTTCTTTTCGCCCCAGTTCTGTTTTCATGTATATGTTGTTCTGGGTCTCCTGGCCTTTCCTGGTAGGTTTGAAAAGTTCCCATCAAGCGTGGAGTTATCAATGGGGTTAGTGTGTTGGACAGGAAATGATGTCTCAATCAGGGAGTGAGTCCTGAAAGGTCCCATTGATAAGTGCAAGGGGGCCTAGCCAGTGGAAAACTCTCGCTTGCATAACGCTTCTCCCCCCACGAGAAAATACGACAAGAAAGTAACAAAATTCCCTTCCTTAACCCTTTTCCCTCCCAGGGATCTCTGTCAGGGCCAACACTGCATGAGCAGTGACAGCCCTCTCCAACAGCCTCTTTAGCCCTCGCAGCATGAGGCGCTCAGTTACAGAAACTGAGGTCTTCACTTAAGGTTTCCATTGTCATGTTTCTGTGAGCAGATCACTGTGTTAATCTGTGCCTCAGTTTCCCACCTCTAAGATGTGGACAAATCCCTGTGTACTCAGGCTGCCATAACGTGCTTTTGAACTCTTGGAAGTGATAGGTGATTTTTTTTTTCCCCCCTCTCATTTCCTCCTGTTACTTTTTCTGGATTTTTGTTTATGCCTGAACATCTCTTAGGTGATGCAAAGGAAACTGCCTTGAGTCTTGAATACCAGCTTGTGTTTACAGCTCTAGCGAAGCCTGCAAAGAGAGTTGGAAAAGGAAGTGAACGTTAGGGCCCTTGGGGTAATCCTCATGTTTTGGGAAACTTATGGCTCGATCTTCAGTGATTCTTGCTCAAAAGCAAATTTGCTCCAGATCAGGGGATAACTTGTGTTTTCCAGGTTTTTGGAGGAACCTTGAACTTCACTGGTTGAACCTGGGTTTGGCAGTCTGATACCAAGAGTGCTAATGTGGCCTTAGCATAATCAGCCTACTTTGATGATGTCCCCCATGTGGCCCTTCCAGCAGAAAATCAAGTAAATGCTTAGGTAGTCATGCTTGGCCAATTCACGGGCATCACTCATGTCCAAAACAGCTGGAATCCACAGGTCTCTGCCAACTCCACTTGCCCTGCTGTGTCAGTGACAGAGCTGCACTTCAGGGCTTCCAAAGCCTGCATGTGTCTCGTTTGCTCCTGACTAGAAGTAGAGGAACAAGGGCTGACCTGTAATGATTTAATCAGGTCTGCAGTATCAGGTGTTGACAGTGACACCAGATAGGACCCATGGGGAAACCTGGGGGGCTGCCCAGGAGCAAGGGAGGAATACAGGTAATTAATTTCACTACTGCATTTTCATGTTTCTTTAAAAAAGAGCCCACCTTTCCCCAAATGGCTGTCTGTGGGAAGTGGCTGACTGTTTTTGAGAGCTGTAGCATTGCTAGATATTGAGCTTTCTGAAATACTTCCTTGTATATTCTCTTAGGCACTGCAAGCAGTAAGAGGCTGCTGTGTCCTAAGGATTCAAATCCCAGAAGTGTTTGGTTCTGCTATTTCAGCAGCACATATGCTTGAATTGGGAGTCAGGTTGTTTTTAAGATGAGGAATAAGGCAGTGTGACTGGACATACCATGGGATTTGTTTGCCCCATGAGGATGTGAAAAGTACAGCAAACAGAACCTAAAGCAACAAGCCAGGTGTCAGCCCTGTGCTGCTTCAGTGAGGCTGGATATCTATAAATACATGTTTCAAATTAAATCAGGGCATTCCTGCATCCTTTAATTGTGCAACCAAGTCACACCTGCTCCTAAGCATAGGTCAAATGATGGCAGCAGCCAATGTTTCAGTAAGTAGGATTGAAAAGATTGAATTAACTCTGCACAGATGAAAGCATCACTATAAATTGCTTGCCAAGTCCAGTTATGTGTTGTTTTTCACCCGGGGGAAATGTTTGCACCTGAGCACCATGTGGGGTCAAAGCTACCTCCTAATGTGATGTTTTAAATGCTGCTTTCTTGTGCTTGCCTGCAGTGCAGAACAGAGGAGTATGAGGAGAGTGATGTAAACATCGCCTGTTGGTAGTGCTGACAGGCTGGTGGCTCACTGAGGCACATTCCCGGGACGCTGTTTGAGGTCTCCCATCATTGCTGATGGATTTTCTGGTGGTGGTTGCAGAATCCTGTCCTGAGGTGATAGTTCAGCTCAGCTCCTGTTGTCCCCAAAGGAGCTGAGAAAGGACACTCTTTTATTGGGATAGCAGAGAAAACTCCTGGCATTTCCACTAGGCAATGAAAGACATCTACAGATGTAAGGCCCATGTTGTTCTTACTGCAAAGTGCTTTTGGAGGCTGTTAGCAGGATAGGGATTTGCAGTTGAGTGTGTGCATAAATAATTACCCAAAGCATAAGGTAGAGAAGTGCAGGGATGCAGCCAGCTCACTCTCCCATGGCTATGCTTGCCCATGGAAAGCAGCCACAAAGTTTGCAGATGGCAAGTATGAAGGGTGGGTCTTGCCCCACTCCCCGTATCACCCTCCCAGTTGCTCAGTAGCACCCTGGGCTTTTTATACCTATTATGACCCCCGGTGGGTGGTGTCTCCCCCCCCCCCCCCCCCGCAAAGGGAGCAGGGAAAATTGGACAGAGCTTCAGTTCCTCATGTCTTAGCTTCAGTCAACAGCAGCTCTTCTGCTGCATTTTAATCAGTGACTCCAAATGTTCTGGTGTGATTCCATGCCTGTGTTACCCAGCGCCTCCAGGCAGAGCATGAACTGGACCAGCACCTCAGCAGAGAGACCACACCCTACGTTCCATGAGGATGGCTCTGTGTGCAGAGCTGGGGTAGGATCCTTTCTCGCAATAGTGAAATACAACTTTCTCCAAGGCAAAACACTGGAGCTGGGTTTAGGAGCATGGCATAATCCCACATTGTGTTCCTGGTTGAGCAAGAGGCAAGTGACGTCCCTGGTGGAGCCTCAGCAGGAATGTTAGGTGGGCAGATCGAAGTTTCTCCACACAATGACCCACGCAGATGTTTTGGCTTCAAGGAGATATCTGAAATGTCACAATTTTGAAAAGGCAAATAAACAAAGCTCTGTTCAAGCACTGGCTTTGTGTGTTAGCACAAAATTATCTGCCTGTTGTGGTCTGCTGATCTAAGCAGGTTTTCTTCAAAGTGGCACAGAAAAAGAACATCACTAGCAGCCAATTAGAACACTAAAAAATAAAGAATATCAAGAATTTTATTAAGAAGAAGAAAGAGATGTTAAGTTGTCTTTGGGGTGATGATAAAATATCAAGAGCTTCTTGTTACTGCCAGGGTCATCCTGATTGTTTATAGTGCTATAATGGAGTAACTGAACGTTGAAGATGGCATTAAACAAAAATGATACTATAAAAGCAGTAATTGCAGTCTCTGTATCTGCTTTTCTTACTCAGACTGGAGTCCATCTGAATGCTGCTGCTATTGATCGTTCTCCTGTTACATGCTCTTCTGTGCTGCTTTCTCTGTTACCCCAACCTCTATCAAACAGCATCTACTCTCATTCCCAGTTAGGTGGTTGTAACCGTGCCACATGCCCTGGGTGTCACCAGGTCACTATGATTTGAAACAGGACCTGGTAGCTTTAGAATACAGGCTTTCTGGTGCAAAGGGGGAATCAGTACGGGGTATCTGCAGGGTAGGTGCCTGATGAGATTCTGATGGAATTGTGTATATTCACTGCTATTAGTTAGTTGGGGTTAATTGCCCAAGTGGAGACCTACAGCCCTAATTGTAGTGGTCCAGTGGAGTCTAACTCAGTAATGATTGTTTTTATAGGACCTGTAGTATTTCATGTTGCAACGTTCATACTTTTAGCTCTGCAGGAGCAGTGAATGGACAAGCTCAAGCATGCACTAAATTTATCAGTGGTGACGAGGATAGGTAAGAACACAATGGGGCAAGTGTGCTCCTGCCTTTGCAAATGCTGACTCCTAACCCTCAACCCACCAGGCCTTTTTAGCAGGATGAGTAGAGTCACTGCCTGGTCTTCCCAGCCATCCGCAGAGTCACTCTGTGATGTGTGACGCTCTCTTCCGTAGATGTCACCCTGCACATGGCTCCTGGCTGGCACTGTGGGAAGGGAAGGAGGGCTGGTGTTATGGCTCCATGCATGATGCAGCTTGCCCCTCTCACGGCGTGGGAGGTTTGCGTTAAAAGGATTCCCAGGGAGTGTTTCTGTTGGGCTACGTGTGTGTGTCTGAGGGTGCGTAGGGAAACAGGCAGGAAAGCTGGAGGAGAAAGTGGGGTTGAATAGGGCAGGGGAGGAGGTGGGGAGGAACGGTATGGCAGAAGGTTGCTGCATTAAGCTGTGGTGCAAGTGCACGGTGAAACATAAGGCAAAGGGGAAGAAACAGGCATTTCTCTCACTGGGCTCTGTTGACAGCAGAGGATCTGGGGTCTGCAGTCAAAGCGTCTGCCTGCCTCCTTTGCTCTGGGCTGTGCTGGCCTTGGCTGGGATGGTCTGAGTTGCAAGGATCCAGGTTCTCCTGCTCCTGTTTCTTCAGTCTGGGATCCTGGCCCTGCTGTAGATGATGAGAGCTGCTGTGAAATCCTCCTTCGTACCAGGGGCCTGGCTCCATACCTGACCCATGGGGTTCAGACCCAGTGCTTGGCTTCAGGGCCATCCCTGATCGTCTTGAGACTGTGAGGATGGACTTACTCCAACAGCTGTGATGCAGAGTTTGGTTTGAAAACAGGTTCCTTAAGAGCAGTATCGAAACTGACTGGGAAAATTCAGAGGAAATCTGAATTTGACTCTGTCAACATGTCTGTTTCCAAGGGTCAGTGCTGGCTCCTTGGGGACAAATGGCACGTCCTTTCTTCAGAGTAAAGATGGGCCAGTTGTCCACTCCTGCTCTCCTGGACAGTGTGCTCTTAGTAGTAGAGACCCCTCGATGCCTGCCCTCAGAAAAATAGCCCAGTGGCAAACATGTAACAGGGCTTGCTGTGGGAATTGGGATGCCCCTGGGAAAAGTTAATAGCTGATATAGTTACTGAGCTGGTAATAGTTATCTCTGCTGATTTAAAGGCTATTTGAATACCATTTGTCCTTCTAGCCCTCAGTCAGGGCTGCCTTAGGATACCAGCTGGCTTGGGGCAGTCTCTTTGTGTTTGATGAATAAATGGAATTGTTTATTATTTATAATTCTTATTTCCATCATTATTTAAATGTTTGCTTGGCAAAACAATCCGTTCAGCTTCCAGTATTTGTTTTTAAAGAGACTTTACACGTCAGACAAAGATGAGGGCCGTGATGGGGAAATGGCAAAGTGCTTGCCAAGCTACAATAGCAGTGCATTCAATGAACACGGTGAATAACCTGCAGTTGAGATGACCCAGGCTATAGAAACCTTTCCTTTTGAACTTCAACACTTGGGTGCTGTTGAGGCATAAATCTGACCCTTGAATATTGCCCCTGTGCTGCAACCTGGGAATCTTCTGCATGGTGGCTGTGGGGCAATATTGGCTGCTCAGCACCAATCCAGTACACTCCTCTTCCTGCCCCGTGTTAAGGTCTGGCCTAGAAAGTGATGTGATGGCTTGTGGTGACTTAGCCAGCTCCTCAGGGTGTGACAGCAGCAAGGCAAGAACAGAGGTGATATTCCACACCACTCTGTCTCGGTGGACTGAGCTTGCAATAGAGGTGCCTTTCTCTAATGACAGAGAATGAATTTTGCTGTCAAAGGATGTCTTTTTTTCTCTGGGGGCTGCTGAGGGGCAAAGGCGAGTCTCCCGGTGGTGCCATCATAACTTCTCACTATGCAGAGAAAGTTTTTTAATACCAGAAACACCCACAAGAGTCTTACATGTTCTGGACAAAGTGGCAGTGGGGTTCTGGTTGGATGGTTGCCCTGACCCCACTGTGGAATGGGAATCTCTCGAAGCTGTGTCTCTGACAGTTGTGTCCTCCTCCATTCCCTTGCTTCACATGAGCAGGGTCCTGGACCACACCATGGCATCAGTGACTGTGATGGACGCCGTTTGGGTTGTTGCACCACATGAACACTGTTCCATGCAGTGCTGATATTCTCCTGAATGTCGACAAGTACTTATTTCCCTGGCGTTCATATCCTGCGTGTGGAATCAGTA
Organism: Pseudotriccus pelzelni; assembly: GCA_035584735.1. NCBI lineage: Eukaryota > Metazoa > Chordata > Aves > Passeriformes > Tyrannidae > Pseudotriccus > Pseudotriccus pelzelni. Next base: position 24,180,512 of record JAWMRA010000162.1, on the reverse strand, counting down.
GTGTTTAAACATTTCATCACACAATCAAGAAGCTTTCCCCTTATCTAACACAGATTAAATGCTAACTCACTTCCAGGGTCTTATAGGAGCACATCGAGTGGCAGGCTGTTTTAAAGATTAATTTTTCCTGCCATCATTGTGTTGTCTTTGTGTGCTGTGCTACCATAACTTCAGCCGTTCCAGAGAGGCTGCACAATTAATGATGTGCTCTGACTGCCGAAGGGAATTCATCCTCTACCCTGATTTCCTGCCTTTTGCAGCCTCTAAGCAAAAGTTCAGCACTGGCAGATCTTTGTTAGCATTCAATTTGTAGCTTTTCTTTAGGCATGTTCCTGATCCTAGAAGTAAAACAAAGTGTAATTAAGCTCCAGGCTTTATATGTAGTTAGACAAATGAGTAGTAGTGGGTTGTTGGTTTTTTTACTTGGCTTTGTTTTTGGGGTTTTTTTTAGAAATAGTAGGTGCAGTGCCTGGGCAGTCTGTGAGCCGTGGAGGGCTGCGGGAATTGCTTTGGAAATTGCTGCCCTTCAAGATCCTAAGTCTTGGGTTTGGTCTGCACCCTTTGATGAGGCTTGGATTGCACATTCAGTGCCTTGTAAATCTCACCAGCCAGAGGAGAGTGTGAAGTCCATCTCCCAGGTGTGTGTGATCATGCTGGGACAGCAATGACTGATGAGTGAAAGCTCACAAAGCAGTTTCCCTGAGAGCCCCAATCGCCACAGCAGTGGCTGGTTAGCAGCCCCCAGCAATCGGACTGGAGCTTTCCCTGGTTGAGTTATAGGTATAGTCAGGGAAATCTCAGAAATGAAATGAGTGGCAGAGCTGTGCAATGGTCAGCTCTTACTGCTTATAAAGAGCCCAGTGAGGTGTGGTTTTCTGGAAGGTGTATGGACTTTACAAGTATGAGAGAAGCCTGTTCTAAAGACTCTCTGCCCTAAGCTTGCATAAGATTTGGAAAAGGTTTATGAAGGTTCAGCTGTGATGACAGTTCTTGGTTCAGCTTCCCTCTCCAGTTCAAATCTGATGGATGAAAAGTGATGCCACTTCACCAGATGCTCACGTATTCACGCGATAGTATTTTTAGACTGAAAAAGCCTCTGTGGATATCACTTGCAAGCTAAACCAAATTGCTTTATGTGCTTTTTGTGTGCATGCATTTTTTATGAACTACCTAGAAAGAGTTTAACTTGGGTGGGTTTGTCCAACCCAAGAATCTCAAGGGAGTGCTGCAGAACTGTAATGGATAGCAGATTTCTCAGCAGATGAATTTGCAGTGTCCGGAGTAGGAACCTGATTTATAAAGGATTAAAACCATTCTGTTGGGGAACAGGAAGGTTACCTTATGCTCTAATATCAGATACTCTGCATCTACCAAATGAATTACACAAGCTTGTTACCTGCAAAGATTCTTCATGATCCTTGAAGAATATCAAACTCCACTTATGGACCTCTAGCAGGCATAGAAAACAGTGAAATTGGTTAAAAGGACTCTTTGCTGGAATTATTCTCTTGGTTTCTGGAGATTTGGGTTGTATGAGTTCTTGTTATCAGTACCTACACTCCCCACCTATCGCTGACTTGGAGGCTGGGAGGATGGTAGGGACTCTGTGGTGTGGGAAGGTCTCTCCTGGATACAGCCATAGAGAGGAAAAGCAACAAGTTCTTCCAAATGAACTGAGTTGATTTACTTCAGATGAGGAGGATTCAGACATATTTTCATAGCTGTTGGTTACTTTATGTGTTAAAAATCAAACATATCAGGAGCATTAGTTCCTGCAAGGTTACAGAGCTAATGGAAATCTAAAAACATGCCTGAAATTGCCAAAAATTCTGAACCATTATGGAAAGTTTTGGTACTGGGCCAAGACCTGCTGGTTTTGTGCCTGGACACAAGGGATTATGCAGAATAATGGTAAAATTGGGCTGAAAGCTTTTTTTCATCGGAGCATGTCAAGGCTCAATGTACACCTCCCCTGTTATCCTTCCTCCATCTCCATTATTCTGGTGTTGGAAGCTTTCATCATATCCCATTAGGTCTCCACAGCAGGATTTAAAATTCAGCCTTGGGAGCAGCCCACTTGTTTGTTAATCTTGTTCCAGGTTTTGTTTGCTGGAACAATAAAACACAGGGGAGCGGTTTGGCTGTGGGACTGGCCTCAGCCAAAGCTACAGCTCTGGAGCTGCTGGCCTCACACAGGCAGCAAATTCCCCAAGTGCCACTTTATTAGCATATTTCCTTTTACCAGAGATCAAGATCAGCCTTTTTATTTTTTTTCTGGAATATCTGTGTGAAAGTTAAATTCCTCGGTGGGATTTTTCCGTGGCCTTTCTCCCCGAAGTGCTCAAGCCCCAGAAGTTCAGGCACAACAGTTCCACCCTCTCCCCTACGTTGCTGCTCTCCCTTAATCGTACTCAGCTTTTAATTATTTATACTGCCGGAAAATCGCACGGGGTTCACACCCCCAGCCCTGAAACACAATCCCACTTTTGTGCAGGGAATACAATCCTTCACTTTCATTAAGTGTGCAGAGACCAAGATGAGAAGTGCCTGTTGTGTTCGCATCCCTTGGCTCACGATGAGAAGAGCTGGTTGTTTTCACAAACGTCCTAAATAGCCCTGCAAGGGTTATGCAGAGTTTATTTACATTATTGCATTTAAGTGCAAATAGAAAATCACCCAGACATAATGGAAAGTTTATGCAGGGCTCCGTCAGGGCTCTTTTCCCTGTCACCTCGCCCCTTCTTGCTTTCTGCTCCTACAGGCTCAGATGTGGGAAGGCCATGGCAGGAAGGAGCCAGTAGCTCTTGGTCCTGTCACACCAGAGTTTGTCTACAGGACGCAGAAAAGCATCAACGAGCATCTCTTCCACTGTGGACTGTGCACAGTCCTGGCTGCCTTAGGGAAGGCTTGTGATCAGGCTCACCTGAGACTGATTTATGAGCACTGGGTGCTATTTGCTTCTTGCCTGTAGCACCTGAATCCTTTTCATCATCAGCGTATGGAGTGTGAATTTGAGAGTTTGTTTTCCCCTTATTCCCTTCCTTCTTTCCTCAAGTCTAAGCATGGTTCTCCTTTTCTGCAGCCAGAGTGGTTTCGCGTCTCGTGCAAACGTAAATATTCCCACTGCAGAACTGTCTTCTGCAAACGTAAATATTCCCACTGCAGAACTGTCTTCTGCAATTTCCACTTCCCCTCCTTCAGGGGAAGCACTGAAGTGGAGCGGTCAGGGCAGCAAAACCCACAGAGGAACCACAGTGCTGAGTAGATGTGTGGTGCAGTCACGCAAAAAGCAAGAATAGCGATGCTCTGGGGGAAGCACAGTGTCCTGCACACTCATTCCTGGGTGTCCAGTTCGAACAACCTTCAGCTAAGCTGCGGGCTTTGCTCTCCACCTTTTGTTTTCTGTTTCAAAGGAGAGGTCTGGTCTGCAGCATCTGTGCAGGAACTTGAACTCTTAAAGCACATCACATCCCTTGGGACTGCCCTGGCTGGCAACCCACTGACTCCACACCTGTCACTGAGCATTTACTCACACAGGTGCCTATAACTGCAGTTTTTTGAAGCTACCCCATTTCACTGCTGAGTTAGTTTGCTCTTGCCTATCTGTGCCCTGGAGAAGCATGGCAGAGTTCATGGTCCCTTGGTATGTCTGTGAGAGGAGGGTGCCCTGGGAGCGTTCCGCAAGCATTTCCCGGTTCAAACCCCAGGATATTTATTTTGGGTAGGAGCTGCAGTTATGTAGCAGCTCACGGTTCAGGCCTGCAGCTGTTCCTGGTGGGGAAAATGTGTCCTTGGATATGGGACTTGTTCAAGTTCATTGGAACCCTGTGAGGGTGCAAAGTCAGCAGAGCAGGGAGTTGCAGTCCAGTGAGGAGGTCCACACTTGAGAGTGGAGCAAGTTGTTGATAAGTTCTTGATGGCGGGAGCTGTGAACAAGCTCTCAAAGGACTAAGCAGAGACTCAGAAAAGGACCACAGTGTGTTTAAGATAATTTCTGTAATTCTGCAGTACAAGCAGAATCGAAGTGGTTCATGGGGCATCAGTGTTGATGCAGAGATGTCTCTGATTCACCAGGCCAGTCAAGGGCAGATTCTAATCAATTCAGCAGTGCTTTTGCAAGCTGAGGTAACATCAGACAGTGTGCCTGGGTCTTGGTGCATTTGGTTTTTTAGGGGTGTGTTAAGAAAACCAGTGAGACTTGCTGAGCTGCTACTTCAGCCAGGTGTTTTGAGAGAGGTGAAGGACAAACCACAAAAACAGTGTGAGAGAGAGGGGAAAATGCCAAACAGGAAGAAATTAGAAAGCAAACCAGAAAAGGACTAAGTAAAATGATAATAGGGAAAAAATTCTTTCCAAGGACTAAGGTGAGTTTAATGATCTAAGCTTTGTCTTACAGGGAATACATCTTATCCACCTGGAGCAGAGAATTATTTCACAGGATTTTCTTTTTATCTGGCTAATCTCTGGCTTCTGACAACCCAGTGAAGTGGCATGTTTGGGCCTCTCTGTAGTCTGGGGATTTTTGAAATTCAAGTTCAGACTTGTTCTGGTCATTACAGTGATGTGCTGCTGCTGTTTGAACAAAACTGGCACATGTCTTCCTGGTGAAGAAAACGTGTTGTGGGATGGTACATGGCAAACTCCTGTGTCCTTGTAAAACGTCCAGGTTATCTGGCAGGTTTTTAGTGCAGCTTTGCAAAAGCGCTCTGTAGCCATGTGTGGTGCCTGTTGTGTTACCGTGCTGGTTACTTACGTGTAAGGGCAAGGTTTAGCATTTGATGTTTCAGGAGGTGGCAGAAATGCCTTTGCTATTGGGGTCTGGGAATAAGGCAGATGGAGCCATAAAGGGTGGTGTGCTCCATGATGGTGGTCCCTAGTTATCCTTAGGTAAAGGGAAAAGGTTGCAAAAGGTGTTTCCAGGGTTGAGAGTAGTCCTACAAAGTTTCAGGTTCATTGTGGGTGTGGGACAGCCCTGAATTATACAGCTGAGTAGGGGTTGCTGTGGGCTGTAGGAGCACTCGGGCTGTCAGTTCCTGCCTGTTGCTGTTAGGAAACCTCATGCTGAATCCTGTTCCACTCTTAGGTCAAAATGTATTTCATCGCCTTAGTGCGGAAATGTTTTTTTGTGTAATTAGGAACTGGGAGTCTGCGGTGTGGAAGAAGGAGTGGGGAACTTCTGGTGTGGCAGGAAGGTTACCTGGAAATATATACACCCATAAAATGGGGGCTATAATCAGCCCTCCTGGAGAAAGTTTATTCATTACTGTTTGTAAAATGCTTTGAAGTCTTTGGCTGGGAGTCTTTTTAACAGAGCCAAATGTTAGCTGTATTACAGTAGCTAAGCCAGACCTTAATGACCACGTTCCCTCTCCTCCCCCCAAGCCCCCAGACATTTCTGACAGGGTTTGGTGAAGAAGTGAAGCATCAGCAGAGTGACCAAAGAGAAGTTAAGTGCTCAGCAGAAATATAAATAATGCTTTTCTTTCTTATGTCTTGGTCCCATGGACTCTTGCGGTCAGGAATGGAATTTGTAGGAGGGATGAGGAGTTTATTTCCAGGCTTGTACCGTGTTACTGCAGTTGGTAACTGTTTATGGTCCCCTTGCGTTAGTACTCACTGGTGCCCTTTGGGTGTTTAAAGTCATCCCAGCTTGTCTCCATGGGAAGCCACCAGAGTGAGACTGGCATGCTGGAACTGGGAGGGAGACCTGGCTGTTGATGGAGCGCATGGGGAGCAGGGGAAGGACTTTGCTGGAGTGAGACAAGGAGGCTCCAGAGGAGGACACAGGGGAGAGCTGGTTTGATGGGCTGCTCATCAGTGGCTGCCTGTAAATGCCTCTTGCTCCACCCCTCTGCACTTCTTACAGCACTGCCCATCCCCTGTCAATAACAGAATAACATTTGCCTTTTGTTTTGCTTGACGTCTGATGTCAGGAGGTGAGACTTGGTGATGGCATTGGTGGCAGCAAGGGGCTTTTTTTTTTTTTTTTATGTGAAGTAGAGTGGGTTTAATTCATGTTGTGTCCCCAGAGTACCTTCAATGAGATTCCACCGCAGAGATAAGCAGCTAAATGAATGTCAGAAGTCATGATGTAAGGACGTGTCCCAGACAATGAGCTACTGTTAAAAAATTGTTGTCTGGGCTTGCACCCATTTGCTCTGGGTGGCAACTAGGAACAGCTCATTAGCGTGACCTGGTGTGTCGTGTGTTCAGACACCGTGGATAACTTCCCCAGCCAGCTCTGACACCCTGGCTTGTGGCGCATTCATTCCCTGGCCTCACACAGGGTTAGGCTGGGATGGCTTCTTGCCTTGGGAACTGCATTGATAATCATTGCCTGAAGATCTGAGGTGCCCACACATGCCTTGGTATGGGGGAGGCTGCTCTGCTGGGATGGTGGTCTCAACTGGGTGAGAAAGGAGATTTCTCCAGGCAGAGCATGCTGTATTGTATGCACCCTGTAGCAAGGATGCTGGAAAGGTGCCTTGGCAAAACAGAGAAGGGCCATTATCTTCCTCAGAAACCTGATGTTTCTGATGACCCGTCGTCCTTCGAAAGCACCCTCTGATTGTGGAGCTCACAGCCAAAGACCGACGCAGCCCTTGCCTCTAATCTCGTCTTTCCTCTTACAGTCCAGTCCCTGGAAAGATGCAGCTCTCCAAGAAGGCATTCCAGGGGGGTTTAATCACTGCACTCACTGCAGCTCTGCTGCGCTTGTGGTCTAAGCACCTGCTGTTTCATTTAATTAGCAACAAATGGGAGCGTGGGTTGGGGGGAAGCGGGAGCAGCACCCTGGTGAAGTATTTGCTGTGATGTAGTGTATTTTATTTCGGGTTCGGAAAGAAGGCCATGAGGAACATTTTCCAGAGGGCTCCATAAACCACCTCTGTTCACAGGGTGATTATTTGAGGAGGGAGGGGAGTGTGGATTTAAATCGGTGCCGCTAATTTCTCCAAACAACCACATTATTTTTAATTCATACTCCAGACTCCCTCCACCCATGGCTTGATGTTGGGAGCTGTGAATTTTCCACATCATAACAAAGTCCCTCTATAAAAGAGAGCCCTTTAAATGTATTTTAACAAATTGATTTCAAATACATCAGGCTCTCAAATAAGTCAATATTCAGAATGGAAAACTAACCCTTTCCTTCCCTTGTGTTATTTGTATTTCAGTAGCACATACCAGCTTTGAACAGAAATACCTCTCTGTGGTGTCAGGGGCTAGAAAAGGCATGAGAAGCCACAAGCCCTGATTGAATATAAGTTGAAAAACATAATCCCTTTGTTCATCGTGATTAGTTAAGCTCAGGAGCTCTCTTGAGATAAATGCGTTACACTGCCAGCAGCATTTTACCTGTGTAGGGAAGGGAGATGGGGCAACTGGGAAGGGAGACTTCAGGATCGTGCCACTTGTGCTGGACACTGGCTGTGCTCCTGCCTTTGGGAGATCAGCAGCCAGAGCTTGGTGCAGGGAAGGTTACAGTCACTGCTTCCATGTGCTCCAGCCCACCAGCACGGGGGGTTGTTTTTCTCCGTGGGGGTGGCAAGTGTTGTCTCATACTTCTGCTGGTGCAAACTGTAGTTCCTGGTCTAAAGGCACATAATGTGTATTGGCCTTTTGTCTGATTTTCTTAGGATGGTTAAAGCACCACAAGAGCTGCAAGAAAGAACACTGTATTTTTTTCCCCGCCCTGACTAAAGCAGAAGAGCCTGTGCTTTGGATTCCCTGTTCTGAAAGAGCATTCAGTCTCCCATGGATTTTGAGAGGATAAATTAATTTGTGACTGTCAGGTATCCAGATGCAACAGTGAATGCGGTCGTGTCGAAACTCAGCCTGATCATTTTGTTCTCACGTGGAGTTTTAGATTCAGCCCGGGAATTGGGTTCTGATCCAAGGAGAGTAAAAGTTAACAGCAAATTCTCATCTTGTGAGGTTGTCATAATCTTGAACACCAGAAATACGGAAATTCTTTCTGTATGTCCATCCTACAGGCTTTCAGTATTAGAATAGAGTATTTCAGTTGGAAGGGACATACAGTGACGATGTAGTGGAGCTGCCTGACCACTTCTGGGCTGACCTAAAGTTAAAGCAAGTTAATGGCATTGTTAACGGCCTCTTAAATACTGAGAAACTTAGGGTGTACCTACCACTCCTAGGTAGCCAGTTCCAGTGTTTTATCACCTCTCTATTAAAGGATATATGCCAGTTTGTAGTTTTCTACAAACTACATAATCCTTGTATGCTCAGTGCTCTCAGTGTGGCACCAGAATAGCTCCTGGAGACTCACCAGTTGGGAGGTAAGTGTAAGAGCGGTTTAGCTGGGAAGGGAATTTGATTGTGCCTGAAAATCCAGTGGCATCATGAAGAAAACTTGCCTTTGCATGAAGTGCCAAGACATGGAAAAGGGAGCCTCTGCATCCCAAAAATCATTGATTTAGCAGAAATTGGCTCTTTTGCTTGCTTTTTGGAGTATTTTCATTGTTTTTTCATCTGCTTGCAGGCGCACAGGGCACCTGCATATGTCCTGGCACTGTCAGACTCCTGCAAATCATCATTCTACTGAGGATCAATCCCATAAGCCCCCAGCAGTATCTCTTCCTCATCTTAGTTTTTCCTTCTTTCTGTATGTTCCTATCTGATGATAGAAATAGGCTCTTTCTGCACAGTTCAAATATGGAAGCAATACCTCGAGGGACACATTCAGAGTCAGAATATAAAGTCTGGAGTTCTTTTTCTACCTTTGACATTTGAGAGATGCTTTTAAGTAGATGAGATACTATTACAGTGTCAGCCCATCTGTCAGCAGAAGTATTGATGTATGAATCCTATTCCTTTGCTCAGTTTTAACAGAAAGGCAAGTGGAGCTGTCTGGTGGTTTGCCTTGTTGCATGCCTCAGTGTGGCTGAAAAGGGAAATTTGTTTTCATTTTCAAGGCTCTGTTGTGCTTTCAGTGTTTAATGCTGTTCAGTCCCACATCCAGGCAAGGGGATCGCCTTCCCAAGCTGCTCCTGCAATTCAATTCCTCTTGTAATGGAGAACAGCCCCTTTGCCTGCCCCTTCACCTGCTGGCGCTTGCTTTCGAAACATGAGCATCTTCCTTCAGCTTCAAATCCTTCTCTAGGTTGATACTAATCTGCAAGGTTCAAAGCAGGGGTGAGATTTCAAAGTTTCCTTAACCACATTGGATCTGCAGCGTGATGCTCAGGCTGTGTTGAAAGCCTGTGTGTTGAAGCACATATAATCACATCTCTGCACCTGTTCGGGTGCAGGAAACTTCTGAGTTTTATTTCTGTTTTTCTTAAGCCACTCTCAGTTTTTTTCCATTTCTGCCCAATGTGATATTCTCCTGCATCTGACTTCACGGAGAGACGTGCACCAGCCCCAGAAGAAGGGCTAGAAACAACTGTCTGCACCTGGCTGGGGAAAATAGGTTATTTGTGTGTATGTGTGTGTCTGGTAGTGCAACTTATTTGTTCAGCTACTTGAGCCAAGGTTTCCCCCAAAAGGAAGCCCTAATTAAGCATGGTAACTTTTCGTCTGAGTTGCTGGCAAAGAGCAGCTCACCGTGCTGGCCATGGGAGTGTAGTTGCTGCCCTCCCATGCCTTTTCTCTCTGTGTTTGATAATGAAGGAAGGTTAGCAGTAGCTGTGCTTCCATGAAGCTGATGCCTTGCTTTCTGGTGGAAAACAGGCCATTCTGTGCTCTGAAATTCTTCTTGCTCTTAGTAGGGTGATACGTGGAACCTAATTTTTGAAGTTACTTGTGTCATGATAGAAAGCAATTGATGTGTTGTTCCTCCTCCCATCTCCTCCTCTCATCAATTCTTTCTTGGTTTTTTTAATGTTTTGTTTGTTTGTTCTTTGTTTGTTTGGGTTTTTGGTTGTTTGTTTATTTGCTTTTTAAAATTTATTTAATAAAACTTTTAGTGCTAGGTTCTGCAGATGGCACATTATCATGTGATTTCGGGGAGAGTCTGTGAAATGTTAATTCCCCACCTGAGCCAGGGGCTAGGGCAGAAATGAGAGCTGTGTGGTACCTGCAGCTTGTTGGTTAGACTTGGACTTTCCAACACATTTTATGATGTTTCCACAATCTGGGCATCCTTCTGATGTCTCTTTATTGTGGCTTTGTGTGGTGGAGAGGAGGACAGAATAGACAAGTACAAATCCACAGGGAGGATGAAAAATAGCCCTGGATGCCTGCACAGTGCCCAGCAGGGCACAAATGACTGTCATGCTTGTTTGGCCTGTCTGTCTGCCCCATTCAGCTTCTAAACCTAATCACAAGATGTGGAAAGGCATGAAAATCTGCATTTTCAATGGTCTTGTCCTGAATGGACATCAGCCTGACCATCAAAGGAGTTTCTTCCCCTCAGAAATGTTTGGAAAGGAGCTGCTGGATGGGATGAGCTGTGGCTGTTGATTTCCTGTGGCTTGCTTTCCCCAGCACTCTTTCCTTGCATCACCCGAGCACATCTTGCATCATATAACCAGTGTGTGTCATTCAGCTGGCCACAGTGGATTACACATGTGGCCAGGCAGGCTGGAGAACACTTTGTGTTTTCGTTTTACAACTGAGTACGTGCCTAGTTATGTACAAATTGTTCCTGGCGCTGCACTGCTCCTCATGTTATTGAAAGAGCGTCTGCCAGAGAACAGGCTTGGATGCTCACCGGCAAGGTGGACATGTAGCTAACTGCCTACGGAGAAATGGGTGCTGGTGTTCAACCCATGTGGCTCTGCAGTTAACCTTGCCTTAAAGCTCAGGAAGCTGCTGCCCTCACAGGGACAGGCACAGCAGCTCTGATTTTCAAGGCAGCCCTGTGCTGCCTGTGGTAGGGAACAGTGTACTGGGTACTCCTTGCACCTGGTACCACTGACTGTGGCCTCACTGTCAGCTCTTGCAAATGCCACCGGGCAGGGATACAGGCTAGAAACCTCCTGATGGAAGGATGGAGCTGGAAGGAGTCCCTCTCCTCCTGGATACAAGCATCTGATTCCATGTGCTATTTGTCCCTCACAGCTTGCAGCAGTATTATCATTTGCAAGTTTGGGAAAGTCACAGCCCCAACAGTATTTCTTGACAATGTGCCTGCACCACTTAAAAGCTGCTGAGATTAAAAAAGACCAAAATAACCCCCTCTGTTGTCAAAGACCTCCATCAATGCTTTTAATGGCCTGCCAAATATTACATGTGATTAGTTGGTATAATACACAGAATACCATCTGGTCCACAAGCGACGTGTCCAGAGATGGATGGTTATTATCTGAATGAAAATCCTGGAGTAACACTGGAGCATGTGGAGTGTAACACAGAGGCCCTGTAAACACTTGGAGTGCCCACCCAGCACCGAGCAACACACGTGCAGCCTCCGTGGCCGCCGGCCAAACCAGTCTACTTTCCCAGGGTTTGCTTTCATTCTCAATTAAATTAACAAAGCTCCTCAGGCAGACTTGTACTTACAAAAGTCAGGTTCCAGTCCCAGCCTCCCTTCTTAGGGCTCTGGGTCGTGTTTGTCCTGCAGGATGTGTTGTCCTTCCTTGCAGCGCAGTCTTGTCATGGTTTGGTCCATCTACAAAGCCCTTTGGGACAGCTCTGCCGGTCCCCTTCTATCCTCCTTCTGGCATGGGCTTTATGAACTCAGATGATACCCAAATTCCCCTTTCATTTTTAAAGGGAGAATGTTGTCCATGCTGCATGTTGGGGCAGGCATTGGAAGCAGCTGGCATGGGTTTGAATGTGCAGCAAAGGTGTCTGTGTTGTGTGATTGTGCTAATGATGGGAGATCTCTTTAAAACAGCTTCTCTGATACCCATGGCCTTTTTCTCCCGTGCCCAGAAATAAATCTACAGAGAAGAACCAGTCTCAGATGCCGTTGCAATAGGCATCAGCAGAGACAGATTGCTGGAAGCCTAGGTTTGTTCTTACGTTGTATTCTAGCATGTAAATTCTTTCTTTCCTTCATTGCAAGCCCAACTGAGCAACCAATGCTTGAAGTCTGTCCTTCCCATACACTGAACATCTTTGCTGTCCCTACATGCCACATGAGCATCCTGGGGAGATGCCGGCACGGCACCCAAGGCTGGGCAGTGTCTGAGCTGAAGGGCTCATGCTGGGGCTGGCAGCTGGCTTGAACTGGTGGACACTGCCTGCCCTGCTTGCTCTACCTCCCTGGAGGCCTGGAGCAAGGTATCTGTTACATGTGCAGCTCTGTCTGCCTGCTTGGGTGGTGGGATTTGTTGTCTATACTCCTTTCTAAATCCCTCCAAAGATGAGATACACATGTGTTTGGAACCAGATAGGCAGGCAGAACATCTTGGGGTTTGGAGGTAGGGAGAGAGGGAGAAAAGAAGACAAAGCAGTCTCTTCCCGGAGTGGAGTTAAAACCTGTGGTTGTGTTGTGCTTGGCACAGTTTCTTCATTGTACTGAGCTGGGCGGTTGCTCTCCCCTTCTCCCCAGAGCTACAAGAAGTGTCCTGTGGAGACAAGTAGATACCATTTCAGATGGAGTTTGTGAAGTGAAATGTGCCATTGTGTTCAGAGCTATTGTTTCTGTTTTCAATATTGAAGTTACTCATGGTTTCCAGGGGACAATATATCAGCAGAGCTAACAGGCTGTAGAGAAGATGCAGATTATGAAAACAGGGATTAAGTTTCATACATTTGGAGCTAAAGTCTCATCTCTCTCGTAGCAGTGTGAGCAGGGGAGAGTCTTGTAGACTCACAAAACTCTACCAATTTAAGTTAAGGTGTGTTTTTTACAACATTTAATTAAAACCATGGTCACCACTGTGTGAGCAACAGAAGACTCTCTAAGTATCTGTTCTGTGGGTGCAAGTTCAATGGCCATCCAGTGTATAAATCGGCTTTCAGAGCATTCCTGTGCCAGACTTTGCACTGGTTCAAACAAAATCAGTTTGCAAAGATGGGGTCTGACTGACTGAGTAGTCTCTGCCTAAAACACTGATGAAATAAACTCTTACCTCTTTATGAAAGAGGAGTAAGGAAAGATAGAAGAGGGCCCTGCATGACAGATGTGATTCTCCAGCCCTTGACACCCCCATTACTTTTGGGGGCTGCCTGAACCCAGGAGGAGTCACACTGGCACACCAGAGGACCCTTAAATGAAGAACCCTCAGGATTCCATCCTAAATCCATCTTGCCATGGAGCACATCAGGTGTTTTGTTCCCTGGATAATCTGAACAAAACAGAGGCAAAACCAAACCAGCTTGTCTGGCATCATGCTGACAATATGTGGTGTGTGTTTTTGCTAATAGCAAAGGTTCAGTTAGTAGCAGCACCCTGCTAATGACCTTGTGCTGCTTTTAGGATGCTCCCTCCAGCATCCTGCCACACACTGCTGCCAGGTGGTTTCCTAAGGACCAGAAGGTTTGAAGCCCTGCAGCCTCCCACCAACCCATTCAGCCTTTGTGCTGGGCAGAGCTGCTCACGCTTGCTCAGATTCAGGTCAGCATTTAGATACTTACAACTTTTGCACTGTGAAGCCTTTGGAGTGGCTCAATAAGGTTAGTGCATGGATAAACCCTAAAATCTCACTGTGGCCATGCTATATTTCAATCACTGGCTTGAAAGGCTTGAGATGGAAAGAAAGATGGAGGGTAAATATTTTTTAAAATTCCCAGGTGATGTAGGAAGTGGTGATTAATGGAAGTAACCTTGCTGCTTTGCTCCCTTTCAGTGAAGCTCTTTGAGTTGCAGTTGTGTTTAAAACTGAAACCTCTGCTCTGACAGTGCTGTCAGATGCAGTTCTGCTGCTGTTTGAATGCCAGAGCTTGGTCCTACTCCCCTTGGTGTCCAAAGGCAATTGGTATTATTGCTGCAGTGTCTGTCACTGGAGCAGGTTAGTCTCTTGATGCTTATGTGCAGTCTGAAGAAACACGTAAGCCCTGTGTTTTTTGTACAGATAAAAAGTTGCAGGATGTAAGGCAAGATGCTCTTCTGTTGATATTAGGTCTTCTTCCTGGCCAGGATTTTTACTGTGGCCTGACCTGCAGCAAGCCTTTTAGAACATGTCCAGGTCATGCAGCCTGAACACCTGGGCTGGATCTGGGTGTGCCAGCTCTGGGAAAAAAAATGGCAAAATTGTTGTACCCCATCTCAAAATTATGAACCTTTCTCAGAGGCTAAATGACCTGACGGGGCATGGCATCAACATGGCTCTGACATCTCTGCATGACCCTGTGGCACCACGTAACTGCAGCATTCATCTCTCTATGTCTGTCTAAAAGAGGCTTTGTGGTATGGCCTTACTTCCCAGGGATGCTGTTGGGACAAATCCACTGTAGATACCAGAGCAACAGGGGACATACAAACACCATGGGCAGATGGAGAAGTATGAAGTAGCCTTTGTCCAAGCATCTTCCAGTGTGGTTAAGCTGGATGAGGCCAGTCTAATTTAGCACTGGGGAAAGAAAATGCTTCTGGCAGGAGACTTCAATAGCTGCTCTGTGAAGAGATGGTGTGGGCTTTCTGAGAAGCTCTTCAGAGATGCACCAAGTGCCTCTGTCATCCCAAACCAGCACCTCAGAATGTTTTGCCAGTCTGTGTTAGCCACAAATGCTGGGCTCCTTCTGTGGAGCCTTTAGAGAAAGCTGCATTTCTCTATGAAAAATACCAAATGTCTCAGCTGGGAAACAGCATTCCCTGTTTTGATGGATTGTGTTGGAGAAAGACCCCCAGTCTCTGCTCCCCACTTCTTCTCCCTTGGCTGTTTTAGTTGGATACTGAGAGGTTTGTAAGATTTCCAAGATTTCTGGTGGAAAGTTTTAGACCTGAGAAAGGCATTTTCCCTTTGGGGATTACACCACACTGTAAATGTCTGTTCTCTTTATTTTATATGCATTTTCCTGCTTTTGTTTGACTTTCTCACAGATTGCACTATATTTAATTCAGAACATATCCTATAATGCTGTAATTGTCAGGCATGTCAGCCAGTTATATGGATGATTTTTGCTGTAATTTTTTCCCCCTTCAAAATAAAAGGAAAGCAGTTGCTGCTGCTTCTCAGGGATTGAGTTATTGCACTTCTCTTGCATGCTGTGGCATCATGTAACATCAGAAGAGAGCCAATATCACTGGCTGACTGATATAACTATTCCTGTTGCATCGTGGAACCCATTACTGCTTTAGGAAGAGATGGAGTTGCACCTCCTTCTGCTGTGGAAGATGTCAGTTATACATGTGAGTGGCTAACAGATGGGCTGTACTGCTCCATGTCCTCACCAAAAGATCTTCAAGTCTTTTGCAAACTTTTGCTAGTTGATGTTATGCTCAGGAATAGCTCAGCTCTGGCCAATTTTGAAGGGGTGGGAGTTAGGCAGACCTCCTGCTGTTTTGTGTCTGTGAGAGTGAATTGGTTTGTTGTTCCTTCGAGAGGGTGAAACAGAGAAGGAAAAAAAGAAGCTCAGCGTGACCCCTATTCTAGAGGAAATTCTCTAAAAGCTGTGTCCTGAGGAGGGATCTGCCCCAAGGGCAGCAGGTTCCATACCTGTTGTGCCTGTCCTTCTGTCACTGATCTCAGCAGGTATGGTCCTGAACTGGAGTAAATCAGGTCCTTCCACTCACGTCATGGATGTTCCACTGATTAACCCTAGCAGAAAACCTATCCTGAAATCAAACCGTTGAAGAAGTAATCTTCTCTAGACCAGTATGTAGAAGGTGAATCTGTGGAGATGGGCTCTCGTATTCTCCATTCTCTCTTGCTTGTTTTCACCTGCTGATATTTAAGTGTTGATACATTACTTAATAGCATGAGATCCATTTTCTGAAAAATGGCTTAAGTGAAAGACCCCCTGAATGCTCTGGTTAACCAGGGGAATATGCTACAGATGGACAAACAACAAATGAGAGCATATGCAGATCTGAAACCCTCTGATAATGCTTCTTCTATTTCTTTCTGTCCTGATGGGTTTAGATGAGTACACTTCCTCTGAATTCAGTCTCTGACTCCTGCTCTGAGGCATAAGACTCAGAGCCTTTGATGCAGAGCAGGATCTCTTTTTAAATCTCATGCCACCTACCTGAGATCTGTCTCACATTTTACAGGTGTAAAAGCAGAGGACCAGAGATTTATCCATGGAAAAACTCTGGCAAGATGTCAGAATTCAAATCAATTCTGGCCATCCTTTTCTTGCAGATCACACGGTTTATAATTCAAAATATAGCTGATGATGCTGTAACCATCACTCCTGTCAGTGAGCAGCACAGCTGGTTTTCAGCTTCAAAATGAAAGGAAATTGCTGCAGCTCCTCAGGGTTTTAATTAGTAACTCCTATTCTGGTATCTTACTTTCCCTTCTCATTTAAACTTTCATTATCTGCCTTAGGGACTTTCAACCTTTTCTGATTTGCAGATGCCCTTAACCCCTCCTGCTGAGAGTGTGATTTCCATCATCACTGGTTTCAGATCCCTGTAGTATCTTTGCTTTTCTTCCAGTTTCTTTGGCAAACTCTTAGAAGTATGCACACAACCCCATACGTATACAGATGCCTCCTCTCCTCTTCCCCATCTCCTGTTGGCTATAGCTCTTCCTTCCAGCTTAGGACTCTGAGCTCAGATCAGCCTTGTGAGAAGGGATCACCGAGAGCTGAGGTCAGCATGTACCTGACTGACCGCATGTACTTTATTTTTCGAGTCCAGCAATGGCTAAATTAAAGTAATTGTCAGCTTCTCTCATTTTTAATGAAAAATGCATTTTCTGATGAGCACTTGGAAAAAGAGAAGCTAATATGGCGTTCAGTATAGCAGGAGTTGTAGTCTTGGGAACACTTGAGTGACCAAGAGTAAGGTGGCAAACTCACTGGATTTTCTGGGGCCACCTTTCAAAAAAATCTGCTGCTCTTGGTCTCTTGGTTTGATTTTCATTTGCTGTTTCTCTGGGACACTGGAAAGGTAGCGAGGCCTCATCTCTCTCTGAAGAAGGTCGGAGTCCATCATTTTGCAATGGTGGATATTGTTTGGCTGGTCAGAGTAAGTGGTTTGGATGAAAGTCATCCTGAGGGTCTTCATGTGTTAAAATAAATCTCTCGTGGTTGCAGTCCTTGCCTCCTGTGGAGCTTTGATTTTATCTGTGCACATGGCAAACCTACATCTACTCGAAAACGAACCAGAAAGGTATCCACACTGTTAAGAGATTATGTGGGTGTCCTCACTTGCTCATTTTAAGAGGTGCTGAGAAGTTCACTTTCCTGACTGTGGGAGTTTTGCTGCAAGGAAGGAAGGGGAGGAACTAACAGCGCAATAGGAACCCAGCTAGAGTCTGTGGTGTAAGGCGTACATGGAGGTCAGGTAACTGTCTCAGTGGATTAATTTCAGGGAGTTGGAATTGGCTACAAACTTCCAAAACCTCAAGACCAAATGAGGAACAAAGTTCCTGCTGGCAAACGACACAGGGTCAAGCCATTGAACAGTTTATATGTTCATGTCCCCTACATTGATTCATTTGTAGCAGAGTACAAGCCTCTCCTGCTAAAGCAAAGTCACCCTTAGTCTCAGGTGTTGTCTATATGTCTACATATATTTACATACATATACATACATATAGAAATGTTGTTTTATGGAAAATTTAACCAAGGTAAGTAAAATTTAATAAGTAAATAATTATCAAGGAGATGCTTGGCTTCTCATCCTCAGAGATGCTACTCGTAGCATTCCAAAGGGTGGTTGTTGCTCTTTGTTAAGATTTTTAACCACGTGTTACCATTACAAGGCAGACAGGTGTGGAAATCCTACTTTCACAGCAGAACTAATGTGAAGTGACCACAGATGCCACCAGCTGGCAATTGCTGGGCCCAAACAGTTCTTATGAGCTAGAGTGTCCCTTTCTGCACAGCATATTCACATTCTTGGGGAAAGGTGGCCTGTAGCAGGAGAGATGAGAAGGGAGACACACAGGGAAGTGGCTGAATTGATCCCCTGAAGTCTTCCTATTTCATTTGTGCAAGTCCAGTAATGTCATGGTTATGTGCAAAAAGAAAGGAGTGGAGAGGGCCAGTGCTCTGAGTCTGCTCACATTTTAATAAGCATCAACTCACGTGAGTAATTCCCTTGATTTTTAATGGGATTAACTGCACCGATCATTTGCTGACTACTATAAGAAAGCCACAAGAGGTGATTTTCATGTTGAGTTATTTGTGGACAGGCATCTGTTGTGCCAGAAGCAGGAGTGGGATGTGTTTGTTCAGCCTGACTCCAGACATGCTGGCCGAATGTGTGGGAAACTCACTTCCCAGTTTCCATATACCCTCCCTGTTTCCAAACGGATCCTCCACCCTGTGATACAGGGGCATGGTAACAGGTTTCTTTCCTGCTCTTCACAGCAGTCATGCAATTGGAGGCTCCTCTATGGTGGAGTTCACATATTAACACTTGTAAGCAGATGAACTGGGCTCCTCCAGGTTTGCCAAAATGCATTTTCTTGCCTGTCCAAAGGCAGCCCTAACTCAATCATTTGGGACTCTGCATCCAGTCTTCTGTTTTCCTTCATGCTGGGATGGTTTTACTCCAGTTGACAGAATTACTTTCTCGTTCAGCAAACTTTGTCCCTAAGTTAACTGTCTTATATCAAAGATGGGAGCAGCAACTTGTGGAAAGTGCCCATATCTAAGCAGAATAACCTGAGGCATAAGGTGAAGGTGTTTTTTCATCAATAATGTGTGTATTTGCAATAATAAGAACCATTTCCTTTAATGGAAAAATATTTGTCATAGACAAAAGAGTTCTTGACTTTCAGATGCTCTTCAGACATCTAATTAAGTGAACTGAAAATCTGTTTACTGGTCTTTGTCTGGTAATCATCAGAACTAGTCTGAGCGGGCATTGGCTCAGGACACCCCATCACCCCATGAGATTTGGGATATTTCATTCAGATCCACTGATCTGGTTTCTTGTGGTTTGTTTTTTGTTTGTTGTTTTTTTTTTTTTTTTCCCTGATCCATCTCTTCCTCATCTTCCACTTCTAATCCTTCTCTGTGTGTGGGAGGATACAGAATTATTTTCTAGGATTTTAGCTCTAACTTTCACTGGCTTTGAATGCCAGAACTGGATGCAGGGAAGCGCTGAGGAAGGCTCTGTGCTTCTGATGCATTTCATTTCCTCTGAGATCCTGAAGGGTTTCCAGCATGGCAGAATTGAGGGGCAGCCATTGCATTCCAGTCTATGTGGCAGGTTCTCCATGCTGTTCATACTCATCTGTATGGACGTTGCCATACCAGGAGTATGAGGACAGTTGGGCATAGAGGCAAGGGCATTATTGCCGGGCTGGTGTTACGTCCTTGCTCAGGTCCCTTTAGGCCTGTTGTGTTTCCCATGTCATCCCAGAGATTCAACCAGTAATTTCCTCCCAAACCTCCTGTGCAGCTGCCCATCAAGAGCCTGACTCCCTGTGCAGCACAAATTCCAGGTCCAACTCATTGGTCCGGGGACCAATCTACAAGGCAGCAGCAAGTGGTCTGTGGTCAGGGAGTTGGAGAGGGACTGTCAGGACCGTCACGGTGGTCCATGGGTGCCCAGTCTTGTGTGGTTTTTTAAAGGAGCAGCAACTTTATGCCTCACCTTCAGTTTGCACAAACATGTGCGTGTTTCCCGCTGGGATATTGCCTCATATATTGAAGAAGGTGAGAAATCTTCCATACTTCCTGGGGACTTTTCGTTGGGACAGGCTGTGTCCCCATGAATTGCGTTGATGGCCTCCTTAGTGCCTCTATCTCCCCCAGCTCCCTGCCATCCAGACCCTCCCAATGGAGGCGAGAGCTGGGGTGGAAAGTGTAGTCTAGGAAAGTTTAGCCAAACTCTTCCAGCTGCAGTTTATTGTATCTATTTTGCTGATATCCACCCTTTAGATAAATAGCACTCAGTTATACATGTTGTGAGTCTCTTGATGTGGTTAAAAAGGTTTGTATTAGCCAAGCTAATCTAACTCCAAGAATAACCATGGGAATTTGACTGTATCGGTTCCAGCTTGAATCAGTCACCCTGTAGTAAAGTGAGAATTGCCTTGCTGGCTAAAAGTGTAGCAACAGTGAAATTTCAAGTCAGTTGGTGGGGATTCCCTCCCCCTCCTTTTTTTTTTTCCTTTCCTCCTTTGAACAAAACTCCTGCCCATGCCTGACCTCAGATACCCAGAGCTCTGCCTACAAGAAAACAAAATTTCCCATTTTCAATAAAAAACATGTCTCTGTGGGCAGAAAAGTGAGCTAGCTAGCAATCCGCAAAGCCATGGTCTATTTATTTACCAGGCTGACTCCCTGATGGGGAAACATGTGGGATCTTTTAACTACTTCTCCCGCACAGATGTTTCTTCTACTCCCAAGTTTCCTCTTGATCTTTGGTTTGCTGTGCCATATGGTGAAAACGCTGGAGATGTTCTGTGCAAGAGGAAAAGGATTCTGTGTGCTTAAAACAAAACCAGCAAAAAATAATAATAATTATAAAAAATAAATTCTGGCTGCTTTTTCCCCAAGTTAGCAAAAAAATATTTTTAAAAGCAAATCTGTCGAGCTAGCAGAACCACTGTTAACTCGCACATCCTCACTGTTGGGCATAGAGCACTGATGAGATTAAATGCTGGTTGATGAGCATCCCTCCCCCCCACAGTTTTTGCTGCCTTTGGGTATTTTCTGTTGCCCTGTAGATCCAGTTCAGGTGAGGAGATAGGGGTTCTGCAAGGGCAAGTAAGATGACTGCTTGCTTTTCTTTCCTTGCCTTCCTCAGAGGCCAGAGGAGCTGTGGAATGTGCATTGAAAGACATCTCTCCTGGTGTGTTAGGAAGGAGCCCCAGGGCTGACAGGAGCTTTGGAGTTACCCCTGTCCAAGGGAGCTGGGGCTTCTATGTAGGGAGGGGACATAGGGCATTGCATCATACATCTGACATGTAGGGGGAGTGAAATAGAATGTCAAGATTTGGGTACTTATCTTGGTAGCACCACGTGCTAAATGAGAGCAAAAGATTGCAGAGGATGAGTGGGGGGTGCAGTTTTCAGGGCTGGAATTGGTGTCTTTTGGGCAGGTCCCTGAAGGGGCCACTGGAGCAGGTGCATCTTTCCTTGCAGTCTGAGGTTGTGCCTGGCCTTTTATCTGGTCTTCAGCCTCAGTGGCACTGGTCCATCTAGTCCCATTACCCAAAAAGATATTGTAGGGCTCATTTAGGAATATCAGATCAGTATGCAGCTTTCCTAGGCTTTCCTAGGAAGTCACTGGTGGTCAGCAATCTGCTCCAGCAGGCACACTGGTTAATAGCCATCAATACCCCTTTGAGCTCCTCAGGTTGAAAGCTGGTTGCAGCTCTGCAGTGAAACAGGATCCTGAGCCTGGACAGCTCTTAGGGGTGCGTTAGAAACAGGTGGTTGTGGTGGGCTGGGTTTGGAAGGTGGGGGGGCAAGATCTTAGCTGATGTGGGTGAAATTCTGGCTCAGGTGCTCCATAAGTGTTTGCTGAAGGGCGCTTGTCATGGGCTGAGAGCACACGCACCTTGACCAGTGCTTTCCGGCCACTCATGGGGCTGCTGTTCACTGGGATGCTGTGCTTTCTGAGTCTTCCCTCCCTGCTGTCTGGTCCTGTTGCTGTCCTCCATGTAGGGACTGCAATGGAAGATATTCCCCAAAACTCCATCTCCGTCTCCTTGGGAGAACAGGAGTGCTCTTTCGTACTGGACCAAGGCAATGGGCAGTGTCTTGCCAGAAAGACAGAGCAGGTGTTTTTTTAAATATACTTTAATCTGGTTGCTTGAAAAACATTTTTAGCCAGGGTGGTGGTCTGTCACATGGTCAGGTAAAACCTGTGTCTCTACCAGTAAAGGCAGTCAGTGGATAGAGACAAGGCGTGTGTTTTGTAACAAAGAATGGGAGCCTAATTTTAGAACAGCCGCAAGGCCAGGCTCAGATGTCAGCCTGGGCCCTGTCCCAGCTCCTCTGTGCTGCCAGAAACTTGCCCTCCCTTTCTTGGAGTGAACTGTTTCATACCTTTTTATGTATAGGCTCCCCTGCAACAAGGCAGAGTAATTCCTGCAGTTGCTTTTGTTTTAAACCACACACAAACCAAGAGTTCTCCTAGTCCCTATGCAGCCTGTCCATGTTTTCCCCCTAAGATGTTTGTTATGCTTCCTTTGCAGATGCAGCTTCTGGACAAGTTCCCTATTGAAGGAGGCCAGAAAGACCCCAAGCAAAGAATTATTCCTTTTCTACCAGGTAATGCTGTGGGGAAAGTCCTAAGTAAGATGGGTGAGAGCAGTTGGAGACTGCAGTTCCCCAGCTACTGTCTCTAGTGCTTTTTGTGACCACTCATAAACGTCTTTTCCCTGGGAGCTCATACATCCAGTCTTATGATACCAGACCTCCACCTCTTCCTAAAATAACTGGCATGGTGTTTAGGGCTCCCAGGGGATCTTACATCAGCTGTTCAGATTCAGGTTGGCTCGTGCCCTGCCCCACAAAGGGATTTGATGTCTTCTGGGGGGCTGTGTCTGTGGGGTGCAAACAGGCAGCCCAGTTGGGCTACCGATTGGGAGGCCACTGGAGACCACAGTCTGTCATTTCTGGATTCTGTGGCTCTGCAGACACTGTTACCGTGCAACAAGGAATGAATAATTAGAGTTGCCACTGGGATATAAGGCAAACTGAAGGAAGGTTAAATGCAAATAGGGATTTCTTCAGTGCTGGCTAAAAAGATATTTACTTATCTTTTTGGCCTGAGCCACTGTCCCTTTGACAGCTTTCAGAGAGGGCCTGGATGTGATGGATATCCTGTCCTAAGGGTAACAGCACACACTTCTACACAGCTTCTTCCAGCAGTGGCTGCAGGGATAGCATGGGGAGAGAGCCAGACCGCAGCGTGCTCTTGGAAGTGCACGCTCTGGCCAGCTCTCCATTGTCTGACTGCACGATTCTGGCTATTGGCTTAAAGTTCGGCTTGCTGCACTGCCTGCCAGGATAAATGGAGTATTTTCAGCCTGTTTAAAGGTCTATTCTGTCTTTAGCTATAAAAAAGCTCTTCCCTTAAGGTCTGTGAAGAGAAGCTGGAATAAAAGGCCTTAGTCCTCTCCAGGAGCGTGCTGTGGTCCCCAGTGCTGTTTGCAGGCAAAGCAGCTGCTCCAATGTGTAGTGAGTGCAGCTCCAGGAGTAGCAGGGACTTGGAAACCAGCAGCACAAATACATGACAGAAGCACCGTAGCTGCAGTAGGGCAGAACAGCCGCCCTTCAGCCTCCGTCAACCTCGTGGAAGGCAGTCCCAGGATCGGGGTTTGCTCTCTGCAGTGTTCTGTGCTGCATTCAGACCCCTTGCAGCCAGGGGGAGGGGGTGTTGCCCTCCATTTCCAACCTGGGATGAGGAGAGTAGTCCAAGAGTAGGCTCTCTTTCCAGCTCTGCCACCAACAAACTCAGACCTTTTGAAACTTGTGTGTGATACGAATGGATAGTGCTGGCCTGCCTTTCTTGCTGGAAGCATTTTGAGATCCTTGAAAGCACTGCAGGAGTGCAGATGGCTTCATGAAAGGTGCTGTAGGAATCTCTCTTTCTGCAGGTAGCAGTTGTTCCTCCTGTATTGATTGCCAGTGGCCCATTTGTAACATTATATCCTAGAAAAACGTTGGCTGACTGCAGGTGACTGTCTGCTGCTCAGTCTTTGTGCAGATCTTGGTGATTGGTGTCCTCATATATGTGTGTGTGATATTTGGGGAGGGTGAGATAAACCTCATATGCCCATTACAACACTTCCTACCCTTCCCACCCTCCAGGAACATGAGGGAGATGGTACTGCCACATGTCCTTGAGGGGAAGAGTTATATCTGGAAAACATTTGGGTTGACTTAGTGTCCCAAAGAGAGAAGCTGCCAGAACAGAATAGACCTCAGCTGTGTTTAATTTAAAATTTCTGTGATATATGTTCTACTTTTGATATCAAATCTCTGCCTCTTTCTTGTCGAACTGCAGAGCAGCCCTTGTTGCTTTACCCGGGAACAAGGTGACTCAGCTAAATGTCAAACAATGTCAAACTCCGTTAAATAAACTGGCTGCCATAATTAGAATACGCATGGCATTTCTGCAGCTGGAGACGTGGGTTACAGAGATGAATATCTACCCATAAACCCCCTTAATTAAAAAACGCCAGGGCAGATGTTTGTACTTAAATCCTACTTTATGAAGATGTTATGGTCTTGCTGATTATGGGCCTGATTCAGCCAAGCTGGAGTGATTCTGCTTGTTTGGTTCTCAGTATCAGGGGTTGGCCTGGTTTAGGAAGTTGACATGGGGCATCCTGTGACTGCTGCTTGTCAGCAATGCCATGGTGCTCTCCTGAAGTAATAATTAGTGTTTGAATGTGTTGGAAACCCTTTACCTGTATAACCAAGAAAAGTGTAATGCACTTCAGAGCCTTCTCCTTGCCCACAAAGGAGAGACCATACTGGGTTGAACAGCAGGGAAGTACAGGTTTTTTTTCCTCTAGACACCTTTATCTTGTTTTTATAAATTTCTTTCTTCATATATATTTATCTCTACTTCCCTCTTACACAAGTAAAAACTCTACAGCTTTCACTGCCATGAAGAGGTGCAAGGAAATGATAAGCAGTGCCAGGTAGTCCTGTAAAAGATGTCCGGTGGACAATTTTGTAGTTTTGTTTCACTTTTTGAGACTCACTTCTGTGCCTTCAATTTTTATGTGTTTGTTTTTTTTTCTTAGCCATACTGAGAGGGCAGAACTGGTATTTTCATCTCTTTTCCTCGTTTTATCTTCTGCCTATGAGTTTTTCCTTTCTTCTCTCTGATTTCCCTTTTTACTGTTGGAAAAGTCTGCATCAGGGGAGGTTGGGCAGAAGAAAGCTCGTGTTTGTGGCATGGCCAGAGAGGATTTTGATAGCTGGGGGTATGGTTGGTTTTTTTTGGAGGGAGATTGTGGAAGAGTTAAAATAAAATTTGCTGGAAAAATGCCTTTCTAGATCAGAGATGGTTTGTCACTTCTAGGAGACATGGATGAAAAAGTGCTGTTTGACTGTACCAGTGTGGCTGTTGCTTGAGCCCATTTGCAAAGCATCGATTTGTCCATCATCTCTCCAGCTGCATATCTGAAGAACAACATTTGGATCGTGGATGTGAAGTTTTGCTCCCTCCCTGTCAGATACTTTCATGTCTGCATCAGCAGAGAGAAGGGGTTATGGATTTGGGCTCCCTATTTCAGGGGTCTTGAGGTAATTAATGAAGGAATTTCAGCTGGAAGGAAAAGACTGGTCTACTGAGCTTCTGGAGAGCACAGCTGGCAACTCAAGTGGCAGAGACAGGGCAACACAACTCTGAGATTAACAGTTTTGTAGTGGTTGACCCCAAGACTCCAGGGCTTGCATTGTTTTTCATTTCTCTTGACACAAAGTGGGAGAGCCATCTGGAGACAAAGCTAAAGTTGGAGGGATGTCAGCTCTTCTTGGTCCACTGTGTCTTCCGAAGTGCAGCCCTGGGGAAAACGCACTGCGTGGCCTGAAATCATCATGTCATGCTGGGCTGCAGACCCCTGCCTTGGAGACAGGCTTGGGCTTTCCATGTCATGGAGAGATGGGCATTGATGATGGCAGCCCCTTACAATTCCCATCCAGATTCCAGCTTGATTCCTGCCTGGACTTCAAACCACTTTTGACTCCCAGTGGAAAAATGAGAGTTTTTTGCATAGGATGTGCTGGAAGGAGAAAATCCTTGCTGGGTGCTCGCTCTGCAGTTTCCCTGCTGCCTGGAGAGGGAGACATCTTGCTCGAGGATACTGCCTTGTGTGCCTGGTTTTCCTTATCCTTGGGAAGCTGAGTCTTGTCCAGGGGGACCAGAGTGGTTGGGGCAGACTACCCTACCAACTTGGTCAGGCAGGAACAACATCCCAGCCTGGCTCCAGTCCCTGCCTCCAGTGCTTGGGAGTCTCTGCCAGAGAGGTACCTTGTCTCTTCCTTTCTTTCCCACTCAGGTTTCCCTCCTCCCTTGATTAGGGCAAGGAAAGAGGAAACCATCTGGTTTGGGGCATATGCTGCCAACAGAGCTTGGTGGCTGTGTGCCAGGGCACTGGAAGGGATGCCAGCATGGTGGATGTCATCCAGCCACTGCCTGGCCTCGCTGTGCCCCAATGACCTGCTTTCCCCCTGAGAAGAGAAACACTTTGGCACCATCTTAGAAGGGTCTCCGGGACTTTCTCTGTCCTTGGCCCCGAGGCAACAGGAGCACACAGTGTGCCCGCTGAGGTGTTTTAAGGACAGGCAGCAAACACAGGACAGCAGAGATCCCTGCAGGTAGTGCGAGTTCAGCCCTGCTTTTTGCTCCAGAGCTGTGTCGCCTTGCTCCTGCCAGCAACAGTGGGTGGGAGTGGGGTGAGTTGATCCCCGCTGGGAGAGCTTTGCCTGACTGCTTAATCTCTGGGCAAGGCTCCCGGTTTCCCAGAGAAGCCCCAAGTCTCTCTCAGCCTGGAGTTTGCTGGGGGCTGTTCCTCCAGCAAAGCGGGAGCTGGGGGAGTGAGCGCCAGCCGAGCCCGGTGCCATGTGTGAGTCAGGAGGGCTGCGGGAAGGGAGAGGTTCAGCCAGAGAGGGCGCGGGCAGCCAAGCCAGCACCGCCCAGATACCTGGGGCAGGTGAGGGGTGCTGGCAGGCGGGAGCCTCCCCATTTTGCACAATGCAGGAGGATGGGGAATAACCTCTCGCCAATGCCGGCTGGGACTTTCTTCGCCTCTGTTTCTGCCACTCGCGGGCTGCAGTGGGGAAGGAGATCTGCCGATGAACTGCATCCCAGGTGCTTATGTCTGCCTTTTGGTTTTGGTTTGGTGTGTTGGGTTTGGGTTTTTTCCCCCCTCCCCTTTCCCATGCTGTGTTTTGGGCAAGAGGAAGCTGAGGAAAAAGGCTTCAGTAGGTTTGCAACAGCAGGATTTTGTCCGTGGTGATGAGAGCACGGTTTTTTTCCTCACAGTTGTGTACATTCCAGCTTTGCTCCTTTTGTTTTGCTCTGAGCTGGAGGAGAAACTGTTTTGTTCAGAGATCGTGTGCTGAAGCAGAGATAATGGGTGCATCCTAACACAGCCAGCACTGCAGTGACCTTGAGGTCTAGCCATTCATGTTCCACCTGTGTAAACTGAAACCAGGATCAGCAAAATTAGGATGTGGATGTGCGAAATTTTGTCAAAGGTGCTGCATTTCAGCAGTGGTCAGTGCATAGAAAGCATTTTTGACATTTATTCTGCCCACCCTGGGAGAAAGGGAGACAGGGACTCTAAGGTGCACAGTGGCTGTGGAGGACCCCTAGAAATTTCAGAGACATTCTTATTGCAGGCAGTGTTCTCCTTTGGAGAGGTGGTTGCTAGCAGGTCATTTAAAAGGAAAGGCGTTCCCTGTGCTAATTCTTAGCTGGATTTTATGTGCAAATTTCAGATTTATTTTTAATTTTTGATTATTCTGTCCTGCATCACTCTGAGCTAGAGCAACAAGTAAAAAAACTTTTCTTTGGAGTCACTTTGACTTAAGTCATTCCTGACTTATACAGAAATGAACAGTATTTTAGCAGTTCAGAGCCACTCAAAAAGTAGCTTAAAGATTAAAAAACCCCAGGAGAGATCAGATAAAATTCTCTTTATCAAGTCACATCTTTTTAGATTAAAATATGAAATAAGGTTTTTGAAACTGTTTCTTTAACATGCAGGGGTAGTCTTGCAGGTATCATAGGCACACATGCACACACAGAGCAGAGTCTCAGATTTCTGGTTTGCTGAGCCTTACCTGTGTAACACTATTAACTGAGATATTCTGGTGTGCTTTCCTTGAATATGAAGCAGCAAACTCTCAGATGGAGAAGGAGGGGCTGTGCCTGTATCCCCTTCCACGTACTTGCAGTAAGGCAGCATCGCAATCCCCCGTCCGCATCTCAGAGGAGCTGCCAGGGGTGGAGAGGTGACCCATGGCACTGCAGCGTGAGATCCTGGGGGCTTGAACAGCTATGGAAAGCTTTTCGTGGGCCACTCCATAATGCAATATAATTTCATTTTAATCCACATATTTTAAGTTTTCCTGCCTGTTCTCTGAAAGGGGAGAGTGCTTCCAGCTTTAATACAAACTCACATGTGAGCCTGGGTAGTGTGTCAGCAAGACAGCTAACAGGTCCTTGGCTTCTTTCCACTCCATCTTACTTAGGACTTGGGTGATGCCAAGCTTCTGGTGAGCTGCTCTTCAGCAGCTCCTATTGTTTGAGTTAGAGGCTTCTATTGTTTCTGTCTATTTTCTGCCTTGCTAGGAGAGCTATTGTGGAAAATTCATCTCCTGTCTCTCACAAGAGGAGAATGGATTTCCTGTCGGCTCCAGGGCTTGAAGGGAAAGCAGGGGTTGACGGGAGGAAGTGGCTGTTCCTCAGCCAGGCAGCAGGAGGATTGATGATTTTGAGGGGAACAGGCGTATTCCTTTCTTTAGGCTCCATGGAGATATTTTTAGGGTTTAAGTCTCCTCTGGTTAAAAGGCAAGTCATCAAGTATGAGCTCATAGGATGCCCTTAGGCTGCTTCCTATTGAAGAAGCTTCGGAAAAGGCACAGCTTTCAGAGCTGCCTGCTGAGGAAGGGCCTGTAATGAGCCCCATGTAAGGGATTGCAGGGGGCTTCTGGCTTTGCATGCTGAGCCTGTTTCACAGGCATCCTTAGGCCTTCTGGAGGTCTTCAGGCATTAACAGGGCATGAGCCAAGGTCCTGATTCCATTGCAAAAGGAAGAAAAAGAGAGAAAAGAAGTAACGGTGCTGACATCTGCACAAATACCTGGTCTCCTCTCTCTTTCAGTCTCTTCTGAGTCCCTTCTCAGCATACAGATCCAAAATCCACCAGCTGGCAGCTGTAATGAGGGGCTGGAATAGAAAAAACCTACAGAATATTTTTCTGGGGCTTGTAGCCACTCCTCTCACACAGGTTAAGAACTGGTATTTTGCTCAACCAGAAACCACCTCTAGGCAGAAATCAGCATATGCAGATCATGATGTGCCTCTCATTAGACCATTTGAATCTTCTGATAAGAATTTTGTAATGATCAAGCCACAGTTTCAAGGGAAAACAAAGAATGAAAAGGGATTTTGGGTTGGGTTTGCTTGAAGTGAGCTAATAGGTATTATTTTTATTTTTTCAGTGTTGGATGTTAGACTAAAAGGTCAGGACAGGTTTTCAGTGCAGTCGAACTGCTTGGACTCTTTGGGGAAATACACAGACCTTTTTACTCAGAAATTAGTTGGATTTTGACTCTTGTTTTTAAAGGCAATAAATAAATGCGATTATAGACTTGAAAAGCAGTTTGAGCTGCACTGGGCTCGTCATTTCCTCAGGCAGCGATTCCACATGAGTGTGCCCTCTACTACTATAATTACTTTTTAAAAATAACTCTCCAAGTCTGTAATCTAAAGTGGGTGGTATGTAGCAAGTCTGAGAGCGTTCTGCATTCAACCCACAGACTGGGGAGAGGGTTTGCTTGTCTTCATCTCTGTTTTGAAATCTGACTTTTTCCCACAATCCATTAACAAATGGCCCATACAATGAAAGTGCTTTTTAACCCGGGAGTCAAGCTCGCCAGGGACTCAGATGGCTTTGCAGCCCCACAGGCTCTAGATATTCCCTCTGGATATTACTTATCTGCCTGATCTTGTCTTTGTTGTATTTGAATTTAAGCTGCCTGGACAATTGAGAAGAGCAGAGCCCGACTGAGATTCACGACTAAGTAATAGTTAGAACTCTGCATGAATCTGTTTTCAGTCCACTTTGCCTTTTGGCTGGGCCAGCTGATTTATTTATATACTCACATGCTTAAAATAGGTTATGATTATTTTTTTCCTGTGCATTGGAAACAATGAACCTGGGAATTTTCTGCTTGATGCAAGTGATTTATCCTACTTTTCTCTATCTATTAAGTTTTTCAGGTGCTGATGTTCTTTAATGTGGTGTGTTTGCAGACCTCCCTGCTCCACAACACAGCTTTTTTCAGGCTCTCATGAACACGTTTGTAGTTAGTCATAAGGGGATCTTTATACTCAGTAGCAGAGTGAGAGGATACTGAAGGCAGGGATTTGCCAAACTGAATCTATTCTCACTATAATGAAATAACCCATGGCAGTGTCTACTCCCCTGTGGGGAGTATAGTCCCATTTAATGGGAAAGCTGATGTAGAGAGAGGGAAATAACGCAGGAATTAGAAAGAGGAAACCAAGGGTAGGTAGATGAGGAAAGGAAAGTAAGTCCTAGAAGTGGGAAATTCAACCCTCTTGAGCTTCTCACATTCAGAGAGGTGCTAATACAGGCCCCAGGCCTGTACTCAGGATTGAGGTGATTAATGTTTGCCCTCCAATTTCCGTGGGTCTGAAGTTAAGCACTTTCACCGTGTCGTTTTCTATCAGGGTTTTGCCACCTCTAAATAAAGAGCAGAAAATTACATCCCTTCTGCTTTTTCATCCTAAGCATTGGCGGGTTCAGACTTGCAGGTTGCTTCCCATAGTCAGGGCTCTGAACAGCACAGGGCTGACCTAGAATAAGCAAAACATTTGCAATCTGGTTTGCACTTGATAGGGTTTTACTGGAGGTGTTATGCTGGTGGGCAGATGTTTTTTTCACTGAGTTCACTGTTAGGTGTGATGGCACCAAATTCTTCCAGCTCTTCTCACCAAATGCAGGATAGGTTGGTACACTCTCAGACAGGGAGTAAAACCATCAGACTGGAGTACAGGCTAAAGGCATTTGTGCCTATTCCCACCGGGCAGTGTCATCACCGCCAGTCTATTTAAATGATTAGATGCAGAGAGCAGAAGGGAAAATATTTCCGTCTTAATCTCACCTCCTACAAAACACAGCAAATGCAGATTTGTGTGTTTAGCAGATTTCCTCTTGGGAAGAGAAGTCTCCTATAGATAATAATCCTTTTAGCAACATCTCCAGAGAACGAAGCTTTGTCTGAAGAACAAAGAAAAAGTCGCAAGCTTGAAATATGCCTGAATTTCCTGAGTGCACTCGCCGCTGTGTGCAGGCAGGAAGCTGTGTTAGTCTGGTTTGGATGTTTGCTCTGAAGTGGCATAAACAGAGTGTCGGGTCTCCTGGGATCCTGATCTGACCCACGGTCCAGGGAATAGGGGCTCCTCTGAGCTGCAGCTGCGGGAAGGACTGCCATAGTCGTGCAGCGCTGTGGCCATGTCCCTGACTGTCCCATCTCCCCTCTGGCCGTATCCTCTGAAGATTCTGGGTGCATGCAAGAGGCAGCAGCAGCAGAGGTGACTGGTGCAGCCACAGTAGACCCAGCACACGTGAGTGTTAAGCTGCCAGCCAGCAGGGAACTCATTTCCTGCACAATTATGGAAACAGCTGATCTGTGACATTTTAAGAAGGGGAGAAAATACAGGGCAGGGGAAGGAAGGCCCCGGCTATGTAAATATTTACTTTTGCAGAATGTCTCAGCCATCCCCTTCTCCCAGGGTCTGGGAGAAGAAGGGGTTGCTTGCTGCTGGCTCTGGCATGTGGTGACAGGGGATGGGAGAAGCACCAGTGGACTCCCCACAGCTGGAAGGAGTACACTGTTCACCAAGTGAAAGCCTCTCTGGTGGAGTGTGATACTGACCTGCTTGACCCACCTGCTTCCTGCTGCATCACACAGCTAGTGATGTGCTGCTGGACCACCAAGAGCTTGCTTGAACCACCTGCCTGGGTCTCCTTTCCCACTTCTTGGCCTTGCTCTAACAAAGCCAAGCTAATGAGGTACCTCTGCTCCTTCCCAGAGAGCAGCCATAGAAAGGGTGTTGAGAAAATTAAGGCAAGAAGCTTTCCAGGGAAGTGCTGCTGCAGGCAGTTGAGGTGTCCAGGATCTGAGGATTGCAGCATCTTGTGTGATGCCATTATGTCACATGCCCCCCAGCAGCCAGGTCTGGAGCACACGTGAACTATGTTGCGAGCAGGAGAGGCACTCACTAGACCTCACTGAAGAAGACCCTTGGACACAAGTCAAAAAAACCCCTCTCAGAGACAGGAAAAGGCTTTAATTTTGGTCATGACATTGTTCAGCCTGATATAATACTGGTTTTCAATTTCTTTCCTTCACCATAGATAAAAATGTTATTTTTTCCCACGCCTGTCAAAGAGAGGGTGAATCAACTCTCTCTGGTCTTTAAATGCTGCTCAGTTGTCCTTTCATTATCTCCCCTAGGCTGTGGTGGTGGGTGCAGTGCCACGCAGATGCTGTGTACATTTGACATGATATCTGACCACCAGGGCAGCTCCGAGGTCATTCCCAGGCGTACCCAGTGGATGGAGGGAAGGCTGTGGTGCCTGAGGTCCAGTTAGTCTGTGTTTGTAGCCAGGGTTGTACTGTGTAAGCTGTGTTTCTGCAGTAGGGCAGCCCATGACATTGTGTCAACAAGGCGTGACAAGCACGTGAGGAAATTCAGTGAGTCCCAGTAATAGTGACACCAGTCCACTGGTGGGTCTCAGTGTAGTCTGTTCTCCCAGTACTATCTATGAACCCTGAAGAGTTGGAATCAGTGGGATTCAAAGATTTGTTTCATGCAGGTGCTTGATGTGGTAACAGAGGTAGCTCTGGCCTGTTCCCTTCCACCACCTCCATCAAGGAAATAGTGGCTAAGCTCACTGCCCAGAACATGCACTGTCACTCAGGGAATAAACACAAGGGATTTGTGTTGTGGGTTAATTCTGCTGCTGGAAATCAAACCCCATTCGTGGTCAGATGACATCTTTCTTGGAAAGGGACCAAGGTTAAGAAGACAAGGAAGGCAGGTTAGTTAAAATATGCCAAAGTCTCTTGAGTGTAAGTAAAGACTATAAATAAAAGCCTTTTAACTTGGAAAAGAACTTTAGAGTGATATGATCAGGCTCAATTTAGTCCAAATATTGCTTTATGCCATTAAGCTGTTATCAAGTTTTGGTTCAACTGCCATAGTTTTATGGCTTCAGTGCAATGGGAACAGTTGCAGCCTTTATGCGAGTAAAGCATTTCCCCCTGAAAGGTTTGCAGGGAAGACTGCTGGATTGTGCAGGAAGCTGGGAGTGAAACTGCCTGGAAACGAATAGCTGGGAAGTCGACCTCTAAATCCTTTTTTTTCTTCTCCCTCTCCATTCCAGTGTAACTGCACAATCTAAGGATTTATATCATGAACAATGTGGGGAATTAAATGAGGTTTTGTTTTACATTCCTGTTAACGAATCCTCAAACTTAGTAATAAATGGTGAACATTTTTACTTATTTCCTCTTAAGCTGCAAACATGTCTGATTCAGCAGTGTCTTGAGATGATTTGTCAGGATGAGAAAATAAGTCACATCCCTCTTCCTCTTGGGATTAATAGAGAACAAGAGTAACCCTGTACCCATAATATTATTTCAGTTGGGCTTGCATAATAGCCTGGAAATGTTTATACTCAATGCAGTGCTTTGTAATAATGATGTTTCATCCTTTGAAGTTGGGTTAATTCGTGGCACAGGTCTGCACAAATAATAAAACACACACACACCCCTCCAGTTTTTCTTAACTAGCCTCCATTTTCTAATCCAAGTTTTGCTACAGTCTATTAGAAGTGAGTGGATTTTAATGCTGTTTCTGCAGATATCCACCACCATCACAGCCAGGAAAGTCCTGTCTCACATTTGGTGTATTTACATGTCAAGTGTGGCTGTGGGTTTAGGAAGATCTTGGTGTTTCCAAGAAGTCTTGCTGTGTGCATGCCTGTGCTCAAAATCTCTGCAAAGCACGAGTAATCCTGCCAAAATCATCGTAGCTGCCCCTCTCCATGAGCCAAGGTTTTCCACATGCATCTGGACCCTTACTCCTGGCTTACAATAAAGAAAGTGAGAGAAATCATGCCTCCCATAATTACTTACAATCTGTGAGCTAGGCACGTACATAAATATTTTCAGGGTCACAACTTAGCTCTCTATTTTTAATATACTTTGTTATTAGTAATCATTTTTGAAGAGATTGAAAATCCCACCCATAAGTTTCTGTAGTGTCAAGCCTGCTCAGCCTTGACCTCTGCTCCCAGTGGTATCCTTGGATTTACTGTGGACTTCAGCAGGAGCAGTCACAGCGGGGTCTGAGTGCTTTTGAAAATCCTTTCCCTATGTTTTTCTGTATAAAACCCATCACTGTAGCTGCCAGATTGTATGACACTAGGGTTTAAAATTACTTAAGAATGAAATCAAACTGTTAAGAAGGCTAAGTTGTAATAAAGCTAAGCAAAGTAAATTTGCTTTCTTTCTAAGACAAAGCGACTTTCACAAGGTTTTAATTTTCTCTGGTCCAAGTGGAAAAACAATTGAATTTGGTTCATTCTGCACATGCGTGTGTCAATACTGCTCCAGCAAAGCTCTAGGGATGGCATCGTGCCTCTACTACCGGGCATGGGCTTACCCTGGGCACATGGAAGCAGGTGAGGGGGCTGGAGTTGGGGCTTGAGCCCACTTCAGGGGCTTGGTTTCAATTTCTCTCTGTCCTTCTGCATTAGGGTGCAAACTCGAGACTCACCAGTTAAGCCCATGTTTAGTTATGAATTCTGCCCAAGATGTGCCACTAGTTTTCCCCACTGCCAGAAGTGCTTTACAAATAGGAAACAGAAGATCTGGGGGCTCAAGTATTATAAAGAGGGTCCAAATCTACCCCCATATTCTCTGCACTTATTGTACTGGGAAAAAAGACAAACTAGAATTGCTGTATCTTCCCATGATGTCAGAAGAATAAATCCGTAAAACTTTGTATAGCATTCAAATACTGCAGCTCTAAAGTCCTTCTGTAGTTACCTGTACCCTGACAGTGGTAATTCTGTGCATAAAGCCTCCATGCTCACATCTGTTTGCAGATGTCCTCTGGAGCAGAGTGGTCGCTTGCTGTAAGAGTGATGATAAATACTTTGCTCTTATAGATCAGATTATTCCTCACAAGTTGTTCTTCGTTTCACTGAAGGTCAGCTATACTCATCATCTGTTAGGATTTTTCTCCCCTGGCCTCCTTTTTTGTTTTTTTGCAATTAAACCAGATCCTTTGTTCTGTGGTGTCCGCAGATAGGAGCATTCCTCCAGGCAGCTGTGAAGACAAAAACGTGTGGGCAAGGGTGTTTCCTCTCTTTGCGGCTTTTCTGCTCCTCTTCTCCCATCCCCATCTCCCCGCGCACGATGCTCACTCCAAGGGGTGCTTGTGTCCACACCGTCCATTCCTCAGTTCACCTCTCCTCGAAAAGAGAGTCCAGATGTTAAAATCCTCTGGTAAGATCTAAAACTGGCAGGATTTTTGTGTTTGTTTCCCTCCTCCTTTTTTATTTTTCATAAGCCTATAGATTGACTTTATTTCTCTCAAAGTTTTCTAGGGTGGGAGGTTGCTGTTCATCCACTTTTAATTAAAGCGGTGTAGGGAATTAGGCCTTTCACAGGGGTGGTTCTGGTGCTGGCTAAGACTATTTTGTTAGTTTTCCTCCCATCAGAGCAGATGCTTGGAAGTGTGAGTTGGAGCTCAAGCTTTTTAATTAACAGGGAGTGAAATTACTACGTTATGGTGAAGTGATTTCTCTGCAAAGGAAAAACTGTTTCTAGGCTGCTGTTTTGTGCAGTAGTGTAACAAAGAGAGGACAGTTTGCTGCATCCTCAGAAGACAGGAGGGTGGTGGGTGCAAGGAGGGAGTGTAAGAATGTAGGCATCAAAGCACTGAGACAGTTTGTGGGGTGGCTCAGGGTGTCTGTGGCTTTTGCAGTACGGTGTGAAGGAGGGGAGATGGTGGGAGCCCAGTCCCTCTTTCTGGCAATATCCAACTGTTTGCTGCAGGAGTCTGGTTTAGGTTAGGCTGCCAAAGGCACAGTTTCTCTTGACATTGGTACCGCACTAACAGAGCGTAGGTATAGGGCTGAGAGCATCAGGAGAGCAAAGTACTGCCCTTCCCAGGCGATTTACAGTCTCTCATTCCCATTTTGTCCTCCTTCAAAGCAATGCTCACAGGCTTATAAAACA
The DNA here is from genome assembly GCA_035584735.1 of Pseudotriccus pelzelni. Lineage (NCBI taxonomy): Eukaryota > Metazoa > Chordata > Aves > Passeriformes > Tyrannidae > Pseudotriccus > Pseudotriccus pelzelni. The sequence continues at coordinate 24,144,543 of JAWMRA010000162.1, read as the reverse complement.
CAGCCTCACACAAGCAGAGGCTGATGCAGACAGGGTGCAGGAACCTCCAATTGGCATATGGGGGTCACAAACTGTTCTTTTTCTGGAACTTGGGGAAGGCAGCAAAATCCTCCTTCCCAAGAACATGGTTATTTTGGGTGAGCAAGTGAAGGATCTCCAGAGCAGGTCTCAGGCTGACCTAGGGAAGCAGCTGGCTTTTCCGCCTGGAGTGTTCATATTATCTCAGGATAGTTTTACACTGCAAAAGGCTCCAGCAGGAAATTTTCAGAAGAGCCCAAGTGTCATCTGACCCTGAGTCCTGTTTTCTAAAGTGTCAGTGTGTTCCTGGTGTGTGTTTGTGCATGTGCATTTGGAAATTTGACTTCTGTTTCAAATTGGTTAGCTATTTTAATACAATGGAAGGAAAGCTATCACCCCAAGTGGCAAGAGTATGTTTGCAGGAAAACCTGTATTTACTCATGGATCCCTGGGGAGAGGGGATAATCCTCTTCGGTCTCATTAACTTCTGTCTCTTGTTTCTGTTCTTGTTGCACGTAGCTTGTTTCCGGCACAAGGACACAGCTTCTCTTGGCTTCCTCATCCCCATGAGCCACACGTGGGTCCTTGTAGTGCTGCAGAGTAGACAGTACGGGTGTTTGTGTTCCTTTCTGCAGTCCTTTAGGTCAGTCTCAATGCCAGCACATGATGAAGGGACTGTCAGACTGTCCCCTCCACGCTCCCCCCTTTTTTTTCTCTCATCTATAGCATAAAGCAGTTTGCTGTCCACCAGGGATTCACTGATGCTGCATATGTTTCTAATCTTGTAGCGTAGCCAGGCTGGTTTCTTACTCGCAGCAACGAGATGTCGGCTCTGATGCCACTCAGTTTGGTTCTGATCTGTCCTAGTCCTAGGGCCAGACTCTCTTTGCATTAATGGCTTTTCCATTTGAAAATGTGTGATTCCCTTTCTGCAGTGTTTCCCTATTGCAAAATGCCTAGAAAGGACCAAGAAAGATTTTTTTCTTTTTGCCATTTGTGATGCCTGCAGTGGTTCCTCAGGGGCTCCGGGTTTGTGCTGTGGTTTGTTACCAATAGAGGTTTCCTGGTGGTTATAAGATGATCTGAAGCAATCTGACTTGTTGAGTTGACTCAGAAGTGACTCTGCTGAGTTACTCCCAGGCAGCTGACCTGTCTGAAGAGGTGACTGCAGGGGATTGATCTGCTTATCATTAAAAACAAAATGTTCTGTATGCCTTCAAAAATGCCAGAAATTAGTTAGATTCCTTGTATTATGAGTAATTTCAAAAAGATCATGTCAATGCCCTCTTTTCAAGTAATAGCAATTTAATTCACCTTGGAGAGCAAAGTCATTGGAACTGGTTACTTGAGTGTTGCTATGATAGTTTTGCTGAAACTGTGAGCTTAGACCAGGTGAAAAGGGAAAACACAGTGGTGAATCAGACCTAAACTTTTCTTCGTGTCCTAAATATACTCATTCCTTGTGGTAGTGCATCAGAGAGGTGACTTCGGGTGGCCTGAGGGGGTAAGGAGTTGCCACTTTGGAGATCTATAACTACAGGTTAAACTGAAATCTTCAGGAGTGCCATAGGTAGAATTGATTGTACCACAAGGTAGAGTAATGGATTTGCTGGTCTCTTGAGCCCTAGTGCTGTGTTTCTGTGATTTGGTTATTTGGAGCCACAGTGTGAAGAGATTGTGCTGAAGATTAATTCAGAGCGAGCAGCAATTGGACATGAAGGGTCAGTAGTTTGTGATTGTAAGATCTCAGCCTCAAAGAAAAGAATTTTTGTTTACACAGTAGTAGAAACTTGTCAAAATCTGATATTTTCCTAACCTGCTTTATGTTTTTAATCCAAAATTCATTATTTCTGGGCAACACCATTCTGGTTTGCAAGTGGCACCAGTACAGTTTGTCACCACAACACCAGTTCCTCAGTTGCATGTGGTCTTTGAAGTGTACTCGTATGAATGCTGCATTCAGAAAGTGTCTTGCCACAGACCAACCGTTGTAGCATTTGCAAGAAATACTTTTGTTTTCTCCATCTCTTCTGTCTAAAAAGAAAAAGCCCAATCTTTCAAATCCATTTGCAGCAACGTGGGTTTATGTAACCCAGCAGGAAATACTCTCGTGTATCTTGCAGATGAGTGCAGTGGGAGGTTCTGCTGCATGGTGTGGGCTGTTGGGTGCCTGAGGAATTTCTCTGCTGGTCTCCACTGGTCCCACTTCCCTTCTCTCTCCAAATCCATCTCTTCATATGCAGGACCATACTAGTAGTTGAATCCTACTCAACATCCCTGTGGCAAAGTATAGCATCACCAAGCTGCTGAACAGGCAGCCTTTAATGCTGTGTATTTCTTGCAGTCAAATAATTTTGAGGTATGACCCAGATTTTGTTTTGCACAGGTGCCCAGTGTTAATTCAGGTGCTCTTCACCTCTCTGCTATTTATTAACTTCCTCAGAAGCTACAGTGGGACTCAGCATTTTGGTTGGGAACAAATTAATCTCAGGGACTGTCTTGTGTTTGTACAGTGCCTGGGACGGTGGGTTTTTGCTCTGGGAATAGTACTTTGGAAAATAGCTTCAGGTTCCTTGAAGAAGAAACACTCCTTTCCAGCCACCTCCTCTGCCCTCACAATGCTGTTTGGGAAGTGGTGTTTCCTCCATGCTGATCCCAAGAAGTGGACTCACTCTCACCCTGCACAGGATAAAGGTGAGGGCTCGTTCTGCCTAAATCAGCATGGAAAAATATTATTCAGGGTGAGGTTTAATTCTGTCCAAACATAAATAGAGTAGCATGCCCCAGAATATCTTCTTGCTCTAAATCTTGCTCAGCAGTCTAAAGTCCCAAGTACCAATAAAGTCACTGACTAATGAACATTACTCAGTTCCTTTGGGTGCTTGGCTAGGGGCACTCATAGTTTCCAGTCATACGATTACTCCCTTTTTACTTTAAGCCATCCTGTTTTTCCTTTAGTCTTTCAGCCTTAAAGAAACATTGAGTAACTCTGTGTTTTGCTTCTTAATGGCAAAGTCAAGGGATCGCAGAGACACAGATCTTATGACTTCCTTTCCTGCTACCTGGAAATACCTTCTTTACCTCTGGTGCCAGCTGATGTGTTAGTTCGCTGGTTTATTTTCCATCACCTTTTCCAAGTCTCTCTTTCTCACCCTTTTTCCACTGGAACCATAATCAAATTGGGATTTTCCAAGCAGAAGCGTGCATCTTAGATTTGCAGTGGAGATGAATCAGTACCAGGACATTCACTCTTCGCACTGAGTTTTTGATGGGGAGACAGGAAGGGATTAAAATGCAAACCTGAACTGAAATTTGGCGAATTGTCTCAGTAAAAACCTTAAGGAAGGCCAGCCCCAGTTTCTGGAGAGTTCATTCTTGACCGACTGTGGAGATACAAAGAACAGCCAGCCTTCAGGTGAGTCATTAGCCTGGCCCAGGAGTTACCTTCAACTGAATTCCTTGTGGTCTCTTGCAGGAGTTTACCTGCAGGGATAAACATCTGTGTTGTCCATGAGACCTGTGAGTCCTTGACTGGTCGTTGGCACCTTTTCCTGTGTCATTCAGAACTGCAGCATGGCTTCAGCTTTTAGTGACCCTCAGCACCCAGACACATCCCCCAGAACCTCAGGCCCAGGGTTGCATCTTTAGATGGGCAGTGACTCTGCTGAGGGTCTTGCACTTCTCTTCCAAATGGAGCTTCTGGTGTTGCGATTTCAAGAATGTAACCCACTGCCTTAGCTAATTCACTCCTGTTGTACCTGAGATACAGGTATGCATTAGAGGACCCTTTTAGGTAGTTGTGTGACCTAGGAACTTGTTTCACACATTCAAATCAGTTCATGGTGGCTTGAGCTGAGTCTCTGAGTGCAGTCCCGAGTGGCAGATGAGCCATTTTGCTCTGATCTGGGTCCAGGTGATCTGTATCAGTCCACTGCTGATGGGAGATGTGTTGCCCGCTTCCTAAATCTGGCCTGAGTGTTTCTTTTTCACAGAAGTAACACCAAAGTACATTTGGACTGTACAGCAGCTATCACTGATGTTTACTGGGATGTAGTTTCTGCAATAATTATCTACAATTCCTGACATGTGCCACACTCCTGTTCTATGGTTGTAACATGCTGGTATGTTTGACTTGTGTCATTGTGGGCACTGAATAAAAGTGTCACCCATCAGTGAAACATCTTCATCTGTGGAATCTGGTACAGTGAATTTTTGATGGCAACACTACACCTCAGATTGTGAGTAGGGATAAAGAAGAATCCCACATCCAATTGACCATGGCAAATCCAATTCAAACTGCAAAGGGATATTTTCCCTCCCATTAGGCAGAATGTGATTAATTTCCCATGTGGAAAATTGTTCAAGACAGACATGCTTGTAAATTATGGCTTAAGAGATCCTATTACTTCAAGATCCATCCAAACCTACCGTGCCTCCCAAAATAGCAATAAGAAGACAATTATATTAACAGCCTTTCTTGTTATTTGAGGTATGACTGACATAGGCTGTAAGCTCATTTTCTGCCAGGTTGGAGCCTTCATTTAAGGGTGGATGCTTTGACATTAGTGGATGTTAACAACAATCATTGTTTTCTGACATTTGAAATAAAAATATTGCAGGAAAGTTTTTTAAAATAGGGAATTTAAAGCTAATAGATGTCAATAGCCCACAGTTTAAAACAATGCATCCCCTGGGGATGAAGACTTAAAAACTTCCCATCTGGAAAGAAACGTGGCTTTGCTAGGGATTCTTGAATGATCTGGTCTAGAGTCTGTTCTGCTCAGCCAATGATCTGCAGAAGAGGGTGTTAGAGACACCTAACTGGGTGACTCTGGGTAACTGGGCTGATCATGAAATTTACTTAGGAAACCCAGATTTGGAGCTGATTGAAAAAAAGTTGGGGTAGGGTCTCATGATATACATGGCAAAAAGGCAGTTTGGTGGTGGTAAGCACAAAGCCGTGCTGGGGGGAGGGCAGAGGGGGAGAACCATTGCAATCTAGGAAGGAGATTTCACTAGTTCTGGGGGTGTTTCCATGAAAACTGCAGCTCCACAGTCAGCAGCAGTCAGAAAGGCAAAGGTGGTGTTAGAAAGAATTAGGCAAAGAATGGGGAACAAAACCCAGAGATTCAGCTGTGGAAATCAGTGATTTCCCCACATTGTGAATACCGTGTGCAAGTCTGGTGTTGCCTCTCAGAAAGTGTATATAATAAAGTAAGGTGCTGAGGAGGATGACAGAGGTGATTACAGAGGCGAATTGGCTTTTGTAGGACAGGAATGAACACACTTAAAAGGCTTCAGTTTGGAACAAGTTGATGGTTGGGATAGAGCAGAAGTTTGTGAAATCACAAAGAATTTGAGAGAGTGAGGAGGACATAATTATTTTTATTTCTCAGAATGTAAAAACCAGGTGTGGCCTGTGAAACCTGGAAAGAAAGCTTAAAGTGAACAGAAGGAAGTATGTAATCACATACTGTGTGATTAAATTATGAAATTCATTTCCAGAGCACTCTATAGGGACCACAAAATCTATGGGTTCAAAAATGTATTAGAGCAATTCCTGTAGGATGAAGCCAGTACTGGTTGTTAAAAGTTATTTTCTAATTCTCAAAATGTCTAACCCCTGCTGTGCAGGAATAGGGAGTGTGTGTCAGGAGAAAGATCCCATTACATGTCTTCTGTTCTTGAATTTCTTGCCTGTCTTTTAGTGGCCACAGTTGTACACAGGGAGCTGGATTACAGGGATCTTTGGCCCAAACAAATGCAGCACTCTTATGTTGCTGCAACAAAGTGGATTAAATAGTCTGTCCCTTTTTGGTGTGTAATAACCACCAGTGGAGCTGCGTTCTTGAATTGCAGCAGGAAAACACATAGATAGTGATCCTCCATCTAGAAGTGCCGGAGATGGCATCTGTCCATTCTTGACCTGCCTCTTGGAGACCTCAAGTCTGCAGGCTGGACCACCTCAGAGGGGTTATCTGAGGTACCCAGAAGTGTGACTCTGTACCTCTGTCCAGCCTTGGGTAGCACTGCACACCAGGACACAAAGGCAGACAGCGTTTGGGGAGCTGCCATTCCTGTGTGGTGGCACAGGGAGAGAAAGACAGGTTTGTTTGTGGTGTGGATTTTGTCAGCAGTCAGTCCTGTTTGGCGGCTCGGTGTCTCTGTGGCTTCAAATGCAATTAATCAGGGTCTGAAAGGGTAATTACCAGCTCACATTCCTAATTCAGATTTCTGTGCCTATTCATATTAGCGTTTTTTTTCTTTATTTAGCAATAAAATTGGGGTTGTTTTCATGTTTTTATGCTGCTGAACCAGTGATCCTTATTAAAAATAAAAAATAACAAAACATTAGTTTCCAGTCCATCTTTTTTTCAGCTTTCTGGGAAATGAAAAGCCCATATTAACCATGAAAGGGAAATGACAGTGTACATAGTCCTATGGTCCTGCTGTCACCTTGGCTGAAGATACTTTCCTTTCATGGAGTGAGTAATTACTCAGAGCATTAATGCCTGAAAGAGGCTCTTTATTCTGCAGTGGGCAAAGTTGTTGACATCTGACACTGCTGTTTCCTTCTTTGATCCAACATAGGGACCTTGCTGAAGCCAGGAAAGAGTGGCCCTGGAAAGCTGGGAATGCTCAGCATCCTTAGCTCCAGGGCAGCAGCTCCATTCTCTGAGGTGCTCTTGCACCCTTAACACTGCATTTACTTGCACATGGACAAACTGAGAGGAAATTTTCAGGGAAATCGTCCTCCACCATCTTCTGGCATCAGCAGGCACTGCTGGTGCCAAGTCACACTTGAGCTTAGTTTGGATTAAGTGGCCTGAGCTGGAAGCAGCTGACGTGCTCACACATGGAGGAGCTGGGTGTGAAGGAGGCTGGTTATCTGATAAGTAATTATAAAATCATTTCCCTGTTCCTGTGCATCAGCTGAGCTGTGATAACTGTTGGTGTGAGTGCTTTTAGTCATGGAGCCAAGGTGGAACAATCTGAGTGAGCTTTGCTCTCTCCAGGAAGCCAAGTGACTGGACACTGGCTCATGTTGGTGCAGGCTACATGTGCCCACATGGATCACCGTGTCCACTGCCTTCCCCAGGAGTGGGCTAGCCATGCATCTATCAGCTGGAAAGGGGCAGTAGGAGTGGCTTTGTGGTCAAGAGTTAAAGAGGAGGTACTACTAGGTGATGTTGCCACAGACCTGACCCAAAGGCTGTTTCATCAGGCAGTGTGTCGTGGTGGATTGGCCTTGGCTGGACACCAGGTGCCCATCAAGGCACTGTATCACTCCCCTCCTCAGTAGGAGGGGAAAATAAGATGGAAAAAAACAACTTGTGGGTCAAGATAAAGGCAGTTTGATAAAGCGAAAGCAAAGGTCACATGTGGAAGCAAAGCAATGCAAAAGATTTATTCTCTACTTCCCATCAGCAGGCAACTTCCTGACTTCCTTCATTATGTGTAATGATTTCTCTGGAAGACAAATGTCATGAATAATGAATGCTCCCCCTTTTTCCTCCTTTCTCTCATCTCTTATTACTAAGCAGATGTCATACGGTGTGGAATATCCCTTTGGCCAGTTTGGGTCAGCTATTCTGGCTATGTCCCCTCCCAAGGTTGTCCCTATCCCAGCCTACTGGTGATGGTAGTGGGAACATTAGAGAGGCAGTGCTGATGCTGTGTGAGCACTGCTTCAGGAGCAGCCAAAACACTGGGGTGTTACCAACATCTTTCCAGCTACAGATACAAAGCACAGCACCATGGGAAAAATCAGCCCCATCTCAAGCAGACCCAATAGCTGTGGGCACTTCACAGTCCTAGGTGGGTTGGCAGGCTCAGAGGAGGCAGGGCAAGGGCTGCAGGTCTGACTTTGGAGATGGCACAGGTTGGTGCAAAAGTGATTGCACAGGTCAGACCCTCAACATGGGCTGGAAATAAAGTGCCAGTCTCTCTTCTCCTGTAATATTGAAATTTACCACCCCTGCTTTAAAGCACATGCTCATGAGCCTTTGAAATCAGCAGTAGCTTTGTCTGGGATCAGAGCAGGCAGAGAGAAAATCCCTACTAGAGATTGTCTTAAGAACACTCTAAGGTAAGACATACTGAAAAGAAGGATGATGTCTGTGGTTTGAGATGGTGTCTTGGTCTGCAGACAAGCTTCCTGACTCAAGGACTAGCCAGTTTTGATCTGGTTGTTGTTCACCAGCTTCTTCTGTACTTGTTGTTATCTACTTAAAATTCATCTTAAAACTAGTCAGCAGTTTCACTTGGAGGACTCCAGGAGCGCACTTACATTTAGGAAACAGAACAGTGCTGTTTTACAAAGCATGGTGGATTTAATTTCTGAATACAGCTCTCTGAAATCCTAGCTGGTGAGTTCGAGCCTCTGACAAGCACACCTAGTCATGTTTGCTGCTCTGTTGTTTGTTTAATTTCTGTGTTAATTGGTGCCTTTCAAATACCACAACTGCTCTGAGAAGTACTGCCCCAGCCACTCTGACTGCTGTATTTTCCCTCCTATAAAGTGGGACGTGTAACCTGACAGCTGACTTAATCAAGGTCTTCTACTGGAGAAAGTTCTGCCTCATTTGTGGCAGAAATCAAGGATTTGTTTGTGATTAGAATATATGTTTCAGCAGAAAGAATTTCTGGCCCTAGATACCAAGGTATATGTATTTTTGTCCTGCACGCAATCAGCAGAGGGATCTAGGGACTGGCTTTATGGCTTTCATTAGTGTGTACTCATTTTGTGACCTTGTGGAGCCACCTTTGCATCCCTACCCCTCAATTTCTGCCTGTAGTGTTCCTGTAAGAGTGTACGCTGTAGCACCACGTTATTGCATGACCAACCTCATAGTAATAATAACTTAGATCTGCGTGGTGTGAGTGCACATATTATTTTATTCACAACTCCAGCTCTCAACCAGCTTAAGGGTGGAGTCTCCAAAGGAGTGTTATTGCCCGTCACACCAAAGGATGTGGCTAGGACCTTACTGTGCTTTTCCAGTGTAGTTTGGCACGGGTGTGGTGCACATCCAGTCCAGTGACTTTGCTCCAGGATCTTCTATCCCAGTGGAAGTAGCTCTCAGGCTCCCTGTCGGCGAGGCTAGCACTGTCCCAGTGTCTGTGAGGTAGTGTCTCAGGCTTAGTGTCACACCAACTGCTGCATGAATGACAGGTCTCATAAGAGCCTATAAGAGCGCAAATGTTTTAATAGGCTCAGTTCCTTAAGGTTCCTGCTTTAGAAGATTTGAGGTGGGACCATATGGTCCTTACCTGAGGGTACATACGGCCAAGTGTCAGTAGAAGGACTCCTGTTCACTTTAACAGACCACAGTGAGCAAGGTGGTACCTGATGGAGTTTTGGAAAGAGCAGAGGAAGAGTTTAGTTAGCGTAGCTACAGAAGTATGGTCTTGCCCTTTAGGAAGAGCATTTTTCATGTTTAAGGTGGCATAAAGGCATTTAAGAGGCTCTCGCTTTTTCCCACTCTGGGGTCAGGTGTTGAAGTCATTCAGACATTACATGCATTTTCACCAGCAAATATGTAATACCAGCAAGAGCTACTGCTTCCCAAACTTGTTGGACCAATGTACAGTGGTCCACATAATTCCAACACTGCCCATGGAGTGCGAGTTAGTTGGAAACATAGCTCTGCAGACTGTCTGTGGACCACTAGTGATTTGGAGATCACAGGTTAGGAGCCACTAACTACCTAGGTGGAGGCAGGACAGTGACCTCAGCTGATACAGGAGGATAAACAAGTGTTTCAGCAATGAGACTCAGTGGTCAATGTTCTTCTGGTCAGTTTGATATAGGGTCTAGATAGTTTGATCATTATTTAAGTCTTGGTATTTTCTCACATTAAATGACTTGGTCCCGGATATTTGGAAGTGGATCTTTTTGGAAGGTGTTCAACAAAACAAAACAAAGAGTGCAGTGGATGTGATTCTTATCTTAGAGGAGAAGTGTGTATAGGCAAGGGGGACGTTTTCTATCTGCATAGGCCTTCCTGTTTTTCTGTGCCTTTTGCTCCCAGCGCAGCAAAGATCGTGCAAAGAAAAGGACACTTCTACATCCTCTGTGTGAGGAAGCTCTGCTGTTTCTTAAGGCAAAGTTTCCCAGATGTTTTGAAAACTTGAGCCTCTTTTGGCTCCTGATCTCTGTGGGACTTGGAATTATCATCAGGTCAGTTCCTTCAGGTGAGGGTGTCTCAGTTGTCCATGTTGCTGGCTTCAGGTATACGCTTTTCCCTCTGCCCTCAGATAAACTCGCAGCTTTCTGCAATTGAGAGCACTTGGCTGTTTGCAGGCTAATGTAGCATTTGCAAGCAGTAATTGCAAATGAGTTCTCTTTCCACCTTGTAGAAACTGAGGTGTGTGGTTTAAGGAGGCACCAGTTTCACTGCAGAAATTAAAGACCTGACCCGCTGAATCGACACTCGCAACGTTTTGCAACCACTCACAGACTAGGAAGTTCAGTTTTGAGGGGTCTGATGGCTTGTGCTCACACTGAGATCCTCTTGTGTGGGATAGATGCTTTACTTTGCTTGGTTGGTTTAATCAAGGTGATGGATCCCCTCAGGTTTGCTGGTGCTCACAGACCAATGCACAGGAAGCTGCCCCACAGTAAGAAAATTAAAAGGATAATTTTGTACAACTTTTGCCTGCTTTTTCCAGACCTAACTCTACATAATTTGCCTACACCATGATTTCTGCCTTGCTTTGGGAGGTGGGAAATTTGCAGCTGGGGCAGCTGAAGAGATTACAGGAGCAGTGCATTATTTGGCATTTTTCCTTCCAGCTGTGTCTGATGCTTGAATTCCCAAAGTGTATACTAGCAAAGCTGTTCTAGAGCTGATGCTATTGGCCCTGGAGGACAGTAGCCACCCCTCCAGATAGTGGAAAACAGATTCAGAGGTAGGAGCTCTTTGCTGATAGGGAATCCAGCCTGACTGCTTGCATGTCTCTGGTTTCCCTTTGTAATTATTCACACAAACGAATATTCTGCTTATCGCTTCTAATAGAGGAAGGTCTCTCTTCCCAGTGATACTCTTTTATAAAAGCCATGCTATTTCCTATGCTTTATTGCTTCTTGATGATTTTCTTTAACATTGCAGCTTATGCAAATTAAAAACAGGATCCAAGGGCACAAGGACACCCTCCCCACCATTCCCCATATCTCAGGGCAATATTGTTGCTTGTGTGGCTTTCCTGGCTGCTCCATTTGTCTCCATCACCTCTTGTCACCTTCCACAGTAATTCCTGCTGATTAGCAAAGGCCTTTATCAGCTGAGGCGTTTTGGCAAGCCAAGTTCAGCCAACAGTTCTGACTCTGTCATGAATGTCTACGTATTAAAAAAAGTCCTTTCCCCTCCCAATAGTGGAAGCACAATGAATCATTTCCCTCCCCTTTCTTTGTCAGCAGCAAATGCCATCAGTGTTAGGACCCTGGCACTGACTTTCTGACTCCAGGAAGTCATGGATGAAACAATCCATGGAAACTGGAATCCCCATATAAAAGTGAGACATTATTTTGAAAGGAACACACCTCCCTTCTGGCTGCTGTCAGGTTGCCATCTGATTGACAATCATATGTATTTCCTTGAGAAAAATAACTTTTTTCTTCTATTCCATAGTGCTGTGCTGTTGATTTGTCTATTTTCGTTGTAAGGTGGCAGTGCATTTTTAAATGCTCCATTTGGGAGATAGATTGTGTGGCAGGTGTGTGAGAGTTTCAGGCAGGACCCTGAGGAGGATGTCACAGCTTAAATAGGTTGGGGGGGTTTTGTATCATATTTGATTGCAGACCTGTGCCTCTTTGGCACATTTCTATTAATAGAAATATTAATAAGGACTAGAAGCCATCATAAAAATACTTGAGCAGTAAAATGGTTTTAGTTACACTGGAGGAAGCTGCTTAGCCCAAAAGGAGAACCTGCACGAGGGCTGAATTCTGTATTCTTTTTACCGATGCAGGTGCAGTGTAACGGCAAAAAGAGTCTGACCTTATCTCATAAGCAGATTTCTCTGAGAGGTTGATCTTAGGTTGAACATATTGCTTGGCAATATATACAGATCCGGCACCTCCCAGGTTTTCAGGTAAAAAAAAAAAAGTAGAGAATCAACAGCACAATAACAAAAACAACATGAAGAGGCAGAAGCAGGAGCTCTTTCTTACTCTTACAAGACAGAACTGATAGAACCTCCACAGCTGGAGTTTCTGTAGTCAGAGGCAGCACATGTCTCTTTTAAACATAAATCAGATGAGATATTAGAGTATTATTAATGCTCCCCATTAGTCTTCAGGCTGTCTGCTGCTGAATATTTGTCATGTGGCGTGCTTCACATACTGCATTCTGAAGTGGTCAAATAGAAGATTAAAAGTGAATATGCATTTGTCCATCATCCCTTTGAGAGTGGGTTTGTTATCTTCCTAATCTCTAACAGACACTCCTTGCATGAAACAACTGGTGTCCTTAGACCAATCCATCACCCAGATGTACCTTCAAATGAGACTCAATCTCAGCAATCAGAGAGCAAGACCAAGAGTTGGATCTGTTGTCTGATATTTTTGGAAAGGAGCTAACAGCAATTTCCCTGTGTCCTTGTTGCCCCTGCCACAGCTGCCGCTCACTGCCTGGCTCTAAAGGAGCAGCCAAGCTGGCAGCTCAGGGCTGAGCCACTGGCACAGGGGCAGGAAAATTGTGAAGACATCTCTAGAAGGTCTGGAGGCCTAGATATGCTGTACCTCTTCTTGGCAGTGAAAGGTGTGATTGGGAGATTTGCGTTAGAGGCTGTCATAGAGCCTACAAATTGCCAGTCAAGGGCAGTAGCTGCTGACAGCTGGCATCTGCTGTGATTGTAGGGGCATATGCCATATATCCCCCTTCCTTCAAGAGGGAAGGCTGGATTCTCCTGCTAAGCCATCCTGTTGGGGACTTTCAGGTTTCTCTAACTGGTGCCAGTGGATGCTGTCCTGCTTCCAGACCGTGCTCCACATCGTCACGAAGCCCACCAGGAGCTGGGTTTCTTCCTTGCACAAACAACATCCTTGACCATTACAAAGCATTAGGCTGTAGACCCTTCTGGTATGCTCAGCACAAACTAGTAGGCTAATGGGAGTGTTGGGGTGCATTTTAGCTGGTGCATTCTTGGACCTCATTTGCTAAAAATCTGTGTTACTCTAAGTATGAGGTCACACAGGAACAGAGGATGCTTTAAAGCTTGAAGAATCAGCAGCTGCCAGATAGACAGTCTCCTGCATAGCTTTATTATTCCCACTTTGTGCACCCGCTGTGTATACAGGAGGAAACTTAGGTCTTGTGAGAGAAGAGGTGTGTGGTCGTGGAATTAAAGACTACATCTCTCTCTCTCGCTCTCTCCGTATATATATATATATACAGGGAGATGAAGGGATGACTTAAGATGTCCTCTACTCTGCTAAACATGATACTTTGCCTCTTATCCACATTAATTTCCTAGGAATAATATTTTCTTTAAAGAAAAAAGGATAAAAATAAATATTGTTATCCTGCATTAGCAGCAGGGCTAGAGCCCTGTGTCTTTCCCACGTCTTTCTTTCCAAGTGCTGCTGTCCTCGGAGGCCTTCCTAACATGTGCCAGACCTCCCTTGGCCCTGTCAAAGCCTGGCACACCGGTGAATGAAATATTTGCATGAGACAGCGCCGTCTCATGTAACATTTAAATTCCCATCTGAATCCAAGGCACAGTTCCTGTTCACTTCCTAGCTGGGCTGCAGCATGGTTAAAAAGCTGCTCATCCTTCTGTAAAGTGGGGTTGTAGTGCCTGAGGAGGCTTAAAAGAGCTGCAGTAAAACTCAGGAAAGCGGAAGCAGCACTGCATGTACTTGCGTAGAATAGATCACTTCCTTAGAGATGTGGCTTTTCCCAGAGGAAAAGCCAAGTGGCACATGAACCACTACTCCACCCTCACAAGGAAATTGCCTGGGCTGTTCTGCGTTTACCGGCCACCCCAGGGCTTCCCCGCTTCGTTTGTTGTGGGTGAAACGCTCCCTTCCACTGCCATGCTGTGACGTGCCCCTGCTGCTGTGCTGTCTGCCTTCTCATTGTTTCTTCAGGGTGACCCTACTCACCTTGTTAGGCAAAGTTTTCCATTGATGGGGTCTGCGCTCACTTGGAGAACGTAAAGAGTGTAGAGCGTGGATTATCTTCCTTTTCCAGTCCTGATGGGACCTCTCTTGCTTTCAGGGGAAGACCAGGACTAATAGGGGAACTGGAGAAAGCAGTAGTAACTTGTTCTGGATCCGCAGTGGTTCCTGCTGCTCGGTCGTGATGGCTTTGACTGAACTTCTCTCAGCACAGTCTGTCTTCCCAGGGAGCCATTTGGCAAGTTGTCCCTCCTCAGACGTGCTTCAGTACCCCTGTCAGTGAAACTTCTTGATGAGGGGATCCCTCCTTGCTGCCCAACAGAACTGGGTGTGTCTTTGTTTTTCTTCTTGCTTTTTAATTTATTGACTGCTACTCCATGGTGCTCTAAAATACTCAGCCTCCTCCAGATCTCAGCTTTGAATGCCATACCGGACTAAGCAGCCACAGATTGAGCCTTTTCCAGCTTCCAGTAGTAGAGGGAAGATCTTTCTTTTATTGAAGTGATAAAAATGGAAGCACCTTCTGGGCTTTGTTTTGTTTTAGCACCACAGTTGTCCTGATAGTTTTCATCTCCATTTAAGGACTAAATTAAGATTCATCATATCCTGGGGTCTTTTTCTGTACTCTGTTTAATATAACATTCTGTATTATTACATTTAGGAAAGCTGAGTTGCATTTATAGGAGATCTTTAATGCGTTTAAATCTTTGGTTCCTTAATGTTTTTGTATGGTCACTGCTTCAGTTTTAGACTCATGGCTTGAACTGAAAACAGGAAAGCCAGAAAGTGAGAATGTTTCCAAAATGCCACTTTCCCTTTGCAGTGTATTTATAAAAGTTGCAAAAAAATACCAAGATCTCCCACACCAACATTTCTGGAGCACTGAGAAAGGAACTAATTTTTTCTCTACAGCTATGCCTACAACCCTTTCCTCCAAAAAAGCAGCTTACTCTAGTTTTGCAGTAGAAGTAAACGATGACCCTCAAGGCTATCAGAATTGTTTTAGAAGGGCAGGTAATTCTAACAGTTTACCAGACAGAGAAGCAGGAAAGCAAGAATGTTTTGGTGTGTCCAGAGTGGATCAGTGCAGGGAGATGGGAGTGCCACTTTACTCCGCAAGCAGCTTTTCACTGAATTGCTCAAGCCCAGATGAGCGTCTCAGACAGCAGTTGAAGATCTCCCCTGTGCTCTCTGACCTCATGGCATCACAGCCTACAGGGATGGCTCAACACCAGCTTAGTAATGAGATAACCACAGGGAACCCAGAGAGATAAATTTATGGCAGCAGGAAATGGCTTTACCTCACAGGACAAACTGTTTTGTTGCCAGAATTGGGGATGAAGATAAACCACTTTCTCCTGTCTGAAACAAAAGGCTTTAACACTTTCTAGATTAGCAGCTATGTAGGAAAAGGCAACCAAAAGGGGCAGTGTCTCAGAGGCCTCTGCTACTGGACTCTGAAGGGCTGTAATTACATTAACCTCTCAGCTTGTGTAATCATGACAAAGTCAAAGCCACATATTCAGATTTTGGATTTGATTTCATTTCCTAGTCCATTTTCTTATCTCACGATTTATGGATAAGGATCTTATTTGCCTGTTGGCAAAAGAAGTTTGGAGCAGGGAGTGGTATATAAGTCGCGGGTTTTTTACATGGACATTTCATGGACTACATAATGCTGGCAGATACTGTTTTCTTCCACCACAAGGAGAACATATAATTTCTTCTTGTCTCATTACATTAAAAGAAATACAGCACAAAAGGAAAAGGGAAGAAAACACCAAAAAAGGATATGAAGATATAATCCTTTCTAGCCAAAAAAATACCAACTCTATGACATCCTTGTGTGTGGGGAAACTCAGCTCCTAGATTATTTTGATAAACTTTGTTACAATCAGTTTCACACAAACCCCGGTCGTTTATTTAATCTTAACTGCTTGCAGAAATGTCATCCAGTAAGGACATGGAGATTGTTATTTTTTTTAGCTTCAAAAAAAATAGTTTGTTTATTTTTCTTCTTCTATTTAGTTTCTCTCTGCAGATTTATAAGGGCTCTGTCACTAGCAGCCTTGTATTTGCTTGTGAGCTGGGTGTGTGGTTTGCCTGCCTGCAAGGGCAGGAGCATCCACAGTGGCAGCTGACTGGGAAGTAGATGGAGCCTACCTACCCCAGCAATGCTTCCTGCACAGCCAGCATGAACATGCTGAAGTAACCCTGAAGTAGTAGTGAGTCATAACATAGTGTTGGTCCATTCCAGGATAGTGCCATCACTAAAAGGGAACCAAGTCCTTTTGTGTTATCTACAGAAAAACTCCCTCTGTCCCATTAGCCTCTTAGGTAGAGACTTCCTTCTGGTGGCTCATACAAGCAGGGCTTTGGTGGCAGTCACCAAGAGTTCACAGAGCTGCTGTGTCTCTGGTACTTCTTGGCCACGTGCTGCATTTCCTGTGCAAGCTTAAGACCAGCAGCATCCAGCTTCAAGGAGTGCCATGGATGCTGCTGTAATTCCTGCCACCCCACATCCCTCTGCTGCCTGCCCTGCAGTGCCTTTCTGAGGGCAGGAGTGGATCTGTTGCTCACACTCCTTCAGGTGTGCCATCCTGTGTGACTTGTAGTGATGTGGGGCCGCACTCACACAGAGGTGCAGCTGTGTGAACCTCTCAAGCACTGGGACTTCTCAGCTGGGAACAAAATAGGGTTGCAGAGCTTGGCCACTGGCACTGCCGACAGCCACGGTTGGAGCCAGGGATGAAACCCTGTCTGCTGGCCCTTCTGCTTGGTGCTGTTCTGCTATCCCACATGGCAGCTGATGTCCCTAACCTTCAACTTTCATCTGTTCCCTCCTTAGGCAAGATTCTGTTCCGGAGGAGCCATGTCCGAGACGTAGCTGTGAAGAGGCTAAAGCCCATCGACGAGTACTGCAGGGTAAGAGCTCCGAGGAGTGCCGGGCAGCCCTGTTGTGTGGGGGCTCAGTGCTGGCCTTTCCCTGATGGATCCCGCTGACAGGCAGTGTGTCGAGTCTATCTCAGGGAAGATGGTCCTTCCCAAACACCGCCAAGACTAACAGGGCAGGTGTAAACAGGATGCTGTTTGTTCCCAGGGTCCTTGTAGCATTTTCCCATGCAAACTTTACGCACTGGGTTGGTGCCTCATTTTCTCAGTAAAGGTTCTAAGCCTCATCTGCCCTAAATGTGGGTTTTATTTCTACATCAGCCACGATGACTCAGGAGTTGAGCAGGCAGAGAAGCACAACTAAGATGATGTTTTTTTCTGTTTCCTGTCTGTCTGTCCCCCAGTGCCACATGAGGACAGTGCTGGCTGGCACAGCAATGAGGGTGGACCGGTGTCTTCCAGGAGTGCTTCTCCTGATGAGTGAAAGCCTGGAAATTTATTGCAGGACAGAAAAGCACAGCTCTGTTGAGAAGAATATTGAGTCACTTAATCTTGCCTTTCTAGCCTAGAGTTTATGAGATGATGATAATTAATCCTCTGTCAGTAGATTAAAAGTTGTTTCTAAGCAAGCAGGATTCCCAGTTTTTGTAGAAGTATTGAGCACGTCAGTGCATAATTTAAACTGGAGACTTCCTCTCTTATTCCCGTGAGGTTTTCTTTCCATTTTTGGAAAGCCAGAGGAGCAGGTGGAGGGGAAAAAAATGCACTCCTAAGAACTTCTCCAGACAGACATTTGCTCCTGCAAAATTGGAAGCAGATTGCCAAAGTGCCTGAGGCGTGCTGGGGGCTGCTGGTGAAACCCATGCCATCTGCACCCCCGGGGCAAGGAAGCTTCATTAAAGTCTTATCTCATAAGATCAGACTTTTTTGTGTGACAATTAACGCACTGTCTTCCTGCTGGGAGCTGAATGGCTCTCTTTAAAATATGTAGGGTTTCACTGAGTCCCCAGCCGCCTCCTTCAGACAGGAACTGCTGGCGACAGGAGCGGTGAGGGCTGGCTGATGTCAGGGTTCACCCAACGGATGCGTGGTGGAGAAAGCAGTGACTTGTGCTGTGGGGACCCGTTGTCTGTGCTCCAGACAGACCTACCCTGACCCGGCCAGGCCTGCTGGTGCTCCACTGGCCACGGCCGAGGGATGTGTTATGGCATCGGCTGCTGGCACATTTGCTGACACCAAGGCGCTATGATTTCTGGTCTCATATCCATTTTTCTCTTCTGGAGAAGCCTGGCTCGGGTCACAGAAGCACAGAATCATAGAACGGTTCCACTTTGGTTCAGATCTGCTGCTGATGCCCAGACGTGGCTGGATTCTTCCCTGAAGCCAAGCTGTTTACTTAATCTATGTAATTAATAGGTGCTGATTTTGTGAACATAAACCCAGCCAGGTCGGATAAGCCCAGTTTCCCCCAGCCCAGCATTTCCCTTTTCCAGCAGCAGTGACAGTGTTGCTCAGCACTGAGTGTGACAAACCTATAATGACTTCTCCAGAATATTATCCCAGTTTCCAGTGGTCTCTGGCTCATATGTTTCTTATGCCTGATGTAGTGCCTTTTTATTTCATTTGTAGACTACTGTAATTTGTATTTAATTTGCCTCAGTACTTCAAAGTAGAAGGTGCTTAAATCTGGATGGGATTGGAGAGCAAGGATTATAGCCACTGAAAAGCTTGAGCAGGAATTGCAACTCATGTCTGTGTGAGTGCTTCAAGAGGGCTACATCCTCTGTAGCGTCTTTCTGCATGGGATGTCAGGCCTTTAAAGAAAGAAGGCCCTGCTAACTCTTCCATTCCCCAGAGATGTGTCTCGTTGGAGAGTGTATGACCATGGTTGTGGCTGAGTTGGGCTGCAAGCAGGTCAGCCCTTCAGCCAGTGCTGGAAAGTAAAGGAATGCCAAGGTTTTTTTCCCATTCCCTGCATTTGACTCTAAACCCATGCCTGGACATTACTTTGTGTCCAGTGTGGATGATAGATTTGTCTGTGCCCACTCTTCAAAAACAGTATAGAAGTAACTGTGATGTCCTGCCTGTCATCAGATCCACTTATGAGGTGATTTCTTTGCCTTTTACTACATCTTCCTGCTAATTACAGAAAGTAAATGAAGATGGTAGCTGATCACACCATTGTCTGGCACAGGATATACCCAGTGGTTTTTAAATCTCACACCACATAATTGGCAACCTGTGTAAATAGGGGGACCTGAGAGTTGCAACTCATACCTCTCCTAACCTTCAGAAGTCTCACATTTTATGAGAACAAGTTTTTCTTTTGAATGTTTATGGTTCATCCAATAAGTGTTTCTTCAGAGAATATTGTCATATGTTATTGCTGTTCCAAACCTGGCATAGGATATGAAAGTCCACAAGACTGAAAATAATATGAAAATCAGGCACTGAATACCACAAGTACAAAGAACTTAGGGAAACAGCTTGTAGAAGAAGAGATTCGTCCTCCTGACCTTCTGTGAGGACAGAGTTTCGTCTCTGGGGCTTAGCAAAGACTCAAAATTCAGAAATACCTTCACTGAAGGATGCCACTTCCAAGGTTTGCCCAAGGTTTCTGGGAACATGACCTTTGTAACCTTACTGTAACCTTTCCATGCTGATATGAAGTTACCCAGGAATGAACGAAAACTGGGAATTGGGAATAGAAAATTAGGTGATGATTCTGAACCAAAGTGGCCTCACTTTACCAGCCTAAACCAGACACAGGGTCTCTCTCCCTTCAGCTGTACTACAGAGACAACCTGAGTGACTTGCTTAGCTCCGGTGCTAGTTTCTGGAAAGCTGAAGTGAAATTTAATGAATCTTCTCTTGTTGTAAGAAGACAAAATATTTTTTTCCTAATAAAATAATATTGCTCACTACTGTTTCTTACTCTCCAGCAGGTACTGGCACATGTCCATGACTCAAGAGTGGGATCATGCCCACCTCTTGGGAAGTGTTACCCATTTTCTGCATTTCATCCCTTGTCCAGTAAATGTTTTTACTCATTAGAGAATTGTATAGAACTGTACAGCAAGAGCATTATTTTGACAAGTTCAGTTCTGCTTCTGTAAGGGTTCAAAGCTTATATCCCATGCTAGTCCTAAAATGTGTAGGCTGACAATTTTGAAAAAAATTTGAGAATTATGCTGGAATGATGTGGGTGAAGTTGATTGAATAAATCTGACACGGGATAATAAAATGAATAAATGAAACAACAGACCTCTGTCCACTGGAATCTGTGAGGAAGCAGAGGAGAGAGGCAGGTTCCAGATGCAGAGTTCATGGTAATTTTTTTGCAAGATGAGGGTCCTCTATCCATTTCACCTGTCCTGGAAACACAAAGTACAGATGGACCCTGGTAAATGAAGGGTGCAAATGTTTGACCATTTGTTGTTTTTGCAGACTGTCTCTGTCAGAGCCTGGTGATTTGCATGGCTGAGAAGCAGGTTTGACTCCTGCTGTGTGGATGTTTGTTGTTCCTGCTGGGCACAGGAGCAGGGACACACAGAGGCTGTCTGAGAATTTGTGGGGATACTTGACAGCAAGGGGAGGTCCACAGAATGTTCTGTATCAGGGGCATGATCCCTCTGGCCCTCTGTACCACTCATGCCTGGGTGACTCCTCTTTGCATTGTACCAGCTTAGAGCAATTCCATCAGAGGTGACTAGGCCAGTGATTTTACTAAGGCTGCAAGAAACTTTGAAGTTGCAATGAAAACAGGAGGAATGGGATACATAGGGGAAGATTTCCAGAAGTTGTCTCGTCTCTAAACATGAAAGTGCAGGATCTGGATGTCCTTACTGGTAACCTGAGTGAGTCACCAAACAAACTGTGTTTTCCCAGTAAATGTGTGCTGCCCACTGGAATTGGTATCTCTGGATGATTTCCCTTTTGACTGTAGGCTCAGAATTAGTTTAGTATGATTTAAGGTCTTCTGGGCTCATTGGGTATGATTTTCTTAATCTGTTTAGGAATTTTTGCCAATGTGAAAGAAAGGCCAACTTCATAGACCTCACTTCCCAGTGGTGTTTTATTTATGAACCTTTTGAACTCCCAAATACACCTCTGATGAGTGTTTGTCCAGGATGTACCATTCTGTGTTCAAGAAAGACCTCTCAGGTCAGCGGTTCACAAAAATATCCATCTCTCCTTACTCAATCCCCTGGGAAGATTCTGGCCAGCATTTGCTGCCTTGTGTATTTGTATGTGTTGATCCTAATTGAGGGAAGCATCTTTGTGCAGGGAAGATCTTAAGATTTAAAGTCCCATTGTCACAAACATTTACTTGGATTTGTCACATGCCTTCAAGTTTTCCCAGCTGGATGTGGCTTTAAGTAGAAGCTTAGGGGCTTTGCTATAGTGAGGCTTGAGTACCCAAACAGACACCACCTAAATAAAAATTAAATGAGCGAGTCACATCCATTCCAGGAAGTACTGGTCATTCTTTTATTAACGTTCACTATTTGAAAATATACTTCAAAAACATAATTACCTCCCTCTCGGTCTCTCAGTCATGCCTTTCTGTCAAAGGTTAATTCTTGAACCTGTCGAGACAGGTACACAGACATTTCTCTCTATCCATTGTACAACTAAGCTAGTGTTCATTGACGATGGAGTGATAGTCCTGGTCAAGCAGTCATGATAGTCTCACTCCTGAGAGTTTAAGTGAAATACCTTCAAACTTTATCTGTATTTTTTTAATCAACATTTCAGAATCCTGATGCACTTAGAACGGCTGCAGTTATGAGGGTTGGTTATTTGCAGCACCCTTCTCAGCACCTGGAGCGGGGCCTGGCTTTCCATAGCCTTGTGGTCCTTCCATGCCAGAAGCCAGTTACTTCCAAAACTCTGCACCTTCTTTCCTCCCTTCCTCAGCTCTTTATTTATTCCCACTTCTTCCCCAGTCTGAGTCACAATGGTGCACTCTTCATCCACTTCTCTGCCTGTCAGTGTTTGCCATCCACCCTTCATATTTCAGTGCTTTAGTTCAAGCTCAGAGTTACTCGAGGCTCTCAACCAAACAGAAGGTGTTTTCACATAAATGAAACAATTTATTTCTTTGTCCTGAGAACTTACCTATTTTAATTGCACCTTCCCCCTTGCTGGACTCATGACCATTCCCAAACATCTGGCACTAGTGATGAATGTTAATGAAAATGCTAAACAATGGAGAACTTAGATGAAAAGTCAGAGAGTCATAACCATGTATTACTGTGAGCTGACTGTGTATTTGTGTGCAGAGTTGGACATTAGGGTTTTAAGAGCTGTGCATCTGAAGTGCCTCAACAGACTGTGTGGAGACAATCAGTGATTCACTCCATCAAGAGCCAGACATCCATAGAGAGGTAGACAAAGCACCCCCTGAAGGTGCTTTCTCTAATGATTATACAAGCTGATAGACAAGTGTGACCAGTCTCCCTTTTAAGATCCATGAAGTTCAGTGGGGTGAATATCATTCTCTGCCTATAAATACACACACCTACACATGTGCTGTTTATCTCCATATGTCTGTAGTCATTTTTTTATAAAAGTATCCACATAAATGCAACCCACAGCACTCAGTGCATCGTTACAAGTACCCGCAGGGTTTTATACCCATGTGCTTGTGTTCCATGAAGCCTTTGAGCTGTAATACAGTCCCACAGAGCTGTTTCCAGTTCATGTAACCTTAAGCCATGAACCCCTGCCTGCACTTGGTGCTCTGTTGGCTCCGAATGCCGTGCGTGGCACCCAGCAGCCTTCCCGCAGGTGGGCTGGTGCTGTGTGAGCAGCCAGCCCTCCCCAGTGCCGAGGGCTGCCTGATGATACAGCTTTTCAAGTCATCCACTCTGTGAGACGGTCTGTAACCTGTAATATAGAGAGACAGACATTATTAGAGGCTGAAATAGCACATAAAAGCCTGTCTCCTAAGGAGCACATGAGGGCTGAGCAGTGCACGTCCGCCTTCGCACACCGAGCAAGGAAACACGCGATTACTGATAATACTTGATGGTTGTGCAAGGCTGAATTCTGCTCGCTGGCACTTTTTATCTCTCACCCTTCCTGTGCAAGTTCCTTGCTGTTTCTGGATGCTTGCTGTTTGTAGCTGTGTGCGTTTACCTCTGGTTTCCACATCCCCAGAGGAATGTCACTTCCCTGTCCTTTCTGTCGTCTCACCATCTGTTTTCCTCTTTGTCTTTACACTTCTCTCCTTGGCGCTGTAGTCTTTCCATCAGGCTGTTGCAGTTCTGTCTTGCTGGAAATGCCAGAAACTTGCATTTTCCCCTTTCAGCATAACAGTGGTGTCCCTCATCCTCTGAATGCACTTTTTGTTTGCTTGCTGGAATCCCCTTGGCCTTGGCTTGTTCCTGGGTAGATGTTGTGTATTTGCTGAAGACACATTTGTTTCTCTGAAAAGCCTTGCTTCTCCCTGCTGCTATCCAAAATTAATGGATGGATTCTGTCTGGTTTTATACTCTTGTTTGCACTTTTTTACACTTTCTTACTGCTTCTTAGGGTTTTGTTCCTTAAGAAAAACAAATAAAAATTGATTGGTGGGACTATACACCTGAGCTTCCAAAAAAACATGCAATGGCAAGTTACTATGGGGTGGATTTCAGTCCATCTCTCTGCACAGGGCTGGAAATTGCAGCACTTTGGGAGATGATTCAGAAGCAGGAGAGCCAGCCCTGCCCCGGGGTGGGAAGGTGGATGGCTGGATGTGGAAATGACTTTGGCTGATTTTTATCCATACCCTGAAAAGGACTGGAGTCGTGGTGGTGCTTTTCAGTTATCGTCCCCTTCGTCTCAGCGGGACCACAGTGCTTTTGGAGATTTCCAGGCAGCCAACCACTGATTCAGTGGGTTCAGATTTCTTAAAGCTTCCCTTGATTTAGAAACAAAAATCTCCTCAGCAGCTTGGTAGGATGTGTGTTCCTCCATCACTGAAAACCCATGCTGTGGTCCAGCTCGGTATTGATATGTGGGGCTTGGTTCGTGGGAAGGGTGAGCACCTGTGACCTGTAGGGAGTAGTGATAGAGTGGTGACTCTTTGAGAAGGCGTCTGATGTCCGAGACCCCCCGCGGTGGGTATAACTTGGGTATTTGTGTTTCTCTGGTAATGATACGTATCATTTGCAGTGCTTGCTCTTGCCCCATTGACTGTGCAAGATCAAGCCCTTTGGGATTTCAAAACACACTGTAGATATTGAATATCTGAGCCTCCTAACCTTTCTGCAGATTAGATAAGTGTTATTGCTCAGCATTGTAAGGGGTAACTGAAGATATATCCCAGCTGAATTCGATGGAAAGAGGTTAAGTAACCTGCCCTAACCAAGAAGGGCATTAGGAATAGAGCCATTGCTAAATCTCAGCCCCGTCCACTCTTGGTTAGACAGTATTGCTTCACTGTTTACATTTGTCTCCTGCTTCAGATGCAAATGAATAAAACATGCTTTAATGTTGTCTATGTCCCTGTTAGCCTGTGCTGCTGAGGCATTTCTCTTTCAACATGCTGTGATCGTTACTATTCCTGGGCAGTTCCTGACTTTCCAGTGTTATTCCTGGTTTGCCAGCTGGATGCATGTGTTTATGTGCAGTAGAAATAAGAGCAGGGAACTCTCACTTTTTCTGTGCTTTTAGGCAAGATTGAACAGACAGCGGTGGGGACCAGGACATCTTTAGTTCTCATAAAAGTGCTTGAGTTTTCCTGCTGTTACATTTCATCCTGTTAGTGCAGCAGTCAGTAGTGCATGCTCCACCACTTGGACCCACTAAGCTGTTGCCCAGCTTCTGTATCTGATGCTGCTTCCTCATTGCAAGGCATCTTCTTCTGCTTTATAGTGCAGTTCCACTTGATTAAGGTCCAGGACTTTATTCTTCACAGGCCTAGTGATACCAGATGGATTTTCCTAGTGTTTATATGTCAGCCCTCCACCAGAGAAAGGAGAGCTGTAGGTGTGGAAGCACTTGACTTTGAATTTCTGATCACCTCAAAAAAAGACACCGTCATCTGATATTGGAGACTTGCAGTTTCAGAGCAGTATTTTTTCAACTCTTTTCCTTCACATCCTCAAGCAACAGTGGACTTGAAAACAAATGTAGCCATTTCTAAAGCCTGGTTAAAAACAGCTATGAGGGTAACCAACTGCCCTGTCCTGCCTTTGTGCTTTGGCTGGGCCTTCTGGTGTGTCTGACCAAGATCAGTCAGATGTCTCATGGTTAGTATAACCTGTTTGCCCTAATGCATCTTCATTTAGCTCTGGTGCAGTTTTTCATCCATCTTTCAAGATTGTTTGTCCTAGTTTCAACTAGCAGAAGAGCCAGACAATCTCATTTTGTCAAACAGGTTTACAGCAACTCTAAGAAGCTTGGTCTATATTTAACCTGTGGCCTATTTTCAGCATAACACAGGAGGAGGTGAAGACCAGCCTCTTTTCTGCTTTTGCTTGACATTTCTGGAGGCAGTCTCAGAGTCCCCCCCATGTGGGCTGGGGACAGCTCTCTGGCCTCTTTTGGTACCACCAAGCTATAGATTCTGAACAGCAAATTCATAGCACATTTCTGCCCTGTGTGCTTGTCTTGTTGGTTTAAAGTCTCACTTACCAGTACACTTCAACTGTGTGGTTGACTGTACATAACTGTTGCTGAACGTGACAAGCACTGTGTACGTGTGCCATGGCAAGTGCCTGGACGTTGTTAGCCAGGACGTGCTGTGAAACCTTCTTCATGCAGAAATAGCCTCTCTGTGGTTTTGTTTTGTTTGGTTGGGGTTTTTTTCCAGATGCTTAATCAAACTTCCTTTCCTGTTAATTTAGAAGCAAAGTGTTGTTTGGTTTGGTTATGGCTGATTCTTGTTTTGTTTTGGTTTTTTTTTTGTAAACTCTGCTTTTTCTGTTGGCAGTGCTTAATGGAAGCTTTATGAATCACACAAACCTTTTGTATTAGTGGGTGTTGATTTTCACTGCTTGAATTTGTGTGAATTGATATAAAGCCTGTAAGCCCACTGATTGAGGTGCTGTCCAAGCCCATGTCACAGAGACTGTCTCAGCCACAGAACTCTTACCTACTCAGTGTTATGGTTTTGCACATGTGGACCAAATTCTGCTCTTGTACACGTGGCAGAAAAATTACATTGGCTGACTCTAAGAACCATTGCTTGTGTGAATTCATTGCATCCTACTTGACATTTGCAGTGAAGACATGCTGTTTCCTTTCTTCTCAGGTAAGTAGCCAGGCGTGTTGCTTTCTGTTAGTATTCCTTTCCCCCTGCCAGGACTGTTTTTCCTCCTCTTGGTTGGTAGCTTAGATGTTTAAGGCCATGTTTTGAACTTGACTTGTCTAAGTGCTTCTCCCTCCCTGTTTTGTTTTACAGGCGCTGGTTCGGCTTCCTCCTCATATTTCACAGTGTGATGAAGTCTTCAGGTTTTTTGAGGCTCGCCCGGAAGACCTTAACCCTCCAAAGGAGTAAGTGCTGTAATGGATTTCCAGTGCTGCCCAGTACATTTTGATTAGCTGGAAGGAAAAGGTCATTTGTTTTTATTACTGGTGTAGGTGTGGGAACTGATTTTGTAGCTTTCAAGCACTACCTGGAGAATGCCCAGCAGTTACGCACAAGGTTGGGTGTGTGGAGGACAAGGGAGTCAAGCAACCCTCAGACACAATTTTCAGCTATCCTCCACCCACCTTCACATTGTTTCTTGCTGATGGTTCTAATGAGGGAACCTCCCCTGGCTTGTGGGTTTTACCTGATAGTTATCACCGAAGAGTCATTTAGTTCCCAAAAGCATTGGCTCAATAGCAGGGGGAAATCCTTCCAGTAAGAACTTGGCTAATAATTACCAGCTGCTTCTTTATATGTACTCCTGCCCAGAGATACTTAGTTATCTGAAGGGAGGAAGACTGTGGTTCAGATCCAAAATTGTCTCTAGAGAGTCTATTCTTTCTAAGCAGGAAGCCAAGACAAGGCAGAGAAAAGAGTTCCCATTAAACACATTAAACAGAATTGCAACCTTTACCTTGCAGCAGACAGGCTGATTCATGCTGATGCACTTAGGGTTCAGAGGACTAATTTATCCAGGGAAAGCGTTGGCAGAAGGGTGTTTACAAGCAACAGTGCTGCCTTGCCTGGTATTTCTTTTTCTCCTTCATACCGAACAGGATGTTTTATTGTGGTCCATAATAAGATTTTGACTTGATCCCATTATGTTTTTTGCTGCTTTGTTGCATGATTTGAAACTTGATTGCAGGCTGCATTACCGTAATTTGCTTTCTCCGGTGTTTGCACAGCCAGTTGGATAAGGGGAAATGTATGTAAAGCTCTTGGGTTTTGGGCACTTAAATACACGCTAACCTTTACTAAGTGGAAAGATTTGTATTGGCTTCAGCTCTCTGTTCCCATGGTGGTAGAAGGGAGAGAACCTTTACAATGTATTTCCCAAACTTTGTCTCCTGCACATGCATGGTTTTATACAAGGGGATGTATTAACATGCATACTAAAAAAACCACTGCTGGTAAAGCTGAGGGCAAAGTCTTTTTTGTTTCTTGAATGATGAAAAGAGCGGGCTTTAAAACAAGACCTGGATAAAGAGCTGCTTTATTTTTGTTTCCTAGTAAGCCTTGTTTTAGAAAAATGTTTGGCCTGAAAAAATGCAGTTGCTTGTACATTGTCAAGCATATATTGCAAACTTGGAAACCATTGCAACAAGGAAAGCCTGCGCTCTGTGATCTGCTGACTATCAGTTTTCATTTAGGGTCTGTAAGCATATTTGCAAAGGTTGCTTGATCACACAACTACTCCCAGTGCAGACATATGTGCCCATGGGCCAGGCAGAAATAGACACTCAGAAGGTTAGTGAGGTCTCAAGACCTACAGAGGAGTTCTGCTGGAGAATCTTAAATGGACGTTGGGAGTCTGCCTTAAGCTCCTGACTGCTTTCTGTACTGATATAGGTCTTACAGCACCTCTGCAAGGCAGGGGATTGCCACCAAAGCCCACCCCCAGACTTGCTCTGGTTGCTTTCGCCTTTCCCACCTCCAAGTTGTTGAGGGCCTTTTGCTGAGTTCCCAGTTCGACAGCCTTGCAGCAATTTTCAAGTTATCCCTTCACTCCCCTCCAGAAAAACAAAAAAGGCTAAACATTCTCAGCCCAAGCCTTGCATCCTATTCCAACCTAGTAATAAGTGTGATTTATTTCCCTGGAAAATGTAGAGCAATAACCTGATTAAATCTCGCTTCACTAATGTCTGCAAGACATTAATCTAGCTGGGTTTAAACAAATCCTACCTCGTCTTCTGTAAGCAAACAGATCTTAGAGAAGGTGTCTAAGGTTTCTGCTGGGAGTGCTTCACAAAAGATGTATTGTTGAAACTGAAGATTAGTCTCTACAAAAAGATGATGTAAAAGCCAATGGAAACATCTCAGTGTTTTTCTTCTGTGAACTGAGGGGGAAGGGAGGAGATCTGAGGCTCCCTGGACCACTGTGTAGGGTCCGGGGGAAGGACACCTCCAGGGCTATTCTGAACCTTAGCAGGCACTGCAGGAGGGAGCACAATCAGCCAGAGAGATCCCAGTTTATTCACTCATTTTGCTACTCTGCCCAGATCCTCCAGAAACAGTGGGCCAGTGATGCTCAAGCCCTAGGAATTCAGTCTTCTCTGGGCCTCCTGGTCCATCATTCATCTCAGTGGGGGTGGTAGTGCTGTAGCCTGGGGGCAGCATTCTAGACTATCCTAATTATTTCATCTATTTCTTCAGCTGCTTCTTTTAGCCCTCAGCACAGAGGTGGTTTGTATGTTGATCTATAGATGTGGCATTGATCTTGCTGGGTAGAAGAAGAACAAGCAAGAGACACAGCCACCAGGGGAGGACAGGACAGAATAGCTTGTGCTGCCTTCATGTCTTTGTGCGAAATGAGATGAACTTCAGTTTCGTGTTGGCTTACTTAGTTTTTCTGCAGCTGCCTGGCCTCATAAGACAAAGCTTGACCTAGAGTTTAATTAACTAATTTTCAGGAGTGTAGCCTTAATCCCATGGGCATTGAGGTTGCTGAGCCCAGAGTCCATTGGCTTATTGTGTGTCTGCAGAGCAGTGATTGAGCATGTGCTTCCAGACAGAAGAACCTGGAAGTTTAAACTTCAAGGGAGGAGGCACAAAAATGTCTGGTTTACCTCACAGCTGGGGTGTGAGAGAGGTATCCATGCCTTTAACTGCTGATCCATGACTTGGGATGATGTACTAATCTATGTATTGGTGCAGTAATTCAACTGCAAAGCTGTGCCCTTCCCTCCTGTTCCTATTGTCCTGAAAGAAACCCAAATTCCCCTGTTGTCCCTTAGGCACTTTTACAAACGCATTGCTGGCTTCTTCCTTACAACCCCTCATCTGCCCTACCCTTGCCTCCTCCCTGCTTCCTTGTGCAGTCCCCTCTGGGTTATGCCATGTTTGGCTTGCCAGCTTCTCCCTACAGAGTCATTTCCTACTGCTGCCATGCTCTGATTGCCCTCAGTGCTGAGCAGCACACACTGTCCAGCTGTAATAAAAGCAGGGCTTTCCCAACACTGTATTAATCCAGCCAATTTGTTCAGTTGGATTCACAGCTAGGTTTTCTGTTTCCTGTTTTGGTGATGGTCCAGGCTTTCGAGTCCTGTGACAATAGGCAGAAGGTATTCCTTTCAGCCCATTAAATGTCTCCTGGGTACAGTAGCTTACAGGCAGAGAGCTGGAGACATGTCTGAAGAAATCGCAGTGTTTGAACTGGCTGACAGTCTCCTCTGAGCCTGCTGCTGCCTATGGAAATAGCTGCAGGTCAGATAGCTTCCAACAGCAGGTTTCCTTAGTGCTGAATGGAACAGACCATAAGAGGACACTAAATTCCTCTGTGGAATGGTCTGGGAGCTCCCTCAGACTGCTTCACATGGTGAAAGCATGGCCTTTTCAAGGGAGCTTCAGACCGCAGGAGCACGGATGAGCAAGGCAGGGTTTGGAGCTCCAGTGCCAGTGTTCCCAGGGCAGCTGCTTCGCTCCACTCTGTGAATTAGCTGCAGGGGAATCAAGCATCAAACCTTCAACCCTGGTACAGGAGGAGCAGCTTTCAACTGCTCAGGTTTCCAATATGTGGCATTCTAGTGTTTGAGCAAACATCAGTGTCTGTAAGCACGTGGCTGGGCTTGTGTCTTTTACCAGGCCCATGTAAGGACCAGATTCTGCACTGCTATGGGAAGAGACAGTGCCATGGGAAAAGGCATTGTAAAGTGAGAAGGGAGTGCGTTTTTATTTTATTTTATTTATGAAAGCCATTCATTTACTGGATACTTCTGTTAATAATTATAATTACTGATAACTAAAACAGAGGTGGATTAATTTCAGATTTCTACTGGGGATTTGAATTCAAGGCTGAGGTCAGGCCAGGGCTCACAGTCAACAAACAAAATCTCAGAAACCAATTTTTTTAATGGTTCTTTTTTACTAGAAATAACAGAAGTACCCAAAGAGTAGGATTAATCAATTAGACACTGCATATGGTCCACTGGTTTTAGGGCTTTTTTGTAGACAGGTTCAAAATATCACAGCCAGACCACTCTTGTGAGAGTTTGTTTTTTCTTTCTGGGTCTAGACCTAGTCTAAAAAGCAGATCAAGAGCCAAGGATTCAGTTCTCCAATACTCCCCCTACAGAAATGCAGGCAGGCTCAAACAAGATTTCTGTTTAAACTACCACTAATAATATTAACAGCTGAATTTAAAGCAGTGTTCAGTATCTGAGAATATTTTGCCTGGAAGAATCATAACATGATTTTCAAACGATATGCAAATCCAGAAAAACATGGGGACTTATTAAGTATACACCATAATGTTATGAGGGTTGATACAGAAAATGGATCTAATGCTGAAGGTGCCTTTACTAAAGAACAGAAATTATTGTGGTCTGTAGCCATGAGCTTTACTGATCCTATCCTTATTGCATAAATATTGCTGTAACACTCAGATATCTGATGCCAGGCAGCCACTGTAAAATGGAACCTGCATTCTCCCTTTGTTCTTCATGTATTACATGTCCTGATAATGACACTGGAAAGAAGTTGCCAGGGTAATGCAGTAACCATGTTAAGGAAAATATTAGTTAGGAGCCTATTGGTGCTAAAGCACAGGTCCCTAATACACTTTTTTTTTCTATATACAAGCATGACTGTGTTTACATACAAATATTTCTGTTTCCCAAATGTACTTTGATCTGCTCTGTAATAATAATTTAGTTACCTATTGGCAGAGGACGAAAGTTGTTCATGTGTAAAATATCCACAGGTATTCTTATTTGTTAGTTATTATGAAAGTATTTTCTCTTCCATTTCATCAATTATATTTATTTTCTTCTATTTCACTTACATTTCATCCTTTTTGAATTGTTTTTCCTAACACGCTGGACTTCTGGGCCTCTGAGAAGATGTGTTATGAGGAAAGCTGAGATTCTTTTTTTGTGATTGCTCTTTTTTACAGGACTGACAATACAGATAATTTCCATGTCCTTTAGGAATGTGGTCAGCACCATTTGATGATAATTGGTGTTACAGTCTGCACTTGGCACTGTTACGATGACTTCTCAATGCACGCATTTTATTTGGGAAGTTCATTCCACTTCAGAGTTGCAGAATGGTAATTGATTTCCCTAAGAAATGCAAAATCAGAGAATAGATAGAGGTTTTATTTTTCAGTGATTTTTTTTTCCTCTTGGAAGTAAATTACAAAAATAGAGCAGGAAAAGCACTCAGAAAAGATGATGACAGGATGAGACAGTTAAACCCCCCTGTTCTGAAGAGAAGAAAAAGTTAATCTTTTCAAAAAATGGTTTATTCACCTTCATGGAGATTTAGGTAGCTAAGGATGCAACAACGTGTTAGGGCTGAGATTGCCAAGAACTGTGCTTGGCCATTCCTAACTAGTCACTCAGCTCTCACTGATTTCACTGGGAATTAGGTGCCTTAGCTCTTTGAGTTCTGAGTGTAGTAGAGCACCTGTGTTTATTTGCTCGGTTGTGCTTGTTTTAGGGCTGCATTTCCTACAAATACTTGGCCTCAGCACCTGAAATTGTTGAGAAAATGTTGTTGTGGGTTTTGTTTTGTTTGGTTGGTTTTTGTTTGCTTGTTTTTTTGTTTGTTTGGGTTTTTTGTTTGTTTGTTTTTCAGTTTCTAAATCGCAGAAGTGCTTTACAGCATCCTGCTCCCAGTGTGGGATTGTCACAGATCTGTGGCTGGGAGGTCAGGCAGCCCTGTGCCCCAGAAACAGAGGAGTCAAGTGTGGCTGATCCCCCGTTATGCCCCCTCTGACCTGGAGAGCAGGAGCTCAGTCTCTGGGGTGCAGCCACTGTCAGACGGGGCTCTGGATACCCCGACAGTGTGTGCTGCCTTTCATCAGTGCTCATGATCTTTGGAAGGTCTCGCTTGGAGATCGTTATCTTAAGTAAACTAAGCCAATGCAGGGATGGAAAAAAGGAAATAACAGATTCATTACTTGTTCTCGTCTTTGGTTTCACATGGGACTTTCCCTTTTGTTTGCAACCTATAAATGATTTGTACTGGAATATCAAATGGAGGATATTGAAATTTGCTACTGGCTGCAGCATCGGTGATGCCAGCAAATAACTCAGCCTTCCTGAGAAAAGATTTGAATCTTTTTCGCTACTCATGCAGCAAATGAAAAAAGAAGTTATATATAGATAAATATCATACAATAAACTTGGGTTAAAACAGAAAGCACATTAAATGAAATAGGTTCAGCAACTACGAAAAAAAGCTGTAGAAGTGTGGCAGTTGGAACAGCATATGTTACTGCACTTACTGTACAGCAAGAGCTTTTATCCCGTGCCTTGAGTATCACATTTGGCTTTGCTCATGCTTTTAGATCTGACTGTGAAAGGACACAGAGCTGAGAGGAGCAAAGACAGTTTAATGTACTGACACTTGGCACTGGCGGCCGAGCGCACAGAAATAGCTTTTGCCTGGATTGGTTATGAGCAGGCTGCAGGGTTTAAAAGTCAGGGGCACAGGATGGATTAAGAATAACCAGACTTAGTCGAAATTCATCAGTATGAGAATGAGATCAGAGCCTTGCCGGAACCCAGCAGCTTCAGCAGAGGCACCGGACACTGCCTCGTTGGGGCCAAACACAGGAGTAGTGTCAGTGCTAGTTTAGTTCACTGTTTATTCAAAACAATTTTTTTTTTCTCTGTAGAAGAGTAGTGACTGAAGAAGTGTTTTGAAATGCGGAGATATTCCCTTTAGAAAAACTAAATGCCAGGCCTGTTGGCTCAATGGCTCTTTTCCTGTCCAGTTATTTTTGTTGTTATACTAAAGGAACAATCACTGCTGATAATTTGCCAGTGCTTGTTTTGCAGATTAGAAAGTAATAGTTTGCTTTATGTTTAACTTAACACATAAAATTCCTTCCCTCTGGGGAAGAGAAGTTGGGTGGTTAATGCAGGGGATTGGGAAATCTGCTCCTTACTGTCTCATTGATTTATTTTGTGATGTTGGAAAGACCTCTCACATCTCCTTGCTGTATCTGCAGAATGATTGCAGAGATATGATTTCAGAAATTTGCTAAGAGGATTTGATTCTGGTAATGAAACCCCATTCCTGACATAATACAGTTTTAGAAATGATCAGTTAGAAAAGTAATTTGTTTTTAGAATCATCAGTCAACATTGGAAGAAACATTACTTCCAAAATTTGCCAGGAAAGCTTGTTGTGCTGGTGTTTCTAGATGCAAAACCAGTTAAAAGGAGTAAATATACTCACCTGGCAGTGGAGGAAACCTGGGCTAATGAGGCAGCATCACAGCAGAACCAAAATAACTGGATTCAGAGTTTATCAAGCTTGTTGTGAAGGATTTGGGGCACACCAGTTGTCCTTGAGCCCTCACTTCTAGAGAGGTTTGGCTCAGTGCCACAGGATCTTTGGAAGTTCTCTGTTTAAAGACTGGTGATATTTGATTTGCTGCCCCACCATAGGGGCAGCCCACAGGGCTGAATTGCCCATGCTGACAGACACAAGAGAGATCTTTAGGTCTGTGCAGAAGACAGGTGTCCTGCTGTGCTTTGTGGCTAAGCCTGGAACTGAGGAGAGGAAGAGGGATGGGGACTTCCTCTTCTTGTCTGGATTTCTTGTTCTGGTGAGCCCCTGCTAGCAGGTTAATTGCATGCATTGAAGT
Source organism: Pseudotriccus pelzelni (assembly GCA_035584735.1). NCBI lineage: Eukaryota > Metazoa > Chordata > Aves > Passeriformes > Tyrannidae > Pseudotriccus > Pseudotriccus pelzelni. The sequence continues at coordinate 24,110,283 of JAWMRA010000162.1, read as the reverse complement.
ATCTGTCACCACTGACTTGTGACCTGCCAGCCAGGAGGAGATGGGGTGGGGTTTTCTATTCACTGGCATGACAGAATTGAATATAGCCTGTCTTGTCCTCTGTGTGTCACTTCTCTGGAAGACAAGAATAGTAAGCTTATGCTGCAAATGTGATTCTTTCATGGAGAAGAATCCAGCTTGTCATTGCTATGTCTATGTTTAATATGATCACACCATTGTTTAATTAAAATCTTTTTCCACTCCGAAGAGGAAGGCACTGAGGACAGACATTCTCAATAGGGTTTTTGCTGCCAGGGTGATAAATTATCCCCCAGTGGCCCCTGGGGTCGGATGGGGTTTTCCAGTGCTCTGTTCTTCCTATTGTTGATTGCTGTGTAATTTTGACATTGCTTATCTAGAGAGTCCCTTTGTTTTTAGCACTGTTGAGGATCAGTAGCCTCACTGGTTATAAAATGAGTGTTTTTCTCATGTACACGTGACTGGTGTGACCCTGTGTGTGATTGTGAACTGTTTGGGGGCAAGGTAAGGCTTCCCATTACATTTGATGGGGTTTTATTAGGCGGTACTATATGCGACAAGGGAAGGCATTGCTTAAAATGTATCCACTGACTAGGTGGAGTTGACATCTCACATTTATTTAAGATGAAGCATTTCCATCTAAACACTGGGAAATAGAGGTTACGTTCTTTGGTAAACAGGACTTTGAGAGTCTCAGGCTAACTTCCCTTAGCATCCAGCAGTTTCCTCTGAAGAGAGAGGAGGAAGCATTAGCAATCAAAGGGTGCTGAACAACAGGTAAAGTGAGTGAGGTCTCTCTGGAGAGGTGCTGCCTCCTGCTTTTTGTTGTTATGAGAGCCTGGCTTTTTTTCTGGCTTGGCTGAACCATATTATAATTATTTGGTGTACCTGACTTCACCTGTTCACCCTGGGCCACCCAAGGATTTGCACTTATATACACAGGTCTGGGTGTTTTGTGTTCATCACAGAGGTTTGCACTCAGCTTCCAATGCTGTTGCTGGTTAAAGTGTTGCTTGTAGCAAGTCCAAAAATAAAAAAGTTTTGTGGCATTAGGGAACCGTGCCCTGGAGTGCTGCACACGTCCAAAATGATTTCTCTTGCTCTGCTCTTCTGTCTCTGGAGGAATAGGGTGCCTTTAGGACTTTGGATGTATAAAAAAGATACCTCAAGTGGCTCTGGCTGAAGGAGACAGTGATCTATTGGTAGATTCATTTCCACCTTTTCCATCTTCTTGACTGGTCTGCAGCTGACTGTCTTTCATGCATGCCATTCCCAGAAACACGAGCAGAGGATCAAATAACAACATGTTTTGACTCCAAACTCTGGAGTGACTTATCATGGTATCAAAGCTTTTGATTTAATTGAAATTTCACAGATAACCCTAGACCTGCTTTTAAGTGCAGGCTCAAGAGCCAGTGGGAATTCAATTAACAGCCCTCCCCCCCCCATTTCCCCCACCCCTTTTAATGCTTGCATCTTGTTTGGGAAGTTTATGGAAGGGATTTGCTACTGCTTATCTCTAGCTAGAGCTATGTGTCTGGGTTCAAAGATACCCTTTGTCTTTGGGCCTCTTTCTTTTTCCAGTTATGCTGGAGTTTGATTGGAATTACCCTGCTGACAGTAATGGACTATTTGAGATTGACGCTGATGTAAGAATTGCAGAATTTGTTGTGTTAAAAGTAGAATTCTTTCCTTTTTTCTATTCACTCTCTTAAAACCATTGGCCTAGGCTCAGAAAAGATGTTCATTTAAACAGACTTCGGATATACAGTGAATAGAGGATTGACTGTGGCTTTGCAATACTTTAGTCTAATCTAATAAATGCTGGTTATTTGCTGGATTCTTGCAAGCTGTATTTGCTTCCCAGCTCCAAGGAGTTTTAATAGCCACTCCAGCAATGCTGACTGCAGTACACTGTGGTGAACCTCAGAACACTGTATATGTCTGATTACATTTGCTTTCAATTACAGTCTTGTGGGTTTGAAAATTCAGAGCAGTTCAGGCTCATTTGGGAACCACCACAAAAAATCACTAGTAACCTGAGATACCTAGTGCTTGAAAATATAAAGGAAGAATAAAATGTTGAAAGTTGGGGACCAAAAAATGTCTTTTTTGTTTTATGAGAAGTCAACCATTGCAGCAACTGTAGGGTTAGGATGGCTAGGGTACCATATCTAATAGATAAACCTTTTCCTTTCCCATCCAAGCATGCTGGGAATGAAGTGCGAATGACTCATGCCAGAGACAGCGTTCATCAGAGACTTGAAGCTGACCTGGTTCACTTGTGAATTAGCAACGTTGCCTTCTTTGCTGCTCCCCATTGGATAGATTGCTGGTCCTTTTTCTAATTATTAGAACCTCAGTGTTGTCCTCACTTGCTAGGGGAGCTGTATAGTTCTTGAGGATGCTAAGATTAAACGAATCTTATTTCCATCAGAATGCACTATTTTGTGGAGCTGTTGATTATCCTCTAAACCTGGGTAAAAGAGGGGTTATCTTTTCATGAAAACATTTAACCAAAAAGGAACCTCTCGGTTCCTGTTCCTACTGAGCAGCAGGATGGCTGTAGAGTGAACAGACATGCACAGAGGTATCCGGCAGAACAGCTTTGCAGGTGACCCCTTCTGCAGTGGTGCTCAGGTCTCTGGGTGCTGCATGGCTGGGACTTGATCTGTGTGTCTGGTCCTGTCCACGTAATGCCTCACTCTTCCAGCGGGCAGCTCCGGGAGAGCATCAGCCATGCAGCTGATCCCTTTCTCCGGTGCCAGCATCTGGCAAGCAAGAAAAGGGCTCATGAATGCACTCAAAAGCAAACCCTGGTGCAGCACTTGTTTGGGACATTATAAATGTTTGGTGAATAAAAGAGGAACAAGAAGGGTTTCACTGTGAAAAAGGCCAGCCACAGCACTGTGACACTGGCAATGATGCAGTGAATTTTCACCCCAAGTGAGGAAAACTATTTCAGCTATTCAGAACTTAGGAGCAGAAGGTGGGGTGTAATGATATCATCAACCACTTAAAATAAGGGCAAATGCAAACAAGGTATGCAGACTGAGTAACTGGAGGCAGCTTTTACTCTTGTAGTGGGGACCAGTATATGTTGCCAGTGTGCTACGTTTCTTTCTGCAGGATGGGATGTTTTAGCAATACAGCTCCCAAATTTGTCAGGGCATGTGGGTAACAAAATGGAGAGCTTTCCTTTCTGTGGTCCCCATAACAAGGTTCTTCAGCTTGCACTTAACCTCTGCAGACCCTGTAGCTGGTAACCCAGATGCTGAGGCATCTTGCTGAGTCTGGACTAGTTGCTTCACCACCATACGTATCTCTATACTGAAGCTAAGGGCCAGGGCACTAGAGAAACCCTACAAACAGCTTTCAACTCTTGCAGCAAGAGGTCACTGGAAAGCTATCTTATTGTTGGCCCCCGTCTCAATGCACAAAGCAGGGCTCTGTGGGGCACGCACTTAACAGCGCTGTTAATGCTCACGATGCATCAGTGTCATCCCCTGGGGGGAGGAGGAGCCCCAGTGGCTGAACTGCACGGTCCATACCAGCTAATGAGATGCTGTTCTTGCCAGCCCTGACAAATAGGCTTCTGTTAATGTTCATTGTTATCGTTCTCCTGCTCATCTGTGTGTTCGGGAGGGGGTTGTGTTACAGATGCTTGGCTGAGGGATGGCACGGTGACCAGCACTAGCGAGCCAGCGGGCTCCAAAGGTGAGCTGGGCTTTTAATAAGAGGCAGACGTTCAGCAGATGAAGAGAAAGCTTTGAATCCTTTCAATAAAGTAGTATGTTGGAGTGAGTAGTTGCAAGAAGTAGGAGTTCTGCAGGGAACAGAGATAAAAGGAGGCTTTCAGGCCGGAGAGGGGATTTCTGCCTTTTCCAGATGTAGCATTTGCATTTGGAGAAGAACAGCCAAAAGGCCAGGCTGATGAAGGATGCTTTGTGGTGCTTCCAGCCTCCGAAAAAAATGCAGTCCTTTGAAAGTTAGGTGCTTTGGGATTATTAGGCAAGGGATGAAATAGGCATCGTAAGAGGAGTCCCTTTCCCCCTCTTCTTATGGAAGGCTGATCTCCAGTGGTTTATATAATTACTACTTTTTTTCCCTTTTTTGTCTGCTTTCTCTTAAGGCTTTTATTTCGAAGACAGTCTTGGCTCAGTCATTCAGCATCCTCATAAATCAAAAAATTTTGTCCTTGCAGATTTCGGACAAGTAGTTTATATTTAATTTTTTTGTTGACAGGCATATAAACTACTGAGCCCTGATCTATTGCCCAATACATCTTGATCCCTGGCAGGATAAATAGTGTTTGAGAAAAGATTGAATTAATATCAGCAAACAGAGAATTCTGGGCTTTAACAAACAAGTGTTGCTTTCTGACTTGTCTATCCTAAGATATGCTCAGAAAATCTCCAGTCTTATCTCCATAGCAAATTCATTCAGTTCAGATGTACTCGTGTGCCATGGAACTGTATAAGTAGAATATGAGACAATCAGTTTAAGAGAGCACTTACACAAAATAGACCATTTAACATTTTGGGGCTCTAATAGTCCTTTCAAGGTTCCTGGAAAAGTTTTTTCAGTCATGTCTGCTTCTTATTTTAAGGCTTTATTTTCAAAACATCAAAGCAAATTCCTGATTTTGAATTAAGTAGGACACAGCCCAACAGAGACACATACCCAGAACATTTCACCTCCAGAGTAATGCAACTAGATAACATTAAATTTGCTGTCAGCCTCATCCTCAGAGCAGCCCTTCTCCTCCAGACATTTATGCACATGGGTAGTTTTCTACACAGTGAATAATTGCATTGAATTCAACAGGAACACATGTGCACCTGGTTATTTGTGTGTGTATTCATGTGTCTGTTTGGTTGATGGGAATGAAAAACTCAGGAGAGGATTGGGATACAAAGGAGGTTCATTCATCAGTAACCCCCTGTGCAATTCATGTTAAGTTCTCTTTCTTGCCTGGAGATGGACAGGTGTGTACATGCGCACACAGGCTTTGGGGCCAGCACAACAACTTTAACTTGAACTAAGGCACCAGCTTTCAAGGGGTGAGGGTAGGAAACATCTGTTCTCAGAGACCCATAAACACAGATATGGCAAAGCCAGCAGAAAGGCTTGACTGGCCTGATCGTTTAGAAGTTTTATATAGCAGATAATTTGTCTGTGCCCTGGATGCTCTTTTTATGCATTCATTTTTACAAGTTTTCCATAAAAAAGAAAAAAACCCCCAAAACACTAAAAAGACCATGAAAGCGATTAGGTATGTATCTTCATCTGTATCTTTAAGAGGACCTTTTAATTGTGTAGCTGTAAAATCAGTGGAGCATCAATACAGTTTCCATAAGTGAATGCAGCCACTCTGAGAATAAGCAATAAGCACAAGGATACCATTCTGGGGCAGTACTTGCTATAAAATCGTGTCAGATACCATTTTCACTGTGGTTTGTTTGCTGCAGCTAGTGCTTGGTCCATAATCAGAAGGAATTCAGTCAAACAGGGTTTGGCAGGTCTCATCCCAGTGTAACAGACTAGGTCATTGTAAGGTGTCTAGTGTGTGATGTAGGCAATTTACTGATTGTCTCCTGTTTTACACGCACACATAAATCTTTTACAGGACATTTTTACATTGTGCTTTGTTCTTATCTCTTGCTTTCTTTTTGCTTTCTTACCCGACTGCTTTATCCCTGACTGCATCAGCTTCTCTGCCTCATATTGGCCTATCTTTACATGTGTCATTTTTAACTGTCTCTTTTGGGCTTTTTTTCTATTGTCCTTACATCCCTTGGATGTTGTTTTCTTCCTTCTCAATATGTTCTGTCCTGTTTCCCCCAGCACTGCTACACTCACTTCTATTTGTCCCCCTGGTACTCTGTACACCGTGTTTATTTGTTCTCTGATGCATTTCTTCCATCTCTTTTCCCCTTTGCCTTATCTTTTCATCCCCAATCCTACAAAAGAGAGAACAGAGGAATGACAGGAGTGTCCTGGACTCAGGTGAGATGCTGAGGGTAAGTGCACCCTCACTACCTTGCAGAAGTTGCCTCATTGCTGGATTAGCTGCTCAGATAGAACAGGACAAGCCATTCTGGGGCCGTAACAGAAACTAGGAACAAACCTGTGCCACACGTGTCATACTTGGGGCAAGGGCCTACCCTCACCTGTGTTGCTGACCCTGATAACTGACCCTTAGCAATATGGGGAACCTGCTCTTTTGCCCCCACTTCTTTTAGGAAGAAAAGAAGTGATGGAAACCTAATTTGGCAAAAATAAAATCAAGGTCTTGTGCTGGTTCGTAACATGTAATTTTTGTACAAGTTGTCTCTGTGGTCTGCCAAACAGAAATTCATCATCACTGGCCTGAAGTTACTGGGTAATTAATCTTCTGTGGTGGATAAGGCAGGCTGGGTTTTCAGTCTGCAGGCGTGGAGAGCTGTGAGCTAACCTGCAGCACTGCTGAGCCTTTTCTCTCTCCCCCACTTTCTCCATTTTCCCATGACCTTAGGAAAAAAAAAAAAAAAAGAAATCCCCACTTCATAGCTCTTTTTTTTTTTTTTCTAAATCACACTTTATGGAACACAGTTTTAATACTGTATGGTGCGTGTTTAATGATGTCCATATGGGTTTGTGGGTACAGGAATTAAATACATAACGGTTCACGATGACATAACACGGAAATGCAACTCCCGCAGTGCTGGTGTGTAGGCTGTAAAGGGTTATTAATAAAAATGAAGGGTTTAAATAGAAAACAAGCTTAGCAGCACCGTTTTGGCCTCAGGCCCATCTCTGAGTGATGGGAAAAAAAAGAGGCTGGAATATATGGTCTTTCCTCAATACATGAAAATAAATACATTTTACCACCATCCCCTGCTAAACATTTCAGAGAGAAATCTGCAGGCCTGATGCGTGGCATCTCTCTTCAATCAGAGCCTGAGCTCAGGGAGGTCTGGAGGGGATATTTCAGCAGGGTGCAGAACACATCAAACAAATACTAAAGGGGAGATTGATGCCTTAGATTATTAAAACGGGGTAAGGCCACAATGTTTTGATTGGCAAAACCTTTCAACGGTTGGACATTAGTATTTCAGAAGAGCAAGCCATTCTGTTTGTGGGTGAGCCAGGAAAATAACAACTCACACAGTTTGGGGGGAATGACCTCAAGGAAATCCCATCCCATCTTGTAACTAGAGTTGATGCATCAGTAAGCCAAGGAAATTACATAATGTGCCTATTAATATTATAGACAAAGAAAAGCAAATTTACTTCTCTGTGTTCAGCCTTGTTCTGTCTGTAGCTGCCCCAACATTTTGGTTTAAGTGTTCAGAAAAAAATGAGATAGCAGTGGATGATGTGCTGAGCATCTCCCTCTGAATGCTGTGCTGAGACATCTCTCGCTGATTTCCTGCTGATTGTTAGTGACAGGAACTGTGTGGGCAGCACCAGCACAAATTGAGCATTGTCCTTCTGTTCTTTACCCAACGTTTTTGCTGCTGTTTGAGCTGGTCCCAGAGCAAAACACATAGATCTAAAAGCACACAAAGTAAACCTGGAGTCTGTGGCTTGGGATTTTCCACATGGTGGACACGTCTAAATTACCTGCAAGTTATAGTCCAGAACAAGGTTGATGCTTCACAGCAGTCACATAGGGTCAGGACATGCCAGAACCAGAAGTGATTGTACCCTGTTTTCCATGTTGTTAAATCCCAGTATTCCCAGCTGTGTTCCCCTGCTCAGTCTGCTCATATCCTTCAGCTCCAGCACAACATTCACCTCAGCCCATCTTCACACCTCTGGATTCAAGCAGATGGCTTTCCCCAGCAAATGGCCATGGTAGATGCAAAGGGAATGCAGGAGAAATAAGACTTTTCTGCTTTATCTGGTGCTGGCTGGGGCAAATTCGCACTGTATACTAGTTCCTTGGTGCCTCCAGCTGTTGTTCATTGTGAGGCACAGATGTTGTTAGCTCAGTGGCTTCTGTCCAACCACCAGATACTTCAGCAGAGGAGAACTCAGCCCATTATATGGAATTGCAATTCATGCTGAATAGATGGCATTGCATTTTTTTCCCACCTGACCGTAGCCAGGACTGTGAACAGAAATGTGGGAACATGGTACAAAATACTCTCCCTATGCTGCTGTGTTCACCCTTCAACCTTCTGGCTCAAAACCAAGATCCTCCTCTAAAAATTGGTTAGAAAAGCTACTCCCTGCTCCTATTCTGACAGAAGAGATGGCTGGGCTCTGTTGCACAGGGCATGCTTCCACCAGCTGCTGCTGTACTCTGGGTCATCTCAGGCACAGCTGCAGTTTCTGGAAAATTATATGTCTATTTTTCCAAATTTCTTTATGCTGACAGATGTCAGTTGTTTGTCTTCTGAAACTGGTCTTTTCAAAAATAGGTAGTATGTCCCTTTAAATAGCACAAACCACGTGGGAATGGGATTATTTTTGTCCCTAGCTGTCTATAATCTGTCTTACTTCTTTTCTTAGTGAACCCAAAATCTTCTCAGGGTTTGTTCCTAATAATAATACAGAAAAGAAAGCATCATGTGAATCATATACTAGTAGCAATGGCAATAGTACTGCACTACCCTTCTATAGAAGGTATGGTATCTCACCATACAACTCGAAATATGGTCCAAACATGAACCCTCTCTCTCAGCTTGACTGTGAATTACAGTTTTTATTTAGAACTAGGGAAGCAAAAGTATGAAAGTTTTGAAAGGTCACCAAGGATAGAACAGGAGCCAGAAGGTCTGGATTTTAGCTTCATGTTGTGACTCTCAGCATACTTTCTATTTGCCTTTGCAAACACTGCTAGCACACCAACAGTTTAACTTCTAGGATCTGCAGAAATGGATCAAGTTCCATGTCAGTTTTTGGAAAATTCTATATTTGAGGAAAACATAGCAAAGAAACATTGAACTAGTTTTCCTTAGGTTACAGGGACACTAGTCTTCAGGATGCCCTTAAATTCTCTGCTTCGACTACTGACTTCTCAGTCCTCCAAATGAACATACGCTCACCTCTTGCTCAAAAGCATGTGAAGGGGGAACTTTAGCTCAAGATTGACCTCACCCTGTTGTCTTCCTACCCATACTGTGGTGAATTACCTGATTTAAAGTCACTCTCCTGAGATGAACAGGACACAAAGACCAGTTCATGCTTCTTCATACGCCAGGACAGCATGGAGAACAGGGTGGCTGTAGCTGTGGTGTGGATGAAACACCCACTTTTGTGCATGACTCTGCCCCATGGCAGTTCTGGAAAGGATCAGTGTGAGCGTGGGGGAAGGGAGGAGGGCTGATGGTCTCCCTCTTCTTCCTTAACTAAATCTCTGTAAGTACTGGGAGCACAGTCTGCTGTAGAAGATAAACTGCTCGGGAGCCCACGCTCTGTTTCAGCTCATCAGTCCATGTGGGGCTGCAGGCTCTGGTCCCTGTGATGCTTGGCTAGATCACTGCATTCACAAGTCCTGGTTTGTTGTGCAAGGAGGTTTGGCTGGGGCTGTTGAAGCACTTGGGCAGCTGTGTATTTTGGAGCTTGAGCAGAGCTTTCCTTCCCAAGCAGGTGGAAGTCTCAAAAGCCCATTGCCCTACCCCATGACTTTGTTCTCTCCCTGCCTGTCCTGTCCTGTGTTTCCTATCCCTACCTCTTGTGCCTGTTGACCTTTGAGCTAACACAGGCACATCCACCTTGCATAGACCTTTATCTGCCTGTCCTCCCTTGCGGGAGCTACTAAAGCACTCATTTGCTGTATATTGCATTTAGCTAGGGCCATCCTAACCCTTGCTCCAACCCACCTTTTCCTCTCACAGCACCCTTTACTGCTCTGTGCCTCCTCACTAATTTTGTGGTCACCAAACGTGTGGTCTTCCCAGCAGCTGATGTGGTGCAGCATTCTGACCAGAGCCCCCTTTCTCTGTCCTCCTCTGTGGCTGCTGGTGCTGAAGATAGACCTCATCCTACGCAAAGCTGTCCCTGAGCGTGCCAGTGGGTGAGAGAATGCACCCTTGCATGTGGCTTTTGTTCTCAGGGCACAACCCACCTCCCAGAGCAGCAGATAAACACAAACAGCCTTATTCTGCAGTTTAATGAGCAAAGCAGAGCACTGCTTCTGAGCTGGTCCTTTAACAGCAAGGGCATCATCACATCCTGAGCCTTATGTAAGTAAATCTATCATCAAGTTTTAGTCTTCCTTTTGTATAACTTTATGTAGCAGCTCATCTTAAGCTTGTAAAAACATTTTGTGGGAAATTATGTGTGGGAGGTGGGCAACTCCTTCCAGGTATTGCCAGCTAATCCGTAATGCACTCCTTTATCATAACAAATGAGACAGGATTCTCAAAAGCAGTATCTTGTGCTGTTCTTTTATCTCTTTCCTTTTGCTTTAAGTCTGGAGATGGAGTTATGCCTTGGGCGAGGGCACAAAACATGGAGCCAGGACTTGAGCACTGGATGCTCACGGCTTTACTAAATCCTGCTTGTGCAGAATCTTTGTGAACTGGAAGGGGCCGCAGGTATTCGAAATAGTGTGTTTAGCCTTGAATGTTATTAAATGTAGAAGAGGTAAAAAACCCCAGTGTCACAAAATGCCCAAGAAATCAGGAAACTGGAAGTCTTGGAACCGTTTTTAACCTTGGGAAATAGAGGAACTTCTACATCCCACCAGTGTCTTCCTCTCCCACTGTGCCAAAGGCATTTGTTCTCAAAGCTCAAGGTTTTTGCAGCTCCTTGGGATAAAATGTTTTGTACCCCCTGGAATCTGTCATGATTTCACACCTCTGCTCTTCTGTTGACACATCACTCCCTCCTCCAAACTGGTAGATGGCACAGGATGTATCACATCATCCCGGTGAAGAAAAGTTTGCACAAAATAATGTTGGAATTTGGCAAAGGACAGCTCTCTTTCTGCAGCAGAGCACATCTCCCCTTCAGTGGAAATTAAGTGTCTAAATCTTTTTGTCTTTCCCTCTTTGTGCTCTGGGGTGAAGTTTTGTTGTGCTACATTTATTTCTCCCCGCCAAGACCTTCTTTATGGCTTTGATTTAAACTAAGTCCAGTCAGACACAGTGGAAGGCCATCGTGTTTCAGTGCTGGGAATGGGCTTTGGGAGCTGTTTATCTTTTTTTTCCAAGGATAACAGCACATTTGTGTTTGTGTTGTGTGTATGTCTTGGGCTTACACAAAAACTTAAGGATCTGATTCTGGTGGGTCATGCTGGCAGGTATCCAAACCCATAAATCTGGTCACTGTGCTTTTCCAAATGTTTATTGTGCTGTTTAAGCTTTTATGGGCTCTTGTGCGTATTACATATGGTCTGAATAAATGTAATGCTGTATTACTGTGCTTAGCTGAGATGCAGAAGAGCCTCCAAGGGGATCATTAGAGCTGGGGCAACCCTTGCCAGCATTTGGAGATGAGTTTCTTGGTTAAGCTTTTCAGGGTTGCAGGGATCTTTGGCCCTGTTCTGTTGGTTTTTAAATGCCACTTGATCTGAGGTTGCAGAGGTGGAAATAAGAAGCAGAGAGTGGCAATTTCTTGGATTCAGTCTGGGATTCTTGCATCAAATCTCCGCTTTCTGAAACACTAATAAGAAGGACTGGACTTTGTGTGTATTTGCTGCATTTACTGTGTGCTGCTGCTGTGGCAAGGTCTGCTCTGATGACAGTGGGACTCCAGACAAGACTTCAAGGAGTCCGTGGATGCATAGCAAGGCAAAAATCACCTGCCTTGCTCTAAGAAACACCTTACAGAGTCTGTCTAAGAGTCAAGGCTGTGTTGCTCCTTCAGGCAGATGGCAAAGAGGATATTCCCTGCCCCTCTGACCCTACAGCTTCTCTTTGATCCTGGAGATCAAACATGAACCAGCCACAATGAGCCAGCCAGGCTCCAGCTGGTGGGAAGAGGAGCAGGACTTGTGTTTCAGGTACAGCAGTGTGGAAGTGGTACCTGGCCCAGGCCACCTCTCCCTCTGGTGTCATAGTCCCAGCAGCAGGTGGGGAGCGTGCCGTGGTCCTGCTGCTTCACATCCTTACTCTCTTCCGTCCCAACTGGACTGAGGAAAGAAACTGCAGAGGAAAAACAGCCAGACCCTGGCCAGCCCTAACAGCTGTAACAGCAGCCAGTCCAAGACCTTGGGACCTTCAGAGACTGGCCTGCAGTTCATTTGTGGGCTTCCCTTCACTGAGCCAGTTTGCTTTCTGCTCCAGGCAATCCTTCTAGCATTGTCACTTCACTTCCACCACTGACCTCAGGAAGATACTCAGGCTTGCAGTCAAACTTGCTGCTTTCTTCAGCTTGGACTTTCTGCTCCCTCACCTCTGCCCTGTCCTGCTATTCAGGTTGCAAGTTTGAGGCAGAAAAAGGTTTGTGTTTCTGCAGCAGAAATACAAGTCCCCATTAAGGTTGGCCATTAGGGCTGATATAACATACACCAGCAATAATTGCTCTCTGCTGGAGTACATGCTGAAATAGTGGAGGCTTTGCAGAGGCACAGGAGAGGGATAGAGGAGGTAGACTGAAAGATGGGACTGGGAAGAGTGGGGGCAAAGCCAGAAGCACTAGGAACTCGAGTCATTCCTTTGCCTCTGGAGAGCTGAACTGACACTGCAAAACCTATTCTGATTGCTTTTTATTTCTTAGGGGTTTTTTAATCCAGACCAAAATCCTCTCTGTGTCAGCTGAAATGTTGCACTAGTGGAAAAATTGCTCAAAAAGAAAGAAGTGGAGAAAATGTGTGTTTGCAGCTGGAGCTGGAGTGCTCCTGACTGTAAAAATGGATGATTTTCTATTCCTTCCCTGTTTTTTCAGGCTGAGGATTAAAATCTGGGTTACTGCTGGCTGTGTTGAGATGGGAGCAAAACCTGAGGTAACTACTGCAACTACATTTAGAGAATTGTTTTGCTGCATGCCACGTGCAGGAGGAGGAGTGACAGCACATAACTGCAATCCTCTTGGGTGTGAAAGTGTTAATGTTTTAGAGCCTGATCCTCAGGAACATGGGGACACTGAGTAATATCACAGTGTTTTGACACCTAAAATGAGTAGGACAAGGAAAGAAAGCATCTTTTGAGCCTCACAGAACCTTTTGAACCATTTTCCTCTGGATAGAGGTTTTTCTTATGACCTCTAGAACTTGAATACACGTGGTGTAAGGTAATTTACAGAAAAAACCTCTTCTGCTGCGCTCTCCTCTCTTTGACTTTGAGGCTGGTAACATATCTTGGGTCAAACAGCAACACGGGAAGGATAAATGTTAATAATGTACTTTAGCCTTAACACTCTGGTTGTGATGGGCTACAGTTTTCATTATACCAACAGCTTCACTTAGCCCTGACTGACTGAACTGAGGAACTAATAATAGAAAATAATTGGAAAGTAATAATTCTGGCATGCAAACATCATGCCAAACCCAGCATGCACCTGAAGTTCTCCCTGTGTTGTGCTGCAAGGACTTTCCTCAGGCTGCAATGAGGGAGGGACTGGAAACCACCTCCCCACAGGACACCAGCAAAGTCCAGCACTTGAGCAAGATCCTGCAACACACCTTCTGTTCTTGCTGCAAGGGCGGCCACATGTTGTTTGGCACAGTGAGCAACCTCTTGGGAGTTGTCTAACGTTACAAGGCAGACACCATGTGCAGTAACACTGTTGATGTCAGCTGAGTTACCCTGGGGATACATCAGTTCTTTTGGGATTTTTTTTGGAGTGTGAGGTGGGGCAGTTTATTACTCACCTTTGCAACATGCTGTGCATCCTGTTTCCCGCTGCTGCACTTCGTGGTGGTGCTGCTGCTTTGACCTGCAGGAAGGGTTTGAACCTGCCTGTGCAGAACTCACAGAAACAGAACAGACATTGTGAAGTGCTGACTTGACAGCTCAGAAACATTCTCTCTCCCCGCATTCAATCCAGTGACTCCTCAGCAGGCTGTTCCCATTAAAAGCTATGATGCTGTTTCCACCACTATATGCTGCTACTCCCCCAAACCTGCAGTTGATCCTATGTTTTCTGCAAGGAAAAAAAAGTGGCAACCATGAGAAGAGAGATGAAGGTCAATGTTATCTAAATCTGAGGTGGGCTCAGGATGGGGAATAGCAGCAACAGGTTTTGCCACTGGAGCTGATATTTGAGGGAGCCCCTGGTGGCCTAGTGGTTAGATTGCGGCACCTTCACCGCCGAGGCCCAAGGGTTCGATTCCCAGCCAGGGACACTCCCCGGGCAGGTGGAGCTCGTTAGCCCTGTAAGGCAATCCACCTACG